>JAODKF010000030.1:12361216-12385488 GCA_026779585.1 Mormyrus proboscirostris
CAAGGTAGTAGTAATTTTTGAGCTACCAGCCCGTCCAGATTCTGGATCTAAAAAAAAAAAAAAAACAAAAACAAAAACAAAAAACAAGTTGTTTTTTTGTCAAAAAACATGATGTTCACATTCTGTTAACTGGCACTTCCCACCATGAACAAACACTTTCAATAGTGCTACGGAAACCTAAAGAACTAAAAATACTCGCCAAAATGTTAACAGACCCAGTCACTATTTTCTGCTATTCCAACACAACAGAATTACACAACAACATTAATATTAATGAGTTGTAGTAAGTTGTTCATTTCGATAAAGCTGGTTAGCATAACTGCATGTTTATTTAACAAAGCATGTGACACTTCACACTACTGCTAGCATACAAAAGGTTTTGGCTGGATATCACCAATATTAAGTGCTTTACCACTATTCAAAGAGGATTTGCTGGATACTGGAAAATGGCAATTTAATACCAACAAACAGGGTGGAAAAGCCAAGGCTGGATATTAAGCTCACCCACTGGCCTGAGGAGAGTAATTTAGACAAAGGGGCGAGTACAAAAAGCTGAACAGTAGCCTGCTAGATAGTAAAAACAAAAAAAAATCATTTCACACTACATTATATTACCAAACTATTCCAGTTGGCTAGTAGCTAAAATTCCACCTCTGGGTACAGCATAGAATTAAGTGTAAGGAAAATAAAAATGTTACTGGCATTTAGCAATGCCTATATGTTTGACGTCTACTGCTCACTGCAGTACACTGTCTGTCTTGAGAAATACCAAAAAGGCAGATGGGAAATAAAATCAGAACCAACCATCAGTGCTGTGCACATGGGAACTACCGAGCTGGTCGACGAGGAGCATGAAAACAAAGCCCAAGACGAGTGACACTCCGATGTAGGCGTGGAGCTGCTCGTGACTGTGTAGCTGGTTGCCGCCAGTGCCTGCAGATCCATCCACTGCAACCTTCTGCTCCGAGACCCCGGCCTCTTCAACTTGCCCGTGTGCGTGGTGACCAGCTTGGTACAGAAAGACTCACTGTAAACATCTGCCTTGCTCATGTAGACGATCCAATACAGTCATGCAAGAAACTTGCAACTGTCTCTCATACACACCTTCCAGCACCTCTTCATACAGTGCATGAACCCCCTCTGGAATAATAACTGCAAGTGCAGTGCCGCATAGCAACCCTGCCCCCAACACTGTAACCAGCTTCAGCCGCTCCTAGCAGGAATTAGAATAGCGGACATGTCTTCATTTCCAAGCAGGATATAATCATATTATGACCATGAAACAAGGCAGTAACCTTTACTTTGGATTAATTTCAGGGATTTAACAAATTTAAACTTTTTATTAAACTTTTTTCATTACACACAACATGAGTCATTAAAGTTTAAATAAGAGTCAGAACAAGAGAGACTAATGTCTGAGTGTAAATGGATTGGCAATAAGTAAATGGGATGACAATGGGAGATCAACTCTGACCATACACAACAATACTTATAATCTCTCCACTGTGTTCTAAAAAAAAAAAAAAGTTCTGCATAAAACAGAAAACTATTCCAACCCCTGATATAAACCTGTAGGAACGCCAAACACGAACAAGAAAACGACTCTTGGATAAACTGAAAATGTGAAAAAATGTTGATTTATTTGTAACTTGTTGATTAAAAAAAACACTTTTAGTCAATTATGAATATGACTTAACTTTATGATGCACACTGCATTCCGTCAGTGTTGCTACATTACAAAGAAAGATTCACTTGGATATATAATTATAAAACCAGCAAGTTCGATATGCTCTAAAACGCTTCGGGATTCGGATTTGCGTTTAACACGTAAATCACATGATTTAATTCTACTATATGTCAAGAAGAGTAACCTGAACTTTGTGCTGAATGAACCAGTTTTTTTTTCCACCAGCAAAACTAGCAGTTTTGCATTCCGCTCAGCTCGCCCATTAAAAGCAATTTAAACAAATTACTCACCTCAGAAAAGTTGACTGCTAAGGGGATGGTCCCGGCGATATAACATCCCACCAGCATCGCAACAGAGAGCAGACTGATCGACACGAATTCGTCCATTTTGCCAAGTTTTCTAGCCGACGGCTCGAAGTCACTCGAAGTCGATTATTCGGCTATATACGGCCGCTTGTGGCCCGAACAACTGCGATGTCGCTAAAACCTAGATGTCAATGATGGTCCTAGCAGTACGAATATATGAACAGCGATGCTGATCACCAGAACAAAACACTCAGCCAACTGCATGTATCGTACATTTGCCAAAATTCAAAACAGGTCTCGCAGACTGTAACACTATACGGCACAGAACAGCTATCGCACAATTGTAAAGACGATGTTTCAACTGACGCTCTTTTACAATGAATTACGGTCAAAAAAAGCAAAACGGTTTACCTAGCTAGCCTGTGAGGTAAACTAACCAGCGGTAATATTGTTTTCGTGATTGATCGATTAGCCAGTACTTTGTTTCTGTGCATTGAGACGTTGCTATTCTATGGTTAAAAAAACTACCGCATAATTTTTAACATGATCGCTAAAACCTTTATTCGTGCTTGGTTTGCCGTTGTTAGTCACTACAAGCACTTAGCCGAGCAGCTAATCAACATCCGCGGTGCTGCGGACTGTTTCCGGTTTGAAGCAAACTTATCCGGTTGACCCGAGTCGCTGAATCTGCCACGTGTTCCGCCAGTGGGAAAATCGGCGGGGGCGTAATAACATGTCAAATATGATCACAGACAGATCGCCCCTTTAAAATTTGCAAATAGAGCAAGTTATACAACTAAATAACAGAAGATGTGGTGTAATTTTGTAATATATTAAATTAGACATTTCTATACGTTTCTGAACACAATCAAACTTTTAAACTTTGTTCATCTTACAATAGAATCGCCATATTTCTTCCTGTGTTGTTATACGTGTAACAGGGTTGCTAACTGTTACGCATCTGATGTAACACTCACGCTTTCGGACTCGCACTCATTCAAGAAATCTTATGGCAAATCTGTATTATTCCATTACAAACCTAAAATTAGGTATAACAAAAGCATTGCAGTAATTTGCTAATTCTACAATTTACACGGTAATAAAGCTGTAATATACATGTAAATGTGTATGCAGACTCGAATTAAAAATCTCACTATGGCAAGCTGATCGAAGTTAGCTACCCTGGTATAAAGGGTGGATCATTCCTCCACAGTTGTGGGTTCAAATCCTACCTCCACTATGTGTATTTGGAGTTATGTGGTTCTCCTCCCGCACTACAAAGGCATGGAGTTAGGATGATGTGTGTCTCTAAATAGCCCTCTGCTCCTGTTGTGAGGTTGAGCACATGCCTTGCTAAAGATTAACATCCCATTCAGGGTATACGCACACTTGGTGCTCTGCACTTCCCAGGATAGGCTCATGAAAGCCTATACATAAGCTCTCATAGGATCTTGGTGAAAAACATGTTTAGAAGCTCCATAAACATATATAAGAGCTAGACTAGATCAAATTTTCAGTTGATTGAAATAAGTAATACCCAATACTTGTACATCATTTCCCAATCATAAAAGACTTCATAAAAATGGAGTGCTTTTGTCACCATTTGCTTAAATATTCACAGATATTGTCTATTAATATATCTTAAACCCACTGCCAACTATACACTACTCTCAGCAAAGTTCCCTAACCTGCTGGGAACAGGCTCCAGGGACCCACTCAAAAATAAGCCATTACAGGATGGTTGGATATTGTAAAATTTGACTGCATTAAGTGGTATGAATCACCATGACCTATAATTCACAAAATGATTAAAAAGTCAGATCTTGGTTTTACACAATCTAAAAACTCATTGAACTATTTTTTCAATACTTACAGGCCCATCATGTATCTAGGGGTTTACAGGCTTGTCCGAGTCCTGCCATCCCTTCCAGGTTGTGGCCTACCTCGAAGGCCTACCTCGAAGGCCGTGACAAACTGCAGGCTGCAGGTCCAGGGTAAGCAGTTGGAAGACAGACGGGCGTAACAACTAAGCTTCAAAATGCCACTGAGCTTTGTGCATGCGCTGCACTTCAATGAAAACCCATCTGCTGGCCCTCACTTACACATTTTTATTTCTATTCACATGAAAGCTGAGCCGAATAAGTGAATAGATTGACTGGATGTGGATATTTATTTTATTTGGCTTCTTAGGCTCCTTAAAACCTTTTTTTTTTTTTAAACTACAGATTTTTACAATTTCTGACTACACCTTTGCTTGAACCAATTCAGACAGTGCCCAAATCAAATGCTCATTTCTCAAACATGAAAACATGAACAGGCACTTGAACCATTTCAGACATTATGCCTGACAAAAAAAAAAAGTTCCTTTTAGTTTAAAAAAAATCATTTTAATTTCTCCAAAGTCTACAAGACAATCAAAGGGACAAGGTTGCAGGAGGAACAACTCTGAGTGACATTTCACTGTGATCCTCTCATTGTGCTGTGACCTCTTGTCAATGCAACCTCCAGAACATGAACAGAGGGGAATCGCAATAGGAATCGTATGTTCTGGGAAGCGTCAAGCTATGAAATCAGGTAGGCATGTCACTCAATATTTAAATGCTTGGTTAAACATAAAACTAGTGGATATGCACAGATGTTAGCTGGTCAAAAGCAGAGTAACTTTTACAGTCCCAGAGCAGTGTCCCCTCAATAAGGAGGAAGAGGGAAAAAAAAAAAAAAACATTTAAAATTAACCAGGGTACAGCAGTGATTTTTCACTGAGAACCGTGCGAAATCTTACTTTCACCCACTGTGTCAACCTCTTACCTATTCTGGAACAGAGGATAATACAATTTTGGAAATGAACATCTGGCCATGCAGTTTAGCCACATGGGCACTTTGATATTAGTGCACGCATCAACATATACAAACATGCAATCTCACTCACACACAAGGGAGGAGCTGCAGTTCTCTCAGATGTGCAAGTCTAGTGGGGGGGGCGGGGAAATGCCCATTTTTACACCTTCGTCAAGAAAAAAAAAACCCAGTGTCCTTTCCATGGGTTATGTTGGGGTACAGAATGGTTTGTAAGAATCATAAGAAAGAAAAACGTAGGAGTCCATTCAGTGCTTAAATTATTTAACAAGTCCAATCTTCTTGGCTTCAGTTTCATATATCAACAACCTCCACATTTTTACTATGAAGACCTCTGCCTCTTCATCCAACACCTACAAGAGGGGAAGGTGATAAGTGATTCACATGATACAAGACATTTATCCAAGAGTCAAGACGACTTCCACTAAACTGAAATCCAATTTCCTTGATACTCACCATGGCAACATCATCCAGTATTCCTTGAGGTGTGCTGTGTGCCATTACCTGCGGAGAATTAGACATGTCACAACCTCATGTCAGAACTTTGGACAGGCAAAACCACACAGAAGAGTATACAGCTCCTTCAGTGTTCGGGATTACTCAAATCTCCATCGTGTAACGCAGAACAGAATACTATTCATAATAAGTCACCTAAAATGAAACCCGCCATTAATAGTACATTCAAATACAGGAACATACCTTTGAACAGACAAAATCAACTAATGTGGCCTCTTCTTCCCCAATGTACTCAATAATCTTCTTGTTAATCCAAGGTCTGATCCGTCGCTCCATTAGAGTCTGCGAGAAAGTTGACACTATTTAATTAAAGAACTCTCCGCCTTTTTCCTTATGCTAGTGGTATTTTACTATATTAGGAAACTAGTACAATAAGCATTAAAGCTGAAAAAAAAGTTTCAAGTACGATCCCTGCCTTCATTATGCTAGTTGCTTGATTTTTTTTTCCTTTGATGTAATAAAAAGGCTTATAAAACCACTAAGGGCAGTTTCTAAATTCTACCCTGACAGACTAAAATGCAGTAAGAGCATTCAAAATGCAATGTGACCCAGGAAGTCATCCCAAAGGTATGCCATTGTTTTTCTACACATCAAACACCCTCTGACTACACTGCCCCGGTTCCCGAAACATCTCACCGAGTCAACTATGGCCCAGTCCAGTGGGTAGGAGAAAAGTTCAGGCTTGGCAGTGGGGATCTTCTCAATGAGGCTCTTTATGTGTTTGCGCTTCTCCTCGGTGTTGACACTGCCCTTGGTGCCTGCAACTTCAGCTCCATCCAGACCCAAGCCGCCCTTTTCATCCTCGCCATAGTCCAACGGCACAAGCTTCCTCTTTCGGGGCAGCTCATCAGCCTCCTCATCATCGAATTTGTTGAAAACACTGTCCACCGCGAGCTTCTTGCGTTTCACTGCGTTCGGCTGGCTCGGACTGCTTGTTGAACCTAGTTAAGAACAAGATCGATCCAGGATCGAGTCATTCTCAGCCCCGGAATGAATCCGAACAAATAAAATGTGAATCATCCGTCAAAGTTGGGTAATTCTTTAATGCGGCAAGACTTACCAAGTCGAAGACTGAGACCGATTTTGGGACGGAGCTCCTCAGGGGGCGGGGCCTCGGGAGAATTCTCATGGGGAATGATTATGCCGCAGGGAGAGTCATCGCCAGGAGTGTTGGGTGAGGCATTCCCGCTGGCGGACGACACAGACGGGGCTGCTGTGATGGGCCGCAGGGTCGGCTTCAGGCAGGGTTTGGTATCGGGCACTTCATCATCCTCTTCTTCACCTTCCTCAACTTCATCCTCTGACTGAGGGTCAGGCTCTACAATGTCTGGTCCTGCTACACCCCCTCCCCTCTTCTCCCGCTCTTCCTTCTGCACCTTGTCCTCCTCAGCGTCCTCCTCAGACTCCGGCTCCTGCTTCACCGGGGGCTGTCGACGGCGCTCGGCCTCCTGCTCCATCTGGAGAGAAGACATGGGGGGTAGATCAAGCAGCAGCTCATTGGAATGACAGGATTTGTGGGCTTCCCCACGCAGAAACTGGATATGTACCCTCTGGAGCTCCGCATCGGGGTCTGGGTGTCCCTCTGCCAATAGCCGCTGTCGGATTTCTTCAAGCTCCTCCTTCTCCCGCTTCCTATCCCGGTCGTCCACCTCCATCTCCTTCTCTCTGTCCCGCAGACGTTTTTGCAGGGCGCTGCCCCTGAAGCGCAGAGGTGACAAAGAACCCCATAATAGTACTACCATTTCACACTGTTTTTTCACATTGCCCCAATGTGCACGTAATTTTCTTCAAAATAAACTACATACTCAATGACTTAGTCATTATATACAATGGCAAGATATGAGCATTTGCCATTTCATGCTAAGCTTCTTGACCTTGCTTCAAGATTTGCCGCAAGGAAGAATAAAATCCAAGTATTTCTAAAGATTAATCCAGCAATTTTAATTGCAGTGAAGAGGTCCTCGTCTATAAATGCATAACGGATATAAATTCCATTTACATGCTGACCAGTTTGCACCTTAAACTTACCGATAGTATTTAGGGTCGTCTCTGTCGTCATCATAATCCTCCAAGAACTCTTTCAAGCGTTTGGCTTCTTTTGCCTGAGGACCAATGAAGGGTTTTAGCACAAATGATCTTTGATCCAGAAGAAGACAGACCACAGCTAAGGGTTATTTACGGTTACCATTTCTCTGCGACGTTCCTCCTCTCTTTCCAGCTCCTTTGCATAGTCACGAGCCTTCTTCCTCTCTCTGATCTCCCAGTTTTTCAGGCGCTTCAGAGAACCAACAGAAGTGGCGGCGTTAGCGACTGCTTGGGACACTGGAAGCTCTCCAGTGGAATCTCACAGTGCACACTCACTTCTTGGTAGGCGGCCTCCTTTTCTCTCAGCTTCCTCTCGAGTTTTCTCCGCTCGTAGGCTTCCTCCTCATCTTCCTCGCGGTCTCGTTTCTTTTGCTCGCTGTGTTTCTCTCTGAAGCAGTGGGTGGGTGGGCGGGGGTGGATTTACAGTCATGTATGGGAAAACGAGGCCCTGACACTCACCATCACCGTGCCCTGCACTCACCTGGACCTGCTGCGATCTTTACTGCGGTCACGACTCCTGTCCTTCTCCCGCTCTTTTTCCCGCTCCCTCTCTTTGTCCTTTGTCCTCTCACGATCACGGTCTCGCTCCCGTTCCCGTTCCCGCTCCTTCTCCCTTTCTTTCTCCCGCTCTCGCTCCTTTTCCCTCTCGCGGTCTCGTCGCTCCCTCTCCCGCTCCCTCTCTTTGTCCCTCTCCCTCCTCTCCCTCTCAATCTCCTGTCGCTCCTTCTCCTTCTTTCCTTTCTCCTCCTCCAGTTTCTGTAGACCCATAGGAAGAACGAGAAAAAGGGGGAAAGAAGAAATATTACGACAAAGAGGCCGGATGACACGGAGCGACAAAGCAGCACAAAAAGGACACGTTGAAAGGAAAATTTCACAATTCTAAGACGTGCAGTAGTGCAAAGATGTCAAGTGGTTTACAGTCCCTGGTCCAAAGATGGTGCACAGAACTCATCTCTGCTGCCATGTGGAGGAAGGGAAGGAGTTCCACAGCATCACACGACCCAAGTCAGATGTTTATCAAAAGAATACCAATAGTCTGCCCACCCCTATCAGGGCCAAAACACTACAGAACAAGTACCCAACCTAATTATTTGGTGAAAAGGGGAGTAGGATGAGATGAAGACAGGCTTGCTTCTAGTCATATTTAGCCAATGCAATGCCAAATTTTCCTATTACAGTAGCGAAAATATTTAAGTTACTTTTAAACAAGGAAACAATAAGCTGTTAAAGAACCTTCTAAATCAACCGTACTCGGACAAATAGTAACAACTACAATCACTGTTTATGACTTGGGTCTGGGAACAAACTAAAACCGTCTACATTTTTCAGAGTATAGTTTAGGACCTTTCATAATAAAGTGCTGAGGCACACTTAAGGCTGCTCAAATGAAGGACTTTGCGATGCCTACAGACCCTGGGGCTTCTTACCCTGAGGCATGAGATGCCAGTGCATTAAATTCCTACCTATGAGTAACCTAGAGTTACTTACACATGCTGGAACCTACCACATACAATCTACACGCAATCACTCAGAAAGAAGTTACAAATCCTTAGGAAATTAAGAAATGCCATTTCATATAGATGGATAGCAACAGTGAGGTTATGCTAAAAAAAAAAAAAAAAAATCCTGCATGAAATACACTCCCTGGGACCATCATAGCAGCCAGACAAACAGAAATGCTGGAAACCACTTCAATGTTTAAAGGAAACTCTCCGCATTCCAAATGACAAGCATTGAATGTAATTCTGGGGGCGTGTCTTTATATCAGCATAGTTTAAATTTGAATTCTATTTCAACGCTGATAAGATGACTCTCTCACAACAGAAAGATCGATCCTCGTGGAAACTAGTTTGTGACTTACAGGTGTTGAACTATGGATTCAGCGCTTCACTGCCCCTACAAGCCTATTAGCTAGGCCTGGGAGGAAAAGCAGGTAAAACGGTTCATAGACATAAAATAGGAGGAAAAAAAACGGGGAGAAAAAAAAAAAACGTATGCGATCCCTAGGAGCAATAATTCATTCTTACAAAAAAAGTTATCCACACACACAAAACATTCCCAAAGAACTCCTAAATAAAACACACAGCATGGATACATCATGAGGCATTGTAGGATTTAAATTTTGGCAAAAGAAATTAAATCAGAAGCCGTCTTACCCATCTGCAGTCTTCTGATGCTTTCCCAAGGCTTGTTCTAACCAACAAGCAATGACAACTCTCCTACCAAGCAGCATGGCACCCACCGTGCACAAAGCCCAATGTAAACTACTCAAGGCCTTCAACTAGCCTTACATTTCGTGATCAGACCATTTGTTAATCACAGCAATCACTTAACCATTACATAAAACTTCACAGAAAGCAAAAACGGGAAAGAACGGTTTATTCTCGAGCGTACCTGGAGTTCACAATGGGTGCCATGCTGCGATAGGCACAGTGAGTAACATAGGATAGGACAGGAGAGAGACCAAGAGAAAGATAATTCATCTGGGAAAGAGGGAAGACATGGGAGGACAAGGAGAAAAGAAGGAAAATCAGGGGGAAGGAGGAAACACCCTACATATAAGAGGGTCAGTTGAGAGCAAATAACTAGCAGTCTCTGAATCCTCTAAACAACTTACCTCAGCTACAGTAAGAATAAATGAATTTTAGCAAGTGCGGATTAGAGCTGGGCGATATGTCAGTAATCAACGACGTACAAGTAACCCAGTGTTATCAGCGACTACCCGACGATTACGGCATTGGTCGGCAACGTAAGCTTACTCTACACACAAAGCAAGATTTCTGATCTGTCTTTTAGGTCTACCTTGTAGTCTACGCTTTACAATTTACAAAATAATTTAAATGATACAGGAAGGTAACAGTGTATGTAACCAACTTACAATGGTGAAATGTAGGTAGGTCTTACCAAACTGAATTACTGCATTACATGGTAAGCCCCATTTTTAAATCATAACTATACCTAACCGGCCAATGAATCATCCCAATTAATACACACCGTCTCTAACCACACCCCCCCCAGATGTCTTAACACTGTCTGTTCAGCGGATTATATGTCCCCTGCCTTCACGGGTTTTTTTCGGCTAAAAAAAAAAAAAAAAAAAAAAAAACACACGCATATGGGGGTGTGGATGACTCGAAATTATCCCCATATTTCAAATTAAGATTTTGGATTTTATATTAATATCGCCCAGCCCTAGAGTGGATATGACATAACTCAATGGCTGAGAACTTTACTGCCAAGGCAACAGCTGCAAATGAATGTACTAATTAAAATGTTCTAGTGGTTGTTCATGGAATATTCAAATTATCTAACAGAAAATAAATGGCGTGAGGGAAGTTAGGAGCAATAAATCTGGTTTCAAAAGTCGCACTAGTTTAAATTTAGTTTAAGTTAGTTTAAATGCACGGTGTCAAACAATGCTTTGGCTATTTGGTTAAATATTCCTTTTCTGTCCAATTAGTTAAAGACTGCCCAAGCTGCACAGATAGCCTCAATTCTCCAAAGCAATCTTTGTAAGCCGAGCTTGACACGTGCACATTCTGCTTCTGGGTTTTTACTGAATTAAAAAACTTTTACTGAATTAATATTTAAGAACGGTAACAAAGATCGGGTGGAGAAACTTAAATCTGACCCTAAAAACTGACATAAGAGGAGCAAAACATTTAAAAAAAAAAAAGGTACTGAACATGGTACAGTGAGCATGGAATGAGAATTAAAGGTGGCACAAAGTAAGGGGAGACATGAGGAGCACAAGTGGACAGGAACAGATGTCTTACCTGGCAAGTCTTCAGAGCGCAGCGTGCTGTGGAAGGGCGCCCCCTGCTACAGTATAGGCTGCAGCCAAAATCACTGCAGTGGTTAATTGTTTTTCACACTGGCCATTTACATAGCAGGACTCACACAGGTTCACTGGGCTCCCCGAGTCCCGCTGGCATGGTCCAAGTTCTTAAGGTGGGCGGGACACTTTCTTGCGAACAAATGCCACGCTAACGCCCCGGTTAATTCCAATACCGCAATTATGAAAAGTTGTGAGTGCGTCTCAGAGCCTGTTGCCCCCATTGCAAGTCCTCCAGAAGGGGGCGCCCAAGATGTGTAAAGAGAAAATGAAAGCTCATACTTACATCCTATCCATGTAACTTTTTCCAAAGCTCTGAGATTCATCTTGCTTTAGTCACCATATGATCTCTATCATAATGGTGGGGTTTAATGAATAGATTAGCTTGAAGGGAATTTTACATTAGGTCCATGCATTGTGTGGTGAATGAGCCCTAACTTATTATTCACACCTGCCTGTGTCTCCCATAGATTAACATGAAACGCATTTCTACAGCTGAGTCATCTTTTGGGAAATTAAATCGTAAGGGTAAACTCCTTGAGTTTGTAAAGGCGATCATCTTCCTCACAATGTGATTTTTTCTTCCCTGAGTAGTGTTTACCAAATCCATTACAATGGCAAAAAAATGGTTACATTTCTGGTACTTCCTCAAAAATGAGATTTAATGTGAGATTGTTTTTGGCAACCCCGAATAAAATTTAAGTTTCAGCAGATGTGCAAACTGTCATCCGAATGAAAAGTGTCACACAAA
The DNA here is from genome assembly GCA_026779585.1 of Mormyrus proboscirostris. NCBI lineage: Eukaryota > Metazoa > Chordata > Actinopteri > Osteoglossiformes > Mormyridae > Mormyrus > Mormyrus proboscirostris. The sequence continues at coordinate 12,373,252 of JAODKF010000030.1, forward strand.
TCTGATGGTGGGATTACAGTAACCTGCGTAAACTACACATGAACAGATTCCAAAGTTCAGACTACAGGACAAACAAGCGTGCATTTTACCTTGTGAGTATCTCGGAATTTACTGATCTCTCGGGAAATCAAGTCTCTCTTGTCTTCCTCCATCTCAATGGCATTAATATCCTCCTGCAACAGAAACCATATTAAAAATATTAAGTTCGACTAATTTTTTAAATCGCGTTCAGTGGTTGCAAAAACACAAATTTATGAAGTTCTCAAATATACATTTAACCAAAATTATATTAAGTCTTGGCTAATTCTCATAAGCAAAACTTATCTGAGAAGGGGAAAAAAGTGTGTAAAAATGCTCTACACTGTTTAATGAAAGGTTTAGACGTAACTAGTTACACCTATGAGGAGAATGCAGCCAGGTTTCCTAAAATTTCAGCTTTTTTTCCATTCGAACGGTGAAATCAAGACAAACAAACAATGTGGGCACGCCTTTCACCTGACACCTGGCGGAAACTCCATCTGCACCTATTATAGCAGTAAGTCTGTTCGGATCTAAATTTTGTAGTTTTATCCCACCCAACTCAACAGTTCAGGTTCAGTCAAACTGAAGGGGTACCTCCTGCACACAGCGCATTCTAGGTTGGTTCACAGATGTCATACAAGATTAAACATCTGCAAACCAACTGGGCCATTCCTGGGTAATGACTTTTTTGGTTTAGTTGGTCGTGTTCTTATGGCAAAACTCCTTACCTTTCCAGCAGAGGGAAAGTTCAATGCCAAAATCTTTTGTTTTTTCCAATCTATTTATTTATGCTATTGTTGGATAGCATTATCTATGCTATCCAACAATTCTTACCAAAAAAAAGGCAGCCCCACAGCCAGATGTCACCTCCATGACTGACAATTCTGAAACTTTACCTGGCAAGTTTTTTTTTTTTAACGTGCAATGTGTAGAAATTCCAAATAAACAACGCAATCATGAGAAACGCCCAGCACTACTTGGGTGTCCTGTTAGAAGCATCTTGCTTCTTGTCGCCCTAGCCCAAAGCACAAGCTTGTGAAAATTACGCAAAAAATTCATGTTATATACAAGGAGTGGCCAGTCACTGCCATACACTGCCGCAGGCTGTAACCTGCCATATGTCCCGCACTTAACTTCAGCAAATACATTGAAAAACCAAATTTCAACAGTAATCTATAAACCTTTGCTGCCCATTTTAAGTAGCATGTTTTGTACTTAAGTTTTGTGAAGCGTGTCTTAGATTAGTAATCCGATAAATTTTCAGACTCTTGGTGATGCTTAAGTCCTAGTAACTAGATTTTTAATTCAAAACAGATTTAGAAATGCAGGGCTTGCATTTTTAAGATCAGTTTTAATAATTAGTAAACATAAAAAGCTGAAATGAAATTTGAAGGAGGGAAAACACTGCTGCTTCTGCTGGAATGTGTGTGATCATACTCAGGGCAATTGGAATTATGCAGAACTTCATTGATAGCAACTTGGTCATGAGGTGATGACCCAACCCATAGAGGTAATTCCGGAAAACAGGAAGCGGACTTACTTCCTCCTTCTTTTCCTTTCGTTTCTTGCGGTGGTGGGTGTCGGCGTCTTGAGATGGAGCGTTGAGCTCACTGGAGTACTCGCGTATCAGGCCCTCGATCGCGCCTTTCACTATCTGGTCCCGTCGCTTCATCTCCTCATCCAGCACTTCCTCCTCATCCTCCTTCTCCCCATCCTCTGCCTTCCCTGTCTATTGGAGGGAAAAATGCATCAACAGTGTTTCATCACACACAAAAAAAAAATGAAAGAAGGAATGAAGACTGAAGACAGCCACGGTAAAAACTGCGACACACACCCCGTTGGAGTTCTTCTTCTTTGCCTTCCACTCATCCAGTTGGGCCTTGGTCTTTGCATCCACCTTTACAAGCAATTTCTTGTCACCTATTTGGAGCTCGTGTAGAAGTCGTAGTGCACGTAGCGTCGACTCAGGTTCTTTATATTCACAGAATCCAAACGCTTAAAGACAAAGCAACCATATTACATCAGTCAACCAAGGACTTGGCTTATTCATTTCCAGGACGAAGACACAGTTTGGCAGAAGAGGGATTCAGAAGAATTTACACTGCTTAGACAAGAAATGTGACAAGGCGCTGCAAGGCAACTCAACGGGGCAAAAGCAGTAACTATCGTTTAATAAAAATAAACCTAGAAATCTAAATTGAAATAAGCAAAAGGTCATTTTTATAGCATGGCTTTACTCCCACACAGTATGGGGAACCTGTTCTGCTACTTATCTTTGACAAGTACGGACCCAGCATGCAAGTCTCCACTCAGCAGCCACTTCAGCAGATTAGCAAACCCAAAACCAGTTAAAGGGATCCAAATGAAAAGGTCTGAATATGATGATACACAGAGGAAGGTGGGGAAAATATTTCAGAAGTGTTGTACCTGTTTTATTTTTACCTTGAAGTTTTCCAGAGGCTCCCTGAACCCTCTTCCAGCTCAAGACCAAACCGCATTTCTGCAAGGAAGAGATACGTTTGTGGAGGGATGGCAATGACAGACACATAGACATCTATTCTAGGTATTGTCTTGGAAAGTCAACCTTACAGAATATTTTACTTTTTCTGCACTCAGACACTGACTATATCGCAGATAAATTAGAATATGGACAAAAAACATGGAAGACTGTCTTGAGTGAATAGAAGGATTCCTTTACCGCACACACAGCACAGAGCAAGAAGTTGATCTATCCCCTACCATGTGCATTAGATAACCGACTCCTTCCTAAGAAAATGTAAGAGGAGTGGTTAAATACCTATTAAACTGGTGGCGAAATGAACACATTTAAAAACCACTAGACCTGAGGTACTCTATACCGCCAGAGAATAAAAATATACATCATGGCAACTAATGAAAGCAGAAACATACTCATGACAGACAGCTGAAATGTGCCCAGATATCACCAAAAGTGAATCCTCCAGGGACTTTAACATTGAATAATGCATGCTAGGGGGAACAGTGCAAAAAAGCAAATAAACACTTAAAAGGGCAATTAAGTTATTACCGTATTATACCGTCATTTCATTGCTGATTGTGCCTTAAAAATCCTACACTGAAATGATACTGTTTTTACAGTAAGCTACCGCACCTATATATTGAACGGGATTTTTATAATTATATACAAAATACTGGCAATATAGTGCCAAGCCTAAACGTTATAAAAACATACATTACTAACAAAAATTAATATTACTCAAACTTAAGATTAATATACCGATGCTTAAAAACTGCTCGAACATAAAAATCCCTTCGTGATCAGGAAAAACAAACCGAAAGGTACAAGCAGGCTGGACTCACCGCCAGCAGTTGTCTGATTAGCATGTCTGAGGCCTTTTCTGAGATGTTCCCCACAAACACTGTGGTAGTGGGACCCCCGCTCTCCTCGGTCTCCTTGGCCCGTGTTCCAGTGGTCTCCTTACGGGGGCCCATGGGCTTCCCTACCATTGACATCGTGGTGGGTACTAGCACCTGTCGTAGAAAGCGCTTTTCAAGTAAATGACAAAACACACAACAGAAATCCTTCGCATGGCAACCATCTAACGTTCCAAAATGTTCCCCGCAAAACGAGACATTTGTACTCAAAGTCTACTACAGGCCCATCGTTACAAATTCACATTAATTCCAAGATTAAAACCACAAACGATGCAATACAGTTGAAATAGAAACTGCAGTTATTTACTGTGGGGGCTGGCGTCATAAGGCCCATGTGGACGGGAATCATGGGTGTTCCTGAAAGAGAGAAATGACTAAATGAACTGCACTTTAATGACCAACGTAGGTCAAGCGTGCTACTATAACTAGACTTCACGCAAACACATGAACTCATTTCACGTCAAAATGAGCACAAGGGGAAGCAAAATAAATTCAATACGGAATTTTCTATAATCCATTATTTCATGTACATCTCATCTTCGCACGGCGTTTTCTGGAGAGGGTTAGTGTGGCACAATGCCAAGCAGGTCAGACGTCTTTTTCCATGACTCCAGTGTCTAGCTTCTACTGGGTGACCCCCAGACATTCCAATGCCAGCTGAGAGAGAATCTCTCCAGCATGTCCTGGGTCATCTCCGGGCTTCCACCCAGTAAGACATGCCCAGAATAGTTCCGTTGGGAGCCAACTTGATATATGTAAACATGTATGAAACAGATTAGATCTAATTATATTCTAAGAATATATACCCAGTTTAATTGTATTTTTTCACCTACCTGGGGGTACTGCTGGAGGAAACCCTGTGAACTGCGGAGGAGGGATCCCAGGGGGTAGCTGAGGTATCCCAATCTGTTGTCGATTGAGGTGAGGTGGGTAGGACATCTTCGCTGTTACCGACCTGTGACAGATAAATGGTTGATTAGGACCTAAACAACTGGTCAGCCTTCTCAACAAGAACCATGCAATTCTTCTACAGTTCCTTCACAAATTGCTAGCATACAATACAAAATTTTAACATGAATTCATGAATCAAGCCCAAAGAGCAAATTACACAATAATCATGCACATATTTAATGTACTGACAGCACACCACTCAAACAAACCACCGGTCTATTTAGCCAATATGCGATTCCAGGCTGATAATTAAATTTAACGTTCTCAGTTTTCCAGTCAACAAATGATATCTAGAACCTGTACGATTAAACATGTAGTAACATTTAAATTTTTAAACGTTTGAACTTTCCTACAAAATAATTCCTAGACATCACACTTTAGAATTTGCATTTCGACTAAAGCGTCAAACATACTGGGGACAATTACTACGCTCTGGGGCATCTAAACCTGAGCTCGCGGGCGAGGCCTAAAAACCCCCGGTAGGTAAAAACCACACAATGGCAAAACGAGTTCTAACGAATTAGTTAATCAGCATAAAGAAAACCACACACGCCGAGACATTTTACCCGCTGAAACACGTGCAATGAAGCGTTTAAAGATACCGTAATCTAAAGACGGCCACACGACGACATGACTGTCTGAACCCGCTGTATGGCAAAGCTAACTAGCTATATAGCCCGGCGACTATGTGGTCGAGTTTAAATAATACATAAATTACCGACTTGCTTCAAAATCCAATAGAATTGCAAGTATGGTTCTTTAAAGATGCCAATACTCGGTTATTATCTACAAATAAAACAATATTAATTATCTTTGCTTTCGACTCCTCATCACAATAACTTGACCCGCAGCAAAAATGGCGGCTTTGGTTTTGTCGTCCTCGACGGATGGGACTTCTGGATACCGATCAAACTTAACCACCTTTATTCTAAATATCTTACGGGCTCAGTACTGCAAGAATTTCACTTTACTCAAACTATGACTTACCCCAAGCCAGGCGGCTAAAATACAACACAAAGAGACCTTGGTTTATCGGGAAATACGATGACAATTACCCACGACGTTAGCTTCCCTCGTAGTCTTTCCGACACCTACAGCTTAGGACAACCTTCTATACAACACTATAGAGATGAATTTCAGAGAGCTTTCCGCCGTTTGTGCCGCATTGCAACATGGGATGCGAAAGCATGCTTGGAGGTCCACCTACACTGCCACTATCCTGCCACTTGGGGGTGACAAAGAGTAATGCCTTCTTTAAAAATACTGTATTAAACGTCGCGTGTATCAGCTGCATCCTTGGTGGTGTATGTTAGTCCGCTTTCTTTCTGCTTGCGATTGTTTTGTAGTGTTGTGTCATTTGTGGCTGTACCTATACTTCTAGCAACATTTCCATTCGTTGTTATAATTTCTTTAGAAAGCTTTAAATTTCCCGTTTCCCTGTGCGATGCTCTGTTTATACATTTACCAATAATTGTATCCTAAGGTAAATATGTAATAAACTTAATGGGTGCTGCTGTAGAAATCTGCCGATATTCTATTTCATCGGAGAATTAACCATTGACAAATTATTATTCAGTCTGCTTAAGTCTAACGCAAGATGTTACGTCTTGTTTGCACGAATACATCAAATGCTTTGAATATAATAAAAATGTAGTAAAATGTGCTTTCATTGCTGATTGTGCTCTAAAAATCCTACACTGAAATTATACACAATTTGAAAAAATTTATGTAGGACAATATTAGAAGAAGATGCATACAAGTATACGGTTTTTTACCCATATTCTTGTAATTTGTTCTGTCACTGTTGGTCTCATTTGGGATTTTAAAGGTGCCTCTGAAGTTCATAACATTAATGAATTTCGTCAAAAACATTTGATTATATCAAAATTGTTAAATGCTATTAATTAAGTAATAACTTGTGGTTTGATGGTGTGAGATTCTGGTACCCCATAAATGTTAATTTATTGTTATTAATTTAATTATTAAGTGGAAAATCCTTTATTGTGATACCACTTTCTTCTTTGTGTGTCTTTAGGACACACAAATGTATAGTTTATTGTTTAAATATTATGAAGAACTATGCAGTATTTTTGAGGGCAGACTTCATGTACAGAGCAGTTTATGTATTTGACTATTTAACTGTACATATGGAAAAAATAAAGAATGAACAGAAAAAAGGAATGAAAGAAGTGCATAATACAGATGGCCAAGTTAATAATACATAGACAACTAAGTATCGGTGGAACTTCGACATGCATTTAAGTCATAAATGTCACTCTAAGTATGTGATTTCAACATATATATATATATACAAATCTGTTATGTGTTAGAAAATGACTGAAAGAAATATAAGTCATGGCATAAAGAACTGCGAAACAATGCAGCTATTAGAAGCCAATGTTTCTAGGCTGTGGATGGAAATAATGTTATCTGAGTCTTCTTTAAAAGACAAAATTAAGGTCCCCCTCCCAATACACACACACTTTTTCTGAAATGCCATGGTCAAAAACAGTATACAGTCAAACCTCGGATTGCGAGTAACTTGGTTTGCGAGTGTTTTGAAAAACGAGCAATTTTTTTTTATAAATTTTATCTTGATAAACGAGCCAGCTAGGTCTTGCAATACGATTATTATGTATACGCTTTGTCTGCCGAGCGTCACGTGATCACAACTGAGTCGAGAGTTCTCTCTCTCTCTCCGCGGGATTGTAATCGTCTCCCATGCTCGGTCTCAGTCGGCGTGTCTCGCTCGTATAGTAGAAGACGACCGTCTGAATAAGGCCGTAGCAGTGCGAGTGATGAATCTGTTCAACGACAATGCAATTTTCACATTTGCGCGGAATCGAAAAGGACGTAAAAGCAGCTGTCATTGGATAGATTCCTTGTTAAAGTCGCACAAAAACAAAAAGATTCCAGTGAGCCAACAGTAGCGATTCCGTACCTTATAATGAGTGCTATAAAATAACCCTCCTCTTCTCCTCTCTCTCGTTTCCCTCACACCATTCACGATTCTTTTTCAAAAGTAAAATGCAGGTAAATTTGTTTTATGTATTTTTACTTTATATTTTGTATTAAACATTTTATATGAATATTTTTAGTTTGTAGAAAGAACCATTCGAGTTGGATGCTTTGGATTACGAGCACGTTCTCGGAACGAATTATGCACGTATTACATTTTACGTAATGAATGGCACGATGGCTCAGTGGATAGCAATCCTTCATTACGCGTACAGTATAGGAGTGTGAGTAATTTGATTATTTTCCCTGAGGTTAAGCAGTGTGGTTTCTCCCTGTTCATTCCAGTTCCCTTCTGTTGTCCGAAGACATGAAGCCAAGATAATTACCATCTTGCCCTGTGATGAACTGGTTTCCTGTCCACAGTGTACCACAGCCTTGTCTACTATACACCATGGGAAGGGGTGCAGAACCCTGCCCCCACACCCCCAAAAGAAAACTCTGATCTGGCTAAATTGATGGAAGATGGATGGACTCTGTGTCTTATGTAATCAACATTTAGGCATACCTTTCATTATTAAATATTAAGTGTCATTGACTGGGTGTGTTAAAGATGATCAGCCCAAGGCTGGTCACCTATAGTGACCAGTACATGATCCTTGGCCAGCCGGTAAGATATGGCAGTCTTATTTTTAATGATTATTATTATTATTATTATTATCTGCTTGGAGGAGAAAAATAATGCAGGACGTTTCGGATCAACTTGACAGGATTAACTTCCGATAGGTTATTTATTCAAACGCGGAAAAGCCGAATGGCCTATTTATTATACCTAGTATATCGCATTCTTTATTATTCATAAAAAAAAACATCCAAACAAGTTTTTCTTCCGCTTGAAGCAATGCAAAATTGAGATTTAGATACATAGAACTTTTTTGCAAGAAGTTCGAAATTACCATTGGGCGGAAATACCGTTTTCCGTCCATTTAGCTAGTCGAAACATCGAGTCAATTTGCTGTTTAAATACTTCTAATATGGTCGTTTTTATTGGGTTAAATAATTCCTCCCAAACAGCAATATTAGCTTGACTTATTGGTTATACTGAGCTGGCACGGGCATCTCCTGATTTCAATCAGAATACCGGAACATATCTGACAAAAACGTGAACTTAATGTTTTCTGGCCATTCACCAATATTGTGTTTGATAGCTTCTGATGTAAATGGAGCGGTCCAAAAAAGCGTTGTGACAGTCCCCGGTTTTATTTTAGCCCGTGTGGAAATTTCCGCCAAGGATAAACAGCAACGATCACTATGACGCGGCACGAGTGTCTAACACGCCCCCAAACAAGCCCACAGGCCTAAGCTCTCCCATTGGTTCATAAGAAGGTGTGTCACCGAATCAGACGCAGGGGGGCGTTTCCTCGATTATTGCAATTTTATTTAAAAACTAATACTTTGAAGTTTATCTATAACTATCTTTGGTCCGACAGCTATAATAGTTCTGCTTTTGCGTAACAGCTACGCTTCCTTTTTGCTGCATGCTGCATAAATGTGCACGTTTTGAACCGGCAGTGCTGTCTGCCAGACGCTGCCTCATGAATATGAATTAGGTTGGAGGCTTAAGACGTAAATTTCCTCCGCACTCGCAGAATCGGTGAGAGCGAGACAGTAAGGAAGTGTTAGCCGACGATTTTATTTATCTATTTATTTATTAATTATAAAATATCCACTTGGAAATTTAGCGTCTAAGTTTCAGCTCTTGTTTGAAGAAATATTTAATATTTGGGGACAAAAAAAAACACATGAAATGGCTCTGAGCGGATCGCTGCTTCGTGTGTTCAGGACGCATCTCCGCGGAGCCGCGCGCCAGCACGTTCGGCCACATTCTGTGGCTATTTTAGGGGCGCCATTCTCTAAAGGACAGGTGATGGACATGAAAGTGCAGTAATATTAGCATGAATTTAACCAGCCGCTCATTAACTGAATTCAGCGGCTTTTTGGGAGTCGGAATACGCGGAAATGTAACGAGTGATTTTTTTTGTTTGTTTCAGAAAAGAAGAGGAGTAGAGCATGGACCAAAGGCGATCAGGGATGCGGGTTTGGTTGAGAGGCTATCCAGCTTAGGTGAGGAAATAACTGCATATACACACTTATATGTTCCTTTTTTATTAACACATAATGTTTTATAAGGCTGTGTGTTTTTTCCAACTTTGTGAAGCATGTTGAAGATGGAACATGCTTTCACGAATTTGTCAGTAGGGGCACGTCAATCAGTTGTATTTTAGACAATATTTCATAATGTAAAAATTAAAAAAGGTTGTTTGTCCCAGCCTATACCTTGAAACCGGCTAGGAGACGCAGATAAACATTTTGAAATTTTAAAATAAATTGTGGGCCTACTTAGATATTCATAAGTTGGAACATGTAGACTGCTCTCGATTTTCTGCCTGATTTCAGATTGTTTCATAAAGGATAATATTGAAGTGATTATTAACACGGAACGCAGTGATAATATATGAAATTTAAATTAAAAGGGGTTTTTGACGCAATGGGCGTAGGCCAGGACACGCAGTATCCCGCTGAACTAAACGTGACGGAAGGAAACAACTGGCGGCGGAGCCCAAGCAGATGCGCTTAAAGTTATTCGGGAAGCTATGGATCAATTATTTTATCTAAGCTGAAAAGTCTTTTTGGCAAAGCGAGTTGTTTAAATACGAGGTCCCGACATAAAACGATGTCATGGTCATTGTAAACATGCATCAATCCACCTCTTTATTACTCTGTTAAAATAGAAAATACTATGCTATAAATAATAAACCTGTTATACTTGCATCACAACTGATGTCAGTACCAGTTTGGTGGGGAAAAGTTACGCAGTAAGTAGCCTAATATTTAAATCGGTACTCGTTTTAATGAACATGGAACATTTTTCTGAAATGGAAACTTCAGTCTAGCGTATTGGTTGCACATTGTCAGCTGAGATCAGGAATGCCATTGCAAGTAATACAAGACGAGTTTCTTCCGCTAACACTCAGCTAGGCAGACAAACATTGGGTAGCCAAAATGCTTAGCCATTCACACGTTATGTAACCAGGTCAACGCTAGTAAGATGAGAGCCCTATGTATAGACTGAATTTTCCGACGCTGGCTGGGGTACTGACAGGTTTTCTTAAATTAATCTAGACGCAACTCCCGATACTTCTGCATGTTTTTCGCGACGCTCAGGTGTGTATTCATACGTTGCGTCAGCATTGGCGTAAAATTGTGTTCAGTCACTTTTTCACAGGAAATGATGCAATCGGCATAGGAATTCTTTACTACTCTTTACAAAGCCGCATTTAGCCGCATCTTACGGGTGGGCTAAAAAAACTCCGAAGACATCCGGGAACCTTGCATCTGAGTGGTTTAGCTACTAGTCTTATTTGCAAATGTCCATAAACGCATCTATTCCTCAATTAAAAATGTAGGTTGTTCTGTGTATACACATAAACATAAAGACACACACAAATCTACTGCTTGCTGTCATAACTTTAAAAGGAAAAACCGAATCTTCTAAACTGTTCTGTGAGTGTAATACTGGAAAAGGGACATGACCACTCTGATGACTTGCTTCCTTTTAGTGTTACAAACATTCAATATTTCCCTTTTGTTACCTATTCCGTTATAATTGAATGGCGATTCTCTAAATGAGAGCTTGTGTGGTGATCAGGTTTCCTGTGTCTGTGTTGGTGTACACTTCCTATTGCGCTCATATGTACTCAGAATAGGCTCCGTGTCATTGCGACCTTATTTTGTTGCATGTCGCTTGCAGTATATGCTATTTATAACTGTAGAACTCAATGTCAAACAAAGATGTTGATTTAAAAAAGTACACCAGGTTTTTGTAAACTGTACCCTGCAGGGATAGAGTCTTTGGTGTTTTATTGAATTGTAAAGTGGTGTCTCATTGCATTCCACAAATCGTAACGGCTACCTTGCGCATTACTCATTTTGAGCTCGTCATGATGTATCCGATTTCTTGTTTACCTCATGCCATACATTGGATTGTGCACATTGATTTCTAAATGAATGCTGAGTTGGTGCCTGCTTGGAAAATGCAGAACATGAAGTGCCGCCCAAGTGTCAAAATATGGAGGAATACATAAATAGTTTAAATGTTTAAATTCCAGCATATGGGATTAACGTTGTGTCATCCCTTTATTAACCTCCAGCGTATGAGATTCCTGCATTAATGTAGTGCCGTTGCTTTATTTTGCTTCACTTACAGAGTATCCTGTACATGACTACGGAGATCTGAACTTTCAACATTTGGACAAAGACGAGCCGTTCATGCACGTGCCGTTCCCCCGCACCGTAGGCCGTGCCAATCAGCTGCTGTCCTCCGCAGTCAGTAGGGCTGTGGGTGCCGGGCATACGTGCGTCATGCTTGGGGGCGATCACAGGTGAGCAATCGGCACAACGGGTCCACAAAGGAGACGTCTCTGCCGTTCAGAATCAAAATGAAAGATTGGGGTAGACCCACAGGCAGATGAGTGATGTCTAGTTCAGTGGACCATAGATTATAGCCTAGAAAATGAATGCTCGTCTTATTTGTCTATTTATAAGTTGACTAAGGGCATCCCTTTCCATACCCTAGTTTGGCCATTGGCTCAGTTGAAGGTCATGCCCAGCAATGCCCAGACCTCTGCCTGATCTGGGTAGATGCTCATGCTGACATCAACACACCGCTTACCTCGCCCTCCGGCAACCTCCATGGCCAGTCTGTTGCCTTCCTTCTTAAAGAGCTTCGGGGCAAGGTAAGCAAACGGATCCATATTAAATTAAATTAATTGCTGCCAGCGTCACATCTCATTTCAGTGTGCGCCATTGTGGGGGGGGAGGGGTGTGGCACCAGGC
>JAODKF010000030.1:12392581-12414990 GCA_026779585.1 Mormyrus proboscirostris
TTTCAGTTTGAAAGTAGTTTGTAAAACCCGAAGTAGCTCAAAGTGTCCTCCCTGACATGGATTATCTGGTCACCCTATTTTATACATTCTTGTGCTGCTTATGCTGGTCTGGGTCTCAGACAGCATGGGGCATAAGGCTGCAGCACACGTGTACACAGTCACACACACAGTAATACTTTATGGGCAATTTAGGGACACCGATTCTAGCTTTTTTTAGGGTTGTGGTAGAACATTCAAACTCCACGCACACAAAATAGAAACAGGAGTCGAACAGCCGACCTTGGATGCATGGGCGAGCTCCAGTCCTCCAGGGCTGAGGACTGGAATCCCGCCTTTTGTACTCCGTGCTCTATGGAGTTCGCTCCAGGGACGGACATGACCCAGCTCTGGATAAACATGGAAGATCGATGGAGCAAAATGTGTTACTTTAACTACATTAACCTGACATTTTATCTAACGCAACGTACAGTAGAGAGAAAGGTTATAATTCATGTGTGCCCCCTTTGATTTGAACCCACGACCTTCACATTGTTAACAGACAGCATGCTGAGCAACAGGAGCTCAGATGAACGTCTGTGGGGACTGTGATACGAGCTCCAAGTGATGATGAGCCTCAGCTTTGGTGGGCTTTTCATTTGCAGAAAATATGCAGCCGGTGGGGTATGTATGTCCCAAGTCCGACTCGATGGGAAGACGGCGCTGATTACCGGAGCAAATACGGGGATCGGGAAGGAGACGGCACAGGATTTAGCGGCACGAGGTAGCACCCACAGGCTAAACAGAGAGACTACTGTACAGCGGTGAATAGATGGATCCTGGGAAATTCTACGTGCTAATTATATATAAAATTGCATCTGTCAAAAACACCCATTCAGTGAAAAAAGTATTAACTATTTTTGTCTTTTCAATAAAGATTTGCTTCCTTCGTTTTCATACGAGTTATTTAAGACGGACACCATTTGTTTGAATGAAAATACGTTGAATGTTTTCATGTAGAAAACGTGGCAAAGGAGGGCGTCTTTGTTTGTCCAGGAGCTCGGGTTGTGCTGGCTTGTCGGGATGTGGGGAAAGGCGAGGAAGCAGCGACCGACATCCGCTCCAAGGTGCCGGGGGCAAAGGTTGAGGTGCGAGAACTCGACCTGGCTGACACCTGCTCTATTAGAGCATTTGCACAACGATTCCTCAAAGGTACTCCAGCATCTGTCCCAAGGCACTCTGGGCAGCGGTTCTATTGCCTGTGTGTTGAGATGAAACCTTCAAACACTGGGGCTAGGCAATCGATCAAATTTTAATTTAAATTACGATTTTGGCTTCCAACGATGATCAAAACAAAATACCACATTTTGTTTTGCAGTGATGCTTTCGTTTTGTCTTGTATTGTCCAGTACACACCTTTTATATGTGTTTCTCAACTGAATTATATTTAGAGTTCAAGGAAATCCACTGTTAAAAAGGCATGTTTTTTTAAAAGTTCAATAAATGCACGATATTTCCAAAGTCAATGATCGAGTAGCTCTGTCAAACATTGGGGATGTACTCGATGCACAGCGGTGACCTTCTTGAACCATTACAGAATGAAGTAGGCTTAAGTGAAGAGGCCGAGGTGATTAATACCCGCGTATATAACAGCTAATGGGAGTGGAGGAAACTACATTATCTTGTCTTCCTCTGTTATATCCTCTGTAAGAATGTGAAAAGCTGTTTTTACACACAAAATATGGCACAGAAGTCAGGTCAAAGCTGACATAAAATTACTGTTTCCTAACGTTTTAAGCCAAGGTAACACAGAAGTGAGAGTACCTTTTCTATACCAAACAGACATTCGTGGAAAAAAAATCATTTGCAGTCTCTGAACTTGCATTCTGTAAAACATGCATTTTCATCTTTCGACTTTTTTTTTTAGTTCATTATTGGAATTCCAACAGTAATTGCAAGTCAAAAAATGCTAAACAGTGTGCACAGTATGATGCTTTGTGCTGCTAAATAGCATAGATTCCTTGATAATATTCTAGCAAGATGAACAATGTGTCCAAATATATCAGCATAGACTGATAAAACCTCCTGGAATTTATGGCCCACGACAGACATGCAATCTGCATTTTCATCTACATTGAGGGATTTGTTTTTCTCCTGACCACTAGATACATAGAACTTTGACTTGCTGTCACATGCAAAGACTGATTAAAATGATTGTGATGCGATCACCAGCTTTGTTTCTTTGTGCACTGTCCTTTTTAGAGGTGAACCACCTACATATTTTGGTTAATAATGCTGGAGTAATGATGTGCCCCTATATGAAGACCACAGACGGCTTTGAAATGCAATTAGGTGTTAATCATCTAGGTAAGAACGACATTTTCTTTGAATGGTCTCTTGAATGATTCCCGTAACTAAAAAAAATGTCATTCCGAAGTCTTGATGCTTTTTAAGGAGGCAGTAAGGCAGTTGTTAAGAGTTCTGTTGTTTGACTGAGTGCATTTACTGTGATCTGAAGGTCATTTCCTGCTGACGTACCTCCTGATCGGGCTGCTAAAGCGCAGCGCGCCGGCCCGCATCGTCGTCGTATCCTCCTGGGCACACGTCTTCGGCTGGATCCGCTTCCACGACCTGCAGAGTCTAGGCAGCTACAACAGTGGTCTTGCTTACTGCCAGAGCAAGCTGGCCAATGTGCTGTTTGCTGGCGAGCTGGCGCGCAGACTGGCAGGTACATGCTGGTGTTAGAAAAGGGGGGGAGGGGGGGGTGGTTTCTCATGAGGTTATGAAAAAAGAAAAAGTGCGTAGCAATCCTCACTGTGGGGTGCATGATTAGGAAGGGATTTAATGTGCATTAATAGCAAAAAAAAAAAAAAAACAGTGGTCATCTCTATGTAACTTCAAAAGAAATCAGTGTAAGAAAACAGTTAAAAGGTTTATTTTTTTTAGATAAAATATAGGAGCATACAGGTCTTCCATTTTTAATCAGGAGCACTCTGGATCTGTGCCTCTGGTATCTTCATGTTTGTTTGTGTTGAGTGTAAAACATGGCATGAGAATGCAGCCCCCCCACTCAGCTTTCATCACTGCGGTACGGCCGCACTTTTGCCATTCCATGACCCTGAATGTTCTATTTGAATGTTCCATTTTTCCCCATAGGTTCTGACGTGACCGTGAACTCTGTGCACCCAGGCTCTGTGAGCTCAGACCTGGTTCGGCATTCGACTGCGATGTCCCTGCTCTTCGCCCTTTTTTCCTTCCTCCTGAAGACGCCGCGGGAAGGGGCGCAGACGTCCGTGTACTGCACCGTGGCCGAGGAGCTGCACTCCGTCAGCGGAAAGCACTTCAGGTGGGGGTGGGGCTGGTGGATGGGGAAAGGCATCTGCGAGGAGCTCGGAGAAATCGCTAGAAGTACCTCATTCAAATATACCACCTCTGATTTATTAAGGCAGAGGACGCCATTTTTTTTTTAGGGCCAATCATTTATGGAAAAGTCATCTAGAATTTCCTTGACCTTTAGTCGAGTGCCAGGTTGTTCTTTGCCAAAGTTTTGCTCCGTGGTGATGATGCATGTATCGGTTTCGTTCACGCAGCGACTGCGCCCCTGCATTTGTGGCTCCCCAGGGAAGAAGTGAGAAGACAGCCCGCCAGCTGTGGGACGTCAGCAGTGAGCTGCTGGGCATTGAATGGGAATGACTACTGTTTAAGCTCACCCCCGCCTGCAAGCAACAATGGAATATTCCATCATTCTCCATATGACCCAGACCAGGATAAGCAGTTGGTGGATGGATGGATCTTCGTTTCCGCGGTGACTCCGGCTTTCTCTGCTTTCTATCACGCTGCTGCTGTGTGGGTTACTAGTGAGAGGGGAGTAGAGAGAAATGAAACCATTCATTTTTATCCATCGTCTTAATTAATGCCGATTCAGTGTTTAAGTTACTTGTCTTGGGTTATACAGTTATTTTACTTGACCACTCAGTTTGTAAATCTGCAGCTGCATTTTGTGTTAAGCATGTCTTTTGCTGCTTTTGTTGTCATATTTAGAGGGGAAGCTGTTTAAGTGGAACAAAGAAATGAACATATTGCTTTTTAATATTAATGAAATTGCATAGTATGATGCTGGTGTTAGTTTTTCATGATACAGTGTATCTATTTCCTACCCACAAAAGACTTTCCATTAGTTTTCATGAGTTGTCTTATGTTGTGATTTCCTGGTCATCGGACTGCATATAAAACTACAGCAAATTACACAACCAACTTTTTGTACATAAATTGCAATATTTTGATTAAACTGTTGATAATGTTCTTATTTGGCTATATTGAATCCAGGTCTGTATTCATTGGAATTAAACTGATTTAGCAACATTTCAGTATTTTATTATGTGTTTGGAATAAAGGCACACTTCTGATGAAACAAAGAGCTGGACCCCTACAGAAATGAGCACTGCCTCCTACTGAACCGGCTCTGTAGCACGGTTAGAGCAACATGCACTTTGCAGAAATGACCCTTAAGAAAGCGAGGGACCTTTCACAGGAGCCATCACATTAAGGACAACACCGTACAAATTCAGGACTAAAATGAAGAAATTACCCTGATATGAAGTTGACAGCAGTGACACACCACGCAAGAAAATGTAGCATTTACAGTTTTACATTATTATAGTATTACAGTGCACTTCAGTGAATAGTTGGCACTCCCATTAATCACATTAAGGTAAGCTACTTTTGTTGTTTTGTTTTTTTAGGAGATTAAGATCAGATATGCATCTGAGTATTAAAATTACTTCACAGATTATGACCAATATAGGCATGTAGATTCAATGTCACAAATGCCAATGACCAGGTGTGTCAACATGCCTTGCATTTCCCAATATTTTTGTGGCATCTACAGTATTTAAAAACTTCTCTAGTGTATAGGATGGGTGTGAGAGACAAGAATACACTACAGACACGCAGATCGCTTTAAGATCATAAATCACGACACGGATTAGCAAGAGGCAACAGGAAGGGTGACAGTTTCTTGCCTGTTCTGTCACAAAAAAATTGTAACATTGTAATTTATTACGTCAGTGTGCAGAATCCAAATTTCATTTTACGACATGTGCAAATCTATAACACTGCCAGAAGCGTCTTCATTTTGCAAAATCCTGATCCATATCCCTTAATAAATCCAAACACTTCTCACATATTTTTAGAATTCAGTCTGACTTCACTAAAATCTGCTCAGAGTTTCTGCCAGTATCTACAAAAAGCAAAGGGTGCAAACGACTGGCTGTTTGGGAGCTTAGAGGAAGACAAAGTGAACAGACATGAGATCAGATTCAGGAACAGTAACACTACGTCTTAGAAATGGAACTTTTACAGAAAAAAGCTCATACTGTACATAAACTTGAAATAAACACAGAATGCTGAATATAACAATTCCACATATATTACATAAAGACTTAGATTTATGGAATAATCCCTTTTCATAAACGTAAGAAGAATTTTATCTAAATTACAATAATTAATAATTAACAACTAAGTACTTAATATCGAATTATCTTTTTTTTTTTTCTCCCCTTCTCTGCCAAAAAACTTGTGATGACATTTCTGCCTCCAGATGACAATTGTGCACGACAGTCTGACAGTCAAACCTTTAATCACATTACGGCAGCAGCAATGACCTCCAATGACTCTGCACATTCCACACTGCAGCATCTTTCCTTGCGTCATCTGGCACTGCTGCGCCCCTGCTGCCTCGGGGGCCGGTCCTGGTGCTCCGCCCGCCACTGGCGGCAGATGTCCTGCATGATCGAGTCTCCGGTCTTCTCTGCGGCTTGCATCACTTCCTCCACGAGGGGCCCGGCGCGACTCGCCTCCAGCTTAACCGCCAGCAGGTACGCGGCGCGCAGTTTGCTGCACAGCAGGTAGGCGTTTATCTTGAAAAAAGGGAAACGTCGCACAAACTTGGAATTAAAAGCGGAAGAAGCTTCAAGACAGACAAAGATAATGGATCAAGGAACACAAAGGTTTCTCACCTTGTTCTCTACACTCTTTGACTCCAGAATAAGAGACTCTAGTTCTTTGGCCTAAACAAAATAAAATAAGAAAAACAGGTTTTAAATATTTATATTTAGATTTATTTACTTCACAATAACTTTTGTCCAAAGTAATGTACAACTAAGGATCAGAGAATAAGGTCAGCCAGTCCCTGGAGCAACTAGGGTTAAGAGTCCAATAGTGAAATCACTCTGCTAGCAGTGGGATTTGAACCAGCAACCTTCTGACCTAACATGCAGAGCCACACACTATAATACAGTTGAGGTTATGTAGCAAGCATGATCTTGAGATGGAGTGCTGTGGCAGATGACCTGGCCCCCCAAAATCCCCCAACCTATAGCCTATAGAGCTGGTTTGGGATCAGTTGGATAGAAGAGTAAGGGCAGGGTAGCAAGCTTGTGCCCACAAGTTGTGGAGGCTCCTTCAGGACTGTTGGAGAAACATTCCAGGTGGCTACATTTGGAAGCTGGTTGAAAGCATGCCAAGAGACTACAAGGCAACATCAACAAAAGACGCTATTTCGAAGTGTCTGAAATGCTGAATACTTCTTTTAGTTGCAGAATTTGATACGCATTGCCTGAATGAATGAATGAATGAAGCTGAATAATATAGCTAAAACAGAGACACATGCTTTAAAAACAGTCATGCCCAGACTTCTGACTGGTATGCATATCTAATTTCAAAGCAGAATTGTTTATACACTAAGCCTTTATTATTAAACTGCATGTTAAACCAAGGTTCACCACACCTACTTCCTAATTGTGGACAACAGTGAGAAACTCACATCGGCAGGCCCTTTGTCGGCGGCGGAGACGCAGCTCAGCACAATCCTGTCACAGTCATTCTTGGTGGCAGCCCCCGACTCCCCTACGCACTTCAGAAGCTGTCTCACTGCCCCGTACTGCCGCTGACGAACAAGCCACTGGCCTGTCCGCACGTACACCGCCAGAGATTCCAGCTGGAAGTCCTGAGGAGACGGAGGAGGAGGGAAACGGGTGAGTCAAGCAAGCGAACCAACATAAACAGCATAAAATAGCAAAAATAAAATCACTTTGTCACATGGCTTGACACTGGGTAGAGTAACAGATAGCATGCAACTTTAGAGACAAATACAATAAATGCAATGGACAGTAATACGGTAATAGGGTTTATTGACCTGAATTCAGCATTCAGATGGTTAATAAGTCCATTCACTGCCTATTACTGCTTTTTTATACCTGAATCACTCTGTATGCGATTCCAAATCCTTCTTCAATGTTCTTCCCCCCCAGCATTACCTGTAAACGCAAATGCGCATTAAAATCCACCAGCAAAAGAGACGCGCGGCTGTTTCTGCAAGAAGAGCGGTACAGGTTCTGTGTTCCCCCACCTTACAGGCCACATCAATCTTCATGGAGCTGCCCCCAAAGAGGGTGGGTGGGGGGGCGTTGCTAGCCGGGGGCGGCGTTCGGGGGGCGGGGCCAGAGCCAGCGGCGCTCTCGCAGCGGTGCAGGAAGCGCGTGACCTCCAGTTGCAGCTCAATGGTGTTCATGTGTCTGACAAAGTAAACAGAAGGCGGCATGTGGACGACGCATACCATCTCTGCAACTCTGCCGCTCCAGGCTAGATATTGTAAACATTCTATTCTTGTTTGTTTGTTTGTATAATTTGACTAATTTCTGTCAAGTTCTTCATCGAATCACTTTAGATACCATACCGTATGAAAACAGAATGTCTTCCTTTCAGTATGAGCCGATCACCTTTATGTTGACATGTCCTTAGCAACACGATTCCTATGTTGACAACTGTCAACAGAATTGCAATTCAACCCAATTAAATTGTTTCTAATGTAGCGCCTTTCACAACAATCGCCCTGAGGTACTTGACAACAGTGTGTCGCAATCCATTAATATGTCATCAGATGAACTAGTGCCTGAAACAGGGAAACAAAGAATGCCAGAAGAGGAGGGAGGAGAGGAACCAAAATCTCCCAAACATGGAG
Organism: Mormyrus proboscirostris; assembly: GCA_026779585.1. Taxonomy (NCBI): domain Eukaryota; kingdom Metazoa; phylum Chordata; class Actinopteri; order Osteoglossiformes; family Mormyridae; genus Mormyrus; species Mormyrus proboscirostris. The sequence goes on from JAODKF010000030.1 coordinate 12,400,578, forward strand.
AAAAAATTTATTCTGCGGTTCCAAAATCAGCTGACCACCCCACCCCCGGGCATGCAAACATTATAGAGAACAGAGAAAAGGGGTCTGCTTTAATAAAACAAAGGCGTAAACTGTGATCACGGTCTGAGTTTAAGTAAAAAGGTTGGTTCTGCTAACCGGGATACATCAGAGGAGGACATCTTCTTGCGGAAGGTACTGGAGGACTTCTTGCGGCTGGAGCAGCGGCCCTGCTGTTCCTGCAGGTACGTTCTCAGGTGCTCCTTGGCCCTCACCAGCCAGCGCTGCTGCTCACCGAGCTGCAAGTAGGACTTGGCACCGTGTTGAAAGAAGCGGATGCAAGTCATGGCTGCACGCACGTGGTCCTGCGGAAGGGAGGCGCGTACAGGGGAAACCCAGAGAAATGTCAAACTGGGAGAGCAGAGGGGGGAAATGGGGCAGGGAAAGGGGGATGCGACTGACCATCATAAATTGCTGCAGCTGGTAAAGAGTGTGAAAATGTCCGCGGCGCTGCAGGAACTGGCAGGACGCAATGAGGTAGCGGCTCCAGTTCTCCAGGCTGGGGTCAAGCCCCTCCAAGAGGCCCTGCAGGGTCCCCAGGCGACCCTGCTCTAGGCTGGGCTGCAGGACACCCTCCAGGAACACCTCCTCTGGGCACTCCTTGATCCCAAGACAGCAGGTTAAAAAGGATGAGCCAATTCCATCACTTCCATTTTAATGCTGTACTTTGTTGTGGTTATTAGGTCGTACTTACAGTACCAGTCAAAAGCAAAATCATTTGTCTTTCAACAAAATAATGGCCCTAGCACACCTTGACGTTATGTGGTAAATATTATCTTGTGAACGGGGAACAAGACTGGAATGCAGCGACAGATGACCTGCCCCCCCCCCCCCCACAATCCCCTGACCCCAATCCTATAGAGCTGCTTTTGGATGAGTTAGATTAAAGAGTAAGAGCAAGGTAGCTGGTTAGTGACTAGAACTTGTGGAAACTTCTTCAGGACTGTTGGAGAAGCATTCCAGGTGGCTACATCTGCAAGCTGTCTGAAAGAGTGCCAAGAGTCTGCATTGCTGTCATCGAAGTTAAGGGGTCTAAAATTTGAGATGATTTCTCTTGGTCATTGTACTATTTAGTATGTATAACTTCAGTGCATCAAAGCCGTTTACTATAAGGTGAATAACAAAGTTAAAACAGACACAAATGTATTAAAAGGAAGTGTGTTTGACCAGGACTGTATGTATTCACAACAGCTATTGCCTTGGACAGTACAGGTCTAAAGCACAGATACTGTTATATTGTTCAACAAGTACCTTAATTTTAGGGCCTTACTGCAGTTTCCCAATCCAGTCCACTGGAACCCAGTGGCAGTCCATGTTTTTGCTCCCACCCAGCTCCCGGCCAGACAATTCACTGTCTGGGGGTCCCCAGGAACCACCCTTTATAGTATACTCAGATTTACCTTGCTGCGTAGATGCAACAGCGCCCCCTTCATGTCATCGTGTCGCATGTAAAAGCTGACTATTGCCAGGTGAGAGCCGTAATGATGCAGGTAATAGAGGCATTCCTCGTAGTGACAGCTTTGCTGGCCCTGCCCGTTGGAGCGGTCTTGCAAGCCAGGATCAGCCAGAGTCTCCTCTAGCTCCCTCAGGGACGCCAAGATGTCCTCCTCAGCATGCTGACAGACATACCATCAGGTCAGGACGTGACGCAAAGGAAGCAGGGCTCTGCGAACCCCTATGCAGACATATTTACAGACAACTCCAGTACGACATCTACCACTAATCGAGAAGCTCAAAAATCATATCTGCTAAATTTTTGGAAGACATAAATAAATAAATAAATAACAATAAAATTAATAATAAATAATAATAATGCCACCTGAGTATGTGAGGACCAAACTGTAGACTCCAGGTGCTGGATTATCTCCCGTAGCAGTCGCGGACCACAGTTGAGCTGGTTGCGGTCAACTGGAGCCTTTAGACAGCGAGCAAATTTCTCCCGTGCGACCGTAAGACTGCCAGCCTTGAGGGAAGCGACACCCCAGGCATGCCACACCCCGCTGGGGTCCAGGGCACTCTTAGTGGACACCTACGCATGAACGTGAGAAGATGCACACATTTGCTAATTAATCCCATCGGCTCCAGTCACAGGCTGGACAACTTCGGACACCTCAAACCGCACACCCACCGCACACATTTCTTAGTAACTTTAAGGTGGTTATTCTACGTTAAACGGAGGGTCTGAAGCCCCTATTTTCTCGCCATTTTCGTCTCACCTCTACAGCGAGTTGATAGTATTCTGCCTCCAGTAGCTGGTTGCGAAGCCTCGTTATGGCAGTGGATTCCGAAATATCGTCCAGAGAAGGAATGTACTTGTAGTTTGCCGCTACAAGAATCTTCAGTACATCCACTTTGCTTATATAACTGAAGGACACGCAAGTAAAAGAGTCATGAGCACGTCTATAGCCATAGGCGTCATTTCTCCCCGTGACTAATCCATATAGTGGTTAGTAAAAAAAAAAAAAAGACAATGTATATTTATTCTTCCAGACAATTCTGCCATCACCTGAGGTTAAGCAGACTGTTCCCACTTACCTGTCACACAGCGCAAGGTCCTGGCTCTGGCCTGCCTTGACGAACATGAGCTTGGCGCTGAAGAGCAGCTGCCGCATGATGTCAGTGAGGAGTCTGGCATCGACCTCGGGGTTAGTCAGGCCCCGTGAGAGAGAATGGCAGTGATCGATTAACTGGTGGCCACAGGCCGCATGGTCGCTGTGCAGTGAGAGGATGGCGATGCATAGGGAAGCACTGGGAGCCTGTAACGTGAATGAGGAGGACAACAGGTTTCTGTAACGTGAATGAGGAGGACAACAGGTTTCAGTCCTACGGTTCCTCCAGTGGTATTGATTCCTTTTGTGCATAGATACACTAGTTCACGGTTCATAGCACCTGTGTTCACTGTTCTTAGTGTGTAACTGGAAGAATACAGACGCTCCCCGGGTTATGATGGGGAATGTGTTCCGAAAATATCTTAAGGCAAAAATGCATTTTAATAAAGTTTACTAACCCTAAAGAGCCTGTAGCCTTCCTTAAACATGTATGCCTATAGTTGGTGTCTCTAACAAAAATAGTAGCAACACAGAACACTAGAGAGTATCGTTTGTGTACGCTAGTGACCGCCTGGCAGAACAGGAGACGAGGAACGCTGCTGCAGTCTGGATGCCCAGCATTCGTGATCAAGTATCATGCATATTGCTTGACTGGGAGGAGGAGAAAAAAAAAAAAAAAAAACCAATAAATCAGAGCTAATGAGCCAGAGTCCCATATCAGTGAAGGGGAGGGTCGACCTGCTCATAGTAGAACTCGCTCTGCAGCTGCAGGTTCTCAGCAGGATCCATGCTGAGGCGATACTGGCGCCGAGAGACCTCAGGCAGCGTAAGGACCCCACCGAAGCACTCTTCATTAGTCACAGGACTGCCGGCTACTACAGAGAGACAGAAAACAGTCATGAAGACAGGGAAGCAGTAAGATTTCTGATCTATACAAATTTCTGAGAACTTGTTATTCTACCTTCTGCCGGTTCCATTTCCTCGTCGGTGCTGTAATTAGACAGAGAGCATCAGCATAACACTGACACGTATATGACTGGATTCATTTGCCAATCGCTCATTTGACAGCTAAGTTCCAATGCCAACGAGAGCACTTACACAGGGTGGAAGAAGCTGTAGCACTGGTCGCACACGCGTGACGCGTCCTCGACGAAGCCCTCGACCGACATGCGGCGCCCGGAGCACGCCTGACACACCAGACGCCCACAGCGCCGGCAATGGTGCCTTCTGTTGAACTACAACGTTCAGAGAGATGACCTAAGAACTAGAGACTGTGATGTCATCCTTGAGGTACATCAGATTAAGTTGCCGTCAATCAAATAATTTCGGCTGTCCTTATCGTGCCTGGGTCAATTTTCAGCATTGCACTAAATTTGAACAAACCGCCTTATTTATCATACCCTGTGATCACGCTTCTCTGCATGTATCTTGTTTCTGGTATTTATTTTCTATCTGTTCATGGCCTAGTTGGTAGCTATCTGCTGTCACGATGACTCAGATCCTAGCAAGCTGTGCCAACACAAATATCCACCAGCCTTGGGTGCAGGGAAATAGAGATTCTAAAAGATTCTAAATCTCATTCACAAAAATCCCTTTTTCACTTCCTTGGCCTTACCATGGTGAACCTCTCACGGAGACAAACCATGCAGACAGATTGTTGATGGTCAGGGATCCAGTCTTTGCGGCTGGGGGTTTTCTCTGGGGGTGTGAAATGAGCGGTGGGCTTGGTTCTGCGACCCCCTCCGGAAGAGGGTGTGTGCACGGGGGTGCTGCCTGCAAACACATGAAACCGAAAGGATTAGGGAAGTGCAGCGGAAGGTTCTCCAACACCTCAAACACAAGCTAGCAAACCAAGGCACATCTTCTGTATTGCGGTGCTATACTGGATCAGAAGGACAGAAACAGATAAATACCATTGACATCAGCAATGCTTATATGGATACTTGATGCAGGACTGAAGCCTTCAGACTTAATATCACTCTAGAAAATTTGCACAGATAATGGATCATGTAATGTACAGGGAACAGAACAAATAATGGAAACATCCAATGGGGACCCATTGATGAGTAGGGTATTCAAATCAGCTTCTATATTTGCTTATATTAAGAGGCATAAAAATTGTTTCAAGACAAGTAGTGTGTCCTCACACAGAGACAGACGACCAAGAATATTCTGCACCCGTCTTGACGTCACGTCCACTGACAGACACTAAATGCATCTCACGTTTTTTGGTGGATTGTGAAACGCTGAAAACAGCCTGTACTGTAGCCTGACGCTGAAAATCCCAAATGAACGACTGTCCAGCCCCAACATCCACACAAATTCCTTGTCGGTACTGACAACTGACTCTTTCCCGAGGGCGGCTGATGATGTGGTGCACATTTCCCAGTCTTCTAGGTCAAGGTCCCGAACACAGTTTGCTGAGGCAATCTTGCCTCACGTTATTAAATTTTCCCACTTTTGTTACGTTTCCTGACACACTAGACCTCAGGAGGAGAATAAAGGGAAAGTTCCATTTGGTGGCTGGCTGCTCAAATATCCTCTGCGCCATACACTGTACTCACGTTTGCCATGACGGCTCCTGCTGAAAGCAAACAGGCAAAAGGCAACAAAGTATCAACGTGCAAGTCATGTGTGACTCATATGACCGAATCCTGAGTGTTGGCCTGTGATTCATTTCACCTGCGCAATTACTCTTTGATGCAATGACCTGACGAATTACCTGACCAGTACATTTGCATAATCGACAGACAGAGTTAGAATTTAGAAGTAGAATTCTACATTCTATCATTCTACACATAATGGGGTAGATGCGTGTGATTTTAGTGGCAGCGACTAGTAATTGGTTTATAATAATGCATCACAGCTCATGATGTAGTGTATTCATTTGTGTGGACTATATAATTGATTGCATTATTCTTATACCAGCAATGTATTCTAAACATTCAGTGCATGTTACTAATATTACTAACATTTTACACCATAGGAATATTTCCATGTTGACCGAATTGCTTTGAATAAAGAGGAAAAACACAATTTAGGCCTAGTAGGATTACTGTGGACTTATTAGATTCACATGGTAAAATTATAAAGACCCTGTTCCACATTTTTCTTGTTGCCAATACCACTGGAGGGTGTAACCTCCCTTTTTTTACGCGTTGAATTCAGTCGGGCTTTCACAGCCACACCTTCATTTTCAGGTTAAGCACTACGGGCGTGAGTGAGCTGCTGACAGGGGATTATGCACATCGCATGTATTCTGGGAGGCGACTATACAGTACATGCACAAAAAGATCTTATATGCCCGATGGAAACATTGTGTGAAACAGCGTGCATCATAGTCCTTGTAAAATGGAGTTACACTCCTTCGCTACTAAATAACCATAAATCAAACATAATGATTCACCCAAGATGGCCACCAAATCCCTGCCATGTTTAACAGCTGCCAATTGAAATAAATAACAAACATAAGTAAAAAAATAACTGATCTATATAATAAAATGATATAGGACTACAATGTGTTAGGTATATGATTTGTCCTCGAGCTCTGCACCCACAGCGAATTGGCCTCTCAGTAAAGCGTGGATTCATAATGAAAGATAAGGAGCACTTATCCTAATTCATCTGTACCATGACATAAATGCGTTAAATAACAAAAAGCACCATTATGAACAGTAATCGCAATCCTAAAAATATCACAATGTGATTTTATTTTACCAGTATCGTTCAGGCCTAAATAGATATCTGTTTGTGTGGCATTACTGAGGACGTGCTGGAAACCGTAGCGGGCGTAGATATACTTGTTTGCCAGTTCGATCTGTATTTTAATTTCTAAACAGATTTTTCTGAAGAGCATTTCAGGTCTACGTTTAAAGTAAAGACAAGGGCTGTAACAGTACACGCACTCATCGTGTCTGTCACAGCATTTTCAATTTGGAAAGTGCAATGAAATGAATGAATATATGTCCTGACATGGGAGAAACCGAAATTCACAAATAGATGTACAACATGGAAAGGGTTACATTAATGGCGACTGAGTTGGTTAAAGCTAGTGTTAGAGAGCTCAAAGACCCACTTAAATCAGTAGTTTGGGAACATTTTGGCTTCCCAATAAATAGCACCAACACCAGAGAGAGGGCATAGCTGATAAGACTACGAATGCCTGTCAGCTCTGTTAAACCAAACTCTGATATTTTACTACAAACACATCCAACACTCTTACTTTGGATATCATCTGAGTGTGTGCACTTTTGCCAGGAAGTTTAGACTGAGCTTAAAATAAATAAAGCTATGTTGACACCAAACAATTTTAGCTCCAATTTCCCACATGCAGAAAGTTTTTGGCGATTGGCAACAAAAGCCCCAAATTGGGAGGCAAATCAGTGTTTGTTTGGCTCTGGCAATGCTTGATCGCTATTGGTTCAGAGACGTGACCGGAGAGAGTCGCTGACGCATCACAGACGCCCAACAGATATCCAGCAGGTGAATTATCCGGACCTGTCAGCAATCCCAAATCCTGCAGTGTGAAAAGTGCGACTGGCAATAAATGCGGTGCGGAGCTACAGCTGATGGAAGCGCAACATAGGGGGAGGTCAAAGCCGAGGGTGGTGTCAGAAACTGTTCCACAGGGAATAGTGATGTTCAATGTACGTTCACATTTTACACTTGGGGATATTTGGGGCGATACTAAAATCGCTACCTTGAAAAATCGTAATTTGTAACAGAATCAATTCCCTTCTCACCCCTAGAATGTATGTGTGTGTGTGTGTGTGTGTGTGTGTACACACATGCACACAAACTTTCTTATTCTACCCTGCTACTAAAAGTCTTATCTGTTTACTAGATCTACTGACAGATTCTATGTTACATAATAGCATTAACCGAAAAGGGGAAGTGGAACTACGTCATTCTTGAGTGTTTAAATGAAACACACAGGGTGTTCCCTTAGGTGATTCAAAACCGGGTGTCTAAAGACAGGTCTTTTCATTGTTGTTCCTTCATGGTGTCTGCTGGAAAGACGTCAAATACCTCCATGTCAGGTCTGATATCATGAAATTTACTGCGCTGGCAGGCCTCACCTGAAGTGGAAGGTGGCGTCTCCACACTCGCTGAGGAGGAGCTGCTCTCCTGAGCAGGACAGTGCGTTAGGACGTCTTGAAGACTAATGACTGAGTCTGTGGGAAATGAGGAGGACGAGTGTACTTTTATCTGCACGCTTACCAGTTAAACCACACATTTTAAAAGTATGAACGTTCAGCCGTATGCTATCGTGTTAAATGGGGACAGACCGGAACGTGTCCTCTCTCTGGGAGCATAGGGGAACTCCAGGGCCTTGCGAGCATAACTGGACAACAGCACATCAATATCGCCAGGACTGATGATGCACTCCTGGCCCAGCAGCAGCCCCCGAAGCGTGCGCACTGCAACTGCCGCCCAGTCCACCTTTAGGTTCATGAGCAGCTGCTCCAGCATGAGCAGCGGGTTTGACAGCAATGGGAAGTAGGATTCCTGAGCGTCTGGGGGCAGCGTCAGCAGTACCTGAAGTGGGGGAAAGGGGCTGACATTTTCACACATCACACACTACGAACAGAGTATTTGGTGTGGGCGAAGGATTAGCCCATCCTGTCATCTGTGTGGATCCTACTGCCCCAGTGCAATGCTGGGGACACTGTGCTGCAAAAGATGGCGCCGTCCTACGCACGAGACGTAAAACTCAGATCCCGATTCTCTGAGGTCACAGACGATCCCTGGGCTTCTTTCAAAACAGTAGGGATGGTACCCCGATGTCATGGCTAAAATTGCCTACTGTGGCCCTAAGGAATCTGGCCTCCTAATCATCCCATAAATCTAATTGGTGAATTCTCTCCTGGCCCTTCACCACCTTAGCTAGTGTGGTGAGCGGACTGTCTCAGAATGGCTGCCGTCGCGTCATCCAGGTGGGGGCTACACAGTGGTGGGGGTTAAAGTGGCTCCCCATTGGTTCTGTAAAGTAATTGGGTGTCTTGAAAAGCACTAGATGTATATGTGTATGGAAAACAGATCAATGACAGAACCAACACTGTAGCGGTTGCAAAAAAAAGTTGTTAGTTTTTAATACTTTACTAGTCAAAGAGCAAAAAAACCAAAGTAACGGTGGTTCCTGACCTTGGAACCTAGATGCAGGGCATGGATGAGGTGAAGCCGGGCAGGGGACATGCCATCCTGGAAATGCAGCGTAAGGTAATCAGCCAGGAAGTGACACGCAGCCAGCCCAGGCCGCCGGTCCAGAGCATGCTCGCAAACTTCTAAGCACAGGGCTGAGTCCGTCAGACTCTCCAGCAGCTGAGGATAATAATAAATAAAAATAATAATGAGGATCATTTTTAAAAAGGGAGGCAGGACTTTACTATATATTTTACTGAAGTAAAATGACGTTAACGTCACTGCAACTATCTCCTACGTGTGCTACAAAGAATCAGTATGATGACAGCTTCGCTGCTTGAGTGCAGTCACTCACAGCTAAATAGAACAGTCTGTAACAGGGCAAGTGATAGCCCTATCAAGACAAGCAGAGGTGGATATTTCAGGTCCAGAAAGCGGAGTACTCTGTGACTGTAACTCTTTATACTCAGCTGGTTGAAACAAAATCGTGGTCTGGATTTTTACTTTCCTGGACCTGAAATGCCAACTGCCGAAGGCAAGCAATTGGAACCTCACTGACATGCTGCTAGGACAGTGTTTCTCACACCAGTTCTTGGGGACCCCCAGACAGTCTATTAATGTGGACTGTCTTGGCAGGGAGCTGGAAGGGAGCAAAAACATGAACCACCTGGGGGTCCCCAAGGACAGAGCTGAGAAACATAGACCTAGATGATCAGGACTTATGCAGTCAACAGAGGGCCTCTGGTTGACCTAAACCCCACTTGGGATTCGAATGTGGAAAGAACACCTGAAAGGCTTCTTCCATCTGTCCCCTCTCCAGCAGGTGAAGCAGGTGTTCGGTCTGGAGCTGTAGCCTTAGTTGCACAGGAACTGGATATAGCTGCACCCATTGCCCACACAACTGGAACTCCTGACAGGAAGGACAGGCATATATGAGAGGTGTTACATGCGGCAGATCACACTCCCCGAATGACTCAGCCTGAACTAGGATGAATCAAAGCTTCCCGACTCAGTCCTACAGTAAGGGACCCACAGACAGTCCACATTTTTGCTCCCTACCAGGAAAACAAGGAGGTGGGAGGGAGCAAAAACGGGGACTGGGTTGGGAATCGCTGGCTTAGGTCAACGAGGAGCAGAAGCAGGACCTACATTGGCTTCTAGCATCATGGAGAAGACTGCCTCGGTGTTGCACCCAGACTGAACTTTCAGTTCCTGCCATGTTGCCCAGGGCAATGGAGGCTGCAGATTCAGCATCTAAACAGAAGGGAAAGTGAGAAAAATGAGTAATTCCCAAAATTTACCTTTAAAAGAATCATATACACAAATCTGATGGGAGCTTGTTGTGAAATCCAGTGGTTACCCTTTGGTAGATCTGGAGTTCCCGTTTCTTCAGTTCCAGCTCCTCCTTCAGGCTGCAATCGGTGTTGCAGTCGCTCAGGCAAAACCGCAGCAGCTCGAGGCACGACGCCAGTGGCCACTGCTCAAGGCCCTGAAGGGCTACACGCGCTCTCAGCTCCGCATCTTCTACTCGAAAAAGATGTTCCATAGACCTGTTCCCATCTGAATGAAAGCACAATATCACAGGGGTAATCGAGCAACTATGGATGATTACCAAGACAGCAAAAGACCAAAGCTCACAAACAGATTTACATACAAAAAGGAATCGACATTACAACAGTCGTGAGTTATGGTAGGCTTGTGTCTTCACCTTTATAAAGTGCAGATAATTAATAATTCCACAGGAACCTGCATTATGTAAAATTACTTCAAAGCTCTGTCTTTAGCACTGTAATGTTTGTAGAGTCATGAATGTTACACCGTGGGTCCAGGAGGAAGATTGTTTAGTTTCACTACATATTGCGTATCGCTAAGATGACAATGCAGCTTGCCTTGACTTGAGATGGTCATTACATCACAGCCTCTCTTACCTCGTAGCGCTGAACATGCCAGCAAGGAGTCCCGCAGCATCCGCTCCTGCTGGCTGTCCCGCCCATATAGTTCTAAAAGATTTAAGGCACGTTCTACATCTCGGTCGGTCAACGCCTGTTGGAACGCTCCGGCAGCCGCAGAACAGGCTGAGGCTCGGTGCAGGCCGGAGAGCAGTAGACTGGCTAGCGGCAGACCACACAGGGCGGCACTCAAGCCCGGCACTGCACCGCTGCCTTCAGGGCCGCCCGCAGGCCCCAGCACCGGCTGGGCCATGGTTTGAAGGTAGGCATGAAGGATCGGCAGGTCCTTCAACAGGGCCTCCGCTTCCCGGGCGACTTGTTCGATGTCCAGGACGCCCTCCTTTCGGCCACTGCGGAAGTAGGCGGGCAGGCCGGGCCAGGCTGACCCCGTCCGGCAGGCTCCACCTCGGCAGGCGCTCAGGCAGGCAAGGACAGCCAGGATAGGGGAGTGGGACTTCAGGAAGGATAGAGACGAGGGGGTCAGAAGAAGTGAGCTGGAGGAACTAGAGGATGCCGGGGAAGACTGCAAAGAGTTTGCTGCTGAACTTAGAGAAGCGGCCTCCTCTGGAGATGCGTCTGAATCAGAGGAGGGAGGTGCATCACAGCTGCTGGGGCACACAGTGAGAGGATGCTCCTGACTGTACTTCTGTAGGAAGACTTTGACACTATTCAAGCCAAGGAGGCCCCCGCTCTTCCTCCCGGTCTCTCCCATGGTTTCACAGCAGGTTTCCCAAACTGGGAGCGTCTCACAGCACCGCTGGACGATCACCTGCTGGATGTTCAAACCCAAACCCTCCTGTTCCAGCAAGGATGACACCCTGCAGAAAGGGAGGAACGAGGAGGACAGAGTACCATACAAATTTGTTCGCTTTCACATCGGCGGCATAACAGTTATAGCCGACATAATCGCGCAGCGGATCAAAACACGAAGGCAAATGAGAACCAGCCAGTCGCTCCACGATCCACAAGCAACATGAAGTTAACAAAGTAGCAGTTGAACGATGGAGAGGCCTACCTGATGGGAGAAACCTGGCGGTCAAAGAGCAGGTGAGAGAGTAGCTGAGAAGGAAGTTGCAGCAAAACCAGTAGAGGGTTCCCGAGCTTGACTTCGCTTGTTTGGTCTATAAAGTTGGCAAAGGTTGGCGAATGGAAAAGACTGGGCGTCAGCACTGCTCACACGTAGAGTCCGACCACTGACGTACAAAACAGAGGAACCTTACCTTCTGGACTAAGGCTCCGGACTAGCACCACAGCCAACGTGTTGACGTAGTCCAGGAAGCTACGCACATAATCTGGCCTAAAGGGGGCGCTGTCAGGTTCAAAAGGACAGAGCTGGTCCAAAGTGCGGAGTAGCTGCTTCATTTGGGAACGCACGGGATGAGAGTCCAGTTCAGACTGCTTGAGGCTCGCCTGGTCCACTAAGGTGGCCAGAAGCCCCCCGCCTACACGGCCATCAGCTGCATCAGGACAACAAAATTTAAGATGCACCCCCACGTGGCCATGCATGGACATTTAACGCCACAAAGACGGATTCTTAAATGCCAACATCTTTCTTTCCTTCCATAGAGGGCGATATGTATTCTGGTTTTTACTTTAAACCATTTTCATACTTTAATTAGTACAATTATACAGTTTGTCGTTAGCAAAGAAATTCATTATCGCAGCATAATCACCAAAATGACTGTACAAAAAATCATTAACAGCAGCGTTTCCCGGTCTGGTCCTTGGGGATCCACACACAAGTCTACATTTACCAGGAGATCAGGGTGAGCAAAAACATGGACCGGCTGTGGGTCCCAAGGACAGGATCCGGGAACACAGAGATCACAGGATCATATTCTGCCGATAAGCATCTTGCCACATACACCACAAAGGACGCTTTCTGACCTGAGTCTGTAGCAGATGCCAGGATGCACAGGGTCTGCTCTAGATGTTGGGTTAGGGAGAGTCGTGAAGAAATGGCCTCTTCGGTGAGAACCGGGTGCAAGCAGAGCAGCACCTCCTGAGCACTGCAGAAAAATGGACTGGCGGCTGCGGACTCCTCGCTTGGCCCTTCTGCAGGCAAAGCGTATGTGCATTTGGTGCTAAGTGGTGCCTCTGCCTTTGGTCCAACGAGATTATTTGGCGGTCATAAAAATAACTGAGGCAATATGGTTCCAGCAATGAAAGAACTATGAAGTAACCAATAAACATTTATGTAATTAAGTGTGTATATTCTTAAGAAAAGATTGCTACAATAAGTATAACGATTTATTGCAACGTTCCCCAACCCAGTCCTCAGGGACCCCCAGCCGGTCCACCTTTTTGCTCTTCCCCAGCCCCCAGCCAAACAGGCAAACAGGCAAATCACAGGCTGTCTGCGGGACCCCGAGGGCTGGATTGGATATAAAGTGTTGACTTCTTTTAGCTTACAAATGTCAATCAGTAAGAGAGGACCAGAATTTACAGGATTCCCCTTCATTCTTTTATAGCTTGAGATATTAATAATTATATTAATAATTATGATAAGTTATTTAAATGGAATCTAACAACTTATAAAAGGGATTTCAAACTCCAGTCCTGGAGGGCCGTAGCCCCCTTATGTTGTTAATGTATCTGGGGGTTTTCACTCAATTTCTGGCAGCTATTGCTGCCAAAAATCTTCTTGCACTGCAACACGGCACAGAAACACTACTTGATCAGACACTGATATGTGATACTGATGTAATACCCATGTAAAAAAAATGACTGGCATTTAGAAACAAAACGCCCATACCAGCCCTGGCAGAGCCTTTGCCGCTGACAGTGTGGTTTATGATCTTGCTGATCTGCTGAAGCACAGCAGGAAACCCCTTGATCCCATGAGACTGGGGCACCGGAGAGTCCCTTCTAACTCCTGAGTAAAAGAATAGAAGCTGTGATGGAAATACCACAAAACGACAGCAGACATTCAAATGAATCAAGTTATGCTTCAAACAACCGTACAAGTTTAAGTCAGGTTTAACAGTCAATATTTATCGTGTCGTATCACTACACTAAAGTCAAACAATACACGAAAATAAGTGATAAGAGTAGAGTCAGTTTTGTCCACTTCGGAAGACCGTTGTACTATACCACACTGATACCCACCTTGTGCTTCCAAAGTGATGTTCAGCCTGCGCTCTGCTGTCTCCAGCAGCTGCCGCGAGGTCTTCCACAGCAGGCAGTGACAGCAGGCCAGGTCAAAGGTCGCCATGCTGGCAGGACTGAGCTCCTCCAGCAGGGCATGGAGCATGCCAGAGGGGTCTGGAACCTTGTGATTTAGCCAGTAGCCCTCCTCCAAAGAGGGCACTGGGCGTCCTGGGGTGCTGAGGAGCATATCCGCCATGTCTGAGATAGAGTAGAAGGCCATGCCTCCACAGAGAAGAGAAGAGAAGAGCATAAGTCATCTTTAAGGATGACCACTAGTACCTCAGTCTGTTACTTTAACTAGTCAAGTGAAGAAGGTTTATCGTCTTTTCAGCCATATACACAGAATGGAGTGAAATGAGACATTGTTCCTCCAGGACCCGCGGTGCAGCGCAAAGAACAAAAACAGGAACAGCACAAGACAACAATTACAGGACAAGACAACATACAGTGCAGTCCACAAGAGCAGTGACATTACTATTCAATTCAATTCTTTTATTGTCATGTGTACAAGTACGAGTACCGTGTACAATGAAATGCTTGCTTGCATGTGCTCCTGCAGACAGTGAA
>JAODKF010000030.1:12415090-12427868 GCA_026779585.1 Mormyrus proboscirostris
ATTGTTCATGAGTCTGATTGCAGTTGGGTAGAAACTGTTCCTGAACCTGGAGGTGCGCGTCTGAATGGACTGTAGTCGCTTTCCAGACGGGAGGAGGGTGAAAAGTGACAGTGCAGGATGGCTGGGGTCCCTCCAGATACGGTTCACTTTCCTGAGGCAGCCTGTAGTGTGGATGTCATGGATCGCAGGGAGCTGTGTGCCCGTGATCTTCTGTGCTTGACTTCACCACCCGCTCCAGAGCTCTGCTGTCTTGAACAGAGCAGCTGGTGTACCAGGATGTGATGCATCCTGTCAGGATGGATTCCACAGTACTCCTGTAGAATCTGCACAGGGTTATGGGGGACATCCACGCTTTCTTCAGTCTCCTGAGGAAGTAGAGGCGTTGTTGTGCTCTCTTGTCTATTGCCGCAGTGTGACTTAACCATTTGAGGTCATCAGTGAGGGTGACTCCCAGGAACCTAAAGCTCCTGACCTGCTCCACAGCCTCACCTCAGGTGTAGATGAGGCTCTGCTCTGTTGCCTGTTTGCAGAAATCCCCAATCATCTCCTTATTTTTGTTGACGTTGAGGGTGAGGTTGTTGTCCTGACACCATTCTGCCAGGAGTCTGACGTCCTCCCTATAGGCCATCTCATCATCCTCGCTGATCAGACCTATTACAGTGGTATCGTCAACAAACTTAAAGATGGTGTTGGAGCTGTACTTAGCTACACAGTCATACGGGTAGACAGAGTAAAGGCGGGGGCTCAGCACACTGCTCTGCGGGTGCCAGTGCTGATGGTGATGATGGAGGACCTTAGGTTCAGCACACTGCTCTGCGGGGTGCCAGTGCTGATGGTGATGATGGAGGACCTTAGGCTCAGCACACTGCTCTGCGGGGTGCCAGTGCTGATGGTGATGATAGAGGAGGTTTTTCCACCAATACGCACTTGCTGAGGTCTGTCGGTGAGGAAATCCAGTACCCAGTTGCACAGTGAAGAGCTAAGCCCCAGATCCAGGAGTTTAGTGATGAGCTGGGATGGAATGACGGTGTTAAATGCAGTGCTGTAGTCCACAAACAACAGCCTAGCATAACAGTTCTTGTTTTCCAGATGGGACAGGGTGGTGTGAAGTGTTATGGAGATGGCATCCTCCGTGGACCTGTTGCTACGAAAGGCAAACTGGAAGGGGTCCAGACTGTCAGGGATGATGTCCTTGATGTGGTCTAGCACCAGCCTCTCGAAGCACTTCATGGCTATGGGAGTAAGTGCTACTGGGCGGTAATCATTAAGGCAGTCTACTTTATTTTTCTTTGGTACATGGATGATGGCTGTCTGCTTGAAGCAGGTGGGGATAGATGAGACTCTCAGAGATGTGTTAAGAATATCCGTAAAAACAGCAGCTAGCTGGTCGCAACATGTCTTTAAAGCGCGACCTGAGACTCCGTCTGGGCCGGGTGCTTTACAGATGCTGAGTCGCGATAAAGTCATCCTCACGTCATCCTCGGAGAGCCTCAGGCTGGAGTCTTGCGGCGCTGCGGGGGGGGGGGGGGTTTGTAGTCCGTGATCAACTGAATGCCCTGCCACATCCCACGAGTGTCTGCTGTGATGTTAAACAGAGTCCAGTTTGTGGGCGTACTGATGCTTCGCGTATTTAATGGCTTTTCGAAGATCATACCGGCTCTTTTTGTCTGCCTGAGTATCTCCAGAGTGAAACGCACTGCTGCGCTCCTGGTTCCGCCGGCGATCTTCAGCACATCCAGGGCTTCTGGTTGGGAAATACGCGTACAGACTTTGTGGGTCTTCCACACATCTCCCGATGAAGCCTGTGAGCGCTGTAGCATACTCGTCCAGATTTCCAGAGGACTCTTTGAAAACGTCCCAGTCCACAGATTCAAAGCAGAGTCCCTAAGCGTCTCCTCCGCTGCCGGGGTCTGGCAGTGCACCTCTCGCATGAAGCGCGCAGAGCCAGCTAAATAGAGAGGAGCAGCACAGAGCCGTGGTCTGACTGCCCGAGGTTCGGCCGCCGGAGCGAGCGGTACGCGTTTTTGTGTGTGGTGTAGCAGTGGTCCAACATATTAGCACCCCTCATGGGGCAGGAGATGTGTTGGTAATACTAGGTTGAACAAATACAGTATCATGAAAGATACTGTATTCTAGCAGCAGAAGATTGCAAAAAATGCAGGATTAAGATCGCAATAAATAGACTGAAACCACAGTTTTGCACCAACGTGTTGAACCCAGAGAGGCCTCAGCAACATAGCCTGCCGTCATCTTGAAGTAAGCTATTTAGTATAATTGGAAAATGTGTGCTACTTATTAAACATACTTAAAATAACACAAGTTCTACATTGCTGGAGAAGAACCCTTGGAACAGTGAGTAATACTTCACTTAAAGCGATTATCAAAATGCATTATAGATACCTTCATAATGCATTATAATACACTGTAATGATTAGTATAAGCCATTATAATGCATTATGAAGATATCTATAGTGCATTACAGACGAGAGATTCATAAAGCATTCATAATACATAATAAACATGGCTATAATGTGTTATGCCTTTTTATAAATATAGTCGTGTTTATAATACTTCATGAAGGCATATTGAAGGCATCTATAATGCATCATACATGAGTGCTTTAATTAACGCTATCAACAGGAAGCGCTTAGCATAAGGTACCTGCCGCGGCAGCGCTCCCAATGGCCTGCAGCGTGGACCTTCCGCTGCTGCCAAGTCTGCTGCGTCCACTGCCCGACCCATCTGCTACCTGGTTCTCTATCTTCTGCTCCACGCAGTCCAGCTCTACAAGGACATCTCGGTGGTGCTCCATAAACACCAACTCACCAGAGCAGGCGGAGCCATCCAATCCAAACATTAGAGACACCTGTGAGAAGAGAACAGAGAAGTCTAAATGTATGTCCAAAGGCCTTCAGCTGCCCCTGTGCCTGATAAGCCCTGCTAGTCACCTGATGAGCCTCCAGAAAGTTCCCCCGGCGGATACAGGATATGAGCAGTGACTCTGGGCTCGACAGCATGGCTGGAATTAGCCAGCTGTGAGGACCCCCCCACGGACACAGCTCCTGCTCCGCGTGAGCGGCTGCTACGCCACCACTTCCATCTGCCAGTACACAAATGCTAAACGTTAAGAAAGTCTTTAGTGACACAGTAAAAAAAAAAAAAAACATTGGCATTACATGATATTGAAGGAAGGGCGTGGATTTTGTTTCAAAACTGGCAAAGACCTAATCAGTCCCTTCCCCCCTCCCCCCTAAACACACACAGTACGTCCATAATCAAAAAAACAAAAATGTCAAAAGAGTCGCATTTTGTTTAGTTACTTATGGCTAAGGTTAGGGCTGGGTAGGAGTTAAGGGTGTCATCGTTAGGATCATGGTTTTTCCATAGAAATGAACGGTGTACGATTCCCGTCCCCATCTCCTTATTGTTACGCAGTACCGATCTTGAGACCCCCTTAAAATTTTGCTTTTGAGGCTTTCAGGGGGTCTCATGGGTTAATCGGGGGTGTCTGACACTGGAAATGAATGGACGATTCCCACAATGACATTAATATACACACATGTCTGTCAATCTGTCTGTCACTCCTGTTTAATCTTGCGATCCATAAAAATGCAGTTACATAAACTGGTGTCTGAATTAGTTACAGTTTCTATGTGTTTATGAGTCTGTAGCCCTGCAATGAACTGGCTTCCCATCAAAGGATTGGGCTTGTGCTCCCTCAGGGGTCACTGCAAATCTGTACTAGATAAGTGTTTATGGACAAGTGCGTCATACACTGCCTGGCCAAAAAAAAAAGTTGCAGAGTTTAATATTTGTTTAGACGGCCTTTAACTTTGATTGTGGTGCACATTCGTTAATGCTTCGCTTCCATGTGCTTATGCAGCAGCTCGACATTTTTTTCATCCAGATTTGCATTAATTTCTCGTCAAGATCTTGTACTGATGGTGAGTTGAGCCACTCCATGACGTCTTCTTCAGACTCAAAGACTTTCAGTGGGGTTAAGGTCAAGACTCTGTGCTGCCCAATGCACTTCCTAAACCACTATTTAGCGGGTTCATTTAGCATGAATCTTGGCACTATCATCCCGGAATATCCCCATTCCTTTAGGTAAGAAGAAATCTATTGATGGGATAACCTGGACATTCAGGAGACTCCGGTATTCGTCTGACTTCACCTTATCACTGCAGCATAATGTTGCTAAGCTTTAATAAACATGCTATCATTGGCTTTTAAGTACCTGCTGATTTAAATTCAACCGGTGACTTTTTTTTGGCCAGGCAGTGTCTATTGATGCAGTGAATTTAGTTTACAGGAACTGCAATCCCCACAATTAAAATCACCAGAATTGCAATTCAAATTGATTGTGCAATTCAATTGAACAAAACTGCTTCTCCTAATTCCACTTCTAAGCAAGAAATGACATCCACTCACAATTTTTGGTCATACCTGAAGTGCTGGTGCTGACCTCTCCATTGTGCTGCTCCGCTGTAAAATGCCGCTCAGTACGGTGTCGCCTGCTCTTCTTCCTCCTCTTCATCCCTCCGTTGTGTTTCTGAGCTGGAACTGGGCAGACTAACTTTGTGGTCGGTATTTGCCCATCTGCACCAGCAAGACAAAACCGAAAGTTTCATTTCCATCTTCTGCAATGCTTGGCTAAATGCCTGCATCGCACTTAGCGGTCACATGTTACATATTCGCAAAACACAGCAGACACATGTGCCTTCATACACCTTCGCATTTCTGTCTTTCCAACTGATCCCCACTTCAGTGCAAACCCGACGCAAACAGATCTTAATTCAGAGAAAATGTCAAAACTTTTGGACATTTTAAAGCTAACAAAGTCACTTGGTGACTGAAGCAAATCTACCTCAAATGTCCCAAAATATATCTGCACAAGCATACTTATCTGATGTCCTCTAATGAGGCGTTTCCCAATCCAGTCCTTGGGGACCCTCAGACACCCCACATTTTCACTCTAATCCAGCTCCTAACACACCTATCCCAGGTTTTCGGCGTCCCTGATTGGCTGGGAGGGACACAAAATGTGGACTGGCTGGGGGTCCCCAAGGACTGGGTTGGGAGACCCTGCTCTAAAGAACCACAACATCAGTTACTTACCGCTGCTGCTGCCATGGTTACTAGTGATAACCTGCAGTCTCCAATGTGCCTCAGCAATCCGTTTGGAGAGCCTCTGGAGACGCGTTCCGAATGTCTCTGGAGTTACTGAGCAGCCCAGGCTCTCTGCCATCTCTTCCTCCCCAGCCAACGCTCTTCCTTCTTCCTGGCCATCCCGTTGGCCTACCACACAAACCCCCTCCAGGCTCTCTCTCAGAAGCTTCAGAAAACCTTCCATAGCCACTGTATCTACCAGGAATCCCTTGCAACCCTGGATAAAATGGCCCAGATCCACATAATTACACACCAGATTTTGTAGTGCGTGTCTTCCGGGCTGCTGGGGTCGCCGTGGGGTCCAATCCTCCCGCGGTTCCAAGTGAATTTTAAGTCCATCCACCCCCATTCCACCACCTTTAATCTCCTTTCTGAATTCGGGATTGTTAGACTTCTCCAAATTGCACCCAGATGGCAAGTGCTGTTCATGGGGCAGTCCATGCTCAATGTCCCTCTCTTGACCAAGGACAAAATCAGCACTAGACAGAAAGAGCAACGAAAAGATATTCTCCAAGAGTTCGAGCCGAAACAGGGCCGGCACGGCTTCCAGGTAAAGCTGGCACTCGGACAGGTAATACTGAAATAATACGGAAAACCCTGGGGGAGGGAGAGACAAGAAAAAACTTACCATACCATAGCAGCATATAGTCTTTGCAATATTAGTCTACAACAGTGCTTCCAATTGGTCTTTAGGAAACCCCAGAGCATCCATGTTTTTGCTGAGGGAACAAAAATGGTAGGGAGCAAAAGTGTGGACTATCTGGGGGTTCCTGAGGACCGGCTTAAAAAGCATTGGTCAACAAAAATGTGGAAAACATATAGAAGCCACTTGTACAGATACCTTGAGAGAGAGTGGAAGTCTGGTCTTGCTCAATCTTTGACTCTAGCTCCTGCGACTCTTTTGCGACTAAACAGTCCCCACACCCAGAGGACTTGTGGGCATTGACACAAATTGCGTATAGAGCATATTTCATGGCACAGAAGCCCTGGAAGAGGACCACGTTCCTCCGAGCAGACAGATTTGGTATGTCGACAGGATGGGCAGTGTCCGCATCACCTAAAAGGAGAGTCGTCATAAAAGCGCTGTCAATTCTCAAAGGAGAATTGAGGGACATGAAGGGTTACTCAACAGTAAACTGAAATGGGTAACAGATTAATTGGACTCCTGACCTGAGTTGGGAGAATGGGCCAACCCAAAGAGCTCCAGAACCTTACGCTCATCCAGCTGAGGCAGGGAGGTTAACGACTGCAGGATGAAGAGGGAAGAGTGGCTGTCCAGAGTGTGCAGCTGGGCCAGGAGGGCTGCACTGGGAGTCCCTCTACTCACACAAAATAAACACGACTATTAAAGCATTTTATCAAGAGCACTGGGAACTATGTAAATATACATGATATGTGTTACTCACGGGCTGTTTTTGGCACACCACTCAAGAACTCCTAACTGTGAGGATAAACCATCAACAAAGTCCTTCAGAACAGAATCATTGGCTAGTGCCTGGGGGAGTAAAGACAATCATGTCAAGTCAAGTGGGGTTTTGTTGTTACACCAACCATATTTAGTTGGGCTGTAACAGTAAACGAATCGCCGTTTATGGTTTGGTACATCATTTTCAGTTCAGTACTCACAGTGAAACGAATGAATACATTTATTGACAAAGGCGGGAATGTGAATTCACAAGTAGATGTTCAACATGGAAAACATTATGCTAATTGTGACTGAGCTGGTTACAGCTAATGCTGATTAATCAGTCATAATTGGCAGTTTGGGAACATTTTGATTTTCCAATGAAATTCACCGACACCCGAGACAGAGAGTAGCTGATAAGAACAGACTGTCAGCCATGTTGCTGGAAACACATACAACGCATACAACGTTTTTGTACGACTGGAGCAGGTCAGTCTCCGTGTGGCATCTAAGGTACTTTTGCCGGGAAATTCTGAGCAGGTTAAAAAAATAACTACAGCTATAGGTGCGTTTATCGCCACAGTCATGCGATCCTACTGGGTAGCAGAAAACAGGATTTAGATGGGATTTCATTCATTATGACTGTCATGTTGTTATGTTTTTGTTCATTTATTTCATATATTTATGTTTACAATATGTAAATAAGTAACTGTTAGGTTTTGTTAGAAACACGTCAACAGACCCTTTGCCTTTGGTTTATAACTGTTCCTAATTATCCGTTTGCATATTTAATAATACATTTCAAAATAAATTATTCTTTCCTTGCTAAACCAAAATAGTACAGAACCGCGAACCCAAAACTGCAGTTGATAACGAATCATGAATTTTGTGTTACACCCTTAATATACAGTAATGCAGCATCCAGAGGCAAGAAACAATGTTCCCAAGATTCCTGCACTACATATAAACAAAGTGCAGAGATAACCAGCATAAGTGCAAAAAAAAAAAATTAAATCAAGGTTTGATAATGTTAATGTGACATTAATACACAATGTTAACAGAGAAGCGCTGACTGTGACAGAACTACTGCATGGTGGGAAAAAGACAGACTGGGTGGGTGGGGGGGATTCACCTGACTGTGGTGAAGAGTTTCCAGCAGCTTTTGTGCAGAGTCCAGATTCTGCAAGTGAGTCCAACCCAGGAGCAACAAGAGACGGGAGAGGGGCTGGAATTCACCAGCTGTTAGGTCCCTTAGGCTGGAGAACTCCTCCCTCCTAATCAGGTCCAGCGCTGTGATCTACGGGAGCCGGATGAACGATAAAACTATAAACTATCACAAAGGGATCACCCCACAATTAAAATAAGCAGGACTAGGTTTTAATTTAGATGCTCCCGGGTTACAATGGTCCATGTTACGATACGTCAACTTTACGATGGGTAAATGATTTTGCCCAACCGTAGGCTAATGTGAGTGTTCTAAGCAGGTAGTTTAAGGTAGGTTCTAGGCTAGGCTGTGATTCTCGTTAGGTTAGGTGTACTGTATTAAAATACATTTTTGCCATATGATATTTTCTCATTATGATTTTCAGGACATAACCCCGTCGTAACCTGGTGAGAGTCTATATATAATATAAATAAATAATAAATAATATGAACTTAGAACAGCAGCCACACACTTACCAGAACTTGATCCAGGAAGTGCTTATTGCTGCTCAGACACTCAAAGTAGATGGCCTTCCACGCAGACACACGCTCAGCATGACAACAGAGCCCCAGCATCAACTTCCCTGCCTCAGACAGGTCTACTGTCAGGAGAATGACAAGGTCGGAGAAACAGGATATCACATTCAGTTAAGGTGAGCTCCAGAACTGCTTACACTAATATATCACCATGAATCCTAATAAGCAAATGTGTGTTACATTATAGTAAAGGCCAGAGGTGGACATTTCAGGTCCAGAAAGCAAAAATCCAAACCAGGAGTTTGTTTCAACCAACTAGTTACATACTCTGTGACTGTGACTCTTTATGTTCAACTGGTTGGTTGAAACAAAATCCTGGTTTGGATTTTTACTTTCTGAACCTGAAATGTCCACCTTTGGTAAAGGCTGAGTAAGCACAAGCACACACGTCGAAGAAAGATAAGATGCTACACTGTCACGTTAAAATTTCTTCATAGTAAGATAAATCAATAGCAGAAGGATGGTCTAAGTAGCAGCATTTGTTGGTCTAAGTGTTAAATGCATTAAAAGTACAGTCTCCCCAAGTTACGACGGTCCGTGTTTCGAGATTACGATGGGTATGATTTATTCAATGAATTGCACGAGATATTAAACACTTTATTGTAAAACAGGCTTTGTGTTAATGAGTTGGCCCTATTGTAGGCGAACGTAATTGTCCTAAGCAGTGCTGGTGGTCTAGTGGTTAGGATGCTTGCCTCTGGATCAAGACATCAAGGGTTCGAGGTCCACCTCTAACACTACCATCATTAGGCCCCTGAGCAAGACCCTCAACCCCAACTTACTCCAGGGGGACTGTCCTTGATATATATTTTAAATAAAAAAAAAAAAAAAAATGGAAGTCACTCTGGATAAGGATGTCTGCTAAAAGCTGTAAACGTCTAAGCATGTTTAAGGCTCTAGAATAAGATGTTTGTTAGGTATTCTGATTAAAATGCATTTTTGCTTATAATACGTTTATGGTGTTGCACCCCAGGCAGTGTCTGTATATTTGCTGGAAAGAATGCATGTGTATGTGAAGGTGTTAGTGTATGCAAGTGTGATTTTTAGATGCCATTTTCTGTGCACGCTGCCAGAAAGGTTCTAACAACAGTGGAACTGTTAGCCCTCACGATCCCGTTCAGCAAAAGCAGCTGAAAGAGAGATGGACGACTAGCTATTAGCACGCTTATAAAAGCACAGAACTAGCAGCGGCGGCACATAAGCCTGTGACCCCAACCTTGCGTTGTGGCCACGTCCTTCAGCAGCTTGTCTCTCTGGAGCTGCACAGCCATAGAGCAGTAGAAGGAGAGAGCGGCATGACAGCGGGGGCGCAGTAAGGAGCTCAGCACTCTCTCCTCACTGAGCGGGCCAGTGCTGGCAGCCCACAGGGCCCTACACAGGTCATGCAGCCGCCCCTCCACCGGCTCCGGGCCCCAGGGCATGACAGCCAGTGCCGAATACAGTTTCTCCTCCCAGTCAACCTCCGCCTGCCCTGACTGTTGCACTTTTGCCAACAGGAAGTGGATGAAGGCATCTTGCAGCAGGTGCCTCCTATCACATGCATCGTCGGCAGCTCTGTGGCCTTGCAGGAAGTGGACCAGGGCCTGAACAAGCCTGGGTCTACTTCTATCCAGCAGAGCCCCAAGGCAGCACTCAGCCTCCGCACTCAGCATCACCACGGCGCCCTTCTTCTCTAGCTGGACACTCCTGAAAGCCTGGTGCAGTTCCTGAGAAAGACAAACAGTGTCTTTAGAAAGGCAGTGGTGGTTTGCTGGACTCGTAATTGAAAGATCGCAGGTTCAAATCCCCGACCAGCGAGGCACCACTGAGGTACCCTGAGCAAGGTACCGCCCCCAAGCACTGCTCCCCGGGTGCTGAATTAGCTGCCCCCTGCTATGTCACATTGTCACATATGGGTTAAATGCAGAGAACATATGTGCTGTGGTGTGTCGACAATGATAATTAATCACTAAATTCTAATTGTAAAATACTAAGTACTTGTTGCAATTTCTAAACATACCTATTTTTTCTTTCGAGGCACCATTCAAGTATATAAGTATACCATTCAAATTAGCAAGCGGCTAATTTGCGTTTTGAAAAGACGCACACACAGGTAATTCAATCACATATTTTAAAATATAAGAACACTGACCTCACTTGGAGGGAATTAAACTAATAATTTAAAGTTGGCGGGACTTTGTCAATTTCAGATTTGAAGGAATCTAGGCTCTTAGCTTGCACTGCCCCTTCGGACAGACTATTCCACATTCTAATCACACGCTACGCGATACCTGGATCATGTCCCCCCCCCCCTTAGTCTCTTTTGCTCAAGACTACGCAAACTCAGCTCTGCCAGCCTCTATTCATGACACCCCCTTAAGGTCAGGAATCATTCTAAAGCCCTGCGTTTGCTCCTAAAGCAGAGATGGAATCATCATATTTTTTTAGCACTAAAATCTACAACCTTTTACTTATCATTTTGTTTTAGAAACATATAGACTATTTATAGTAGCTGATGGCTGCGTGGAAATAAAAGGCACCTTTAGAACTTTCTCTGGCACCGTGTCCTCCAGCTCCTCCACGATCAGAAGAAACTCTAGTTCCTTCTTAACCCGCTCAGCAACCTACAGGCAGATAGAGAGTCAGAAAATGATATCTGAACAGCCAACTAAGCAAACATATTTACAAATTCCATTACTTAGATTTCACAGAAAGCGACTTAATTCAGATGTTTTACCAGAGTAATGCGTTGTATGTTGGATGGTGCTATGGTGCTACTTGAAACTGAATTTCCCAGAGCAACCTTCCCGAGGGAGTAATAAAGTTTTCTACCGACCTACCTATCTAGTATGATAAAACAGATGGCATTCAGTTTACAAACCTGAACTTGAAGACCCACTTACCACATAAATAAGAGTCTAACAGTAGCTAGAGAATCTGGTTGTACCTGCTCATGTGCCCATCTCTCTGAAACCTTCAGCCATAGCCATGCCAGTCTGTGCGGACTGCCCACCGTCTCCCACCTGCAGCAAATACTTCATTATTAATTTTTGAGCATGCATATGTTATTTATACAAGTCCTGCATTTTGCACCACACCAACCATCATCAAAGCATATTTTCTTACCCCATCTACATGGACTTACTTGAGCACATATGGACAGGTCACTAAGGATTTTAGAATGTCCTGCAAGCACTGTGTGCCTGTGCATGTCGTGTTATTAAGCTGAGGTACACAGGCTTGAGCAAGCTCCCAGTCCCCACACTGTAAGCACAGCTTAAAAAAACTGAAGAGCTGCTTCATAGAGCTGTCCTCCTCACAAGAGAACGGGTGCATCTTGCGATCCTCCTTCGGGGCCTGCTCACTGGAGCACATCGCCTTTTTTACCAGGTAACCACTCACCACGTGCCATCTGTAACAGCGATATTCAGTTTAATTCAGGAACACTTTTCGATGCAGAAACATATTCTGCTAAGGCACTAGCGTATACATTAGCTCAACTAAACTGAAGAGCTGACAGAAAGCCGTTGCATAAAAAGCTTACGCCCATTTGTGACGATACCGCTAGAAAAAAGTCAGGTAATACCTCTGTAACACTACCGAAGACATGTCATCAGAAATCACGTGAATATACAAGAACAATATCTAAAGTTCTCATTTTTACCAGGCAAATTCACAAATGCCGTACTGAATACAGGATATTCTGAAAATCCAGCAAGTAAACAATACAGATTGTTAAGTTTAAATGATGTAAAAAAAAAACAACAACACAAAATATTTGTGAGATACAACGAAAAAAACATTTATAGACAGGTGCATACCTAGTTGGCTATCCAATTTATTTTTAAACGTTTCAAAACACGTTGTCAGGAAGACGTGTTTATGAAGCACAGAAAAAATACTTACACTTTTCCAAATGGACACACATTACTTTTGATCGCAATTTGCTTCCGAGTTGTTATTGCCTGTGTTCGGCCATGATGCAGCAGTCATGTGACACAGTCAGCTGATTGAACCGGAAGAAAGTTGGAGGTAGCGCCTGTAACCATTTTAGTAATAGGGTTAACAAGCGGAACGTCGCATTTACCCTGGAACTTCACATTGTTTTGCTTGACCTGTTTATATGTAATATATCAAATCGACTATTCTGGTATTATTACTCATATTAAACGATAATAAAGGAGGATCCTATATATTACATTCTCAGACTAGGTTCTCAACTGAAACTGGATAAAGAAATATATTTGAAATATTATATGACCTTTGTACTGAATTCATAATTTGGTCCTTAAGCGATGTGATATTTTGATTTTTTTTTCATGTGGCTATAAATGTTATAAACTAACTATTCAATATTATTTTCACAAGCAAGTGCTTAATTCTTGGAAGAAATTTTTCAAGGATGATATATTCCCCATAACTTTCATTTATGGAGAAGGAATTAGTTTCATTGGAAGACCGTGCTCATGATCTGGAAATTTTGCA
>JAODKF010000030.1:12443261-12461129 GCA_026779585.1 Mormyrus proboscirostris
ATATGTGTAGTGAGAAAACGACTAGGAACCTGTCACCGCGGTTAAGTTAGCCTCATATTCCATATTCAGTTTTCTGGATTTAATATCTTCACGGAAGTAAGGTGGGCGTTTTCAATAACAGAATTGTGATGCCCAGTACACAGACATCGATGCACACCGATTATTTTTCCGCTTCAAAACATTGACATGGTGGTTTAGTATATTTTGGGCTCATGGCGACTGTTGCACACCCCTTTAATTGTTTCCCAGATTGCTTTACATACGAATTTTAATTAATTTTTGAACGTTCGAATGTATCCGTATACTGTGCAGTCGACAATACATGAATGGGTTAATTACTTTAAAACTAGTCAAGACATGCACATCTATAGTGAAGTGTGCTTTGATCAGTGGACAACGGGGAACAGTGCACACCTCTTGGGTTTTCAGAATAACTTTCTCTGTAATAGTTATTAATTAATACATTGTATGTATATCATATGCCATTGCTCCATTTCATACATATTAACAGAGAGAGCCCCTCACGATTCGCGTGCCAGTGGCGTACGGTTCATCCAGGTACGCCGGCATTGTCTTCGGAGAAATTGTAATGGGAGGGGCAGTGCTCATGTAGGGCTGGCTTACGTAGAAACCTCGACTTAACCAAGGACAAAAACTGCTCGGAGCAGTTTTGAGACTTAGCGTAAATTGCCATAGCAACATAAAGCGGAAGAAAACATTTAACCAACAAACTTTAAGGAACCTTAGGTAGCATTTAGCTACAAGCATCAAAAACATATTTTTTAAAACTTTAACAGAAAAGGTTATTTTAATAAACACACTTTTTTTCAGTAAATGTTTGCTCACGCTCATGCACACGCACACGCACACCCTGGAGGTTGGAGTTTTAGAGTTTAACTTTAGGTTTGTGACAGTGGGATCGTGATGTGTATTCAAACCCAAAGCACACTAACGTAGGCATTCACAAGCCTTATCGCGAAAAATCAGACAGAAATAGGCTTGTGAACGCCTAAGTTAATGTGCTTTGGGTTTGAATACACGTCATTATATTACTTTTACAGACCTGAAGTTAAACTCTAAAGCCTCAACCTCCGGGAAGTGTGTGTGTGTGCGCATGAGCGTGAACAAACATTACTGAAAAAAGCGTGCTTATTAAAATAACTAAGGCTTTATTATGTTAAAGTTTTTAAAAATATGTTTTTGATGCTTGTTGCTAAATGCTACTCACTATAGTTCCTACAGCTATTAAATGTAATTAAATAAACCAGTCCAACTTATTTAATATAAACTAACAAAATACAACTAAATTGTTTTATTCCTTAAATCTAATTGGTTTAAAGTTTTTATGCTAATTTGTCATACACCGTTTAAGTTATAGTGCTTTGATTAACCAAATGTAGTTAAATATTTTATCCATCCCTGGGATTTCTGCAATCTTATGTTATGTTATTGGCTAAATGATTTATAGCACATTTTATACTTATTTTAAAATAACACTTAAAATAACTTTTTATACGCTCTTTAAAATTCAGAAAACTAGCATCTGCAGCCTTCAATAAAGGATTGTTGTTGCGTGGGGGTCGTGTCTCTATGCGCATGCGCTACAGGGAGCGAGAGCATGCTGGGTATTCAGCTTATTTCTGCCTGAACATGCTATAAACACAGACCGAAGGTTTGTTGGTTAAATTCTTTCTTCCATCTTATACCTAACATCGAAATAAAACATTGCCAAATACTTCTCCTTTAAACATAAAACAATAAATACAGATAATGTATTTTTATTCTCTTAAAGTTTGTGTCCTATCTATCAAATGCATGTACCATATCAGCATAACGGCACATGCACCCGCGTGGCCCTATCTGTGAAATACACCTGACAGCATAAAGGAATACGCCCACCTGGACCTGTCAATCAAAACGCAACCGACCCATCAGAATAAAGGTACACGCCCTATGTGACATCGACCCTCCTGCTAAGATACTTTCCAAAGTGACTACTATTCTGTTATGGTATGGGCACCATGCATCCTGGCAAAGTTTCTGCATTGTCAAGGATTCAACCATCTACAAAATCACAGGATCAACAAATCTACTCCTCTAAACTCTCAGAAGCAAACCACCCCAGGGTAAACTAAATATACTCGGCAGCTGAAGTTCTAAGAAAAGCGCATGTGTCATCATTTCAAAGTATTTTAGTAGACTGCCGCCAAAGTATGCACATGCGTCAACATAAAGGACTGGTTGTGTACCCAAAAACTGGATGATGAAGCTTGACCAGGGCAGGGGTTACTGTTTAGATATACATCTGTCCTCTCGACTCAGTTTGTGCCACACAGAAACCACCTTTTCAGGGTGTGCAATGGTGTCCCTCCACTGCTCAACAGCATCAGAAGTGGTATTCTCAAATCCAAGGTTCACCTAAAAAAAATAAGAGTTATATCAAAACTGGCATACCAGGTGCTAGGCAGCTGGTTATTTAACCCTACATTTAAGTCTAGTGATATCACATTCAACTGTTTGATATGTGTGAATACTTGCAGGATGTTTAATATGTGTAGTGGGGGGGGCGAGGTGTGTGTGTGTGTGTGTGTGTGTGTGTGTGTGTGTGTGTGTGTGTGCACAAAAGGAGGATAAAGCACGTATTCTCACCTGGCCCAAGAACTGTTTCCTGCGCACAGAGCTGCGACTGTACAGTTTGGCAGAAAAGCAAGCATCTTGTTCTTGAGTTGCCAAAGGAAACAGGAATGTTTCTGACCACTGCACTTGACCCCCTGATGACTTCAGAGCTCGGGTCTTTTTCTTGGTAATAAGCTTACCCAGGGAATACATCTCAGCCTTAACAAAGAAGCCTAATGAAGATGATGTCATCATTAGGTAAAAGAACATGCCAACCATCAATTGTCTCACTCATTCAACACGCTGCAAAAAAAAAATGCATTCTATCAATATAATCCATTGATTAAAAAACAGTATAAAAAGTAATAGCAAATTATGACAAGAGATACATAATATGACTTCTTTGGACGAAACCTACTGTTGCCACAAGTTTTGGCAGCTGTTGCTAGACCACCTACTTTGGCTGAACGGCGCAGAAGAACTCGGGACATTTTGTGCTCCCAGCACCTGGAGCTGAATCCGACCACAGACAGCCTGGAAACATGTGGCAATATGTAGCTCCGCGTGGCAGATCTGCAGGAAAATGCAGCAATGCTCATCTCAGTCTGTGTGTCACTGCAGAGCAAGAAAACTAAAGAATTCCTATGTACTTTTTTCAAATAGCAAAATAAAGTATATTTATTTGTACATTGATACATTGTGTATTGAGTATTTTTAATGCCAAAGTGCTAATACAGTAACGGCACTGAAGTCTAAAATTTACTGTGAGAAACATGAGAGCTAATGCATGGGTGAGGCTTACCTAGACTAAGATACACTGCATACACCAGCCTTATAATATAGATGTGGTATGCACTTACACTAACAAATATTATATATCAGTAATATTTATGTAATATGACTTCATGTGATCCAAATCATTCTCAGTATTGCTTCTGGCTTATGTGTTGTCTGCGAGGTTCTGCTATCTTTCAGCAACTCCAGAAATATTCCCGTTTAATTTTTCACTGCCAAATCGTGCATAACTGAAATGCTGGTTACTGTATTTGGTTTTTCTGACCTTTGATTTGAAAAGTTGAAATATGTGACAGTTTTGAGGTGAATAAATGTAAAGTTTTGGAACTCATTTTTATGGCCTACCCTGAAGACCAATACAATAATTGGCCACAATATACTTTAGTGGCAGAATCAGCATCAGCCGCTGAAAAACACATATGATTGACCATTATTACAGCAGTCTATTCATGGTTTTAATAACTATATTGTAAACATTTTAAACATTATCAATATTTTTTTATTAGAACAGTAAAGACTTCAATAAAACAACCAGTGTTTGTATTTCATCTGCCTTTCCCAGAACTTACATCTTCCTCAATTCATTATGTTTATTCAGTTAGATAATAATGTAAGATGAATTCCTCATCTAGGTTATCAAATTTTTCAGGTTGCCTCAATTACCATCTTCACCATGTAAAAATAATGCATAACATTTGGCTGCCAGAATCTGAACATGCATCCATTAATTCCTCTATACCTGTAATAGATTTTGACCTAGCTAAGTGTTTCTGGAGGGTGTGAGGTATAAGGATACCTATAGCAACCCTACACACATAGCCAGTGGTAGGTATCGAACCTACAACTTTGGAACTGTAATAGTGCTATCATCAATAATATCACACGTGCTGTTTGCACCAAGGGTGGATAGTAGTGTTGGGCAGGTCGGCTTTTTTTAACACCCGCCCCAAACCGACCTGTCAGGAGATCCACACCACCCCGCCCAACCCGCAAAAATACGCGTGGTTAATGACCCAAAACCCGACCCGACCCGAGGGAAAAACAAAAACAAAACACCGCTGAGCCTGTATTGCCATGGAACCTGCCAGTGAAGTGTCATGTGTGACACTGTAACCCAGAGATGACATGGATTTGTCTTAGATTCGCGTTGAAGATGCTGACACAATTTTATGCGAGATTAACTGTGTACCAAACAACAACAAAGAAACCGAAAGATCAATTTTTACGTCGTTATTTATTGAAGGGTTGCGGAAAATTGCACGAAAGACATCTCTCTCGCACACACAAACACACACACACAAACACACACAGACACACACAAGCGCACATGTATGCAGAACACACTCGCTGTCAAAACTGTAATATCTCATGTAACATCAGATCTGAGAACTCTATCAGATTATCTACCAATAGCTTTATTTCCCTGATTTTGATTGCGAGAGGAACTAGGAGATCCTCGTGGTAATTCGAACCCCGTTTATAACACATTTTGATCGAAAATGAAATCCATTTTGTAACTTTTTGACCCGTCCACCCACACCCACGATATTTAAAAAATGTCTGCCCTAAAACTGCCCGCACCCACGGGTCATGGGTCGACCCGCGCATCACTAGTGGATAGTCAATGGATAGCCAACGGATAGCCAATATGGCTATTTGCACCTGGGTGTGCATAACAGGCAGACATTAAAGATTCCATGGCTAATGCTAGGGTCGCTTGGTTAGCTCCTAATGTGTCCCTCTGTTTCTGGGGCCTCCAGCCATCGAGGAGACATGCCACCATACAGTGTTTACCTTTTTGTGGAGCCGGGGGGGCTAGCAGTGATTAATGCGGTTTCATTTCTGCATTATGTCAAAGGTCAACCATGACTTCCAAGGCAGGAGACTCACCGAAGCTTTGGATGGTGCATGGATGTCCAACCAGTGCAGGGTTTCGTGCGGTCCCAGATGCCGTAGTGACACTGCACACTCACCCACCGTGCGCTTTTGAGGGAGATACGTCTGAAGCCGGAATACCAGACCTACACTCCGCAGCTGCTCCAGAGACAGACTGAAGACAAACGTCTCCATTATCTCCAGATCCTGTGAATAAGTCCAGGATGTTAGAATTGAATTCAAAACGACGAGCAGAATTACCCTCAAAACACCTCAAAATTAACTTTTATTATACCTTGGAAAGGACACAAAAGTGAAGCAATGGTTTAACTGAAGAATAATTCCATGAAATACAGAACTTGGCTTCAGGTAAATTAAAATAAACAATAATATAAGTACAAATATTATCATGGTTTCATGTCCAATTTATTCGTAGCTGTTCATATTGGAAGAAACACAATGTTTTTTTTAACGTGCTGTAAGCAAGACACAGGTAGATTAATACCTACAGGAGTGGCCTCCTTGATGGAGCTGTTGAACTGTACTGGCTTTGCTGTAGTAATTATGCCTTTGATCCCAATCTTCTGCTGTTCTCCAAAAACCACTGGGAAATACAGGTCTTTACACTGCGTCAAGCAAAATAAAGTCTCATCCATCCATTTTAGT
Organism: Mormyrus proboscirostris; assembly: GCA_026779585.1. Taxonomy (NCBI): domain Eukaryota; kingdom Metazoa; phylum Chordata; class Actinopteri; order Osteoglossiformes; family Mormyridae; genus Mormyrus; species Mormyrus proboscirostris. Next base: position 12,449,214 of record JAODKF010000030.1, read on the forward strand.
AGTTATACAAGGCTTCACTACTTAATTTATGCATCAGTACTGAACTTAATGACTCGGTGTTAATGAAATACCAAAACTTTCCAAAGTTGGACAGAATCAAAAGGAAAGTCAATAGTAGGACTGACGAAGTACAATCGCACGAGCCTTGTTTTACAGATTCCTGTTGCATAACAATGGGGCGTTTCACTCGCACTGTAATCTCACCTGCAGGAGTGTTATCCAGACCTGCTCTCGGGCCTCCTGGTAACTCAACCTGATGCTCAGCTTCCGTTTCTCCCTCTCATCCCCCGAAAGGGTAATGGACTCTGTGTAAGCATGATACCATCAGTCACCACTTCAGGTTGGGGGCTCTTAAAAAATAAAACCGTAGTGTTTGTAGAGGCGAAAATAAAAACATGCACCATTAACTAACAGGATTGCCTTCATTTAACTATCCAATAATGGTATGTATAGTATATCAAATTCAATGTTTAATCTTTTTAAAACATTTGGGAATAATAACTTTCTACAGGGGCTGGTAGCGGAATGCATATTGCGGTTATACGCATTTCAGGCCCCTTAAGCTGCAGAGTTCTAATTCCTCTTCTGATTCCAGAGCTATTCTCTAACTCAAGTGAAATGGAAGCTCGCATAGTAAAAGCTGCAAATGCAATCCTGGCATTCCTGAGACAGAACCCTCCAGAGATTTTGTTTCCCTCATAGCAAAGGGGTTATGTGTGACAGAGAAGTTACTGTTGCTCCTGAATAAATGGTTACCAAGGCTACGGCTGCTGCCAAGGGAGTCTCTCAGAGAGGAAACACTACTCCTGACACTGGATACCGAGTCATAACGCTGTAAGGGAGAAACAATGACATCGTGTAAGGCATGAGTCACAGCCATCGTGTATGAGTCACAGCATCGCAACTTAATTTCTCAACTTTTTATGGTCACAAGAAAGCAGTGAAAATGTAATCTCTAAATAAGCACTATAAATATTTATTTAAATACTGTACATGATACAAAAGCAGGGCAATAATCAGACATAATCGCAGAATATATTAGAAAACCCGACGTGAGAAAAACAAAACAATATTGCTAAAGACACTTTTGAAAATTGACTTGTAACGGTCATAACCACACTGAGAGGGCATGCCCAAAAGATACAAAGATTTAACTAGATGGACAGCCTCTTTGACAAACTGAAAACAAGTTTCACGGCAAATAAACAAACAGGCAGTTCAGGGACACCTGATTAGTAATTACACCAAACTTTATACTGTAACTAAGCTTAGTTATACTAAGAGTCACAAATTTCAATCAACATTTTTTGTGAGGTTTGAGCTCAGTACAATAATATTTGTTGTAATGAAACAAATATCTTTCTATGTCATATGTCCAGAAAAATGCTGTGCTAATTAATGGCAGGCATAATTACTAAGGATTATAACCTTGACATCAGATTTGGTTTGTCTCGATTAGAAAATAATATAGTGTGAACAGGTGTATTTTATGTACAACTTGCAGTATAACATAAATGTCATCCGTCAGAATAAGAAATGAAATGAAGGGTAACTTTCATCTCAATCAGTTAAAACAGGTACCAAAGGTCAAGGTGGCACTTTTCACGGTAAAACGGGATGAGGGAGATGATTGGCAGGCTCACCTGCATGCAATCCTGAAGGTGAGTCAGGTCTAACATGGAGCTGCTAATGGCCGCTTTCTCACTTTTTAAATCGCAAACTGAAAAACAAAGCAAAGTTAATCAAGGACTTGTGCCTGGAATTCAGACAGAGGAGACGTAATCAGGAAATATACAGGCATATCAGGCATATAAAAATGAGGACCTAAGCTGGAAAACATGCTTAGGGTTAGAAGGAACTAAAAATAAAATAACGTGTGCAAATATTTAACCTGTGTCCACAAACAAAGAGACTGGGTGATGTAACATCTCAAGGGCTTTTACTGTTGCAGTTAAAAGACGGATATCCTGAAATTAACGATGTATTTCAAAATATTTTTACTATTTAATACATTGTATTCAAAACCATGTTTGTTATAATTACCCACAGATCACTTCAGAACAAAGGCTATCAGTCTGCTTGCGTGATAACAGCCGAATGTCCACTGAGTTAAAAAGTGACAAAGTAATTACACAGACTTGGAATTTTGTGTTATGTTTGGGTTGTAAGAACAAAAAACTACAAAGCAGTTACGTGGAGTGCAACATCAAAACGCACACAAAGTCTACCATTGCGTATTTGATACTGAGAAAAGTACCATATTCTCTGTGTCAAATGGCCAAATTCAGTATGAACGACCATCTGAAGTGCAGAATGTTATAAAATGAATCTGCTGCACTTTCCAATGGGTAACTGAAAATTTGACGTACCAGGTCCATACGCGCCCATGACATTGTTCTTAGATATGGAATGGCGTGAGGATCCGGAAAATGGAAGATCAATCATGGTGCTCTGGTTCAGAGAGCAGCACGGATTGTAGACAACGTGATTTGTCTTTGAGAGCTCAGCTTTCCGGTCTGCATAGACCCTTCTAGTTGAGTCTAGGAAGTCGTAAACAAGAAGACAAACACTTATACAGTCATATGATTTACGTACTTGTTCAGGCCACAAGTATTTATGTATCATCTTGTCAGGAATATGAAATATAGTTTAACCTTTTTTTAATTAAATTACTTTACATTTACAGACTAATTTTTGCACAATATACTGAACATGGACAGATACCTCAAATATATTCAGGTTTCTCATTTACCTATTTTCTCACTGCAGAAAATTAGTCTGAGAAAGAAATATTTGGTAACGTTTTCTACAAATGCCATGTCTATAAGAATCTATGAACACATTCATAACACATTATAATGCATTCACATCACAAACCTGGCTATAAATATTTATAAAGAGGCAAAACACATTATAGCCATGTTTTATGTAGTGTGAATGCTTTATGAAGCTCTCACCTATAATGATCTATAGATACCTTCATAATGCATTTCAAATCATCCTTAATTTTTATACCGACCATTATAATGCATTATGAAGGTATCTATAGTGCATTATAGCTGAGAGCTTAATTATAGCTTATGAAGTATTATAATGAACACTATAAGGCCTTATGACTGTCAATAGAATATGCTGCAATGTTTTATTAATTCTTATATTGACTATTATAATGCATTATGAAGGCATCTATATTGCATTATAGGTGAGAGCTTCATTGGAACTTATGAACTATAATCAACACTATAATGCCTAAAGAATGTGAACGGAAGATGCCGTAATGCTTTATTCATTTTATACTGACCATTATAACACATTATAGTACCTATAATGCATTATTGATGACAGCTTCAAGTAAAATGTCACCACTTTTTTAAATTCGATAAAATAAGCAGTTAATCTGACAAAGAGGGTTTACAGTCCTGTTGGAAAACAAGCCTAGAGATAACTTCATGGAGTTAAAAAAGAACAGTGCGAGAATTAGAGAAAGGAATATGGTTTGTAAAGTGTCACGGTGACGTACAGTGCAGATCGTCCCCATAAAGAGGGTACTGGTAGCCACTAGGCTGGACGTAAGAAGACTTGAAGGCAGGAAGCACAAAGGGTACGTCTCTCCCGTCTGCAGGTAGCTTGGACAGGAAGTAGTCCCCGGAAACTCTGATCACGTTTTCCGAGGGGAGACGCCGTGGGTCTGTTTTCATTGCTGAAGATGGTCTCACTTTAATCAGAAAACAGGCTTTAAAATGGCGTGATAAGATTTCATACCAGGTGAAACAAGAATAAAAAGATTTAGAAATATACTAAATAATGTTTCCCACAGCCCAGCAGTGGAGGACTATTCAGGTAAGAGCCCACCCCCCCTCATTCAGAGCGAAAAATATTTGAAGGGGTCCCCCCTCCCCCAGAGTTCCTAGCTCTGGTTGATACCCATTTGAGGGGGGGTCCATCGTTTATAGAATATTGAGAATCCCTGCTGCATTGATGGCTAAATGATTATGATAGATGGAGAGTGATCATAGTTTTTCATTTAATAGTGTAATAAATCTCAGCCAATGTACTAATTCCAATACAACTGCAAATAAAATAATTATGAATATACTGATGACTGAGATTCTTCAGTCAGAATAATCAGTATAAATGTAATTATGTAAAATACTTTTTAATTTACCTTGGGATCCAGTGTCTTTGTTCTTGTGTAAAAAAGTCTTCAAACAATTTTTAAGACACTCCATCGCCATACTGTAGGATTCTACTGAATAAAGAGTTAAAACATAAAATAAAAAATAAACAAATTAAATGATTAAATAAATAAGCTAAAAAATAATACGCTTAAATAAGCTTTACCTTTTTCCCACATACTGACTACTAATTAGACCCTTATATTCTGTATTTAAAAGTACATCTAAAAAAAGAAAGTATAGATAAATTTACATCAGTACAGCGCAGGTTTGTAAAAGTTAAAATTCTTACGTTGTGCGCTGTGTATTAGCCGCTATTTACAATTAGTCTGGGGATGCCATCAGCACGAAATCAATGTCCGATTAAGTTTAACAGGAATACTAAAACTTGTGCCCTCTGAAATGTAATGGGGGGAAAAAAACAACGCGACCGAGAAAAGGAATCATACCTAGATTTTAAATGGTATCCCAGGAAGCTGAGGAAGGCAGTACCATCTGTACCGTCTCCCAAAAGAACGTGAAGCACACACCATTGCCTTCGTCCACCGCGAATGGTTTCACAGCAGCGTTATAATCTCCGCGTTATTACTACTAAAGGCTCAGCATGAATTTAAGGTCATAGCGCCCGTCGAGTCAGAAGTACGCGCTCAAGAAAGCAGCGCGAACGCGCATGTTATCGGTCCTGGAAACAAAAGATAACTTCATTGTGTGACATTGTGTTTCATTCCGACCTACGCATCGAAATGTTACGTTAAATGTACAAGCTTCAAGTGACTTGGAAAACGTGAACACGAATATTTCTTTTTAGTCTTGATGTATTTTAATTAGTCATATTTATCCCGGTTTAGCAATTAGAATGTTCATTTTTATTTTAGTTACCAATTCATTACATGTTATCAAACATTAACATACAATATCAAACATGAAAGTCTTACAAAGTACAAAACATTTTAAAAGAAAACCGGCGTGCTGTTTCAGGTCGTTTTAGTTGCCTTTTCATTGTTTGCCAATACCATATAAAAATGAACAAAAGAAGCTCCCTCAAATTGCATCGTGGCAGCTAATCAGGACGATACACTATGATGCACTTTGAAAAAAGAATATTTTTAACTTTGGCATACTGTAAGGATATACATTCACTTTATTTGCAATAATTAGGGATACTTAGAAAAATGGGTAATAATATCCTGTTTTCTTTTAAAGCATATTTTACTTTGACTCATGATAACCAAGCTTGGTTTTCAAACTGCAGTTTAAGAATATCAGTCATCAATCAGTTCCATGGTGTGCAAGTTTAATATCATTTTTGACAGCTTAACCAGTAATGGTACACTCTGCCTGTGTATCCCACAGTTTACATTCTTTCTGAAAACATTGTGTCATATATTGAAAGTTATTTAAGAATCTATCACAAAAACACACTGTGTCAAAAAACAACAGCGTACTTTCACAGCTCCAAAGTGAAGTACTATGGTTCATGCCCTAAAAATCATGAATGACACACAAAACAAGAACCCAACAAAAGATTTAAAAAAAAACAATCGACTCAAAGAAATATGTTTTTGGTATGTCGATATAGGTAACAGGTCTCTGAAAAGACCCCGGGAAACAAAACCCAAATGAATGACAAATAATATTCATTAAGAACGATGACGAAGCACCATTCATTACAATATAAATATTCTACCGTGTGGGATGCATTACAAACATCGACAGGCAGCTTTCAGACAGTGTCCCTGCAGACGAGTGAGAGGAGAATGAAGCCAATATGAGCAAGACCAGGACCGTCACCGATCTCCTGGAACAGTGTAACCAAAAACCCAGATAAACCAAGCTGCCTGCTGGAGGGAGGACAGGGAACGGAGGAGTGTGGCCAAGGGTTAGAGGGTGAGACCTCGCACCCAGGGCCTCAATATGCATGCTCAGCGACGAATATTGTCAGTCGGATTACTGAGCTGCCCCGGAAGTTGATGACATTGTTGATAGTGACCATTTCCAGGTCCAGAACAATCTCCTTAGGACCTTTTATAGGGCGTGATAGCACCAGTGTAGCACTTGCATCGCTGGTTTGCTGCAAGACAGAACCAAAAATGAACATACAGGACAATATACAATGTAAGATGCATCAGCTGTAAGCAGAGGGCAGTATCCTAACATTTTCTACTAGAAATATTTGCATCAACCGATTTGAAGAAATGCCTCTTTCATCTGTTAATCTTATGAATTAAATCATATGTCATCTTATACAAGTATATTTTGAAATCAGTAATTGTCAGTACTATTGATACCACATTCTTACAAAAGACCCACATACAGTGACTGTTAAACATTTTTAACTATTGACTTATTGCGCCACCTGGTGGTCATTCAGTTTACTTACCCTCATATGGAACTCTCGGCCTTCGTTGCCCGTCTTGATTTGGAAGATGTAGAAGGCGCCTGGGTAGCGTGTGGTGGCCTGCATCTGAAAGACATCTGCAGGCACACTGCGGCCAGGGGACAGGTCCATGTGTCGGAACAAGACGGTGAAGGGGTTGTCTTGGCATGCAAGGTTCTCAGCCAAACACATGCACTGACTGTGAAGAGACAGGAAAAGCGGGTCCCATCAGACCAGGAACTGAACCCATAACAAGTCATGTAATGGCGAAAATAATCTTACTCACTTGTCACCAAATTCAATGTAAGGTGCATCACATTGTAATGGGTCCAGGCATTTATAGCTCCCCTGGAAATTGAAACACACTTGTTCTGTTCTACAGGTGTTGTTACCAGTTTCACATTCATTGATATCTTCAAAATCAAACACACAACAGTTAAAGTCAGTTTAAACATCAACCATCCAACATCATTATCATCATCACAGCCACCATAAAAATGATACAAAACAACAACAAATTAGGATGTACACAACAACACAAAATTGATACAAGAAAGGCAATTTCTTGTTAGCATATTTGATATCTGACACTATAGTTTAGACAGAAGACTAGTTTTGGTGTTTTGCTTTAGTTTTTATTATTAAGATATTTGTACATTACAATCAATCATTTGGTAAATAATTCTAGGAACATACATAGATAGATAGATAGATAGATAGATAGATAGATAGATAGATAGATAGATCCATGGAAAAAATTAAGAGACCACTATATATTATTGAATTTGCATTTTAGATCATAGTTTAATTGTCGGTTTTGCTAGCAGGTTTGAAGTTTCTAAGATGGCAGTATACAAAAAAAAGATGAAGCAGGAGACACTGGGAGAGACCAGAAACCAGCCAGGTAAAGGGTAGAAGGGCACTATAATGCCAGAGATGGCTGTTAACTTATCCAACAGTTTCTCATGAGCCGTAGGATGACATCAAGTGACCTTCAAAAGGAATGGGAAACACTAAGCGCAGGTGTGAAGTGCACTGCAAGGACAGTTTGTGTCAGGTTGCTAGAAGCAGGACTGAAGTCTCATAAAGCAAGGAAGAAGCCTTTCATTCATGAGGAACAGGCAATAACCAGGCTGCAGGTTGCGAAAAAATTATATGTATTGTTCACAGACACACACCCATAAACTGAGAAATGAGCGAAGGAAAAAATTGTGCTGTCGTCTCTTAATTTTTTCCTTTTGACTGTAGATAGATAGATAGATAGATAGATAGATAGATAGATAGATAGAATCTTAATGTTACACTATTTCCCTCAATCTACATGCATAATAGTTCCAATAAATTCATCCAGTCCCATACCTTCACAACTTCGTCCATCATCATATACCAAATAGCCAGGAGGACAGACGCAAGAGTACGACCCAGGATTGTTCACACAAGAGTGTTGACACAAAAACTCAGCAAATCCACACTCATCCATATCTACCCATAAAAAGGCAAGCAAAAAAGACAATGAACTATACAATAAACATTCATTTCATTATACAGTATATAGGCATTACAAATAAACTCTACTCAATATTCTCTTAAAAAACACATTGTATTATTCCAGTTTAAAGTTTTTTTTCTACATAAAAAGATGTTGCAATGAGTTTTCACATCAAAGTTCCCAGTAATTGCTATAAAATATCTATAAATCTAAAATGTAGTCTTATGCATCAATAGTCTGTCTGATGTCACAAACCTGCAGTTCGGTTTTTATCAGATACGGATCAAACAGATAATTTATCTCAACAGCTGCCTTCTATGCTGCCTTCTATGCTGTCTTTTTTGTAGTCATGCTGACTTTATGTGCACAGCCTGTTCCCGCCTTACCGTTACAAGTGGTCCCATCAGATGCCAGCTCAAAACCCTCCCCACAGTTGCACATGAAGGAACCATAGGTGTTGAAACAACCGTGAGCACAGGGTGTTTCCTCACACTCATCCACATCTGTTAGGGGCAATTACATCTCAGTTACATCATCATTACAGTAAGCAAACGCAGGAGTCTGATGAAGTCATTCTTAAACTATTTTGGCATTGCAGCGTGGCTAGGTTTTTTTTTTAATCACAAGAACGGAATAATATAATGACATCAGCTTGTTCTTACACAACATGCATTGCTGCATCGTTATACAAATCTGTGCGAGATGTCTACCTTGGCAGGTCCTGCCGTCTGGGTTAAGGACGAAGCCAATGTTGCATGAACAAGAATACGATCCTGGCATGTTAGCACACAACTGTTGGCAGTATCCATAGCGGCACTCGTCAATATCTGACAGTAAAACACAGAAATAAATGGGGGGAAAGAGAGAAAGGGGTAGGTAAGCTATGAAAAAGAAACCATTTTAAAATTTATATTTTAAAACAAGATGACGTACATAAAAAATATGGCACATAGACAAAAAAAACATATTTATTATTATATCCCATATGTGAATTTACTTCTGTAATTTGAAAGCAATTAACAAAAATGTATGGCACATAAAATATGATGCTACAGCTGAATCACAATGCATTTTTTATTATTATTATTCATTGCTGACAGAGTTGGGTAATTCAGGTCCAGAGAGTAGAAGTCCAAACCAAGATTTTGTTTTAACCAACCATCTGAGCATAAAGAGTCACAATCACAGAGTACTCAACTGGTTGGCTGAAACAAAATCCCGGTCTGGACTTTTACTCTCTGGATCTGAATTACTCAACTCTGATAGCTGACTCTACCTCTTCATCCACTGCCCTTACCCTGACACTGTCCACCGATAAGCCAGTACCCCTCAGTACAGGAGCACGTGTACCCTCCTGCGGTGTTGATGCACACCTGTGTTGGGTTGCACTGGTGGGAATTCACTTCACATTCATCAATGTCTAAAAAAGAGAGAGATTATTGATTAAGAGTGATTAAGGCAACCTGGCAGGGTTATTAAATGTGTGGAATTCATTCTTTAATGTTCTGTCAAAGGTTACAGAAACATAACTTTAAACACATTTCCGTATTGGTTCACAGCAATATGTTCTACAGCAAACATTTTTTAAAATGATTGAACGCCAGCAATTTGTAAGGGGTGTAGCGCACGCATTGCTAAAGTCATTATTTCCATTTGTGGATTTCAACGATGAAATTCCACGCATAATCAAGGTTCCCGAACAATGAAGTCACCCAAGAAAAAGATACGGAAAGTAAAATTAACGTAATTGCCACATTTAAACAAGAAGTTCTAATACGTGATAATGTGTGATCGAGACCAATCTCTCTGTCTGAATGGTTGGCCCACTTGTCTGGAGACCAAGCCTCAGTTGGGCTCTTTTCCAACAGCAACATTGCACAACACCTGTTTTCAGTTAAACCCTTCCACCACTGGAAGGAGAACATCTGTGCTTCATGTGTACTATGACCCAGAGTCAAATTCTATGGATTCTGTTCTGGGAGCCATTTAGTGTATTTCCATATATAGGCACTTTCACTAACACTCAGAGGAGGACGCAAATGTACTTGTACTAGAATGATGTTCGCTGAGAACTTACATTAATGTCACAGTGACTCAACAACTGAATCGTTCTTGCAGAAGAGGCAGATGCAAGTTAAGCCAGCAAACTAGGTTTGCATCAGTGTCAGCCTCAGGGAGACATTAATGCATCAGCCAAATTTAGCTTAGCTTTATTATACAGGGAATTGCCGTATAACTGACAGAGAATTGTAATGTATATTCTTTCATTAAATGAACTTACACACCAAAAACCGATGGCTACATTGTTGATGTTTCTAAACTTTCATGTCTTCCTGTAAATACTGTGAGTTTTAATGTGCATTCTAACTTATTTTATTAACCTCATCTGAATAGCAAACTTTGTTTTTCCAGGCATTTGGTTTATTTGTAAATGATAATGCAGGAAATGTAGAACTGTTTAAGCAAAGTAAATTAATTCAGTGTTGCTCTTTTTGTCTTCTATGTACTGGTACTAGTCTGGAGAACAAGAATTTCATTGCACTACATACACATGACAGTAAAACTCACATTCAGCTCAGAAGCTGAACAAGTACACTGAGAAAATTGCAAGAAGACTGTGATTAACGCTGTATGACGGCATATGAAATAAATCTTTTTCCATAATGTGAACATCAAGCATTGCACTCTCATAAGTGGATTATGTCATGGTTTGGAATACTGTACCTACAGTAAATGCTGATCTCCGGTATGTGATCATTTCTGTTCCCAACTTACTGCCAACATCTGAACTCAATATTAAATGAGGATTTATTATATTATACCAAAATTTGAGAGACTAGTCCAAAGAAAGAAGTGCCAAGCATCAGCAAATAGAAGAAAAATACATTAGTGTGTAAATCCATTAATTTTCTATAGCTAGTCCTAATGAACCTGGAGCCCATCCCATAAATTACAGGGGACATCCTGCGTGGGATGCCGGCCCGTTCCACGGCACACGCCCACACAGAAAGGGCAACTTAGAGCCACCGATTCACCCACCCAAATGTTTTTTGGACTGGACAACAGAAGTAAGTAAAGCAAGCCCATACAAACCCAGAGAGAACATTTAGCGTAAAAATACAATCAAGCATAGAGAGGTAAGGCTACACTAAGCTACTGCGCCATCTTGCTGCTAATGATAGCATTTTATTAAGAACTTATGCGTCATTATATTATTAAGAGGAAATATGAAGTTGATTGTTACTACAACTCATGTATGAAGATATAGTATAATTATTCGTAAAGGCTTTCGGTTTCTGGCATTCTAAACTTCTGATCAATTAATTATTAGCTCACCATAAAATATCTTGTAAGATCATCTAGACAATGGATTCTTTTTCATTCTCCTTCCATTGTTGATATGATCAAATTGTATGTGAATTTCCACATCTGTTCAGAAGTTAAGTCACTTAAAAAAGTGATGTGTGGAACAGAATCTATCTTTATTGTCATTGTAGATGCAACGAAATTTGAATTTGATTCTATCATTGGTTTCTGCCCATAAAGATTTCCACCTGTTGGCTTGTCAGCTAAGTATGTACTAATAGATAATGAGGTAATACATAATATTACTGAGTGTAAGGTAAGGAAGACACCCCCCCCCCGCCCCCAATGTTTTATAGGGGACCGTTTCTCAACTGGGGGGATCACTGGACCATTTTCACTGAGTCGCAGAGTGTGTGGTTAAAACAAATTGATTGTCAGTCCTTTTTAAAACAGTAATTTAACACATTGTGTTACTGTTACTGCTTCATTCATGTTGACTATTACAGCAATTTTTTTAAAATTTGGTTTAAAATTCAGCTTGTGATTAAACTCCCAAGGAAAAGCATGAG
>JAODKF010000030.1:12461462-12472112 GCA_026779585.1 Mormyrus proboscirostris
GGCATGGTGGCCCAGTCAAGCACAGGATTAGCGGGGCTGAATCTCCGCTCTGCATTTCGTGTGTGGAGTCTGCATGTTCTCCCTGTGTCATGTAGCTTTCCACTGGATACTTTAATGTCTGGCCACAGACCACAGATATGCAGTTTCCCAAAGTGTATGTGCATGTGCCCTGCAGTGACATACTACAGCCCAGTGATTCCTATGATAAGCTCTTGGGACCCTGAGCAGGATTAGTGATTAGAAGATGGATAGAAATCTCAGCAGGCTAAAGCCTCTGTGCCTGTGATCAGAAGGTCACCACTTCGCTCCCTGGTCTCGGTAGAATAGTCACGTCTGTGGACCCTTGAGCGCGGCCCTTAACCCCCAGCTCCATGGGCGCCGCTGCTGGTGGCTGCCCTTCGCTGCCAAGCTCGCTCTCACCTACATGGGCATCCTGGAGTGCAAAATGGCATAGGCAAAAAGAGAATTTCCCCCCCTCAAACTTATTACTTATTACTATTCAACTGTTCTCCTGGTTGTTCCAATACCTACAGCTTGTTTAACTGCTGCTGTTATAATGTTGCAAATAGTGCCATTTCTGTATACTCCACAACACAGTGCAAGCTTCTGTTCTACCCGAGGCCCTATACTGGATAAATGGCTTAGGTGAAGGACCAAATGATATTCTTATCTCTTACGCTTATTCATGTAAAGGTTCTGTGTGAACGTGTGCCGTTCAGCAATAAGCAGCATTTTTTCCCCAATATATTAATATTCACCTTTGAAATGGATGCCAGAGAATGAATTTCTTTGGTAAATTGTGGGACTGGAGCAAAGTACTTCATACAAAAGTACAATGGCATCAACTGCTGGTAAGACTGCATGCTGCTTCATGTCATCTGCACTAGGTGTCAGAGTCCATTTCAGTATGGTAGGTCTATGAAATTTCCTTAGTCTAAGGACGCAATAGATGCTATGAGGAAGTAGCTAAAATGAGGCCTACAGTCAAGCATTTCCCGTCCCCTTCATTTATAAATCTTATGCTATCATCTAAAATACATTGGCCCTGTGGTTATGTAGAAAAAAACTATAAACCCGACATTCCAAAAATCATCCATTTGTTAACTTGGATATTGCAGGACATATGGAGTGGAAATTTGGACTAATAATCTTAAATAATGGGCTACAACCGAAGCCGGCATCATGATGCCTTTCCAATCCAATGCCTTTGCTTTGTGCCGTTATTAGAACGCCGACAGAACTATGTAAATGTAAATTACTTTATTCACTTGTTAATTAATATCTTCATAAAGTCTATTCGGTCTCACTTTCGCGGGTCTGCACAAAATGGAAGTTGTGTTCAACTTGGAGGGCATTAAAAACGGCCTAACACTCTTAAACTACTAGAGTGAAAGACAAAGACAGTAAAAACAAACAATGCAAAATAGTATCTACCCCTGATAAGCTGTTTCTATTAAAATGGTTTACTGTAAAGCCTTATTTACTTTAATACAAATAAAACGACTACTCAACATGAGTTTATTATTATATTTTTTAATTTAGCTGAAGTTATTTTATTTAACATTAGTTATCATAACAATTAGAATAATGGAGTAACTCACCAACGCACGTGCCGTCCTCCCCAAGTGTATATCCCAAGATACAAGGGGCAGATCGGCCTACGATGGGGTAACTGGGAGGGGCAGCAGGTACTGGCGCTTGAGGGTAGGTGTCGGAGAAGCGTGCAGGTGATTGTGCAGGTGACTGTGCAGGTGATTCGGGGTATGATAAATCAGAAAGAGGAGTCCTGGCATACGGCGGATTAAACATCCCGCGTGGCAAACACAGGTAACCTCCATTCTGATTAATGCAGCGCATATCTCCGCGACAGGGGTTCATCGGCGTCCGGCATTCATCCACGTCTAAAAGAGCGTGCACAAGAAATTATAAGGAACCCCCACAACTCCAAATGAAATGATAAATATCGTAGTGACCTACCTATACATTGCCTGATACGACGGTCGTAGATAAACCCCTCCGTACAGGTCTGGAAAGATTGACATATTAATGCAGACATGCCGTCTAAAACATTGCAGACTTACCCGTTAAATAAAAAATAAATAATAACCAGAATAGACATAGGCCTAAATAAATGAATGCTACTAAAACTTGTTGCGTATTGAAAGCTACTTAAATTCATCTTAACACTTTTTTTTACTGAAAGTTAAGAACTTCGAGAATTCGCCCAGCTAGAGAAATGCTTCTGGCTTAAAATGTCTCAGTGTCAGGCGGCTGCATTAACTCCTGCCGCACATCTGGATAAGAGCGCGACAACTCCCTCTAAATACTGGGAATCGCTCGGCTTACCTGCGTATTTCCGGAGCGTATACTTAATAAAGTCAAGGTTAGAACTGCCAACATTCTGCAAAATAAATTAAACAGATATACGGAAATATCATCAACTTCCAGAGTATTGCGCAATTTAACTTTGCAAATCAATACAGCATTCCGTGGCTAAAAACAAAAGGATTAAAACGTCCAGTCTAAATAACATTTGTGTAGCATACTCTCGCTTCAGTTCTTAAACGATCAACAAAAAATCCTCTGCTAAAATAAAAAAAAATGCATGCTTTATCTCATTCTATTTATTGTTCCGTTTTCAGCATAAAAGTTACCAGAAAACCCACCTCACAGACATACGGGACCGCACGTCGCAGGCTTCAAACAGCATGTTTTACGGCTCCTGGGTGATCTCCTTTGAAAGAGACCCGCAGCCGACCCGTAAATTCCTTTCAGTTGGAAACTCGCAGGCTTCCTTCTACTGTACGCAGCCCGAATAGAGCCCTGCGCGATCTGGCTCCCTCAGCCTCCACAGTCTACGCGCCTTCTTGCGAAAACCAGCACCTGGTTCTGGTTAGCTGGTGCCTCGTCGATCCCAAGCAGTATAGGTTTGACCAGTTTTGCAAAGAATGCCTTTTCAAAATGAACGGTTTTTTCTCCCCATTTCTCTGCTGTACAGACTATTTAGCAATGCAAATGGATGGGGCCCCGGAGCACTTGACAACAGCTGGTTTAAATCCTAGAGAGACGGCCCCCTTAAAAGAAAATTCTCCGAGTTGCCACGACCATTTACAAAATAAACGAGAATCTGGAGAAATAATGCTGACATACAATACTGTAATCTTCAGAGTGCCAGTTCTACTATGGATTTAAAGGAACGGTAACAAAATACTAGTATTTGACTCGTAATCGTGAAACTTATATAAACGATACGTATTGGCCTATTATTAAAATTAAAGATGTAATTTCATTACAATGCAGCTTCCATTTAGGCATAGGCCTACGTAATATTTACAATAAACGTGGAATTGTGTTTACGTGTAATAGGGGTATCATCTTAAAACCATTCAGCCCAATAAATTATTAAAATAGTACATTTTGAGAGAATGCCTGTCATAGGCCTATACAGTATATAGTTGGCGACCTCTTTCCTATTTGATCAGTCCCAGGATGCGCACACTCACAGCAGGTGTTGGATTTGAAATAGTCAACAAAGGCAGCCTGTTCATTGAACCGCCACAACCACATCACTATATTCTTATCAAAAATTGTATGCATTTCAGGAACTTTCGGGTAAATTTTGTGTTTTTTCCCCATTTGAGATCTATATATCTGCATTTAACTGGACATCAAGCTTTAGGTGGGTATCTGATTGGAAACACTGGCAGAAGATGTGAATTGAAAATATTATTGGACGTTTCCCGTGCGTTTTACACCACTGCAGTGACATACTTTTCTATTAAAAAATGTTGTATATTGTTAAATATACGTGTACAAGTCATCAACATGTTAAAAAGAAAAGAAGACATCTGCCACTTGACACAGCCATCTATGTTAAAGGGAATATATGGTTTTAGAATGATACATTTCCAAAACATAAAACTTCATAGTCAAATTAAACAGTTAGTTCAGTTTAGTTAAAAAGGCACGGAAGTATTTTAAGATAGAATACTACGTAGTAAATTAAACTGCCCCGCTATCAACCTGGTAACCCTACAACCATCTTAATTTACAAACTTTGGAAATCAAATCTAAAAATACTACCAAGAGAAGCAACACTGGAAGAAAAAAAAAAACTAGAGGAGAATAACTATAATTTACTTTACTTTCTGGTCGAACTAATTCTATAACAACGTAGATGTGAAAGACGAGAAGACTGTAAGCTATTTTTTTTTACCATATACAAGTAGCATCGCCGCATCGTTAATATTAGGCCTACATTGCATCTAACAGTCTAGCAACTTTTCTACTAGTATAGGTTAAAAATGTTTACGCTACTTGTCGATAATCGGAGTGGCACGGCGGCTGATTCTGTCTTACGAAAACAATTTCTATGCAATTTGTCTTTCGTAAAATATTCTCTTTCTAACGTTAACCGTATGCAAAGATATGCTGTATGTATATATATATATATATATATACACACACACTGATTCACCTAGCTTACATAGTTCTGTGAGTTCCTGAAGTGTATATATAGAGAAAGTTACTATGAAATTTCCATGTCAGCATTACCGATGAACGATAGTGATGGAGCGTCTTTACCACAGAGGCGTAGGCCTATGCAGTTCTCACGATTTGAAGACTAAATGTGAACCATGGCCCTTTCCCGATGTTTTAACTTCCATCCCCTTTAAGCCAAAAATTAACGCGACCTCCGAATAACAAAGCATAAATGATTTGACGGCGAAACACTAACTGCAACCGAGCAAATAGTCTAATATAAAATTAGAGGTAACCGTCAGATATTTTTTACAGTGTACGTTATTTTAATCAGAAATAACATATTCATAATCAATGCTTGAAATACGACGGAATCCGTAAAACAGTCATTCCCGATGAGCTCTTTTGTGTATTTTGTGCAAAACAGAATTCGATTTTATTCTGCCACACATGGAGAAATACACGTACGCAAAGCAATCTAGGGATGAGAACAATGTGAAATGTTTTCGCACTTGGAACTGTGGTACGTTAAGTCGAAAAACAATAAATGGGAAATACGAGCTAATAGTAAAATGACTTGGGGTAAACAGTCATGCACTGTTTAAAACGAGGTTACATGGACAAAATAGAAATGCATCCTCAGACTGCAATTCAAATTGAAATGCGACAAAAATACACAGGAAAAAAAATCACATGTATGCAAAAGCAAACAAATTTTATTCACATGTCAAGAAAAGACATAGAAATTCGATGGGTCACGCATTTTTCCAAATGGGGCGACTGTTTGCTTCATTATACAACCAAATTCTCAGTCCAGTTATAAGTTATTCAGTAATCAAGAATAAGCATTCCATGAACAAAATTACAAGTGTCATAAGCATATAAAACAATATTTTTAACACCACTGCACATACAATTTTCAAAATTCAGAAGGGGGAGAAAATAATTTGGGCTTCCTTGCATTTACACCATCAGATAAACAAAATTCACTTTGTACTTTTAGTTAATGATGTTTCAATAAAACCATCCAAAATGTACATATTAGTAGAATTTCATGTGTAAATACACTGTTTGACAATATTTTCTCTTTAACAAGTTCAGACCTTCGACTGCGAAACAAAGTTTCCTCAAATTAGCCTGTCCAAATGTCTTTACAAGTTGGGAGAGATTCAAAAGTATACCATTATAACTCTTGATGATTCTGAAGACCTAATCCAGATCATGTCACACTTCCATTGCAGATGCATTTTAGACCTGTCATTTCAATTTCGCATGGCTGTGTGGTTGCAGAAAATTACCCTGCAATACCTTGAGTTACACATAAACCGTAGACATTGACTTTTGGATCAGACAGATTCCAAAGGAACACACAGGGGGAGTTGAATGCACCCTGCTAAAATGTAGAAAACTATATTCTATTCTTACATTTTTATATGCTAAGCAGATGCAAGTACATAAGTGCAAAGTGCTTTTTAGTGAGATCTACCATTAGATGACACTAGAATACTTGAGACTAGAAGCCCACCTCTTTCCAGCAAGACGACCAAGAATGTTGGCCTAAGTCTCATTACAATATGTCTTGTATAATGGCATGAATCTCAGGATATTTTACAGTTACTCATCATGATTTGCAGTTGGATACTTGGTCTTGGCTCCGAGGACCTTCACAGCCGTATCTGGGCCACAGACTGTAGTGTTCAACTCTTCTTAAAGTACTTAAAGTCACAAGTGGGTTCATTCACTGCTTAAGCAGGTCTTTGAGGACAGACCCTGCACTGGCCTCAGCGGACACTGGGACAGGCGTGAAGGTGGGCAGGGCATCTGAGATGGGCTTCATCAGCAGGTGAGCCCCTGCCCCGAAAGCAGGAACGCCCGGCTTCAGCAGTGGCACAGCTGCGGAGCGTGGAGCGAGGAAAGAATTACCCTCTCCTACACGTTTGCTGGATCCAGAACCACCTAAGCAGTTAAAGGCAAGGGGTTACATATCATCAAA
Organism: Mormyrus proboscirostris; assembly: GCA_026779585.1. Taxonomy (NCBI): domain Eukaryota; kingdom Metazoa; phylum Chordata; class Actinopteri; order Osteoglossiformes; family Mormyridae; genus Mormyrus; species Mormyrus proboscirostris. Next base: position 12,467,938 of record JAODKF010000030.1, read on the forward strand.
TGATAAAAATATCAATTATTATTCTGATCAGATTAATACATGCAGTAATACTACCAAATAAATGTAGTAAGTGCTGATGCAATTTCAAAGTTGCATCGGGATAGTATTCCAACGCATTTTTCTGAAGGCAATAAGGCCCACAAAATATATACATGATTATTCATATAAAAAAGCTACGCTTGTTTAACACAGTTTAATGTTAACAGCAGTATGTTATGATGTGTTCGTAATGTTAAAATCGAGGCATTAAATTATGATGTAGATGCTTACTATTTGCAGAAAGTGCTGCGTTGGCACTGCTAGCAGTAGGGGACACGTTCAGTGGTGTGATGTCATACACTGGCAATTTGGGAGCTGGAAGCACAGGGCTGGATTCCACTTCCAGGAACTTCAGAAACATCTCAGAGAAAGACTACAATGACAAAAAAAGGTTAAAAAAACTAAAGCAAGTAAGAAATAACCACAGGAAGTGCTCACATTTTCAGGGTTTATGGTGTATATTTTACTTAAACGTTCTGGACAGCAAATGAACAGCTACTGCAGACCAGGCTGTACAATATATTTGTTTAGCTCTGGTTTTTAGCAAAGTCAAAATGGGAAACTCTGGAGCTATGAATATTGAATGAACTTTGATATTCTGTTTTGAAAACAATATACTGCTTGTATTAGTGTCTTCTGCAAAATTTCTATTCCGAGAAACAATTTGCATTTTTGGCCATTGTATAGAGTTCTACTGTTCTAGCTACAGAATTCCAGATTTCACCAAAAGTCGGATCAAATGGCGAACACTGCATAGCTGTTTTGAACAATGACCCAGTGCCTTGCAACCCTCGTTACACAGAGGCCATGAAAAGGCACCATATTAACTAACAATTCGTCTAACAGTAAAAACATGTTGGCGTTTGTCACAAAAAGCTTATAGTGGCTTTCTATTTTGGGGAGGTAATACATATTTGAAAACTAAATTGTAGGAGTAAATTTTGATGTATCCTCATCTTTATTAAATTCAGTTAGCAAGGTACACCACTTAGTACTGTTTTGGTAAATCATGCAAGTGATAAGCACTGAAGCGGCGGTGAATACAGGGACAGCTCAGCATCCAGGACATTTTTTAAAAGAGGAGATAAATGAGGATAAATGAGGTTAAAAAAAAAAAAAAAAAAAAAAAAAAAAAAAGTGGTGTGGTGGTAGTTTTTTATTTTAAACGCTGGCACGTTTATTAAACAAAGATACGTCGAATTTTATAGATTACTAACTTTTGGGGCGTCACGATAGGCCTCTCATTAATATTTTAGGCATATTGCTAATCTCAATCAATCAATCTTTATTTATTTATTTCAAACAAACAACAAATTAAAAAAAACATTTCCACATTCTTCATCATAACATTACACCTTGCCTGAAAAGGAGTAAGTAGAAGTGTAAACTTATTTGGTCCTACTCCCTTCATACAAATTTTACTTCAAAATGAACCTCCTTCAAATTACAACAGCTAAATTAATAAACCTTATAATAATACCAGCTATTCTACCAAAAAAAGGATGTCACAAATTTCTAATAATGAAACAAAAATGAATAAAATAAAATGACAGCTCTATTCCTTCATCAATTACCTCCCTGGTTTAATCCATGTTTCAGGTCCCTTATATTTATTTATAATTAGTTTTTGATAATTCGTTTTATGCTGCTTATCAAATGGAAGGCGCAAGTAAATGTCCATATAATACAAAAAAACCGGCGTCCTGACAAATGTTCACGCCTGTCATCTAAACCTCTGGTGATTATTATGCAACATCCTGCAGCTCTAATATTACGATGGTCATAATTTTTATGTTGCAGTCCTCAGGCTGTGATTTACAAATAATGCTAGTGTGAAATTAAAGTCAGTTTCGCCTTGTTCACTAGAATGTTTTTTGTCCTCTTGCAGGAGCCACAAGAATTAATGCATAAAACTGCCACTTTTCACTGAGATCAGTTTTAATTCACAATCTCTCATTGAAAAAATCTAAAACGTTAAATATTGTGAGTGGTTGTTACAATGAATTATTTATTTAACAATCAGTATTTTATCCACATTCCATTGCTTATTGAAACAACTACAGACATACTTTCATGTATGAATTAGAATGTTCTACTGAGAATTCACTCACAGTGTTGACAACTTGTGTGTGGCCGGGTCTTTGAGGGGTGTTGGGGACGCTCTGTGCTGATCTGCCACCCAACCAGCCAGAGACCCAGCGCGTTACTCCTCGTCTTCCCTCCTCTTCTAGTAGCTGCAAAACAGAGGATGAAAGTAGTACGCAGGAATTCTAGAAAATGACAGGAAGTGGCAGAGAAGAGAGGAGAGTACTTAAGGGACCTCTGCTGTCTTCGGAAGAATGAACGCTGTAAAAGTGATGTTTATAAGACAAAACATCTGGTTAACTTTGACGTTATAAAATTCTTATCGTGAATTACAAGACCACCGTATATGGTGTGGGGGAAGTCGAGCAGTGATTTAAGTAAATAACATCACATTATTGGGTCAACTTGTGCAGAAAGGACAGTAAGCAACATAAAACTTCCTCTATAAACCCTTCAGATCAGAAGTGTTCTTGTGCAACATATGTGTAAGCAAGGTTCACATTCAGTTTCTGGTGAGTTTTGGAGGAACTGATCACAATTGCAGCTATTAATTCAGCGAGCCAGAATGGCTGAAACTAGGCGACATGGAAACCAGTGAAATAATGTGCGAATCAGCAGAAGAATGCGGCAGTACAGTTACTCCCAAAAACCTGAAAAGCCTGGAAACTTTGAATTACACCAGCAATTTTCATCATTTAAGCTATTTTATGCACATAACGTTATGTCACCCACGTGATATTTTAATTCCACAACACAACTTTTGTTGTTGCTTGCTGATGTTCCCGTGGGTAGCGAAATAAATAAAAATGTGTTATACATTACGATCTCTTCGTCATTTTATTCACTTTAGACAGTAGTAGGTTAATATTGCAAGTTTCACTTTTCAAGGTTGGTTGCATACAATGGGTACTGTGCAATTATGGGCTGAGTTTGCAGAATAAATGTATAATTAAATATTCAAATCTCTTTGAATTAAAAATCAGTTGCATTATAAAATGTATATATCTTTTTAAAAAGAAGTTTCTCAGCCCTAACATAATAGCAGTCTTGACAAGCAATACAGTAGGAGGGCTTCATTCTCTAGAGGAAAAATTGTCTCCATTTTGCAACATTAAATGTAAAACAAATGCAAGTTAAATCATGATTACACAAAGCAAGCATTACACAGTCTAGAGAGATCTGAGCTTCCAACTGTATTTTTTTTCTAAAGGTTATTACAGTGAAGCAACCATCACATATACAATTTAAGAAACATGAAACATCACATAGCTTTAAACACAGACATCTTGAGTGGAAAATTTGACCAGCAGTGGAGGGTAAGTACAGAGTGTAAAGTACAATCTCTCGAAGACTAAAAATCAGTCTTTGGAGGACTCGTAATCGCATTTGCCCCCATTCGAAAACCTGCTTTTAATTTTACACTAACTATATATGGATGCCACCAGAAACTCTGGACAGCTGTTGGGCAATTCAGAATAGTTGGACTCAGTTCCTTTGGATCCTGCCAACAGTACTGGATAAGGAGATACTTTAAGGGGAGCTGGATTCTGAATGTTTGTAGTCTGCCCACTCCATTAAATTGTCTGCATATGCCATTGTCTACGTATGTTTTTGGCTGGTTCAGGGGCATAATCTGCAACACTGCATGTTTTATCAACTCGGTCATAATTACTTTGTTATACGTTGCGTTACAGTTCTACTCACATCAGCGAGTGTTTTGGGAAAACTGCCCTGTCTTTGAACTCGACACCAGCAAACCGCAATGATTACTTTAAAAATAAAGCGTAGGCCACCGTGTGGTTCGATCTTTGGACAGAGTACTGGGAGCTCACATTAGGACATCTGACTGACTAATGTGCAATTGCCATTTTGAAAGCACCACTGAGCAAGACGTGACAAATTTAAAAGAAAAGCTGAAAAATCCCTCCTGCTCTACTTCAGTTTCTATCTATTGATGAGTTCATCATCATCATCGTCGTCGTCGTACAGCTGCCGCTCAGTATCCATGGTGGATGGGTTCCAGAACCACCCCCCCAAACCCCCCCAAACCC
>JAODKF010000030.1:12472142-12514061 GCA_026779585.1 Mormyrus proboscirostris
TAAATCTCATATAAAATGGCAGGGCACTTACATGACCTACGCCCATCCTCCGATATAGTTAAAATCATTGCTAAATTACTTATACCTAATGTCATGTGAATGTTATGTAAATATCTGTTATACTGTATTTTTTATTTTTCTTGTCATTATTCCCTGAACAGATGTTCAGTACAGATGCAGGCTACGGAAAGGTATGCCTTCACATCACTTCCTTGGCGTGCGTTCAGTGTAGTGCTCAGCACGCAACCTATTCAAGTTTTGCGTTTTTGTAACTTTCAGGATTTTCTCTTCACAAATATTTTCAATCTACATGCGGAACCTGCAGATACGGCAAGCAGACTGTATTCTTGTTTAGATAATACAAGTAACAAGTATTATTTGACTCAACTGCAAGACTGCAGTATAATGTATTCAGGGTCTTAACAAAAAAACATTATGATTCAAACAGATCTGTACATTTTCCACTCTGGCGAAGATTGATATACTGCTTTTAAACCTCCACACTGGGGTGAGAAAATACAGCGAAAATTAGCAGGCTGGTCTAAAATAAATTACATCATCCAAAGTAAATCCATTAAGCAATGGTGTTTTAGAAATCCAAGAAAACCAAAATACTTAAGGCACTCCTTAAATAAATACTGTGAGGGTAGCATTTTCTCTTCAGTTAAACACTAGTGAATTCACTACTGAGGCCCTAATGTTACTTTTGTCAGATACGCTGCAGTATGTGGTCATTTTCAAAAAGACTAAACAGGAAAACCATTTTAATGCATTACATAACTGCATGATATAATGTATAGTCATGTGTCGCTTAATGACAGGGATAAGATCTGAGAAAGGTGTCGTGAGGCAAGTTCACTGTTGTGAGAACATCACAGAGTATACTTACACAAACCTAGATGGTATAGCCTGCTACACACCTAGACTATATAATATAGCCTAAATAACAAAGTACAGTACAGCAAATATATAAACCAGAAACATAGTGGCTTATTATCGAGCATTATATACTCTACATAACTGAAGGTGCTATACTTCTATAGAACTTATAGTGCAGTAGGTTTGTTTACACCAGCCTCACCACAAACACACAAGCAATGCATCGCACTATTACGTCACTAGGCAATGGGAATTCCTCATGCTTCATCATAGTGTAATCTTATAGGACCACAGTCATTCCGTTGTTGACCGAAACACTGTTATGCGATGCATGACTGTGCAATAACAATGTATTAAAAACGATAATTATGTTCATTTTTAAATCATTATAATCGCTTCGTATCCAATAAGTTTTAAAAAAGTCAGACTCTTAAAAGTATATCACTTTGAGCAAACCATAGAGGCAGAGGACGAAAAATCAGGTGAGCGTCTTGTAGAAGTCAGGAAAGTAAAGTTAAAATCAGTTAACGGAGAAGTAAGAGCAGCATACCTGATCGACATCGTCTCGATCCAGCTCCAGCACATTTCCCATCAGCCTTAGTACCTCTGACCGCTTATTCCTGGGGGTATGGAAGTACCCCACAAACAGATTCCGCATAAGAAGCCTAAGAACACAAGGGCAAACAGACTTAACTACATGTATAATTATGTTCATAATCAGCATGGGCTGATTTCTGAACACAGAGCAACATAAATGGAAAACTGGCTTTCTTTAATACTGCTTTAGTTGTAGTGTGAAAGCTGCATATTTGTTTTAATTGCTCGCCACATTAAGAGTTGACCTTACTTGTCCACTTTGCCTTCAGTACTGTTCAGCAGGTTCATGAGTTTGTTCTGGGATTCTTCCAGCATTTCCTGCCTCACCGCCACTGAATATGCAAGAGTAAAGGTTTCTCATGATCCTGGCGTTCACAAATACATGCAACAGGGCCCACACTTTTACAACAATTAATACTGTTTCTAAAGAAGGCTGACAAGTCTACTGGGCTAGCATGCCAAAGACAACTACTTTCACTGATATGATGGTGCAGACCTAAACAGTCTCTCGGCAAGGTCCCATTTAACCAAATCTTATTTAAACAAAAATTCCAACATGGTCTGGAATTGCGCACTTTTTAAAAAGGGCAAGTCTGGGAATTTTTAACCATGTAAAGAAATAACAATAGATGTCTGGGAATATTGTGAAAACCAAGGACCATGCGCCCGAAAAAGGTTTATGGGAACAGGGCACATTTTATTTTATCTAGTTCCACTACAAGATAAGTTTTAAGTAAGCTTAGATCAGACAATTTCTAATCTTTTTAAACTAGCGGTTTGTGGTCATACTTTGATATGGTAGAACCAAACATTTAGCCCGTGAAGGGGTCAGCAGCACAAATGGGGCTTAAGCAGATTTTTGCAGTCAGAAAAAGAAAAAAAAAAAAAAAAGAGAGAAGAAAGTCACAGTCACTGGGGAAACATACAACAAAACCATTTACAGAATATATATTAACATCAACATCGGAAAAAAAACGGGGGGGGGAGACATAAGAATGTACTAAAATATAACAAGCCAAGCTACCAGAAATTTCTTCTGACATATGCAGTGCTATGCTATTTATATACATCATGCATATAAATATGCACTCTGCAGGTTGGCTGCCATTCTTTATGAAGCCCAATGAAAACGGCTTAAACAATACGACTATAAAAGCAGTAAAGCAGCAGAAGGGCCACAGCTAAAAGCAAAGGCAAAATACATTTCTACAAAATTAATGAAGTTAAAAGCATACTTTCACAGACCCGCATTGTCAGTTGCTCCAAAATAAATGCTTTACATATTGTTAATAAGGTTTCCATTTAGAACTCTTGAAAGACCCAAATCACTTGCTGAGCCAATGAAAACTGGCTCATCTAACTAGTTTCCATATAATAAATTTTGCTAAAACAGAAGGAATTTTGTGTGGCAGTTTTTATCTGCCCAAAATGCCTCAAATCCTGACTTACACAAACATTTCAGATATACTAACAGAACTTCTAAAAATAACAGGACTTATGTATCTATATATACACCGAAAAACATTTTCTCTTTGATACAAATGATTTGTAACACGCTTCAGATTCGCTTTGCGCTCACATGGCACTCTTGCCTAACCTTGTTTTCTGAGCTCCTCTATCTGTTCCTCCTTGTGATCCAGCTGGTCAGTCAACCGCGTAGCGGAGTCCAGAGCTGAAGTGGCCTCATCCAGATTCACCTTGAAGGGAAAGATAAGCACATGAATCTTGATAAGCGGGGTGTTTACACTCAGAAATAAATTCAGCATTACAACAAAGTCAGAAATCATGGAAACCACTACACTTTAAAACAGTCGTGAAATATTTATCTCTTTGCAGTAATTTATAATTAATGGTTTTTACTCTCTCGCACTTTGAAAATTAATCTCCTCAGGAACTCCTTTAGATATTCCTGCCATCTTGGTTTTATTAAACTGCTTTCTAAATCTCAGACCACAAAGGAAGCAGAAGACTCAGGTCAGGGAATTGCATTGGCCCACATTTTTTCCCATTTACTTACAGATTATTTTCCATTTTTACATAATGTAGATTTTATAGCTGTTAGTATAATTAAGTAAAAACCTGTAGTGCTGCAGCTTGGTCTGCTAACATCTCCACTTTCCTCCTCAGCTCAGCCTTCTCTTTCTTGTGCTTCTCCAGCTCAGCTGAATACAAGGCTTTCTCCTCTGCAGTTAGAGGGGGATTTAAAGGCCAAGTGTAAATGGGTTTTCTTCCCCATATGTAAAGGACAGGTTACATGCTCTCTTTTTTTATTAAGTTTTGATTTTGCATTACATAATTTATGTGATTAGTTGCCATTGTTGACACACCACAGCACACAGTGCACAACAACAAAAGATGTCCTCTGCATTTAACCCATGTGACATAGCAGGGGGAGCTAATTCAGCGCCCGGGGAGCAGAGCTTGGGGGACGGTACCTTGCTCAGGGTACCTTGCAGTACTTTGCTGGTTGGGGATTCGAACCAGCAATCTCTTGATTACAAGTGTGCTTCCCGAGACATTAGGACATAGAAATGTGCAATAATATGCAAATAATTTTAAAGCTGGGAAGTACAGTTGCGGTCTAAAAATCTGTGTGCCTGCATGTTCTCTCCATGCTATTCTGTTTGTTCTAATTTCCAGCCCAGCCCGCTAACAATGTTAAGGTCAATTGTCTTTAAAATCGCGTATAACATATGATGCTGTGCAAATGAATGCATTGTGATGGATTGGAATCCTACCCAAGGAGTCCCCTGCCTCATTCTCCATGTTCCACAAAAAGACCATAAAGGAGAGGGAGTTATGGAGAATGCATGGATGGATGGATGGATGACGGCAACTTGCCTTGCTGGAACTGCTCTAGCACCATCTGCAGGTTAGAGAGTGACACTGCATATTGGTTGAGCTGCTCTTGGGATATGTGCAGCTGAGCCTGGGCCTCATCCCTTTGCCTCACAGCTTCAGTCAGCTGCTCCTGAAGGGACTCCACTTGCAGACTAGCTTGCTGGCTGCCAAGGGGATGACCCACCGTCAAACTAGACAGCGAAGTCACGGTGATTCGCGTTTCGATGCATTACTCGGTTGTGAAGCTAGCAGGTCTGTTTTAATATTTTTTCTAAAGAACTGCAACGGACAAGAATTAGTACAAGTCTTGCCCTCACCGAGTCTCAGAAGCATCGACCAAACTATCGTCTGAGACGGCGTCCTTCACCTGGCACTCTCTACGGCATTCGAGGAGCTCATCAGTCGCTCATCCAGCTGCGCCACTTTCCTGCGCAGCTCTGACTCCCGGTCCTCAGCAGCTACGGCCTCACGTGTGTAAGAGTCCTCAATCTCTAACAAGTGGCTCCGCAGTCGCTCTAGTTCCAACTTCAGACGCTGCTCCTTGTCTCGCATGTGTTGCAGCTGATAAAACAGGCAATACCTGTGCTAGTGCTGTAATTTATGTACTGGTACATAGCATTACCAGAGAGGCAGCACAAAGCATCTTATTTTACTAGAGACCTTGATAATTATACCATGTCTGCGGCTTGATTATGTTCTGTGCACAAGGATTAAATAAGAGTTCCAAGGAGGTGAATTAAATTAAAATGACATCGTATGAAAAAAAAGAACATTAAAATGGTTCTCTGTGTGTGTCAGGAAAAGAAAAGGGAATAAATGTAAAATGCAAAATAAAATGAATTAACTAATCTTTAGGTGTCTCTTACCTCATTCTGTAGGGCAGATGTTTCCATTTGCTTCTGTTTGAGTGCCAGAATTACCCGGTCTCTCTCCTGCTGGAAGGCTACAGCCTTCTCCTGCATTGATTTCACTTCATTGAGCAACTGATTCAACTCTCCTGACTTGCCCTGAAATGCATGCGAAAATCAGTAAGGTGGCGACACAAAACATGTTAATGAAGAAAAAGCAATTAACACTACAGCTGGCCACTCAAAAAGTGTCTCAAATTACAAACTGTCCAACACATGAAATTAATTTCTTATGCTGATCCTGTGATATATTGAAACTGATGTAAAAAGTTATGATGCAATAGGGTGAACTGTAAGATTTCTCAGTAAATGTTAATATTACAGATTGCTATTGTGACTGTGCATTTCAGGTGTACTTTGCATTTAAAAGGAATGTCATTGTAAGAGCTGGAAACTCCAACACAAAGCAGCTATTTGTATATTTAGAGATTTTAGATAAGTTATACTTCCAGTCATAGACTATGTTTTGTAAATATGTTATTTTTATCTGATGAAACATTCAAGAGGCAGCTTAATTCAATAGCTAAATTAAGAGACCGATCTTGGTCGAGTGTTCCACAGATACATTGAAATGTATCTAACTACATATAACTCCCCAAACCAACCTGCTCTCCTTCCTTTAGCATCTTCTCCATAGCTGCAGCCTTCTCTCTCATTGTACTCGATTCAAACTCCTTTTCCTTCAGCAGCAGGGAGACCTGCATGTTGGTCTCCTGCAGAGCACGAAACTCCGTCTCTTTCTCACGTGAACGTGCTGCAACCTGTTCGTTCTCTTCTTTCAGCTTGCGCATGTCCAACTCCAAGATAAGTGTACGTTCCTTCAAGTTTGTCACTGCCTGTTTCAGCACCTCATTGTCATTCTCGCGATTCCTGAGGGTCTCACTCACTTGACTCAGCTGGTCTCCCTTAGCTTTGATCAGTAGGTCCTTTTCCTTCAGCGATTTCTGCAGGGACTCCAGTTTATCACGAAGCTGGTGCATCTCATTGACTTGCACCTTCTGCTCATATGATGAAGCCAAGGACAGACTCTGATTATTTTCCTGTAGGGTTCGTATTGTTGCATCCTTTTCTGCAAGCGATCTTTGCAGATGCTCCAAGTCCTGCTTCAGATGGTTTAGCTGCCTCTCATGTTCTGCACTCAGGTGGCTGGGAGGAACTGCTTCAACCGAAGTTACAGGCTCATCTACTAAAGACACAGACTCAGGAACTACAGAGTCTAGTTTCCCAAGCAAGACATCTTTGGTGCTGCTTAGCTGGCTAATGGTCTGCTGAACCTGTGCAAGTTCCTGGCTCAGGCTACCTAGTTTTCTCTCCTTCATTTCATAGCTTTGGATCAGTCGCGCATAGTCAACGGACAGCTTAGAACTACAGTCACTGTCAGCAGAAATCTGACCCTGCAGTTTGATGAGCTCCTCTTGCAGTTGTGCCGACTCATGCTGCATGTTCTTCACAGTGGTAATCACCTGCTGCTTCCACTCTTCCATCTTCTTCACTTGCTGCTTTAGAGTGTCTCTCTCCTGCAGAAGCTCCTCAAACTGATTGCTACTTACACCTCCCCCAGTACCACCACTAGAATCTCCACCTGATGTCTGCAAAACAGTCACCAGAGTCTGACATTTCTGGGTCAGAGCATCAATTTCAATGTCCTTCTCTCGGATTATGCGAGAAAGATTCTGAATGGTCTCACGAAACATCTCCTGGCTCCCTATTGGGTCACCTGCAATGGATAAACGCTGATTCTCCTGTTGAAGTTTAAGCAGCATAGCTTCTTTGCCTGCCACAATGTCCATAAGGCGGTGATATTCAGAACGTAGTTGACTGTTCTCACGGGTCTTCTCATTAAGTACAGCTAATACCTGCTCACGCTCCACAGCATATGCTTGTAGCTGCTGCTGAAGTAACAGCATGTCCTGGCTATAGCCACCTGCTGACACCCTTGCATGTAGGGCTTGGATCTCCAAATCTTTCTGTAATACCATCTGAGTGAGTTTGCCAACCTCATCCTGAGAGACTACCAATTGATCTAGTTGCTTGACTAAAGACAGATTCTTCTCATTTAGAAGACTGATCTCCGTTTCCTTCTCTTTAATGCCCCTTACCAACTTCTCAATTTCAACCTTAGACAGGTCTTGTTTCTCATTGCCATTCTCACCATTTAGGGACTGGGTCTTATCTTCTTGCAGAATTACCATGGCTGGTGGTAGATCCTGTGAGGATGGAGTCTCCACATTTACCCTTTGTGCACTTATCTGGTCAACAACCTCCTGCATTCGGGTAATTTCTTCATCTTTGGCTTGAATCAGTTTCTCATAATTGAGCATACTCTGCTCGTGGCGCAACCGCGCCTGTTCCAGTTCATTCTGCTGTGCTTGTAGAGACTGCTGGGAATGCAGAAGGCTCACTTGATGCTCTTCCGCTGTATTCCTCAGGCTTGACAATTCTACTTCCAAACCATCCCTTGTCACCTTCAGCTGAGTAATCTCTGTCTCTAGTTCAGTGATTATGTCAAGAGTCTTGGGTTCAGCCAAGGCATTTGGCCTGCTCTGCTGGTCTCGTAGTCGGTCGATCTCTTCCTTTAGGTGACTGTTCTCCTCCTTCATCACCCCCAAATGTTTTTCCTTTTCTTCTAGCATGCGCCTCAGAGCATCCCCTCCTTTAGCTGTTTGGAGGTTCCGGTCCAGCTCCATCTGGACCTGTGCGACCTTTGCCTTAAGTGTCTCCACAAATATATCCTTTTCTTTCAACAATTCTGTTAGTTGTTTCTGTCCTGACACAGTCGTGGACAACATTTCGTTAGTCTCTCGATGGTCAGCTGCCATCTGCTCAATCTTTCTCTTCAGCTCTGCAATCTCAAAATCTTTCTCGCGGTTTAGTTTGACTGCACGCTCATGTTCTGTCTGCAGGGCAGAGGCATCCATCGACTGGGCGCTTGTCAACTCCTCAATGGTCCGCTGATAATGATGGGCCTGTTCCACTATTTTTTTCTCTACTTGACTCAGTTCACTCTCCAATTCATCCTTCTCAAGCTTCAGTGCATTTATGCAAGTGTCCTTTTCCAGAAGAACACTGTTTAAAGTTGCTTTCCCATCCTGAATCTCCTTGCTCAAGTCCTCTAATCTCATGGTGACTTCCTTAGCCTCTGCCTTTAGCTTCTGATTCTCCATTCTAATTTCATAGTCCTTAGACAACGCCACCTCATGCGATCTCCTCACTTCTTGTAGTTCTCTCTTAAGGTCGTCCACTTCCTTTTGCGCGGCATCTAACTCCTCTTTCTGACCCTCAACCTCACTGGCTGTATTCCCGGCCTGGGCCAGCTCCAGTCTGACAGTGGACAGTTCTTGCTCCCTCACGTGGAGCTGTTTCTTCAGCGCAGAGAGTTCACTGTGTGCATCGACACTGCGCTGCTGTGCCTGCCCCAGTTTTTCCTGTAGCTCCTTCACTGTCTCTTCCAGTTGCTGTCTTCTCATGTGCATGTCATTAAGGGCAAAGGCACTCTGGCTAAGTTTCTCCTTCTGATTATTTAGCTCCTTCTGCAACATCTGCTCCTTCTCTCGCCGGGTTTCCAGCTCCAACTGCAGACGACTTACTGAAGCATCCGCTTCCTTACGCAGTTCTGATAGCTGATTTTTTAGGGAGATCAAATGCTAGGGAAGGAGGAAAATGGGGCAATAAGGAACAAAAACAATGCTATGACGGTGCATAAAGTTATAAATGCATAAAATACAATGTATCAAATAAGATAAACAGACCTGTGTAGCCTCTTGATTCTGACTATCCAATTCCTCCACCTCAGCACTGATTGCGTCACGGTCCAAGAGGGCTGCCTTATAAGCTCGTTCTCGTTCCTCTAGCTGTGACCTCAACTCAGCTACCATACCCAGAGAAATGTCAGGGGTTTGGTCCGTGCCTTTCTCTGTAATTTCCTCCATATTCTTCAATTTCTGCAATAGATCCATCTAAAGATTGTAAAGAATTAATAGTAATTCAATTAATTATTCAGTAATTTTTTCTTCAGGGAGAGAAAAGAGAGAGACCCGACAGGGCTTAGGAGAACCACACACAAAAATCGACAGACAGACACACAAATGGATAGACAGACAAACAAATATATAGACAGAAATAAGGTGCACGTATATTTATATCAGATAAAATAAATAAATAGATGATGAGTGGAAATGTTGGGAATTAATTAGATTAGTTAGGTAATAGTTTTATGTTGGAACGAAATGTAATGTATGTGTTTGTTGGAAGTCAGTTCACAGGCAAGTCTAGAGGGGTGATAAAAGAGCCCCAAGACTTCTTTGAAATGTGGAAGTCTATATAATAGACGCTATAATGTTATTTTTTCTCCATTAATATGTGTTCTCTGAGGAGGTTTGACCACTGCATACTGTTTAGTGTGTTTCTAGTTTCCCAGTTTAACAGGATTATTTTTTTGCCAATTGCCAAGGCAACGAGGAGAGGTCTAAAATTTGAAATTGGTGGATTTATTGTTGAGTGGTCACCAAGCAGACAGAGGGATGGAGATAGAGAAAAGCTACGATCCATAATACAAGAGATCGTGTTGATGACTTTTTGCCAAAAGTGTTGAGTTGGGGGACACGACCAGATGGAGTGGAAATAGTCATCTACAGTTTTTAAAGTACAATGTGAACAAATATCACTCTCTATAAATCCCATCTTGTGCATTTCGTGCTGGGTGATATGTGCTCTGTGGATCACCTTATATTGTATAAGTTGAAGATTAGTGTTATTAGTCACTGAAGATGTTCCTACAGATTTGGAGCCAGAATTCATTATCAGGAGTGAATGACAGATTCCCAGGTTTCGACTGGAACGGAAATCATTGAATTTGCCGTAGATATTAGTTTATATAATTCTGCGATAATTTTTTTCTTTGTGATTTTGAATATTTCTCCAGTAATATTCACAGTGCATATATACACTTTGTGTCATTATGGAAGGCTAGACTGTGTTTAACAGGTAATAAACAGATCTTATATTTCCCCCCAAAAAAGTGTGTGTATACATTTTTTCCCTAAAATCAATGGGAATCCTTCCACTAATGCATCTGGTTCCTAGTTATTTTGATTTTAAAAACGCTTCAATAGTATAATGATTTTGCTTTCAACTGCACACACTGTATCTATAAGTATAAATGCACAAGCTTTCATGAACACAAAAACAATATGAGAAAAACAAACCCTTTCTTTTTCAACCTCAGCTTTTTCTCTCGTCAATGTTTCAATTATTGTGTTGAGCTCCAAGATATCAGCATGCTCCACTTCAGGCTCATTCTGTGTAGTTAAAAAAAAGCTATATTAATAAATAATTTGAAATGATAACTTAGACAAATTGATTAAATTATTAATGCAAAGAATCAACACACCTCATTAAGACACTTTAACCTTGAGATCTCCTTTTCTGCTCCTAGAGATGGTTTGTTAGAACAATTATGTCAACTACAGTCATGGTGCCTTAATATTAGGAGTTTAAGAATTTCAAGATGTCTAAGATCATTCAAATTTAGATAAAAAAAAACAAGTATATTAACTTGCCTTTCCTTAAAAAAAACTAATTAATTGAGACAGCTTCCATGTTACCTGCAAGAGCCTTTTTCAACATCTGAATCTCATTATCCAGCTGTGCTTTGTGCATAGTTTTTCCCTCTTGTTCTTGCACCCGTGTCTGAAGCTCCTCTACTGAGCTCTGCAGCCGGGCATAGTTTTGCATCAGTTGGCTGTTCTCAGCCTGAGCCTCGTCCTTCTCTCGCTGCAGTAAGGTCTGCATTCCTCTCGCTTCTGCCAAGCTGTCACTCAGCTCCTGTAACTTCTTGCTCTGATGTGCTGCTCCATCCTGCAGGATACCAATCTTGGTCTGCAGTTCTGTAACTTTGGATGATTCTTGTGTTGTGCCTGAAGCACCTTATAATGATATGAATGGGAAAATATGATGGCAAAAATCATAATCACGTTTACTTTGGTCAATACTGAAATCACGATTATTTAAGATAACTCATTGACTTTGGAAATACGCATTTACCAAAGTTAAAAAAAACTCGTCTTTTTAAACAGTGTTTTTCCTTGAACTCTCCATATATAATTCAACTGAGAAACAAACAAAAAGGCGCTGGAAAGGGGTGAGCTGGATATATAACAAGATAAAACAGGAGAATGATCACAAAACGAAAAGCAGAACAATAATCATTTTATCTTGTGTATTTCTCTTTGGAATTTCATTGGACAACGAAATCGTAATTGAAATTAAAATTCAATTAACTGCCCAGCCCTATGGGGAAAAAAGGGAAATTCCACAGAAGTCACTGTCTGGAACACTTTGATGAAATAAATCACAAAACTAGTCAACAATCATGCATAATTACCAACATGTAACATATTTCACAACAAACAGGTTTTGAAATCAAAATTATAATATGTAAAACATTTTCTTTCGCATAAGAAGATACTGACCGCTTTGGATTTGCTCCTCAAGTTCCTCAATCCGCTCTTCATACTCAGCCAGCTCTTCCCTGTGACGGCGGGTGATCTCGGCCATCTTCTGACGATGGGCATCTTGCATTGCAGCTAATTCATGCTGGTGTTCATCCATTTCACGTCCCATAGTCTCTCGTAACTCCTGCTCAAGAAAAAGCATAAAGAAATGTACAAAAACAATTTTACCACTTCAGAAAGACCTTATCCATCATAATACAGAGCTCAACTCCTTGTCATCTCACAGCTTGACTGCTGTAGCTGTATACTGGCAGAGCTGTTGATACTATTAAACCACTGCAGATGATTCAAAATGGAGTAATGAAACAGCATAAAAGCACACTGGTTACGGCTCTCCTTATCGCCCTCCATTGGCTCCTTGAAGGTAACAGCATCAAGATTAAGGCCTGCCTGCCAGCTTTTTGATCTTTCAGACTGGGTTCTTACTAGACTCCCTTGGGTGATGTTTATTTGTAAGGCTTTCCTGATATTAGGTTATAATTATAAATAGTGTTCACATACCTCTTGTTCCCACAAACATCTTGCACTTGTTACTGATCACTTACTGGACTATTATCAATAAAACCGTGCTTACAAACTACGAACTGCAATAGAAGACTCCATTTAACTGTATTTCTTAAAAAATGTTCCAAAAGAAAACAAACCAACCAACCACAACAATGCTTGAGTGTGCACAAGAAATTCACTAGCATCTTCAATACACAGTATTGTATTATATAGTCACTACACAATTTAGTGACTCTCACATCCAGGCTAGTCCTCGCATGACAGTTCCAAGGTAAGGTTACAGTCATCTATATAAAGACCCTCATAAAATGCATGGAGAGACATGAGCACTAAGAAAAGCAAAGAAGGGCAACAGACCTTTACATGGTTTAAATTAATATATGTGCCGATTGCCACCAGCGTTAAATCACAAAATCCTGTCTGGCTCTACTTTGTATCTGCCTGAAATCCATATAATAAATTCTTTGAACAGTTATTTAACACCCAGGTTTACTTGACTTAGACTGCTAAAAGACAGCTCTACTCCTCTGATAATTACAAAATTCTTAGTTATTTAGCCAGCAGCACAGAAGACACAAGTCAATGGTACTCCAAATGAGAAAAACAAACAGAACTCATTTTACAGGACACAAAATAGAGAAAACGGTGTCTTCTGCTAAGCTTCAGCAGAGAAACTGAATTTCACTGATCACATGGACAAAGCAGGACAAAAAGCATAGAACTAAGATACCACCTACCTGATAGCTTTTCAATTTATTTAAATATTAAATAAAATAAATAAAATAAAAAAAAAAAATCAGCAAAAGGGCAAGCTTGCTACCATATAATGTTAAAGTAATCGACCTCACCTTGATGGTTTTCTGAAGTTTGACTATGTCTCCCTGGTCAATGTTGGAGCTGGATGTTCCAGGAGCTTTAGAGGCCTGGAAGAGACAAATGAATGAATGAATGAATTACAATCAAAATCAAATATTTGGACATAATTTCTCGATTTTTCATCAAAAGTATATAAAAAAAGTTTCATGCCCAACATCTACTCCACTATGAACAGCATTCTTGCTTATGTACAGGACCATGGGAAATATTTTCCACTTTAACCTTGTTCCATTCCTGAAACCAAACCATACTTCTAACCAAGTATAGAGAACAACAAAAGAATTCACACAGTTTAATGAAGGAGTGATATATAGGTGGTTTTTCATGAGACAGTTCATGAAGTTCTCAGTTTTTTTCTTTTTTTCTCTCTTTTCTATTCTGTCTTTCTTTTGTCTTATGTATCTCATTTTATATGTATAACAATGTGTTCGAACACACCCATGTAAAGCGCCCTGGGACAACTCTGTTGTGAAGGGCGCTATACAAAAATAAACTGAATTGAATAAGGAAGTGAAACTGAGGATTTTGACCTACCTCACTGTTCCCATAATGCCAATATTTACATAGTCATTTTGTCAGTCAAAAAAAAAAAAACCAAATTGCAATAGTGACACATCTGTGGTCAATGGTAACGTATAACAGATTAAATAAAGCAAGTAAGACCAGACATCAACAGAAACTCTATGTCCCCGATATACACAATCCACACCCGCTGAAGAGTCATCATTTCATACTTCTGATGCATTGCAGCGTGGGCAACATCCACAACCTAAAGTATTATGACATCATCAACTATCTAGTTCACACTACGTCTCGATACAGGTGTGTGGAGTTTAAAGCTTATAAATGTTCGATTAATTAGTTCAGAAGCCTATCAAATTAATTTTGTTAAATTAATTTTCGGGTTTTTATAGTAAAAACTTTTAAGAAAGACACTATAGTGTGGCGACGGGCGGACCGAGGCATCGCGGGAGTAGAGAGAGACGTGGAGACTTGCTTGCTGGGGAAATCACTCTTTAACAGTCCTCAACCCTTGTATTTGTTGTTGATCTCAACGTTAATGTTAATGGCTGCGTTTCCCTATTGTCACGCATGTGTTTGCCCATGTCTTGTGTGTCTGACAACCTTGTTTCTCCTATCTGTGTGTTTGGGTTCGGTGCCCGTTGCGGTCCTTCTATTGCACTTGCACCTATTATGTTCACTGTACTGTGCTGATTAAAAATTACTTTGTATGAATCAAACATTGTTTGAAGTGAAAAATTACCTGTACCAATTCTTTCCAATGAGACACTTCAGCCTTTAGCCGAGACACCTCACTGGACAACCGGTTGATCTCCTGCTGTGACCAGATAACGTCACCGATATCCATCTCATCTCCCTGAAAGGCCTGACGGGGCCCTGCAGTGTCAGGCAGGAAAGAGGAAGCTGCGCTCACGGGCAGCACAGCGGGTTCAAAAGACGATTTAGCAGACTGTCGCAGCTTCTGCATCTCCTCCTGCAATCCACTCTGACGTGCTTTCAAGTGACTGATCTCGACCTACAGAAAGGTTTTTGTTTTTGTTAGTGTAGTATTTTATTAATAGCATATTTTGCCATTTATTTTTTGCCCAATTTGACATTACTACAAACAAGACAAAAAAAATTAAATGAAGCCTTTATCGCTAAACCTATGCTATGCATTTTTACCACAGTCTTATTGAGGTGGATAATATATTAGTTCAAGGTCAGCGCTGTAGCCTCTGAGTCTCTAAAACCCCCTCAGTTTGTGACAATGTGTGGGTGTGTCTGTGTGTCCTGCCCAGGGTGTCCACTGCCTCAGGTCTCGTGTTCCCTGGGACAGGCTTCAGGCTTACCAGGTACCTGTCTCGAATATGTGTTTATGAAAGATGGACAAAGAGATATTACGAATCCATAACAAAACAAACTCTTGCCATTAATAGTCTTTGGTTTCTGGCAGATATAAACTGAATAATATTTTACGTAATAATTTATGCTACTGATCAAGGATTATGTCAGTAACAGGATCTTCAGTAATCATCATAGGACAGGACCGCGGGGGACTTTATGCATTTATCCACCGGTGGTCTGCAGCTCTGTACCTCTTTTTGCTGCAAAAGGTTTCTATACTCCATGGACTGCTGCTTGATCTGGATCTCTGATGCCTCATGCTTCTCTTCCAGTTCTGCATGGATCTTTTTCAGTCGCTCATACTGAGGATGAAGACACAGCCTTGTAGAAATCAGTTGAACATTGTCCGTGTGTTCACTATATTTTATTTATTTTTTTAAATCTGGGGAGAAAAATACTAAAAAAGAAATATATACTACCAAAAGGAAGCTATGATTTTACAGGAGAAAGTCAGGGTAAAGGTCCATCACCTGGAGCTACGCTTGGACCCTCATATGGTCCAGATAACTTACCACGGTATATGGTACGTTATTTTGGTATTTTGAAACCTTGGTGATTAGATGAACAATAAGATAGATACCGATGGAAATGCAACAAGACTTACCTCAGACTTCTGAGTAGTGTATGCTGCCTCCAGTTCAGTCAGTCTTGAATTGGACACCTTTAGTTCAGTGGCAGTATCTGCACCAAGAAAAGATCAATTTAACTTGATTTTAAGTATGAGGATTTTTTTTTCATCCTGTTGTCATTGTTGTCCTGGCTGCACACATCCATCCATCCATCTTCCAACCACATTTGCAGTGCAGGGTTGTGTTTTCAGCCCAGCACAAAGAAGCACAAGGAAGTGAAACACCCCAAATGGGATGCTAGGCAACCACTCACACACTATGGGCAATTTAGAGAAAACACATCACTAACCACAACAGTAAAAAAAAAAAAAAAAAAAAAAAAAAAAAAAACAACAACAATAGAAAACTGCATGTTTTGGCAATTTAAGAAAACTAAAGTAACCCGTAAAACAGAAGATGAACATGCAAAATCTACATTATTGATATAATCCATAGTGAGACAGCCCTGATCTACCGATTAATCAGACAATTCATTTACTAATCATTAATATTTCATATAATATAATATAATAAACCCATGGCAAATGGTGCGAGGCAGGAACCAACGAAACACTGCAGGGTGACACTCAGCCACACATACGGTCAATTTCGGCACTTCAGGTCATTTAAATTACATGTTTCTGGTCAGTGGAAGAAAACCGGAGAATCGTCCAAAGCCACACACTGGGTGAACACTGGAACTCCACAGACACAAAGTGGCACTGCGCTGTGATAGTACTACCCACTGCAACACTGTGCTGCCCTCAATACCAGGTTTGTGCAGTGTTAATATTGACATGGCATTTCATGCACATGTAACTGTCACATCGCAAGGACCGCAATACAGCTTTTGCATGAGCTCTCCATGGAATATCAGCTCTATAAAATCCAATGTTTCCATGCATCCAAAAACAAATGTGTTTTGGTGACCAGTTTTTGTTTGCTTTTCTCCTCCTCTCCTGGTTGCTTCAGTTCAAGCCTGAGCAATGCCCTTAACCTCCTGCTCCAGCGTACTGCATGCGCTGGCTGACCCTGTGACATGATCCCTAATCTTACTAGCGTGTCACATGGAGGGCAAGATCAGGCTGGCAGAGAGAGCAAGGAGTATGATATGTTCTATACTGATGCAGTCGAGGAAAAGCTACATACTCCACATACAGATACCAGTATAGGTATTGGGTCTGATACCATACTCATCCTCGAGACATTGTGCTGATGCTTATAACCAATATTACATAACGACACAGAGATGATTCAGACGAGTAAAACAAATGGCCCAAAATATCTGCAGTGTGGAAATACGTCAGTTAACGACAAAATCCAAAGCAGAGCAGACTGTAAACTGATCTACTAAACTATCAAGAGGTGGTACAAAAATGTACGGAGAGAAAAAACGTCAAACGATCTGAACTGAAAAACAGCTCATAACCAGCATCGATCAAGCACAATGTCATAGTGGTGGTACACGTAATACTTTGAGGTGATATGTGGTATACAAAGTTTTTTTTGTGGTTTTAGAGTGATGTGCTTTTAAATCATAATAAACCCGCCAATCCATCGGTTTCCACGGACACTAAAAAACAATGATCAGCATTGTCATGATCAGCCCAGCAGGTGGCGAGTTTTAACGTCAGGAGTTTAGTGACTTTTTTCCCCTCTCCAGGCTTTCCCCTTTTATTTCATAAAAAAATTAAGTGTCCTGCTAGGCCCTGGGGCAGAGAAGGGATTTCGCCATATTATTGTTTATCATTAATTTCCTTAAAATATCATTTTATTTTCTAGACATCACACAGTCCTAATTGGTATGGGTAAGCAACAGAAACCAAGCATTGGTTCTCATACCTGGTCTGAAAAAAGAGAATTGTTTCCTATGGCAGTAAAGATGTTTTAGCATAACTTATTAATGGTTGGTACCCAGCTGACAATCACAGTCCTCGTGTATAACATGCAATGCTGATATTAACATCGTACATCAATCAGGCTCAGTTAGGAGTATGTTCTGAAATTTAATATGCTGTGTTTATGATTCATTCCCTTTCCGAATCCCAAAGCTTCTTTACTGTATTAAAGGGTTAGTTACATACACACTATTTCCAGCTCTGCTTCTTAGTTTCATCAATAACTTTACATATTGATGTGGAACAGATACATAATGTGGTATATAAACTGAACAAACTGAGACAGCTTTATGTAAAGTCAACCCAACTGACATTGCCTGTGGGTTGCTGTTAATCGTGATGCGGTGATGGATTACATCTTGTCTACCAGACCAGCTGTATCACTAATACCACACAAGTCATTTTGACCAGAGCTACTGAATACTGGACAGCCCTTGAGACGGAGGCTCCTGGTTGGTTCCCCAACTCCCTGCATTTTTCTGTCTTTGATCCACACAAGGCATCCCAATAACGAGGTCATACGGCCACCCCCAAAAATGCAGAATTTTGTTAGCTTTTGACTCTTCTTTATCATAACCTTCCTTGCCACTTTCACAATGAATTTGCTTATTCTTTGAGCTGCTGGGTCCATGACCATATATTCTTGGCACATGAGACATCACAGTAGGTTAGGGATAAATAAATCCTTTGGCATGTCCAATAAGATGATTTGAAGCCTCCGATGAATATGGATTATGAATGCAATGGTACAGGCATCACTTTCAATAGTTCAGTCTTCTCTCTCCGTTATCTTTACGCTCATCACACTTTACCACATAAATTTAAAACTATGTCACTCTCTCCATATCATCCAATTCATTTGTGCCAATCACGTCTTTGCTGTTATTCAGAGTCGCATTTTATAGAGAGGCCTTTATATTGGTAAACAGAAAACGATCAGCATGTGCATTCTAAGTGCATTCCACCAGGATCTAGTGCGACAACAGCCGTTTCACATTCCAGCAATTACTGAAAAGCCCTTCTATACAGCAAATGGAGAGAGCTTGATAACAGACATTCTAGTTATGAACTTTGGCCAATCGTTATTATTTGGAGAAAACATCCATGTTCTAAAACAAAGTCTATACACTGATCCAAGAATTGTTTGGCAACTATAATTAAATGACTATTCACCCCAGTTCCTCAGCCACCCACAGCCCAAACATGGGATGCACAGTGCCACAGATATCCTCCAGATTATGTATCAAGGATAAAGGAATGATACACTCAAGCAAAAAAAGAGAAAAAAAAAAAAAAGTCTACTCAATTGACTCTCAGATGACAAAGCTCACAATGATACACAATACAAATGTTGGTATTTTCTATGAAGTGGGCTAAATGTTCAGTTGCAAGACAAAGCCACGTGATACGTGAGAAACACTTCTATTAAAACAAAGTTTGACCAAAATGCAATGCAAATACAAGGTTTTCTTCTCTGTTTACAAATAAACTATTATTCAGTATAGACATTTTCTCTATTCCAAACAAATGTCTCAGAATAAAAACAATAACAAACGCCCACATCTGTGGTGCATGAGTCAAATAAAGCAGCTACAACATAAGGGCAATGTGATTACTTGGTATTGTTGACAGAATCACAGCACACAATGCACAACGATGAAATGTGTCTTCTGCATCTAACCCATATGTCACATCCGAAAACTCTCCGGAAAGTTAGGAAGTGTTTGTGAGAGAGGCAGGGTGCAGGGGGAGTGACAGGGGCATCACACCTCTAAGGTGAGGTCATTTTTCAACACAAGTACAACGAGTAGTGAAATGTACCCTGTATATCAGACCCTGATATAGCTGCGCTATACGATTTCACAAATTAAAGATAAAGACAAACATGAAAAGCGTAGGACTAAAGGTTATGAAAACATGTCCAAATAAAATGACAGTTAAAAGGAATCGTGCACAATTATAGGTTCCTTGTGAGACGCTAACTGAATGTTTTGATTTTAGCTGCGGATTCCATGTTTCAGTGCAACCGAAGCTCACATGTTGTTTTTATCAAAATACTGCATGCGACAAAATCAAAGAAATAGCATGTTATGACTTCAAAATAATGTGTTGACTTTGACAGAACTCATCTGTCACACCATATTTCTTTTTCTTTTTTTTTTTTAAAATATATCAATATTAGAGGTGCCCCTATTTGACATTCGACCGAAACAAGGTGCAACAGTACGTTATGTATGTTCCTAGCTAGTCATAAAGATTTCTTTGGGATACATTTATTTGGGTGGACTCTAGTTTAAAAAATAATATAAAAATATAATTATATATTTTTTATATTAAAATATTAGAGTAAAGCTCTTGTATCAGGATCTGCATCGGTATCAGTAGTCGTATCGGAATTGGCTCAGAACTGAAAGAATGTGGATCGGCCCATCCCTACTTGATACACCATAAAAATTCGATATACCTCCTAGGCCCTAACTCAAATGCACAAAGAATTAACGAGTTGCTAACTCTTGCCCATAGAAATTACCCTGTCACTACACAAGGATGGATCATGCCAAGGATACTTTCACAAAAGCTACCACTAAAATGGCAGGTCGTGTGCCGCACTCTGGAACACATCAAGTTACGAGACCCACAGACGCTTCTGTAGCGTCCCTGTGAGCTCATCACGATATTTCACAGTATTTCAGGTGTAGAATTTTATCCTTGCGGGCAAGTTATGCTTCTCAGTTCCATTCATTCAAAAGAATACAGCATAATGGTGCTTTTTATGTAGGAGGGGCTGGAAAACACAAATCAGAACAACATCTGTACAGGTCCAGATTTACTGGCACCAAAAAAGCACACCACTATCTATTCTTCAAACAGGAGTACCCAGCAGCATAGCATGCAAAATCTACTGCATTTTGATAGTGATAACGTTATATATGGTATTTTGCAGCATTAACAGTGCACATTTTACTTCTATTTCTCTGCATTGTTTATGCAGCATGAACTGAAGGCAGCTTGTTTTGATGAGTTGGAAAAGTGTTATCAAAGTTCACTTTAAGCCCAGTTTGTCGTCATCTGCCTTTGTTTACTTATGCCTACAATACCTGTTATGTCTTAAACAGATTTTAGAATTTCATTTATTTCAAGTGCCCATTTATATTAAATATAATTTCACATTACAGTCGAAAGTTCTTAGGGCAAAATAAATTTTTAGCACCATTGTTAAAAATGATCATATTCAGCACATATTTAGCTACAAAGCTATACGTTCTCAAACAAAACATGGGTAAACACCAGCTGATACACAGATATCATACATAAATTTGTGATTATCCAAACTTGGGATGATCATGCGTCAAGGGGCATGAGGCAAGGGGCAGTTCTCGCTCCAGAGAATATTTAAGACATAGCCCAGAAATTGTCACACACTACCACAGTGCAACTCAGACAATGTTTTGAAAAATTACAAAAAAAAAAGGGAGACGACATTTTAAAAAAAATCTTTAAAAAGCAGGACCAACAGTAATTTACTGATGGTGCCATGTAAGTTCTCATCTCATCAGTCCTGAGTTTACTATACAGTTGTTAGATGCAATGTCTGTCTGACATTGTACACCAAAAAGATATTTTACTTCACTAGAACAAAAGCACAAATTGCTCTTAAAATATGAGTAATTCAACTATTTTCAATTTCAATGAAGAATTTACCTCACATAACGACAAATCACCGCACAATATGTACCAAAACATAAAAAGCTACATATGCGTATTAGGCAACGGTTTCATTACCCTTAATTTTGGCAAGTAAATGATAATAATGAATAAAGTTGCTTAGGTCCTGATAGGCCGCGATATCTCTGTCTGAGCCCTGATGTGCAATAGCCAAGCCGTCGAATTATTACACTGAAGTCTAACACCGACAATCAATACGACATTTACAGTAGTGTCATTCTTCTGCATTTTAATAATCTGTTAAGTTAGGCACAGGTAATATAAAAATATGAAACTGCTAATAAAAGGCTTTAAACATGGCTCTGCATTGTAAGATTCCCACGACTTACTTGCAGCCTCTATCGTGAAAATGTTTGTATGAATGACTGACAGCGACACAAAGTTTAAACATAAAACAATTAAAGGTAAAAGCATGACATGACCATCATATGCAAGCAAAATAATGGTATGGTGGCTAGCTGAGCGTATAGATTTACTAACATGTAGTAAGCGATTCCGCCGTACTAACATGCAGTTCATGGTGTGGAGAAAGATAAACTTACCTCCTACTTCCTCGGCTCCTTCTAGCAGGATGTCTTTGGTGAAGCTGGAAATTTGTTCGGTAAATGAGGACAAGTTTCCGCCAACCTGACCAAGCGACTGGCCAAGCCCGGAACCGAATCCCCCGAGCCACGATGACATCTTTCCAGGGCTAAGAAGTAATATCTTAAAACGGCAGCTTTCGAAAAAAATAGCTAAGAAGGACTATTCTCACACCGACCTAGCTTTTATTTAAATTATCTTGTAAAACATCCAGCTTTCGAAGCGTCAGCTTTGACACCAGCCCCGTGACCTACCGATAACCCGTCAGCGTTTTAGTTAGCAGGCTAACTTATCAACTACATAGTTTTCCGTTTAAGATGAACTACTCCGGCGAAATATCGCAGACGTTCGCCTCAGAAATCCTTTGCCCACAATCAAACTGAACCCCAGGATTGCTCTGTATTGCTAAATATTTAATCGTTTCTTTCATCGAAGTGTTATATCCCGTGTAATCAGTTTGTTTGGGTTTTGTGAAGCAGCCGCAACAACAGATTTATGCCTGCCACCTCGACTGCAGCCATCGTAGCCCGTATGTTAGCGACTGTCACACAGAATACGTGGACAGTCCAGCAGCATCATGGGATGTATAGTTACAGGTAAATAAAACGTCAAACAGCTGACCCTGGATCGGTATATCCGTTTTCCGCATTATTTTAATGCTAAAAATTGAGAGAATGATCCGATCTCAGATCAGAGACACGTAAGTAAATTCCCTAGGACAGGAAATGATTTCTCTTAAATAACTTTGTTCATATCGTAAAAAACTAATAGATCACGACCTCCATATATTATGTATTCTGTCATGGGGAAAACACATTTATTTTCTGTTTTTGCACGTAGTCATCATAACGTTGTATATATTGCTTATTTGTATGTGGGCTGTTAAGCCAAAAACGTAGACATGGATACAGATTGAAGCCACATTGCTCTTTATTTTAAGCTCACATCACAGTATTTGTAAAGACAGAGTATATGGCAAAGAATGACACCGAACTCCTCAAACGAAAGGAAAAACCTTCACGATCATATTTACAATAAACTCCGATTTGCATGCTGGGAAGGCGGCGACGTCATACCTGCGACGGGTTAGCCGCTGTACGATGAAACTGTAAACATTTATCAATATTCCGTCAACATGTTTAATATCGGGTCTTGTTGTCATTCTAAACATCCAGCTTTCACGCGTTACAAAGTTATGGGATCACACAACGGGAAATTTAGATACGTGTTGAACCTACAGTAAGAAACTGTAATATATGACAAGTACCCAGAGAAACTTGCAAAAATAGAAACAACACACTTTCGCCACACAGTAGAGGGTAGAGCTTTTAACTCACAGACTTGAAGTTGTGAGGCCACTGTGTTGCCCTTATACATTTTAATTAAATAATCAAATTATTGTATCGCCAGAGCATACTGGGAAATTGTAAATAGTCCCTGTGTGTTATCTATACTTGAACCCCGCGTGAACCCTGTCCTATCCTCGAGTGTCTGTAGTTATTGTGTAAACTAGTTATTAGTTGTAGTTATTGTTAATTTAAGTAATTTCTTTGACTAACAAAGCGTTTTATACGCCAGAGGTAGAAAATGATCAGAGTGTTTTCAAATGACTTTGGAACTGTTTAAAAATATATATATTACTGATATATGGCTCAGCCATGGCTTGTTGGAAATCTCAGAAAGAGAACATTTTCATGGCATGGTAACAATCAAAGACTGTATTAGTGTAAGTGTCTTTTTTCAAGGTCAAAGTTCATCTTGTGTACTGGACTTTTTTTTACTACTTTTGGATATGGAAAAAACACTGAAGGGCTTGGAGTAAAAAGTTAATATTTTGTAACGAACTACATTACAATCACATAAAGCAGGGGTGGCCGGCCTTAGCCAGTGTGTATGCAGGTTCTTGGGGTAACCTGTAGGTCATCTGTTCAACCCCAGGTGTGAGGACTCTTCAGCCAATCAGTCCTCTAATTAGTAATCTAATTAGGGAGCTTCAGATTGGCCACCCCTGACATGAAGTATCAGAGTGGGATCACCGAGTGCTGAGGCACACAGGGCGTAAAAGTCACAGACGCTGTTAACTCAATAACTGCAGAGTTCCGAGCTTCCTCTGGCATTAACTCCAGCACAAAAACTGTGCACTGGAAGCTTCATGGAATGGGCTTCCATGGCCAAGCAGCTGCACATTACTAAGCGTAATGCCAAGCGTCGGATGGAGTGGTGTAAATCGCACTGCCACTGGACTCTGAAGCAATGGAAGTGTGTTCTGTCTGGCAATCTGATGGACGAGTCTGGGTTTGGCGGATACCAGGAAATTGTTACTTGCCTGATTGCATTGTGCCAATTGTAAAGTTTGGTGGAGGAGGGATAATGGTATGGGGTTGTTTTTCCCTGGAGTTCGGTTTGGCCCCTTAGTTCCAGTGAAGGGATCTGTTAATGTTTCTGCATACCAAGACATTTTGGACAGTTCTATTCTTCCAAGGTTGTGGGAACACTTTGGGGAAGGCCCTTTTCTGTTCCACCATGACTGTGCCCCAGTGCATGAAGCAAGGTGCATACAGACATGGTTGGGTGAGTTTGGTGTGGAACTTGACTGACCCACACAGAGCCCTGACCACAACACCATCAAACACCATTGGGATGAACTAGAATGGAGATTGTAAGCCAGGCCTTCATGTCTAATATCAGTGCCTGATCTAACAAATCCTCTTCTGGATGAGTGGACAAAAATTTCTATAGACACACTCCAAAATCTTGTGGAAAGCCTTCACAGAAGAGTGGCAGTTGTTATAGCTGCAAAAAGAGGATCAACTCCATATTGATGCCTATGGATTTAGAATGGGATGTAATAAAAGTTCCTGTGCGTGTATTGGCCAGGTGTCCCAATACATTTTACCATATAATGTATATCTGTACAGTGAACCCACAACATCTATAGTGAAAAATGATGGAAGAATTTATCAATCTTATAAGTACTTTGCATAAAATGCTAAATCAGAATGGTATCTACCCTGAGATATAATAGGTCACATCTCTTTAATACAAAAACTATGCAGTATATAAAAGAAACAATGACAGTATAACCTGTTGTCACATTTATTAAAAGTTACATTTCTTACAGTTAATATAATCTCTACAGGAAGAAACAAAAATTCAATTAGGAAACGACACAGAAAAGACAAACTGAATAAACCGTAACCTTAAACCATAATTTAGACTTGCATTTGCAATTTAGACTCTTTGCAACTCCAGGGGATACTTTGGGTTAATACTCCCTTAAAATGTGGGTATTTAATCATTCAGAAGGGCAAAGCAAATGGGTGAGAAGGAGAAAAATACCTCACTGTCTTACAGAATGTGCAAACTGCAAAGTACAAGCAATTGCTTCCTCAAAGGAAGGTATAAACCAAGGATCAGAAGCTTGATCAACTCTTAAATGGATTTAATTTACTGGTCCTAAATGAATCGTGTATCCGTTCCGATGTCCAGGACCTATCTTCTCCCAGGATGGCCATGGTGCATTTCAGGCGTGTATGTCAGTAGAACAATCATCACCCATAGGTGCAGTAGTGCCTGAAAGCCAAGCATTTAGTTTTAAACACCCTCAAATTGAATGATGCTCAGTACAAAATGTATGTATCATTTAGACAAACGGACACATTCTAATAGCACTCACCATATAGAGAATCACGAAGACTCTTGCCATTGGGTACCGACGCAAAAATATACCCAGTCGAATGCTGGAGGGAAAAGGGAAAAATCATGCTGCTGTGTGTTGCTATCGACTTTATTTTGACCAGTGAAATGGGAAAATGATAATATAACAATAATAATAAACATATACACACATATATAGACATTCACGTGTGTGTGTATGTGTGCACACATACATATACATATTATATTCAATTCCATTAAGACTCTATGCGCGCAACATATGTACAAACATACGTACATAAAGAACATCCAGGCTAGTTAAGTCCTTCATGGAACGAATAATATATAAAAGCTGACCTGAATTTGTCTATTGTGCTGGCTGCCCTGCGCACTTTGCTATACATCCCAGCACTCGGACCTTCAGGATCACTGAAGAGGACGGGCACATTCCGCGCCCGTGCACCTGCGCCTGTATGACAAAAGCAAACCAGTGACAAAGACTTAGGCAGTGCCATTTTCACAATGCTCACGTACATGTTACAAGTAAAAAATCATGAGGGCAGTTTACAACAAAATTACTAAATATCAGCATACACTCTACAATTATACTATTCAGAGGAAAGGATCCATCCATCCAGAACTGCTTATGCGGGTGAGGGTTACAGGGGCTCTGGAGCTCAACACGCACTCACACATAATCACACGCTTTGGGCAACCGTGAAACACTGATTGGGTTAATTGTCGTCTCGGAACTGCCGGAGGAAATCTACTCAATATGTTAAGAACATACAAACCTCAGGCACGTGAAGCGGAGGTGGGACTCAAATTCTCCAAAGGGGTTTTTAACTGAAAACGCTCATTTTCAGGTGTACACACATCACACATGTTCACGCTTTTAAAAGGTTCCATCTTGTATGACCTCACCAGGCTTGTCCATGTTGATGCACGGCCCATTGGCTTGACTTCCCTGGATGCTCTTCATCTGCTCCTCCAAACGCTCCAGCTGAAACACCAGAGAGCTCTTCTCTGTGCCCAAGGCCTCCAGCATGGTCTGCTTCTGAATCAGTGTTTCTGTCAACTGATGGAGGCGACTCTCCAACTCTGCTTGGCTGCTGGTGCTTAGTGTCTTATTGGTAAGCTGATCCATCAAGGAAGAGGGACAAAGTAGGAAAATATGAAACTCCATAGGAAAACAGGCAGCATATAAAGGAAATGGAAAAATCTCCACAAACGGCAAGTTCTGGCTACAATTCAAAAAGAACTGGCTTATTCTGTTTGAAATATCAGGCCGCTGCTGCAGTATCCCAGATATCAAATTATACTGCATAATGGATTGCACCCTTCACTAAATGCATGACATTTTGGTAATGGAATTGCCTCTGCTGTAGAGTTGCCCAAATAGGGAACTTTCAGTTACAGTTTTCTGCTATTAACGGTGCATTATTGAGCTTTTCCTTTTTTTCCTGTTCCTTTAGTGTGTTATACAGCTTTATGTGCATGTCAACGGTCTGCAGAGTCTCAAAGCCCAGAGTACACATCAAAGGGAGTAACTTTCACCGCAGAAGCCACTCTTGTCTAATCTGCCTGAAACGCCTTGTCGAATTCCAGCCCTTACTTCTGTGACATGGTTATGTCACCTTGCAACACAATCCATATTAGCCGCCTACCTGGAAGAATTTGTTTGCAGATTGCAAAACAGGGGCGGGACATGTAGGGTAATCTGACCAATCAGCGCACACTGAGCTCATCTGGGGTGGGGCCTAAAGCTCTAGCAGAGCGTTTCAGACAGCGGGTGAATAGGGTAGAATGTGAGAAAAAATAATGTGCTTTTGGAACACTGAAGCATGTAAATCTGTTATAGCAGACCCCAAAGTTAAAATTATGAACAGTGAAAATAAGCGTAATAGGGCTCCTTTAAGGATATACCTGGACTGGCAAAATGGGGTACTCAGACTCACCTGGTTCCTGAGTTTCTGGATCTCCTCTTCACGGTCCTTAATCCGGCACTGGAGAGTACCCTTCGTGTGGCGGTTCTCCTCTTCCGCATACTGCAGCTCCTGTGACATACGCACAGGGTCATAAATCAGAATAAGGTCTAAATTATTTCAATAATTTATCATCGTCATCACTGCTCTACACTGCGCTGCACTGCGCTCTCTACCGATCCTCCAGCACCACTCCATTGGTCCCCCCATCTCTCAAGGCGCAAGGAAAACATGCATCTAGACTGTTCTCTGTCTCAGCACCTAAGCGGTGGAATGAACTTCACCTAGATGTCTGGATAGCTGAGTCACTGAGTGTCATCAAAAGATGACTAAAAATCCACCACTTTTGGAAGTAATTGAATTAGCACTTCCAGTATTTTTAAAAATGTGTGTGTGTATGTGTATATATAATTTTAATTAAACTGTATTACTTGCCAACAGAGTCTTTTAGACTGATGGTATTCTTAGCCTGTATTCTATTGAACCAGTATCAAAATGTATTCATTGATGAAGCATTTATGTAAGTCGCTCTGGCTAACGGTGTCTGCCAAATGCTGTTAATGTAATGTAAATGTAACCATTGCATGAAACATACTGATGTGCCATAAAAACCTTTAATGAGAAAAGCCCCTTCGGACCTGTTTGTAGCGCTCCAGTTCAACTTCCACCTCCTGCTTGGCCTGAGTGTGGAGGGCGTGCTGCTCCTGCAGCTCCCTCTGCTGCTCCCGCCAGGACTCCGCCTCCGCCAGGGCCTGCGTTTCTATATCCTGGGCACATCATTTCAATCACAGGTGGGATCACAAAGGATAAATGCATCAAACGCAGCACCAAAAAGACCCGCACACCTGCATTTCTGTGCGCAGGGCTTGGATCTGGCCCTGCAATCTCTGGATTTCATCCCGTTGCAGCTCCTTCTCATGCCGTAACTCCTCCAGCTCCAGGGCTCCTGTCCCACCGCCCTCCAAGACCTCCAGTCCAGCACCTTCCTTCAAACTGCTTATCAGTTTTTCTTTGGACTAAAATCAGATGAAGAGAAACATTTTATATAAAACCCAGCATCTGTATACCATATACACCATTTATAGTATTTTCCATACTTGTAAAATTTAGTTATAAATTTTATATACTAGTTTACTCAATTTCTTATAGTAACATTTCCATGAGTTCCAGAATGTACATTCTTTTTTGTCCATACGTGTCAATTAAATCCCTCATAGTTACACTGCAGTGCTAGAACCACCCTCTCGCCCTGGTTCTGCGAGTCTACAGTCCTAAATCATTAGTTGCAAGTTTGCAAACTCCTCAGAATTATCTGGATTTCAGTGGGAATTAGGGCTGCAACATATCACATTGCCATGTCAGATCGCGATGTGTGTCCAATAGTAATAGCGCAAATTTTGCAAAATACAACAGATTAAATTTACACAAAAATGAACTAGAGCCAAATTGTTATCATCAACAAATAAAGTGTGTCTAATAAGTTGGTGGCGTTGCTATGAGCCGTGTCAAACAGAGAAGAATGTACTTTTTGATATGCTAGATAAAGGAAATGAAAACGGGAAAAAAGAAATAGGACGAAATACCTGGAGGATGCGTGAGGCCTTGTGCTTGTAATCCTGCAGCTCCTGCTTGGCCGATTCAGCGGCTGAGCGTGCGCTGCGTAGCTGCTGCTGGAACTCCTCTGCCCTGCGCCTATCGTCCCCCACACGTCGCTCTGCTGCAGTCACCGTCTCCGCCAGAGTCTGCTTCTCAGCCTCCACTTTTGTTAATCGGTCTGCAAATTCGCTCTGAAAAAACCCAAGCGGGTGCAGGCAGTCAAGGAGGCCTGCAGTCAGGGAGGCCTGCAGTCAGACTTACGTCTCAACTCCCAATTATTCCTCCATGTCTATTACGCTTGTCAAATGAAGGGGCGTAACAGAAAACAATCAAACCCCGAAGTGAATACAATGTGAAACAATAAGTATAAAGAGATCAACATTCATAGTTATAGGAAAAATTAGTTTGCTTCAAACCTGCAACTGCCGACAGCACTCCTGCTCTCTCTTTAGTGCTGATTCTGCATCCCTTAGCCTTTCTTGTAGTGTCTCAAGGGCTTGCGAGTGCATTTTACTCCCCTCTGTGTGGTCCTGTAAGATTCTGTAACATAACAGAGAAGGTGCACCACAAAACCTTCAGTAGAACGCATGACAAATTCATACATTATCAAATATCATTATATGCATCTTTCACATTATTCATGACTCATGATGCTTCCAGGAAAAGCATATATGGGAAAGGTAGGCCTAGAGAGGCATGAATAATGCTACAGTGTCCTAGGGATTCACCTGGACCTCTCGCACTGCGCTGCCTCAAGAGCCTTGTTGTGAGACAACACCAGCTGGTCCGCTTCCTCAAGTCGGACTTTCAGCACCGCCAGCTGTCCATCCTTTGCAGATAGGGCTTCCTTAAGGTCATCCACTTGTGACATCAATTCTCTGATAGTGCGGTCTGTGCGTGACTGGTCAGAGTTCCACCTATCCGCATGGGCACGGGCTGTGGCCAGCTCTTTGACACAAGTGAAAGGAAACAAACGACAGATTACTTTTCGAAGACTGTGTCCTTACCTTTAAGATTATACCATCAGAATCTCTGTATGCACGTCAATGTCGTATTTAGGAGAGGATACCTTAAACACGCGAAACCCCCTTGTAGCACGTACCTTCCTGCGAATCCTTGGCTCGCTGTATGAGCGTAACCATCTCCTGATTGAGTGATGCCACTTCATTCCGCAGCAGCTGATTCTCCAAACGGAGACTAGACATCACCTGTCCCTGCTGCTCCTCAACAGACACTGGATCTTCTGCAGTGGATTCCTGGCGTCCTGCTAGCCCTGAGTCTGAGCTCTCTGGTGTTTCTGCAAGTTTTTTGGGATTTAACTCATTAATAATCTCTCTACTACATTTACAATGACTATGAGCCTCTAACTAAATTTGACCATAATGGCGCCATCGTTAAAAGGTGACAGTGTGAGCACAGCTTGTCATTAGAAAACCAAGTAAGCAGCCTCTAACCAACTATATACCATGTCTTAAAGGAAAAAAAAGTAGTATATAAATCCACCAACAAGAAAAATTTGTTTCTAAACACATATGAATTTTTAAAAACAAATTATTTGAAGTAACACATACAATTAATACCACACAAAAGCAAGACCACTACAGAAATACAAAGCTATACTGCAATGCATGTGTATTCCTTAATTTAATTTTAAAACAAAGAAGTGCCATTCCGTGGCTAGGCAACACTCCTTTGTGCTACCTTGGCTGGGGGCCTTGGTTGACCCCTCTTCAGAGATTTTGACGCCGTCTGTGCTGGTAGACAGGGAACCAAGGCTGGAGCTTCGAAACAAGCCAGTTTTGGAGGGAGGTACAGAGGGTTCAGATGGAGGTGCAGTGTCAGCACCTGAAGTAGTGGATGATTCTTCTGCTATTCCCGCTGCTTGGCTTTGCTCCTTCTTGATACTCCCTTTTCTGCTGGATGTGGGGTCAGAGCTGTTCAGGAAGTCGAACAGGACGTCATCATTCATTTCTTCTTTTTTCGGTCGGACGAAGTTGGAGGAGGCCTTAGTGAAGCCAGGGCCGCTGCTACCAGCAGGGTCAAAGGAGGCAGAAGCTGAATTTGCTGTCCCTGCCAGCAGAGTAGCATTGGATTTCTTGATGTTGCTGGCAGCTGCAGTAATAAAGGCGGGTGTGTCGTGAGAGCTGTGGTAATTTTGCTGCTGCTCTGGGATGGGCGGTTTATATGCAGTACCAAAATGGGCCGAATCTGGGGTGTCATAAAAGGTGGCAGCTCGACTCTGGTGCTTAGTCAGAGCACTGGCTGCCCCCTGATCCACTTTGTTCAGGAAGTCTTCTGCTTTCCCTGCCAGATCAGACAGCCAGGACATTCTGCACAAAGCAACAAACGCACATGTGGGTAGAGGCACAATCGAATGCATCACAATAACGGTTTTAAAACATAGTATTATCGTATTGAGGCTTTACTCATATACTGTCAAAACACCATCTCTCAGCAATGTTTTTGTAATGTTTATCAATAAATCACGTATGCAATTAAACAAGTCCTTATTTTTCAATAAACAGAATTGTCAACGACAGCATACAGTTAAAGCGGAGGATAAAAAGTGAGAAATATATTTTATGTTCATGATACACTGACGGCGTATGGATGACATATTGGAGGGACAGGCGAGAAACATGTGTGCCAACGACATAAAACAAGGAAGATAAAACCCTGCTATAATTTGTTTCTATCTTAATTTTAAACGGTTTTCGAAATAGACATAAGATGGGCAACAGTATATGTAACACCAGAATGCAAGCAAGATCGTTTTAGATTACCGGTAGCTGCATTTCTAAGTTAATTTAAGCGGAAAGGCCCAGTACACATATTTATTAGTTGTACTGCCATTATGAAAAATTGTTTATTCCTAACTACTTCAACGTGTTAATGAACAACACAAATGATACACTAGTTATACAAAGATACTGCTTGATCAGCTGTCACGAGCGTTTCTTTTTCGCTACTACACCCATTCAGCGTAAACTTCCATAATGCAAAGTGCATGATAAAAGTCTATTTATTCTTAACAATATGTTAGTAGGACGAGGCCAGTACTATATCTCTAGATAGGTACAATGATAAGAAATTCAGTGGCCCTCTACAATTATCTGTCGTACCTAAAGACATTGCTATCAATCTAAATATTTACCTTGCGACAATGGTCGTAAAAAGTACAAAAACGTATCTGGGTCTTTGTCCTTCAAGCGGTGAAAACAAACAGCATCCAGAGTCCGAATTAATTAGCAGTAAGTTTCAGGATTTGCAGTGGCCAGACATTCTACCCGCCTCCATTACGATTAACGTGATATATTCTTGAAGACGTGGACCAGGAACTACAGAAAGGACCCAAAACAGACTGCCCTCTCAAATGCCTGAACCAGAGGTGGCGATAGCCGTAGCTATCAATCACTAGCATAACCGCTTTAGTGGCAGTCGAGAACTATACTTGTTTCTCCAACGTTAAAGCATAAGAATATGCCTGCCCTCTTACCCTGGTCAGTGTCGCCTGCAGCATGTCCCAGGCAGCACCAGCAGCGGGCAGCTAGACCATCGAGGGGTGCAATGCACAGCAAGACGCAATCATACTCTTATTTAGAAACGCCGATTTTAATATTGGGATGTGCGAAGAAACACGTGCGACAAGGAGAAAACATAGCAATTCCACAAACAGTGTAGGTGGGATTTGAACCCACAACTGAGAAAGAATAACGCCACTGTGATTTATGTGGTGACAATCATTTCTCCTGCATAGGAGAGGTACAGCAGGTTGCGAGGTTGTTTAAACTTTGTTTCAGCCATTTTCTTTTGGCAGTAGCAGTATGGCCTGTCTTTTCCCAGCAGCTTTGATTTCCTGTATTCTCTTAAATGTTTCTCAGCCGTGTTACACATACTTAAGGCCAAAAGTATTACTTTGTTTTTGTATTTTTTTTTTCTAAATAATTGTTCAATTTAATATTTTATACTACAATACTGTCCTCGGGCTGTTTCATATTTGTTAGGGTAGGCTGAGATGACAGATTGCTATGCTTGGCTCTTGGAAAGCAGGGACTGTGCTGTAGATCAGTGTTCCTTAGCCCAGTTGTGTGGGACCCCCAGACAGTCTGCATATTTGCTGTCTTCCAGGTCCCAGCGCACCTGAACCAAACAATCAAGCCATCAAGAACCGAATGCCTGGTACTGCTATGGTAGCGGTCTGGGGCTCCCCGAGGACTGGGTTGATAAACACAGCTGTAGATGGTGTAACTATTCAGACTGTAATCTGCAGCTGTCTGTTTAAGGGTTGAATTTTTATACATTGTCTGTTTAGAGCGTATAGTAGATTCAGTATTTCTAGATTATAAAATGATCAGGTAATGAACTCCAGATACCATGTTAATCTATGGAAATGCCATAAATTGGATTATGCACAAATGCTACAAGACCACTTGAAGGAAGTCCACTTACTGGCTATTGGCATGCACTCCATACAAATTCTCAGTTGGGAGTTTTGATGATGTCTATTTAAACTGTTACTGTACCTTGAATTCGACAAGTTATCCGCCTGAGCAAGAAATCCTGCTTTGTGAAACAGGCCCCAGGAGTAAGACTCAGACCTCTAAAGTAAACCTATTCCTAACCCCCCAGTGTGCCACTTCACACCATGAAAGTAACTTTGTGTTTGTCTTTTACTTGGTATGAGTGTATTTTAATAATAATGGATACTTAATTGATCCTCATGGGGAAAATCTCTATCACTCCTCCCCCAATTTGTTCGCTAAGTGAAGGCAAGTTAGTTAAAAAGGGCAGCCACCCATAGCAGGACTCAGGCAGCTTGGGGTTAAAAGCCTTGCTCAGGGACCCACAGATATGCCGAGGTTGGGCTCAAACTGACAACCTTCCACCCATAAGCCCAGAAGCTAAGCCCATTGAGCCACATGCTACCCCAAAGAGAAAGTTTAATTTACACACAAATTCTCTAGTGACAGTTCCTGCAGCTTGTGAATTTACATAATGCACTCTCTCCAGAAGAGTCCATCTTGCAGCCACTTATCCTAGTCAGGCTTGTCTGAGCCTACCCCCTGAACGGGAAGCTTATACATCACAGAGCACCAGACACCCTCTGTAAATTGTTCCTAAGGATTCCTTTTAACTGCAAGAGGAAATGCATACAACACTGGGAGAAGATACATGCTCCACACACCACGGTGGAATTTGAATCCTCAAACTTTGAGGCGAGGCAACAGCGCCACCTACTTTGTCACCCCACTCGTGCACAAACACTTCACAACTGCTTCCAGAACGAATGCAATAAGCAGATTTTCCTAAGCCGCACTTGCCATTTGAGTGGCACTGTATACATTTTGAATCCATAGGAGATCTTCCAGTATGACGTGTCAATAACAATCAGTTGGACTTACCAGTCATCTGAAGGCTCACCAAATATCACAACCGCAGGAAATACGAGATACTCCATTTGTCATAAACATTGTTTCAATGGCGAGTGACCTAAAACGTACAATGACCTTTGTAAAGTATATCTGGGCCGTATTGACATGCAGGATAATGGCGTGCGGTCAATTCCGGAACATTTTGCAGGTAGGTATATAAAGTCCTGCATGCATGCTGCTGATGCTTCTGGGTGTCACTATAATTGAGACACCTTGAAACAAAATATATGAAACAGTGACTCTTTATTGTGTAGCACCCACTCCAAATTGCATATTTACATGGCATGCCACACCAATACGAGGATTTACTAAGGGCACATTCATTAACACACAGCCTTTTCTCACATAAACAATAGGGTAAGAAAAACAAATTAGGGCCTGGAATCTGCAGACAAAAAAAAACCCCATTATACATTCCAAAACCACCTCATGAAAATAGAAATTCCCAGGTAATGACATTTTCTTTCAAGTTGTTTCGTATTACGTTATATTCCTTGTCTCTTGCCTTGTTCCCTTGAAAAGCCTAACTTTTTTTTTTTTCCCCACCAGCATGTCCCAAGTGAAATAATCACGTGTGTGTTGGACGGTTTTGACAGGAGAAGGGCTGCCTAGTTACATGGAAGGTGGTGCAAAAAATAAGGAAAAAAAAAAATAAATAAAAATCCAAAACTGGATGGTAAATACAAATTTTGTTCAAATGTCCATGCTAGTAAGGTCTGCAAAGTTTAAATACTCCAGGCCATCCAGATTTTTTTTTTTTAAAAAAGTTCTTTTTACAAATCAGTCCACCAGAGTAATGTCCTTTTCAGAAAAACGAAAAGCCAACCGTAAAACTGG
Source organism: Mormyrus proboscirostris (assembly GCA_026779585.1). Lineage (NCBI taxonomy): Eukaryota > Metazoa > Chordata > Actinopteri > Osteoglossiformes > Mormyridae > Mormyrus > Mormyrus proboscirostris. The sequence goes on from JAODKF010000030.1 coordinate 12,507,492, forward strand.
GAGGAGCCAAAGGGGGAAATATATATGTATATTCTCATATGACAAAAACGAACAACAAAAAAATCTAAGTATAATTCTGCACATAAAGAAAATAATGACTAGACAATTTGCCTCAAAAGGAATCCTTTACAAGAAAAAAACATGTATAACTCCTTCCTGTAGGTTTTGGGATTGAGACACATGCATACATATTCTCACACACACACACACACTCTCTCTCTCTCTCATACACACACACACACACACACACACACACACTCTCTCTCTCTCATACACTCACACACGCATTCTCTCATATACATACACACACACTCATTCTCTCTCTTATACACACACACACACACACACACACACACACACAAGGGGAGAGCCAAAGCTTCAGGTTCCCCGCTATTAACTGACACATGCAAGGAGAACTAAGGAGGTGAGGAGGCTCAGATAAGACCTCTCCTCTTCTTGTAGTCCTCCAGGTTGAGCGACCGGCGAGGGGCACCATCCTTTACAGGCAGGGCGTTGGAGCTCACAGACAGAGACTTGGCTTCTAAATTTAAACACAGCACAGGGAAGAACTTTCATCATGTATGTTCTCCAGTTACATTAAGGGAATGACCAATTATTTACTAAAATATTGAGCAGTCAAATTTAAGCTTGAGAACTGAAAACGACAACTCTCAACAACCTTAACCATCAAAAAATAAATAAAATAAATCACACATCTGTCAATATTAAAGTGTTGCAAGTGCACCACCACTGCCAAGTGAACATCGCTGCAAGATTAAGGATTTTAGCCTACCTGCATTGGGAACCTGAAGGTCAATTTTGACATCAAAGTCGTGTACTTTGAAGAGATCCTCCGACAGGTCACTGGTTGTCTTGGTGACGTCTTTGTCCTTCTGGCCTGGCTGTCCCTGTAAATATACACAGTGGAAACATACTATGGAATACATTTCTCCTTTACTTTGTATGGATGTTTGCCTTCATGCAATACATACTCTGATCACACAAGCTTCATCTCGTCCGTTTTCTCCCCTACCTGTTTATTCTTCTCCACAGTATTGTCTTGCCCTGAACCAGAACCGTATTTCTGATTCAGGTGAGCAAGAATAGCAGCATGGACTGAAGGGTCTCTGGCCTGAAAACGATGCACAAGAAATTTAGTATAAGTGAATATTTACTAACAGGTATGATATCTGGAGATAAAAAATGTTCAGATTTTGCTTTTTTGTCCCCACACAAATTTGGAATCACAGTATACCAGCACTCAGAACAGGGTATTTATGATAGGGTATTTACAAATACAAATTTACAACTTGAATAGAATGCATGTAAAAAGCCAGCAGCAACCAAAGGAGTTACAGTTCCCATGTATTAATACCACAAATTATTCCATAACTGGACAAGTTAAATGACTTCAGGTAGCCTTATGATTGGGGTCATCTTATATTCTGGTCAAGATGGTACTTAAAAAAAAAAAAAAATATCCTCATTACCAAAAAAATGCATTATATGCTCCATACTAATTAATGTAATCACAGGAACAACAAATACAATATCACAACCTGGTTTAAACAGAAGCAAATTGCAGGTTAACACTTCATCTCTTTCTCTATTCAAGACAATTATTAGAATAAATTACCATGTTACGGAACCTTAGCAAAAAAAAATGAAATATCGAATCCTTACATTGGACACCATGGTTGGCTTGCACTGTCGTCGAGTAAATGGATCCATTTGTTGGTTCTTGGAGTTCTGCCCTTCTGCCTGATGGGAGAGAAAATCCCAGCTTGCATTCCCGTCACCATTTCCCTTTGAGCAGACGCAAACGCGGGACCATATTCACAAATCTTATATGAAAGTAAAAATGACTTACCACCAGGGCCTTCTCAGACTCCACGATGTTCCAACTTCGATTCCTCTGATTGATGTAGCTGGCGAAAGCAAAAAGGTTCACCCAGAAATCAGTAATACTCAGAATACTTAGTTAGTTTAGGAGAAACCTTTTACAGCCTAATTATTAAGTTATTAGTAAGTTAATTCTAATAAGGGTGCAACGAATGATATTAGGGCAGGGAGTTCTTAGTTTGGTTAGTCAAGACTTGTTAACGCTTGCTGATGTGTTTTAGCCACATTAACCACCAGGGCCAGATGAGAGAAAAATAAACTTGTTTTGCATAAATTTTATTAGCATTTATTTGTTGAAGACACTTGTGCATTATGCAGCTATACAAATATTTGTAGTCTGAATACTACGACTATTGGTCTCCTTCATATCAAATGACTTTTTGTACAGACTATAGTGTTCTCAAGGTGGGTATTAAGGATAATCCTTCATTACTGAGGCTGGAAAGCTTCCAACTGAATTCATGGCGGGTAATTCACCTGATGGCAGAAATGTTTTTCGTCCTCTGCCGGTCCAGTGCCTCAGCCCGTTCCTCAAGCTCATTAAGCTGGTCCTGAATCTGTTTGACCCGCTCCCCCTCTCCACTTTCCTCTGCCATGGCCTGATAGGGCATTAAAAGATACCCATCTCCATGAAACACGAACACACTCAAGGGATTACCACTCTGCCAACCACTGAAATAAAAGTATACACGTGTCAGGCATTTCAGGTTACAGGTATGTGTTTGTTTCCTGTCCTCATTTTATTACTAAAGAAATACGATATATGACAAAATCTACTTGTGCATTACGCTTTTAAGTAAAATGACAAATAAAGCCACACGCACATCAAAAACGAGGAGGGCTGATTCTGCAGCAGTACCTTTTCTTTAAGAAGCTGAGTTTTCTTCATGGCGTAGTTAGGTGGAGCTTTTCGGAACCGGTCCTTCTCTTTCACAATCTGTAAAGTCACGTTAAACGAAATATATGAAGTCAAACCTTGCCTTTAAGAGGACAACAATGAGTTCACTGTACTCCAAAAACATAAGGGGTGGACTTACATCTTCTATGTCTTTGTCGTTGAATTTATAGTTGACTGCTTCTTTAATCGCTTGCTCCTTTTTGGTGATTTCGTCTAAAGTCGGAACTTGCATTCCTGCAAGTATCATCTGCAAACAGCCAAACATTTTTAATCAAAACTAGCAATTTGCAGTCATCAGTACAGGCTGGACACTTGGCCAAAAAAATCTATTGTCAAATCTAGCCACTACTGCTCAACCCCCCCCCCCCCCCCCGCCATTCCCAGGTTCCCCTTCTTAACATTCAGGAGGACATAAAGGTCAGCCCTGAAAGGACTCACAGCCTCCTTCCACTTCATGAACTCATTGTCCGTGAACTCCTGGTTAGAGACGAACTCTAGCCTGAAAACCCGTGTGTCGTTGCCGTGTCTGTGGGGGAAACTGCGAATGTAACCAACATAAAACTTCAGAAGAACATGAAAAGCTTATATGAATGAAATGCACTCACCGTAACTGTAAGCCTTTGTTTGTTCTAGTTGAACCCAGCTGATAAACTTTTGCTGTTTCAACAACATCAACGATTTCAGCAACCTTGTCAAAAAAAAAAAAAAAGCAAAAAATAACCAAAGATTAAACAGACGGTACCATAATTAAAAGTGTATCCCCATCAACAGATATTGCGTGACTTAAAAGTAAGACAAAGCGTCGTGCGCTGGAAGTCAACACTGCACTATCCTTTGTAATATCAGTTTTCATATTACCCCACCGCCATCATTACAGGCGATCTGCAGCTCTTCACATTCACGATCACCTTGCGATTACGGTCCAGATAGACACACCGCTTCCGTAACCACCAACTGTGACCACGAGGCCGGGCTGCTCACCCTGTACACCGGCTTGCTGCTGCTGTTGCCGATTCCAATTCTGACAAAGCACCCGGTCACGGTCTTCGCGAAGAAGGGCATGTGGCACCACCGTTCCAGCTTGTGCCGCGACAAGCGGATTCGGTTCAGCTCATCGGGCAGCGACACAGGCTGCGACTTCGGTGGCGTCTCCTCCTTCCTAAACCGCACCAGAAACCGCTTCAACACAACGTAATACATCTGCAAAATGAAATATTTCCTTTATATACGGGAGAGAAATCGCCAACTAGTCAGTGACGTGTTGGCGCCCGCCCAGGGTTGGTTCCCGCCTGCGCCCGTCCCCAGTGGGGCTTAAGCGGTTACGATAATGGATGGATGGATGGCTCAACTAGTCAACTAAGCTTCCTATTGATCAGATCTATAAAGGTTTGTTAAAATCAGACATATTCTGCAAGCAGATTTGACATTTAAGCCACAAAAAGCTACACAAAAAACAACTGAGAACTGCATAATGCAATTCCTGTTAAATAAATAAATAGCAACCCATAGGTGGAAAAGTGCTTGTCATATTTTGAAAATTTAATTCCTAAAACGCTATGCCAAGAGGCGCAGAACGACCCAGCAAAGTATGACACTTACTCTTCCTCTTCATCGTAAGATGAGGATCGAGTGCTACGGTCACTTTTCACAGAGGATTTATCATCATCCTCCTCCTCCTCTTCCTCATCATCAGAGTAGACCTCACTGGTTTTCAGAGGCTGTCGCTTGGCCAGGAGTTCAGCTGTTGAGAGGGAAAAAATCAAGATGGCTAAATAAGTATTATTATAAAAAAAAATAATAAAAATAAAATAATAATAATAAAAAAAAAGATGGTTCCCTGGTTTTGCTTCTTATAGCAGCATTTTATCTACCAAATGCAGACCACAGAAAACAGTGTTCCTCAAATCCCGGTCCTGGAGGGCCAGTCTGCACCACAGTTTGCAGGTTTCCCTGCTCAAACAAACCTACTAAACCTGGTGCATTTCAGCAGGGAAACCTGAAGACTGGCCCTCCAGGACCAGAACTCGGAAACCCTGAGATAAAACGATGTGCTTCTGTCCCTATGATGGAGGCCTGCAAACCACATTGACGCAGGGAAAGTTCATGACCGATACTAAGAAGCTACAAGTTCCCTTTTTTTTCCTGAGGAGTGAGATGTGCATGGGTCACACTTGCACCTGTTCTGTTTTTCTTTTTCTCTCGCTCTGCTTTGAGCTCCTCCATAGCTTGGGACTTCTTGTCCAGTTTTTCGTCTCGTTTAGACCGCCTCTCCTTATTGTGAGACATGACCTGCACCCATTAAAAAGACATTAAGCTCACAAACAGGTGTAGGTACAATACAGCATTCAACACAAAAGACGCCTCTAAGTGGTGGCTGCCGATATGTACAAAAATCTGACCAAATGCACACTGGCCTCATTTCCTTTAATAAAGGCCAAAGGAACTGCTGTGTGGACGAATAGTGCACTTATATGTTATTGCAATACATGAGCATAATGATCTGATTTTACACATAATTTTATTACTCAGAGGATCCTGTGCGTGGAAAAATATTGTGTCCATTGCTTTCTGTTTGGGTTGATGAATCGGTATGGAATTAAGAATGTCATGATCACATGGTCACATCATATACAATTTGTAAATTACTCTACTTCTTGTAAATTACAGGAAAGTAATTCCTGCATGTCTAATGTCCTTTCGAGTGAAGAAAGAAAGGCAAACGTATTTTAGATTATCAGAGAGAATGGCATGCTAACTGAAAGCATATATTATAAAATATCAATAAAAGCAAATACATTACCAGACACAAATAAGCATAAAAAAAAAAAATCACAGCCAATTACTCCCACAGGGAACAGAGTTGAATGGCTATTTCAAAGATGCCCAAGAGAGACTCTGTCATACTGACCACCTGAGTGTCCTGGACCTGAGACTGCTTCCTCTTCTCCTGCTCCTCCTCCTGCTTTTTCTTCTTCTCCTCTTTCTCCTTTTTTTTGGCAGTCTTCAGTTTCTTCTTTATTTCAAACCTGATAGCCGTCAACGGTGACAGACGTAAACATCAGCGGGATGCGTGCGACCGCGGCAGCGGCGGGGCAAAGGGAACGACTGGAGGGACACGCGAGTCACGATGCCGCGACGCCGTGAAACGGACCGCGGCTGTCGATGGGGTACGTCTAAACCCACCGTGACGAGGGAGAGGCCGCCTACGTTCATCATCGCAAGAAACGTTTGTACTAGTAAATGTTCATGCGCAAGCAAGCTATTGATGAACGCAAAATACTGTAACGAGCCAGCAGGTAACCATTAGATGACTGGAGTCGCAATGAGTAACAAAATATAAGTTCCTGGATTCAGGTATCGCTATTTCAAATAAATAAAGTGGTTGCGCTCACCTCCTCTTCAGCACCTCCCTCTTCTCAATTCGGTTAAAGAGTTCCTGCTCCCTTTCCTTCTCAGTCATCTGCTCCAGCCTTGCTCTGTCCTCTTCATCCCCCATCAGGTCATCGTCGTACCCATCCCGGAACACGTCGTCCTCAGAAGAGGAGTCTGAATCTGAACTGGAGGACGAGCTGTTGCTCTCTGAATCGGAGACCTCACCTAGCAGCGCAGACAACCGAGATGGACCAGCTCCCATAAATCACAGAGGGGCGCCAGCTGGCCAATAAACTCAGAAAAAGAATGTGATCTCTGAATAGAGGCGGACATTTCAGGTCCAGAAAGTAAAAATCCAAACCAGGATTTTGTTTCAACCAACCAATTGAACATAAAGA
>JAODKF010000030.1:12514161-12525428 GCA_026779585.1 Mormyrus proboscirostris
GAGTCACAGTCACAGATTATGCAATTAGTTGGTTGAAACAAAATCCTGGTTTGGATTTTTACTTTCTGGACCTCTGTCTCTGAAAAACCGAACTTACACCTTTAACATAGCTGATGTTACTTCAGCAACTGCCTGCCACTGTCTGCTCACCTTCCTCGGGGGCGGAGCTCTCGGCCGAGCTGTCTCCATCCGAGCTGCCGGAGGAGGCCGCCTTGTTTGTGCGCTTTTTCACGGCTGCCCTCTTCTCGCCTCCCTTCCCGCTCTTTGCCTTCTTCTTGGCCTTGGTGCCACCCACAGTCCACTGAGCAGGGAAAAATAGAAAAACGTATACTACTGATGAAAATCAAGAGGGGCGTGGGTACACATCTCATCATCTTCAAGAACTCGCATTATTCTTGAAGTGTAAGATTTAAGATGAGCTTTACTGACCCCAGGGGAAATATTCAGCAGAGCTGACAAGCAAATACAAACAAATAGCATTAAAAGGTAATACAGCTGAAAACGGCACCTTGCTTTTAGAAGAGTTCTTAAGTGCCGTCTGCTAATGAACATGGGACTCTTCTTCTGCTTTGGAAGTCGCACACCGCAGTACCAGGTCATCTCATACCTTGTCATTTTTTCAATTGACACGAGACTTGGAGGTTAAAAATATCATAAAAGGCTACATGTTTCTTTTACTGAAGGCAAATTCCTCAAAACAAGGATCTTTACAGTAATTAAGTACACTTTCGATTGTTGTCAGGCTTCTGTCTTAGAGCCACTTGCCAAATAGATTTCAGATTTCAATTTTTTCTTCTTTCTAAACATTTGGTTTTGAGGGCAATGTCATGAACCGAGAAAGAAAAGTTTGATGGACAAAGTGGAGTGAAACGCTTTTATATAGCAGCTGTTGTATTTGACCCATGCAATCCTGCTACTTCTGTTTGGAATAAAGAAAAAAATTCTATACTGAAAAGCAGGGAAGGGAGTCTTGAATTAACATTTTGTTTTAACCACACGTTGCTTTAATTGTCTTTGACTGACAACTGAACATTAAGCACACATAATTTTGAATACTGAGTATATAGTGTATTGCTATTCTGTGTAAAAATTGAAATATGGTTTTCAGTCCATACCGCCCAGAACCAACATATACAACACAAAGGGTCAATCTTAGCTGATGTTGCCGAACGATATTTAAACTTAATCAATAATCAATATTCAAAGCTAGAAGCACCAAAGCTAAACACACAAATACTAAAATAATAAAAATGATTTCATTGAATGATCAGCCATCTACAGCAGTGGAGGATGAGGGATTTCGTCACTTCATTCTCCAAGTAGAAGAGGTCTCCGACATTTAGTCCACAAGAAGGATTTATATTAAATAATGTTGCAATCCATTATTAAATCTGGCCCGTAGATCAAGCTTTCATTTTCCAAGATCAGCAAGTTTAACCGCTGTCTCGGGCATTAGCTGGGTATCAGTATTGGGATATCAAATGAAAATAAAATGGTTATCCCCAAAATTTCCATATCAGTGCACCACTACATTAACGTCTCTACTAAAAATGGGTCTCCAGAAATTTTAGAACGATTTTTGAAAAACTGAAAAGCAATGAGACAAGAAAAGCTTTCATATGAAGCAGATTCACTTATGAAACTTCCAACAATCCAAGAATAAGATATATAATTTTAGCTAAAGAAATCCGATCATCCATGGGTGTTCAAGCTAGGCAGGGCGGCCACAGTATAAAGTCTACATGATTGTCATGCATACATTCTAAATCATAAGTGCAGTCATCTAGCCATTAGGTCCGTGTAAATGAGGGCATTACCACCAGAGCTGCAAGAAGCCTTTACCAGTGCAATCAAGCGTGTTAATCTGAGGGCTACTCTAAGCATATGCAATACACATGTTCTCTTCCTGATTAGAAAACAGTAAAGAATTTGAACAAGTGATTCAACTGTTTAGAACTAAAAATAAACATCGTCATTGTTGACCACTGCATGTGTTTTTCCCTCACCAGCTGCAAAGAAGCATTTTCAGGTATAAGCGTTCTGCAAAGTTCGATTCATTCAGCATCAAACAACTTGGCTGAACATGTGACCATTTATTGAGTGTGTGCAAGTTAAAATTTCACACGGTCGCATCCGTGCCGGTGTTTGATAATGAGGATGCTTGGCTCGTTCGCATTAATGAATTGCGACTGAAAGTCTCCCCACCGGCCCGCAGCACACGTGTGTGCAATGGTGATAAAACATGCGACATGACCAATTTGGCTGCGGTGTTAGTGTTTCCAAAATGAAACGGTGTACAGCCGTTTATTTAAATAAGTTAAATAAAATAACAAAATGAGAAGGAAAAGGAGGAGGCTGCTGGAGAGGAAGAGCCAAAGAGAGGGTCCAGAAACAGACACAAGTAATGAGAGTTATTATTAAAGGTCATTTTCAGATTAAAATATTTTGCAAATATCAAATCATGAGTCACTGTCAATGATTCAACAATACGAAACCTAGGGTATTCAAATTATGACGACTATTCATCAGCATGCAAGGGCACTGATCAACACCGAAGGTGCAATAAACATGTGCTACCACTGGAAAAGTTAGTCTGGAGTTTTTCCACTCAGACAAAACAGGTTCATATCATTTGACTTGTGTCGTAGAGTATATAAAAAAAACCATCAGGTACTAAATGTTCCAAAAACTTAATGACATTTCTTTCGTAAATTAAAATAACTATACTTTATTCATCCTTAGGGGGAAATTGGGTCATTTTCCATATATGTCACCTTATGCCTGCATCTCACATAGAATGAGGAGAACAAGTTTTGGGGCAACAAGTTTCAAAGGCAAAACAATGGCAACAAATGGCCGGTTATGGGATTCCAACTGACAAACTTTCAATCTCAGCCACAAAGTCACGAGCCGCAAAGCTAGACTACAGCCCCCGAGGAAGAGCACACTGAAATTCTTTTAGCAAAGAACAGTTTTCATCCATCAGCCTCAAATTTATGAGTCCGGCATGGTTCCACTCAACTGCAACAAGGCGACTTCACAGCTGTTTTAATGGTTAAGATTCTTAACTCAGAGACATGTGTAAGAGTAGGTCAGAACTGACAAATGTCACAGCATAGCTAACTAGTCCTGAAAGAAAAGGACTGGATTTAGACAGCCAGATTATCCAGTGTGCCCGATAAAGGAGTGCTCCAAGTGTAATGAAGTTCTTGACAACAGCATATGCATATGCAAGTGAAAAGTACACTCAAGCAGAAGAAAACAAACACTTGATCAAAGCAAAACCAGAGATCATTACTACTCACCTGAAAACCCGACTTTCATTTTTAGTTTAACATAACTGAACAGAAAATACCATTACATTATTTGACAAATGGTAAAGTGGTGACCCCCCCCATACCTCATCATCACTGTCAGAGGTTTCGGAATCAGTAGAAGCTGTTGGCTTGCTTGCTGGCTCTTCCTGTTCTTCAGAGTCCACCCTCTTCCTCTTAGCCAAAGACAGCAATTCCTGATAGAAAAGAAACCATTCTTAAGCTCAATGCAAATGTACGCAAGGTGTTAAGACGTGGCTTCTGTCAAGGCTTTACGTAAAACGTGCAAATTTAGCAGTTCAGCAATGTACATCAAGTGCTGTTCAAAAACCTCAATGTAAAAAAACGCAGGACGGGATCACTTGAGTTTTAGTAAAACATCAATACTGTTCATTATCAGAAGAGAAGCTTAAATACAATAACAAAATAAATTTCCCTGGCATCTGACATGTTTGAAATGAAGTTTTGCATAAAGGACTTGGTATAACATGACAATTCTCATCCTAATTAAAGAGTGAACTTCCATATCAGTGACACTTACAGCATCAGACAGACCTAAGACATTAAAAGCTTTTGTGATTTTTTTTCCCCATACCATACAGCCTTCTCTGATGTAACCTATTCCCTGATACTTGTTCTAGTAATCCATGAAACAAGTATATTACTAAAGCGCCATGTAATTTAAAAGCTAGCGCTTTGGCAGTTAGTAATAGTAAAATAAGCTTTTGCTCAAGGTAACTATTTTTGTGCATACTATTTTTAGAAAATCTAGCCCAGTGGTTCTCTTAGGCATAGCATACACCAAATGATTTTGCCACTTGCTCCCACTTATAGATTCATTTTGACAATCATGTAAAATCCTCAGAATATAGGTTCAGTCTAGATTGTCAGTGGACACACAGCACGTCTGATAGAAACTCTGACACTGTGCCTATGCCTGACATTATTATAAAAAAAAAAAAAAAGTCATTATAAAATAAACATTAGAAAAATGTTTTTTCTGTCACAATTTATTGACACTCCTAGATATCATATGTTACAAAGATAATACAAATATCCCCAAGTTAAATTTCAGTGATTTCTGAAATGGTCTAACAATGAACCAAAATTACAAGTGTATCAAACTAAATGTGTTGCTTTTAAAGGTAAAAACTGCAAAAAATACCAAATAAAGATATTTAGGTAGTATTACTCTGAAAAATAAAAACTCATGCTGTGTACATCATCATAAAGGCTTTTTATAGTACAACATCATTAAGCCAGTAACATAATGTTTATATTTGGATCACAAACATCCTACCTTTGTCACTGATTAGGGCAGGTATTAGGGCGCAAGGCATCATTTAATGCCACAGCACAACCCAAAAGTCAAGTTAGCATTTTAAAATGTACTGCTAAGACAAAAGATTACAGTATTCATTTCAAATCTGTCTGCATAGTTTTATGTGGAACTTTAACATCTTTCCACTCAAAACATTTGCAGAATCTCATTATATATATAAAGTACATTTTTACAACAAAATATATCTGATTATACATTATAAATACATCAAGGTAAGTGTTCTGACCAACTTAGCTGTCAACAAGATGTCTTACAGTGTCCCATTTAATTCTGGAAGGCACGCCCACAAACCTGAGCTAGCTCTGGTAAACGGGAGCATTAAAAATGCATGCAAGAAATAAAATGTTTAACGCGTTCACATAGGCTTATAACGTTTTCAGAAATGTAGTAACATGTCGCATGCCGCGTATAATTTTAGTTTCATTCTAAATTTAATCATACGTCAGGTTATTCCTATTATACAGTAACCAACGAAGAGTTTAAGTTTTAAGATCATTCTGCTAACAAGTTGAGATGTCTCGGTTTCATGATAGATCATTCTGATTGATTAGCTGTTACAGTACGAATACAAAATATGTGGCACCAACAGGTGTAAACACAACAAACTCATTTCTATGGATATACGTCGAAACATACTGGCTATGGTCCAAAGCAATCTGCTGTCATGTTATAGGTATACAGATGTAAAACAGTAGCGATGTGATTAGCAATTTATAACTTGTAATATTAAGACAACCTGCCACAAGAAAAATACCAATTATTCCTTGAAGTAATTCTTTATATACATGGAAAAGTAACGATATCATTTTGCAAAAAACTTGGCTAGACAGCCACCACAACTGATCGCTTTCAGTTTCATAAATTAACGAGCAAGCCAACTAGAGAGAGGTCGTCGTAGTTTTTAGCCGTGCTGTTTTTTTCCTATTATCAAATTAAAAGCCAGTCAAAGTGCGTAATCGGCCAAAGAATCCGGAACATTTTCAAGCAAACGAGTTGCGAGGGAACACTGTTAGCAAACAGTGCACAGTCCACCATAAAGTACCACAGCAGCTCTCCACCGAGTAGTAAACATTCCGCTATAATGCGGCAGTTTGCAATCCAAAGACGGTGTATAGTCCCTTATTTTGCTGGGTTAAGGAACAACGCTATGACGCGCTACATTTAGTTGATGACCTTTCTTCATAAAACGATAAATACATTAGATTCGACGTCTTTAGCAATTAGCCTACTAACGACAAATTAAGACGACCAGTTCAAACCGATTAGACAGGCCCGTGGCGCGGGGTTTTTTTTCTGAACACTCAAAGCACCTTTATTAACATTAAGTCCAATATAAGATCGATCGTGCTGGAAAATTGAACGACTTCTTACCTGATCTAAATTGTCATCACTCGCGCTGTCTTCAGAGTCGGAGTCAATTACGACTCGTCCTTTCCGCTTCTTTACATTCACCATGATTACCTGGGAATACGTTTGGTAAGCACGAGCGAAACAGCGCTAGCCCCACAGCCTTCTACACAAAGACTCTGCGGACTCCCTGAGCATGCGCGAGCATTACGTCACTCCGCTTCTTTATTTTTTTTCAACATTCTATGTTTTATTGCTTGCAGCAAACAATGTACGAAATATATAATGCTGCCATCTATGGCTCGGGAGGACGAAATGCAAGTGAGATGTGCACCTGTATTTATGCATTACGCTGTATTGTAATAATAGCTAAAAAAATCACCATGTAAGCAACACTATGTAGACCAAATTCATAAAAAAATATGGAATGGGTTTGCATTATTTGACATTGGTTGCACAGCTTTATTATTGTTTGTTTATATTTCAGTAGCATTAGCTTAAATATATGAGTAATTCAGGAATGGAATTATTCCTATGTTTAAGCCAGGAGTCTCCAAATCCGGTCCTGGAGAGTTACTATCCAGTAGGTTTTCTATCCTACCTGGCTTCTGATGAGCCACACCTGTTCCTGGTATTTACCCCAAAACAGGTGTGGCTCATTAGAAGCCAGGTAGGATAGAAAATCTACTGGATAGTAGCTCTCCAGGACCGGAGTTGGAGACCCCTAATTTAAGCCCATATACATCATACATATTCGTTTAAATGATAGTAGGGTAAAATCTATGAAGTTGAACCCCCGCCCCCCACGTCCGAGCAGAAATGCAAGTAACACTGAAATATTACAAAATCAATCTGGAATAATAGCATGGAGGAAAACACGCACAAAATGTTTTGTTCAAATTTACAGGTATACGTGCAGATATTTTCCGGATAGAAGGACATTTAGTTATTTTAAAATCAATTCAGCGATGCTGTCCCCACTTGACAGAAGTAGGAGAAGCAAGAAAGAATTAGCAATTGTTGCTCCAGTTATATGTGTGTAAAAATAAAAGGATATATACTGCAATACTGTACTATATACTGTAAGCTGACATTCAAATATTTAGGTTACTGAGAAGACTGCAGCGCCAATGTAATGTTTCAAAAAGCGGTCTTGCCAAATATGCAAAGCTGCTAGGAACTGAAATTCACTTTATCGTGTTTCCGTCGGCATGAAATATTTGCGGCGTCAACTTGCATGGTATCCAATGTACGCTGAAGTTCATTTTGATTAGTAAGGTGACTTGCCTTTCAAGTGATTCTGTTTAGTTCGTTGTATGTAAAACTCCTAAACAAAAACGCATTTTCATTACATACAATAATAAGGCGCTGGCCGAGTCATGATTTATTTATTTTGTTGTTAGCTATGTTCATTTAAACAAACGCACGTTCTACCGTTAGTCGTATTGGATATCTTGTTCAGATTGTTGACAAGATTGATAATTACAGAATAACCAAGTGCCTCGATGTGCGCATGATTTCATTGAGTTTGAGTAGCTACCGACTTAATTAAGCTGGGCAAACGGACACATTACGTGCAAGTACAATACGTTTAGGGATTTATTCTTCTGAATAGTTCTATTCAGGAGAAACACGCATGGCATTGATTTTGGCCAGGACGCTAAAAAATTATAATGCCAATCGTTTTCTTGCACACTCATTGCTTTCTTGCCCCGTGATATGTGGTAGTCGGACTTCGTATTACGGGGAGTACAGAAGGGCTGGTCAACCCCGGGACAATTCTCCACCATGGAAGAAGATCCGTTTCAGTTTCGCCAAAGGTGTGGAGGGGGTGCAGAAGCATTTTGGGCTATTGAAGGAGGAGATATTGGGTCGCTTGGTGGGACCGCAAGGACGGCCACTGAAGGAGCACATGCTGGAACAGACCAGAGTTCAGTGGGATTTCCGGGGCCCTGAGAGTCTTAAACAGTGGATTGTCTCGTCAGACCAAGAAATTGGAGGGCGAAGTGTGGTGTTTCTTCAGCTGAGCAGAAACAGCAGCACCTGTCTGGTGTATGGTACACTGTGTTCCACTCCCCCGCGGGATGGAGAGACACGGTATAGCGGATACTGCACATTGTGCTCCAAACGGCTCCTGGTAAGTTAAAGGAAAATAAAATACCTCTCAAATTCATGTTTTGGTGAGAATTTAATTCAGAATATTTCCTTCTGTAGAGTTCATTTGACAGGAAGAAGCATATTGACTGGACAAGTTTTAACACTTTGCACCTTCGTATTCGTGGCGATGGACGACCATGGATGATAAATATTGCAACAGAGACCTACTTCACACATCAGAAGAATGATATGTACAACTACTTTTTGTATACAAGGGGTGGACCATACTGGCAAGATGTTAAGGTACAAAGAGTTTTTTGTCATGTCTTTTTTGGGGGGATGGTACTTTTCAGTAGAAACCAAAGGTGGAAAAACTGGACAAAAATACATTATTTGGCATTTAATTTATGTGAATGTAGGCTATAGTGTATTTTAGAGCAGTGCTTCTCAATTGGGTGGTGGGACCATTTTCACTGAGCTGTGAATTGTGCTCTGAAGTTACTTTTATTGTCATCAGGGTCCCCTCCCATATGTGTGTATATTTTTTTACATTTTAGCACCTTCCCCAGAGTGATGAAGTCAAACAGCCGTAGGACTTATTAAAACCATGTTTCACATGTTTCATACTAGATGCCATGTTTTTGTAGAGAAAAACACAATTGATACCGGAAGATCAGAACACGCATATACCTGTGGGCAGACATTAAGCCCCAGCTTTAAGGGCTAGCCAGTTTTAAATATCCTAATCTACAAATTCTTCTTGGAGAAAAATAAGATACTTTATTGATCCCCGTGGGGAAATTCTCTTTGCACCTCCCACAACTTGCTCTCTGTAGGTGAGAGTAAGCTGGCTGTGACAGCCAGCCACCCATAGCAGCACCCAGGGAGCTGAGGATTAAGGGCCGGCCTTGCTCAAGGACCCACAGATGTGATGAGGGTTAGCCCACTGAACATATTGTTAGTCAATGAGGTTTCACAACTTTGTAAAATTATCTTTTTGCAGATTCCATTTTCAAAGTTTTTCCTTTCCAGTCGAGGGAGAATACAAGATAATCAGCATCCTATATGGCTGGACAAGGTTGGTATCAATTTTAACCACAATCGGGTCAAGCAGCATTAGAACAAGAATTTTATTAATGAAGTACAGAGAGAGTACAATATGTTTGCATTATGATCTGTCCTATTCTTGATTTTTATTTCTTCTCTTTTTTTGCTTTCTTAGGTGAACACAGTTGCATTCACCCTGGCTGATAAAGCAGATGGTCCATTTCAGCTGGAAATTGATTTCATTGGTGTTTGCAATGACCGAGCACACGCGGAGGACTTTGCATATGAACTGTACAAAAGGAACCCAGAGGTTTAAGACACTGAACTGGCTGGCTTTAGACATTTGAGAGTACAACTGAACCGCTATGGATTTAATCTCTTATAGTTGATATAAAACAGCAAAGAACATTTTGTGCAGAGATGCACAAATAAACATGCAATTGAGAATTGACTTGGCTTATAAAAACTTGCAAAAATATGCAACTACGATAAAAGTAACAGCTGCAAAGGATACACAAATCTACACAGTCATATGTGGTACATATACAAAGAAAGTTCCTGAAATTGAGACCTCCTAGGTCATGACAAGGCCTCTCCTTGCTCCAAGGACTTTCTCTTTCTTCTGCTTCCTGTCCTCCATTTGTTTTGTGCGACGGTCTTCCCTTAAGATCAGAATGCATGGAGAAGTACATTGTAACTGTCATAAGACTCTCATTTCAGACATCACACAACCCTTTAAAGCAGCGTTTCCCAACTCGGTCCTCGGGGACCTCCAGACAGTCCACGTTTTTGTCCCATGGAGCTGGGAAGGAGCAGAAATGTGGTCTGTCTGGGAGTCTGATGGACTGGGTTGCGAAATAGTGCTTTACGGTATGACAGAAAATCGAGAGATCGATAGGGGGATACTGATGTTCTTAAAGCTAAATCTTGACCAAAGCATAGCTGACGATTACAAAGTCGTCACTCATATTGTATAAGCACATGCAAGAATCTAAATGCTTGTAAAAAATTTATTAATATAGTTGAGGTGGGAATTAGCACAATTCTAAAGAGGCAATAACACAAAACTCAAATTACTACATATTTCATTAGACACATAACACGTAATCAAGTCAGCTTAGTATGAGATGAAAGTTAAAAAGCAAAGCACCTAGCATTATTCAGCTATGAAAACAAACTTTATATTTTATAAATGATTTCCATCAAAATATCAGTGAGGTTCAGTCTGATATATTCCAAGCCAAACGATACAAGATATGTTATTTTTATATTAAGCACAGTACACAATTTTGGGAGATTTAAGGACACAGACTTAAGTTACTGGAAATATGGTAGTAATGCGTACTCACCTTGTTTGTACCTGGTGCTGCTTATACTTCTTTTGATGTGACTGAGTTAACTGAGACCCGTTTAGGGCTGTGTTCTCCTGAGTCATCCCAAATGGCTTCAGCTTTCCTAAAAATACGTATCGAATAGCTGAAGCATGCAGTACAGCACGAACGATAGCCATCCATATACAATATTGCAGAAACACGATCTCACCTTTGTGTGGTTGATAGGAAAGGGGCCGGGAGAGGCTGGCCTTCAGATCAAATGTATTCTTCTTATTGGTGCCAGGAGTAGTGGAAGTGCTTGTATTTCCAGTAAAAACAAAAGCAGTCCCTTTAAAAAGAAAAAGAAAGAAAAAAAAATTAAATTACAGAATCCACCCGGCCAATTACATAAGTCTTATTAGCTTCTTACTTTAACAGCCATTGTGTGTAGCTGCCTGCTCCTATACTGCTTACACTTATACCATGGCATTCATTGGAAGCACTAGCCAGCCGAACTCGGTGTCACTTTACAATAAGCCCCTATAAAGAACATAAGAACTATACAAACGAGAGGAGGCCATTCGGCCCATCAAGCTCGCTTGGGGAGAACTTAACTAAGAGCTCAGTGTTGTTAAAATCTTATCTAGCTCTGATTTAAAGGAACCCAAGGATTCAGCTTGCGCTACGTTATCAGGAAGACCTATAAAATACCTGTACTTTATATTTCTGATCCCTACATGGAGCACCTTACATTTGTCTATGTTAAATTTCATCTGCCAGGTATCAGCCCAGTCACTAATTAAATTA
>JAODKF010000030.1:12525528-12536936 GCA_026779585.1 Mormyrus proboscirostris
TCCTCAAAAAACTCCAACAGATTTGTCAAACAGGATCTACCTCTCCTAAATCCATGCTGGCTATCCCTCAAAATGTTCTGAGTCCAGGTAATCTACCATTTTCTCTTTGATTATAGCCTCCATGACTTTACCAGTTAGAGTTTATGAATGGCTTATAATCTGGTCATTAATTAGGTTGTACCACTTTGTATATTACTAGACAATTTTAAATAAGTTCTTTTTTACGAGTTACTACCATTTAGTGGCAGAAGGGAAGCCTCATTGTAAAGTGGTACCCTGCACTCAGATCTAGCCGAATGACTGTGAATGTTTGCAATGTGCTATTTGCCTCACTTGTATGTTACTTTGTACAAAAGTGTCTGCTCAAACCATAATTTTTATATAGGCTTTTTTCGGTTCAAGTATTACTTCTACCTGTACCAAGGAACACAAAGGCTTAGCCATAGTTGCTCTTTCTACCTCCAAAGAATTACCTGGCGTCTTGATATTGCTGGTATTCAGTGCAGGCTTCGTTTCAGGCTTTATCCGTGAAACAGGCCGAGGAGTCAAATTAGAGTCCCCAAACGGAGACATGCGTGCCGGCGTCTTCACCAAGGAACGCTTATGCTCGTTGTCCAGAGTCGCCTGTGAAAATCTGCAGAACAACCAAACATGGTTTCAATGGTAAAACTGTTACAAGCACAGCCAGAACACTACCAATTCAAAATAAAATGAGACGAACGTGGCACCATGAGTGAGCAACTCCCTCATTATAGGCACAAATTAAAGTGGAAACTTTGCAGACCGTTTCCACTGTCAAGGCAGTCTAACCTTGATCAAAGTTTAATTGCACCATTTAACAAATAGCTCACACGGCTATTAGCATTTCACAAGCTGCCAAAACGCGAAACTGCTAGGCATATAAAATGTTAATGAATTGACGAGCAAAACCGAAAATTGTGTAGTCATGGTAGAAATTGGTTCAGTAGATGTTATTGAGTTTACTAATAAGGACAAGGATTACTAACCTGACACTGATCTTTCGTGTGGACAGGACAGTGGGTATGAAGACACCATCATCCTTCGGGGCAGGCCTGCTTGCAGAAGGCTGAGTAAGCCGGCGGGTGTCAGTGCTAGTTCTTTTCCCCTTAGGTGCTGGACTGAACAGGGAGACACGGCCTGCTGCTGGTTTCTGGAGAATACACAAACATGAACTGCAGTTAGGTAATACTTTAGTTAGACATTTTCACATTGTCCGCAGTCTATGACAGAATACAGCGTGTGATGTACTAACCATAATTCCTTTATCGGCTGATTTCGGAATAGTCTTCTCAGAGATCATCTGGGAGGAAGAAAGAATATAAGAATGATTAACATCATAACAATGATCATGCCATTAGGAAGCCTGAAGGCCTAGATAGAAAACAGACATTCTGTAGACTGCAGACTACATAAAACAATACTGACTACACGGCTCCCAATAACAGTGAAAATTTACATGAACAGGCTCAGAAAAAGTCAGGCACAACTTACCTTTAATTCCTTTACAGAAGTCTTATACACCTCTATCTGCTTGGCTTTTCTCTGGACATACGAGTCAATGGATTCCATCTTGTTAAAATGTGCTTCATGGAGTTTCTTGAAGTCTTAAGCAGACAATAATACAACTTAAGTAGATTTATTCACTAGTGAAAAATTCCATAGCATCTTTGATGTAGAGACTGAGCACGTCGCACATTTGTGCTGTAATTTTCTTACTAGGTGTGGTTGGCTTGAGTGCAGGTCTACTACATTGTTTCTTAAGGAGTCCTTCGTGGCGTGGGATTTTGCCAGGTCTCACAGGGATTTTACTTCCCCCTAAGGAAAAACAGCCACATGGTGCCACCGAAATTAAGATTTTTTTTTGGATGCTGTATCAAAATGAGATTAAAACAAAACACAAAAATATCAAATGTCATTTAAGATGTCAAAGGCTTAGCACTTACACAATGCTTAACGTAATCCATACAAAACGTAAAACATCGATTTGTAAATCCCTTTTGTTCAATAGCGTTGCATACTATCTCTGAAAGCAGCGCCTGCGTATTCATGGGTGTAGTCTGTGGTAGTTTTATGTGGAAATAACAGACACATTGTTTCACAGAATTACATCCAGAATTCTGGATACAAAGCCTCACTACATTAGCGTGTCTCTCTCTCTCTCTCAAACACACACACACACCAACCTTTCCCAGCTTCTAAACCACTCTGCAGAAGCAGCTTGAGACTGCATACCTCTTTCCTCCACTGATACCGTAGCAGCTGTAGGTATTTCAGGCTGCACTTCAGAAAGCCTCCTCTTTTTGAAGCTCGGTTCATCCATTTTTTCATCCATCTATTAAACAAAGTCACTTAACATGTGTACCATGTTTGTGTACAAAGCTTGCCCGTAGATAGAAGGTTCACGAATTCAGCATAAAAATCCAGTAAAAACACAAGAAACTGATTTGAATTCAACTTGAGTATTTCTCATTGTAAAAATAAGAAAATCACTACCTGACCCAGATTTCCTGCCAAGATCAAGTCGCTTTCAGCTCCATTGTCTTTTTCATTTGCCTGCTTATTCTTAGATTTTTTGCCTCTGCCACGATGCTTCGTGACAAATGCACCGCTGTCAATGGATGGTGGGACATCACTTGGCTCATCAAGCTGAGAATTATCGGCACTAAGTGTTTTCTGCTATAGGAAAATAAAATCAGCATTTATTTAAATGCAAGAAGGAAGGGTAAATGTCAAAATGTGTTTTAAATTAACCACACTTCACTTTAAGAACAAGGCTGGACTATTCGTCTTCTGTAATGGCGTTTCATCTATCTAAACATGAGTCTGTGAAGGGGTCCTATGGCTCTCAGGTGAGTACACAGAGACATATTCACAGACATTTCTCTCAGGTGAATAGAATATCTGAAGGGTTGCCACCTCTAATACAGCGGCAGGTGGAGTAATGATGCAAAACAGACTATTAGCGTTTCTCCAAGTTGCAAACATTAAATCCCGACGACTGAAAGACAGACAGCAGTAAACGAAGTAAGTGTGTTTGGTATGGGAGGATCTTGAAATTAGAATGAACTTTATTGATCTCAGGGGGGAAATTCTTATAGTAAAAGTCAATTGCGGAAATTAATTCTCTTAATATTAGTACACAAGTATATGAAAACAATCAGCCATTTAATGTTACCACAATTTAAACGTTAAAGTCAAAAGGTGAACTGATAATAATAATAATAAAAAAATCAAAACAATAAGCATAAAGAAAGTAGATGTTATAAAATGTCAGGTAGCTGTTTACTTACACATTCTACATGATGTTCCTGTTCTTGATAATGCCGGTTCAGCGCTTTCAACAGTTTATCAGCCTTAGTGGGGATTAAAAAAACAGCTCTAAAATCCACAAACCAAATACTAACGGCATAGACTAATTTAAAAATAACACCGCAGTAAATAAGCAACCTACGCATTTAAACGGTAAGATATCTCAGTAGAAAGGGGTTCATCTAGATCGCTGAAGTCAAATCACAAATCGTATTCGCTGCACAAATCCACATATAACATACCTTCATATTTGCTTTGAGACCAACATCTTTAGCCAGTTTCCGCAAATCTGCATACTTGAGCGAGCTCAAATCCATATTATATCCCAAATGTTTTGAAATTAGTATCAATTCGAAGCAGCTACAATAATTCACCTTTATCTTCCAAGTTCGTTTTCTACATCAGTTGAAATCATACAGGCGGTTTTTCATTACACGTTTCAAATTTGTGATCCAAGCCTTTTGATTTGTGGACTCACCTCTGACGTAAGCACATTCTTGCCAATCGGTGGTCTGTATTAGAGTTTGTTTTCAATCGTATTAAACCCTGCGAGCTGCTATTGGTTTAGCCAATTAACTTAAGAAAATGTAAATGTTGCGTTGCATAAAGCTTCGACACTCATCACGGGGCGGTTTAAGAAGAAGGCTGTATTGTTGGGCTGTTTGATTTTTCTAAATATCGACGGAAAGATGCTAAAACACTGCAGAAGAGAAACAAGGAATAGTTCTCCGAATTTCGTGTATAAATACGAACTGAAGAACGATGAGGGCACGATGGATTGTAGTGAACTGTTGACAAGCATCATTAGTAACGCGGAACATGAAGCAGATTACCGAAACGCCGTAGTTCTGCACTGCGGGGCATGTTACACGGTTTTGAGTGATACATTCGAAGTTTGCGGCGAATACAAGACGCTGAATTCCATTATATGTGCTCGTGAGTAGCGCGCCTTTGCATGGCATCAAAATGACAGCTGCCACGTGCAATAAATGTTCTAAATGATTATATTCTATTACTGATGTCCGGTTTCTTGCTAAGGCAATCGTTAATAGTGGGTCGAATTTTATGGTTTTAATGAATGCCAGAACTAAAGAATGTGCCGTAGTAGTATTCTCAGAATCTAAATACTTTGGCATGCTGTATAATTACAAACTCAAGGTTCTGGGTTCTTTTCCTGTATAGTGCAGTGTGCAGTGAAATACTTTAAAAGATGGTCATTTATAGGCAAAAGGCAGCAATACCGTTTCACCTTACCCACAGTTGTCCATTAGTTTTCCATACCTCTTTTCCAGTACACGGACCCATTTCTCAGGAAGCACGGAACACAAAAAGGGGGGGGGGCACGAAACGGAATCCGTTCACTTTCAATTCACTTCTTTATCATTGTCCACGACAGCAAACTGGATCTCTTAAGATCACTTTAGAGATTAAGCATTCTAGTTGCTATTCCTACTCCTACTGTGCCTTATTAAAGTCATTCAGTCTGGTCAGTTACGAAAACATTTTTGTATTGTTGAAGTCCATGAAACACTTAAATTACAAACGTACCTTCCCGTAACATTTGTCCTGACAGGAGTAACCAAACATGTA
The DNA here is from genome assembly GCA_026779585.1 of Mormyrus proboscirostris. NCBI lineage: Eukaryota > Metazoa > Chordata > Actinopteri > Osteoglossiformes > Mormyridae > Mormyrus > Mormyrus proboscirostris. Next base: position 12,530,449 of record JAODKF010000030.1, read on the forward strand.
ACGATTAAGGAAGAGCTGGGGTTTCAAGTGCAAGGACACTTAACTGGATGGTAAGTGCAGAAGTGTGTACAGGTTAACTTGGAACATATAAACAAAAACAGGCAAGGATCATCAAATATTCATTACACACAAAATATAATTTACTATTTTTGTATTTACTCCCCACCACTACCACCACCAAGGTGAATTGTTAAGATCTTTACAGTTTATAAGAACTGAATTACTGGAGATAAACCGTTTTGAAATTGGATCAGTCTGTGATGATTAATCAATGTCTTAGAACATTTGTGTAACAAATGGATAAATACGCAACAAATAGAACGAGCTATTGTTATATGCACTGTGGAGAACTTTTTACAGGGTAGCACAGACAGTATGGCATAAGACAGTATTTCTTTTAGTTGAGGTAAGTTAAATGGCTATTTCAATAAGTTCTTAAAAGGTGTGTGGCAATTGGTAATTCTTCATTTTGACCGCAGTGAGATTTAAAACCTGTACATTAATGTCTCCCTCCCTCCAGTACTTACAACGCTCTTCAGTGTTCTGGCTGTTTTCGCTGCGTGGGAATCATCCTAAACTCCACCACAAAACATTTATCTGCACTTCGTAGCCTTTATCTTTTACAGAAGGAAAACATAAGCTGGTGAGTATTTGTCTTCGTTTTATGCTGCGTAGCTGTAAGCCAAACCCATTTTTAATGTATTGATTTCTGTATGTACTGACATTGAGCTCCCTTAAGCTCGGCTGACTGCAGTGTTTGTTGTAGTTACAGGTGTGTGCATCTCCTCGTTTCACAACTGATGAAATTGTAATGTAGCAGACTGCTTAAAAAAACATGATTCTGGTTATTTACGGCCAATTAACGTGGCCTTAATTCCATAGAGAAATAAGCAATTAATGATTCTGGAAAACTAAACAATTGGGGCAAATTTTCTGACAGGTTTGGGTTCTGTGAATCCTAAGGTTCACTGTCCTTTTGTTTTGGTGACCCAGTTTGAGAGACATCCGAGATAGTTTAGCTTCTTCAGAAATTAGAATTTGAATGAACTTCATTGGTCGCAGAAGCAAATTCTAGCGCAAAAATATTTTAATCTTATTCATGTATTAAAAATAGCATAGATGACTAAATGTATTCCCTCCAATTCTTATAGAAATCAATAAAGAAAATGTGCTGATGAATGTGCAGAACAGAAACTAATATGAGCTTTAATTACTGGAGTTTCTCTCCTCCACATTAAAGTCTCAAGCCCTAATGACATTTATATGAATGGTCTGTCAAAATGATTCATAATCATAGGAGTGTTTTATATTTGAAATGACAAAATTTGTCTCTTTTTTTTTTATAGCTACAGTTTTAAAACCAGTAGCGTAATCAAAGCATCTGATATGACTTTTGAGCCTGGTACCATCAAAAATAGTCTCGATGAGGTAAGTTGAGCCTAATTAACGAAATTTGTCCAGTGGGACTGGAATAATTAATGCACATTAAGGTGGGGTATGTAGTAGCATAGTAAAAATTAGAGATGGGTGATAAAATAATGTAAAAGCTGGAATAATGGTTACTTTAATGGAGAAGATTCTTTAGTAATCCTTCATTTTATATGTGATTGCCTTCCAGTTGAAACAAGAATTGGACAGAATGTTGGAGCATATGGTTGTTATACAGAGGCAGCTAAAAGGAGCAAAATTCGGCTAAGACGGGACAGAGGAACTTTCATATGACATTGGCAAACGTCAATTCCGTTTTGGCATGAGTTTGAAGGTGTGATGTAATAGTTGTATATTTATCGAAACAATATAAATAAAGATTTGTGTTTAACCACACAAAAAGAGCAACTGCTGAGCATATTCAAAGAAAAGTAAGATTAATTGGTTGACAAGATTTATACATGCTTGTGTCCACATTTACATTATTATTAAGCAATATGAATTTTAGGACTAATGGTTTTAATAAATTAGAAAAAAGATTTTTGTATGATAATGTTGCAATAAATATTCTGGCTATTTCTGCAGAACATCTAAGTGTAGTGTGAATTGATAGACTGGTATTGTTGATTTATTAGACCATCTTGACGGTCAAGTCTATGGCCTTACATGGTGAGTTGAGTATCACACTTGAAGGGATTGTTCTTCAGTGACTACAAAATGAATAAGGGCAGACCCAAATAACGAACCATCACCATTTTGTGCAATTGGCACCATGCTGCTTTTATTGCTAAAATTACTGGGTGCAGAGTTCGCAGTTTTACAAAGCCAGAGAGAGTCTCCACAAAACATGCCCTGTGTCTCCCACTGTCATTTCTGAAATGCATAGTTTACTTATTTACAGCCAACATTTTCAGTACTCATGGTTTCCTGTTACAGCAGTTAATGTAAAAATCACATTTGTAATCCATTATTCAAGTGTAACTTTTAGACCCAAAATCACACAATTAAGTTAGCCAATTCACTTCCAAAAGGAAAAAAAAAAACACATTAGGCATTTTACCAACTCTCTATTTTAGAATTCTCTTGCATGCACCGAGTACAAAAATTAAATCCTGTAACTGGCAATGTCCTATGAAATTTTAGGACATCATGAGCCATTTCCTTTTTTGTAAATATTTTTTTACCATTTTTACATAGTAGTGACAAAAGTAGTTCCTCTAAAAGAAAATGGAAATTGGCTTCATTTCAGTAGTAACTTTCATTTTAATCAGGGCATGATTGGTTAATATATTCAGTGGCCAACCATTCCACATAAGCAGTAACTTGCAATTAGAAGATAAGGATTTAATGAAATTCAGATGATTCTACATGTTTTAATACCTGTTGCACCACTTTTATACTTTCTGACATTTGTGGGGCTATTTCTGTTGATATAGGAATTACAGTACAAGAATCAGTCTTTGAATTAATGATTTTAAATCTCATCACGTGGAACCTACAATTAATTAAAAAAATTAAATTGTTATAAAGTGAATTATTGCATGCATTGAAATATATTTGCCTATTTTCATGCATTAAGTAAGGAGCCATACCCCTTGTACTGTAGCATATTTTGTGCATTAATTCTTTTCCTTGTAAGCTATTCTCAACCCTTAGACGATTTAAAAATGATAAACTTCCAATGAAAGACTAATACGTTGCCTAAAAGACTGAGTACACACAATAACTGCAATATCACTAATAACATTTTAGTTTGGCTAAAATGAACAAACTGCATAAAAACTTGTTTATGCTAGTTGTATTCTAATAGCTATTAATCCTAATTTATTTGGGTGAATATACATTTTTTTCCATAACTGAATACCTTTACGCAAAATAAGACCACTATAGACCCTATTGCTTTCAATAACATTAGCTTGCTAAGCACAATTTAGACTAGAGCATGCAAGATATACATATAAGGGTTAAAATAATTCCTTGATTCTACAGAATACCATTTGTCATGAAGTCGATACTCCTACGGTCTATAACCACTCAGCCAAGTGCTTTTCTTAAACTCGTATGAATGGTAACCACCAAGTCTTTCAGATTTAAACATTACAAATCCATCATCAGGTACCATACTTTGTTTACACTGTATACTTTTTTCCCTTAATGAAACAAACTTAACTGGTCAGTGGCATAAATGTTTGAAACCATTGCAAACAAAATCTTAGACTTAATAGCCTTATCATAACCCTTATCTGGACAATCAGAATAGAACACGGGTCAAAGATAACTCTGACTGGCAAAGTTTAGCACCAGCAGGGGGGAAGGGTGTCAACTCGGAGCACAGCACCCTTTTCAGACAAGTACATCGAGGTTTATCCATGGAAGCTGGAGTATATGATGTGGTCCTGCATCGATGGGGCTATGAGATGTAAAATGCAGTGCAGGAACCATTCAGGACAGACAAACAGCAATGCGCAGACTAGCGGAGCAACGCATGTCCATGCAGGAGAAATGGATTCCTACATACAAGGAGGCCACTCCCCCCTGTTGCTGAGATTGAGGTCTACAAATTTTTAAATATCTACCAGGAGAAACTACTTCCCTGGGACATCCAGACTTTGAAGACACCATCTTACTTTAATATTATTTTTATTTAACAAGTAAGTTAATGTTAATTCAATGTTCATACTTGTTAATTCAGGTTTAAAAAAAGAAAACGCTCAATAGTTCATATTTTGTGTTAGCATAATTTAGTATTAACTAAGGCAATCACTTTTTTAAAGGACAATGGAGGAGTACGTTTGGTTGGAAACGAAAAAAAAAAGTCCTTAAGGTTTTTTGTCCTTCAACCTAATTTTAATATACACAAGACAATCTATTTTAGCCCTACAACCATTTCACCATAGCTACAATTAGTCACTACTCAACAGATCCAACACTGATACCATGCAAAAAACTTTATTGCTTCTAATTATCTATTTTATGGCTTAATCTGCAATAGATATTCTATCAAAACATTCTGCATTCCATAGTTTGAGGTATTTATCTACATTGCAATATATAAACAGGACTATAGTTTTAACATAACTGTACGCTAAATTCTATGCATAACTGTGTGGTGTTAATAGTAAACTATTTTAACAATATAACCTACCTTTAGTGAAACATTACCATTCTACTACCACCCGAGATGGATCTCTGAATATATCTGAGACTCCTGTTTCAGATATATGTATTCTAAAATTCTTTCGCCTGTCTATATCAAACATTTAAGGGTGTCTTTGGGTGCTTATGCATGCCTATTTCGAAAGGTTTGGGAAATCCATTTTAATCTACAGATTTATCAATTAAAAACCTTGTGTTTAAAATAACTATAAAGTCTCAGGACACAACTGTATGAAATATACAGATGCAGAGATGTTAAAGAGATTGCACTTCCTAATACAAACAAAAAAAAATTAACATTTAAAATGATATTGTACAATACAGAATCCAAAGATTGTATTTCTATTAGCAAGACTATCACACTTGTCAAGGGTTAAGAAACTACAGTGTGGAATTCCTCCTTGAAATCTAGCCTTAGATGGTCAAGAGAACACACACTGCATCCTGGTTAGTACTTTCCCTTATGCAGAGTAGAATCTCCTTTGTCTCATTTTTTACATTGTGAATAATTGTATGAGTATTTTATTGAGCAAGCATTACTACCTCATGCATGGCCAGTTTTAACACTGGTGCTACGCTCCTGCTAGTAAGCTAATGCACATGGGACTATACATCTTTTAATGGAAGACGTTGGTGATTTTGTTGTTGTCAAACAACTTGTCACTTGTTTCACAATCAAATTTATACATATTTATATTAAAGAAAACATATTGCACATTCCCGTTGTAAAGACAGATTAGGGTGCTTCACATGGAGCTGGTTCAAAAATGGATTCATGACATATAACAACCACTTAAAAAGTACAAAGCAACCCCTCTCCCTTTCCACTGACAATCACTTTCAACCCAAGACTTTCAAATCATATCTTAACTAATTCACATTTGAATCATACTACTGAATAAGTGCTGCATATTTAATGCTACACATAGGAATGGAGGTTTATATGTGGGATACGACTGAAGTAGAATTGAATTTAATATGGGGGCAACAGCATATTACCTTCTCATATCAGTCATGATCAAGGCAAAGTGGTCGTGTTATATGAGCTTATTAAAAATATACAAAATTTATATTGAAGATATTTTTCCAGAAAACTTGCTTATGCAAACTAATCTGTTGTCTGCTCTCTATGAACATGATGTGCTATGTACCATATTTTGCATGATTAAGGCATAGAACTAGTGGTACTAGAGAAGAACGGCGATATGTTCCTAGTCCCCACCACCAGCCCACGCTGGCTGCTACTTTTCGCCAAAGATAAAATGAATGCATACCTTTTTTTGCAGCCTTAATTTTGTATGCCCAACCTTCCCGCTAAAGGTCACATCAGGTCAGAAACCTATACCATCACAATCGGAGCACATCTGTCCACCAAGAGAGACGTGCTGTTCACAATTGCAAAAGTTGTGAAGCCAAAAATTATGGGGACAGATCCTACAACAGCAAGACTTTGATGGGAAGTACAGCACATACACCTGTATTTTCTCCTTAAATTGTTATACATGGTTTTGCTGGTTAACATTAGCTTTAACAGAAAGAAAAAGAACTGTGGTATGTGTACTTGTTGAATAGATGGGGGTTGCCATCCCAGACATGCCTTGCTCATTCCACCAGGATTTATCAGCCATCTTGCCAGTGACAGGACCACATTCTCTGTGCAGGCTTCCCTAGGTCAGCTGGTAAAGGAATAGGCACCTTATAGGGTCATTACATTTTTATTCAACAAATTAGCCAATAGTTTTTGCATCATCATTTTTGAATTTGATTAAATTTGCCATAAGACCGACACCTACCTTACAGAGCTCAGAAATTGTTTTTGTTTCGTTTTACATTTTCTTCACTGCAGGTAGCAAAAAATTTTAGTACAGGGTGCTTTTTTATGAGCTGTAACTTTTTTACCATTA
>JAODKF010000030.1:12542082-12557149 GCA_026779585.1 Mormyrus proboscirostris
AAAAGAGATATTGCTACAGCATAACTGTGGTCCAAGCAATGCACCCATCTACACACACACACACACACACACACACAAAAATCACACTTCAAATCCAAGTATTCAGTGCAGTAAAATACTCGCAGCACCTGCAAAAATGGCTGACTGCTGACTGACTCAAGTAGTGTACAAGTTTTACAATGGCTTCGATTGAAAGCTATAATTGTTCTGTAAAATTTGACTGTGACTGGGAGAGAAGAAGAAAACAAGTGAAACAGTTATATGATGTGTAAGAAGGTATCTTGACTGGGTACTGCTGTTTTTTACCATGTTATCTGGCCAGTTGATGCTGGTCATGAACAACGAGAGGTGTGCCGTTCCTCCAATCATAAACTAAATTAGGATGGAGAGGACCCCAGTATCCTATATCACATCAAACACCAGAAGGTCCTGACCAACCTTGATAAACTCATTGAATGAGATGGAGTTGTCCCCATTCTGATCAGCCTCTTGTATGGTCCGGTCTGCAATACTGCCCAATTGCTCATCTGAGATGTTAACACCGACCATCATTCTCAACACCTGAAGGAAACGAAAGATAAACGTCTCAAAAACAAAACAGAACAAAACACATGGTCCCAAGAATTACACATCCTCACAATTGAAAATGGATTTTAAAAAGTATGAACATTGGTTTATGCAATGGTAATTTAAAACATTCTATTTTTAAAATATGGATTGAGATCTGCGATAATATTCAAAGATGACTCCCATGTATGCAAATTACTAAAACAAAAATAATAATTCTTCAGCGCAAATATATGTTGTATATAATGAGATTTAAAACAAAGTAATTTAATAATCAACAGTCTATTAATAAACAATCATACAATATACTACTTTAAGATTCGTCAGTCATATGGAGGTAAACAGGCAAGAGGGAGTGGGGCAAAAGACTTTCTTGTTTTGTATGACGAAGTCTTAGGGCGACGAATAAAAAAATCTTTAAAAAATCTTATAAAAAATCATAACTTGAGAATAAAGTCATTTAAAGTAAGGTTAAAAAGGTCAGAATTGCATAAGCACTTTGAGTGGCATGAAGAGAGACAGAGGATGTTGTAAAACTTAACTTTAGTACAGGTTTCACAAAGAAATTCTTAGTCTTATGGTTCACCACTAGCAGATTATTAACATTTGGAGAGTGGAAAAAGTTGTCATAAATTGCGTGACTCTGAAGAAATATTTCTGCAACTTAACGTGCCTGTTCACTGATCTCAGAAGAGTCTGGGCTGATGGGAGGGGTGATGGAGATTCCTCCCTCAATCCGCGAGACTAAAAACCCTTTGGCTGTATTCTCAAAAGTTATGACTATTCACAATGTCATATGATTTATTCTCAAATTATTATGACTTGATTCTTGAATGATTCATTCTTGAAATCTAATATTTTTATTTAACGGAGACTGTAAAATGCCATCATAATTTTAAACAAATGGTTTTTAAATTTTTTTTTTTAATAACTGGGGTACTAATGTTTTAAGTTTAGACAGGTTTGTATGCATATAAACACACGTATGCAAGTACACAGTTCAAAAAAATGCTGTGTGTATGCAACACAAACTAATCTGGCCGTATTACATTGTTGGATGAGGAAGAAAACATTTTTCAGTAAGGCTTCTTTTTAAAAACAGATTACCAGTCATCCCCCCCCCCCAAACCTTTACAGAACAGAGAGCTTACCATGCTTTTCAGTTTCCTTAAATCTGACTCCATAATATTTACACCTAACAAGGAGACTTTTTCTTTGAAGGTAAATATAACTAAATTCCTTTTCACTGAGACTGTGGAGATTTAGGCAAAGAAAAAAAAAAAAAGCTTACGTTTCAAACTCAGCTGACAAAAAAGCCACTTATAGCTAGACCAGGGGACATATTACACTGTAGTACACTAACAAATTTTCCATTTAAGGAATAATTAGCATTTTCAGCCATGTGAAAATAATTCCAATTTTCCATGTTTTATCAAAACCTTGAGGGAACTTTTACAGACCCACCTGTAGGAGTTCATCCCTGGAGATTTTATCATCCCTGTCCAAGTCGTACAGCCGAAAAGCAACTGTGATGAAAGAAAATTATTCATTAAACTCACATCGACACAAGAATTTAAGTCTCCATAAGGGCCTCCTGTTATCTCTGTAAACGGCAGGGGAGAGAAGATAAAGAGGAGAGGGGGAATAGAAAAATAAAGGAAATGAAAGGGAGGAAGAAATAAATCTGGGAGACTGGAAAGAAATGAGAGACTCACAACGCAGTTTGTTGTTCCTGCTGTTGAGAGGCTCACTAGCGGTGGGATCCTTGTTCTTCTCATTATCCTCGATGGGACGGAAATGTGCCAATGTTCGCATAAACCCCCGGAAGTTCACCTGGTCTTCTCTGCACGACAGAGGAAAAAAGTTATAAAGAGAAGTAAAACAGTAAATAGGCACACAGTACATGAAACTGAGGTAATCTTACAAAATGCAAATCTGAAACTGGACTACAAAACTGACGAATATATAGACATAAACATACATATTATTGAGTGAAGAAGATACACGCGACACACCGAAGGTTCCCTTTGATTACAGTACAGGTGGCTTGTTTTTCCAGTGAGAAAAGACATAAAGAACAATTAAGGTTCCTTCTGCAGCCAAAAAGGATCATATTTAGACAGGAAAAGGTATTTACCCTTCTGGAAAGAACGCATTAATGATCCGGTCTCCGAGTGGATTAATGGCCAACTCTGGAATCCTCTGGAAATCCTCCCGGCTATACATATGCATAATAGTGAGTTAACGAACAAAAATATGGACAGAAAATGGTGCAAACTACCTAAACCAGGTGAAATGTAGTCCCAGGGTAATAAACAAACCAGTATTTGGCATATGTTGTGGCAACTGAAGATTAATTATTGTTGCTCAAAACAGGAGAAAAGAACAGGACAATCATTTCAGTTGTGACTAATGTTTCATACCATTTTGTGCCTCTAAATATCACTGCTACTAGCCATTTCTTTTCCACGGTGAAAAAAATAGATACACCAACAAAAAAATTCTGTTATAAAATGCATTAAAGTATATAACTTAATGCATTTGCATTTTACAAATACCAATGGAATATATACACTATACATTTCTAAAAGAGAACTACACAAGGGAGAAATAAATTTAATTTTTTTTCAGTTTCAACAAAATTCTTTGTAGAATTCAGTGTAGTCGAATGTAAAAAGTTTTAAGTACATGGTGGATGAATGTGACACTGCCATTAGCTAAATAACCTTCTGCTAGGCTTGGGATTTTTTTTATTAATATCAGGTTATACCGTCCAGACATTAAACTGCAGTAAATGGTATTTTGATGATATTTTCAAAGGCACTGCTATTCCGGAAATTTCGGCAATAATATTTGCAGAGTGGGGAGGGTAAATTGTTGGGGGCCACCTCCCCCCCCCTTCCCAGGCTACTTTTGTCACAGAGATTTCAAAATACAGAGGTATATTAACAAAAAAAATCTATCATATACCAGAATATTGAGGTATACCCAAAACACTGCAGTATACCCTAATAATACCCAAGCCTACTTTCTAATTTAAAAATTTATATATTTTGGCACAATGTCTTACTAGCAAAATATTACTTAACTAATTGAAATTTTTGAATTATACAACTGCTATGTGCTTTGTTTAAAGTGTAAATTTATAATCAAGGTTAATTACGCAATATTTTAGGAAAAGCAGAATGGTACAATATATCAGGTTTCATGTGTAATTGCTTACAGTACAAACAGATTCAGGCTGCGATGCATACCAAATGCATTCCTCAAACCAGCACACACTAAAACACCAAAAAGTTAAAAGGATCCATTATGAAGGGGTCAAAAGCATAGTGAATAGTTATAATGAGCACTGCGTAGGCCAGGACACTGACATACAGCCTGTCATCATACAACACAGGTACTTTCTGTGTCTGACTAAAGGAAAGGATCCAGACAGAATTCCATAGATTTATTTTGTGTTTTTATTATGCATTTCAGATTAAGTACTTGCTAATTCGCTAGTTAGTATCAGACTCACAGATGTGTGAAAAACAAAGGATAAAATGTCCATGTAGCCAGTTTAGGCGATTCGAATTCCTGTTAATTTTTAAATTAGCTTAAGTAAAATGCCTTTGGTTAAACATCAGCATTAATATATTCTTTTACCCCATGGCCAACATTAACTCATCTTGCATATTCCTGAATTCGAAAATACCACCGTGTTCCATGTGCAGATATAGCACCTGGCCTCAATACTGGAAAATGTGAGTACCTGAGCGTTCCATTCTCGCCTTTATCTAGGCTGGTGAAGCGACTGTATAGCCGGGTGATCTGACTGTGAGAAACTGCAATTACAAGCACATGAACAAAGAACATTAGTAAAATTACTAGCAAGATCTTCACAGTAAATACGCACATTTATTCTGCCTATCTCTGTATACATTGCTAATACATGGCATTCTGGTAAATTCAACAACATGTTTTCTAATTGTAGACAGAAGACCGGCTGGTTATGTGCCACCCTATAAGCAAACTGGCCAGTCCAGTGTACAATGACTTTGAAGATAATCACTGAAAAAAATACTGCAGTGGCCACAAGCAGTTACAAAACTGTATAAATGCCAATTTGTTGTTTTTTTTTTTAAAAAAAAAATAAAAAATTTAATGGACATTATGTTCAATGAAACCCTGTCATGAAATACAAGACCCAAGGGCAATAAGGCATTGAATTAACCCGAACAAAAAGCAATACAGCAACTATTCAAATCCATTTTAATACCAATTCTGTGACAAACATACAGGTCAACTCATAAACTAAGTGCAGCTACAAACGTTTAATAATTTATATAACCTAACACGTTTAAAAATAAAAGAAAAAAGTTTTCTTAAACACTCAAACATCAAACTTGTGTACCTCATACGCTTAAAACAGAAATCACTTTAATATAACTTGTTCTCGTTTCTTAATTTAAATAAGTGCATGCATGTGTCGTATATGTGTAATGGTCTGCATTTAAAAGACAGGTAGCCTTCCCGATTTGGTGACTTAGCAAAGGATCAACTTAAGGTAGGGTAATGCAACGTGCCCTTATGACAGCCGATTTTCATTAAAATGCACATTGGAACTTACAGCCAGTTTCCTTCTTGATTTCTTCAATCTCTTCCTCCCTCAGTAACGTCGACGCTCTGGATCCCATTTCAATGTTCTGTTAGTTGATTTCTTTCCGGACAGCGGTCTATCCTTCTATTCGCGTTCTTTTTACCTTTTCTAAGGTTGCCCTGGTGAACCAGTATGGTCTAATAATTGTCTTCCGTAGATTAGTTTACTGACCAGCTTCAAATTTCTCTTTAACTGTGAAAAGAAAATTGATACTGAAAATTAATACAACGGGTAGATTCTTTCTATTTTCACAGTTCTTGGGCTATTAAATCTACGACAGAAGCGACCTACTCGGCTATGCAACTGCCGTACTAGCAACCACTACCTTTCAGGCGATATGCCTGGGCCGGCTTAGATGACGCATTATAGTGACGCCGCACTGTGTTTAGCAGGGTTGCTCATTAGCTGCACCCAACATATATGGGGCCCATTATTTCGCTTTATTTTACATACAACGTAAACTTTTCCGTACCGCAATGCTGCTTGCATATTCATAGCAGATTCTCTTAAAATTTAATCATAAAGTTGCCCTTTCGAGATTAGTCCTCCTGCTGAAATTGTGCAACGCTGGCGCTCCTATTTCTTCGCTTGCATGTATTCCAGCCCTCCCCAACAAGGTAGAAAAAGGCACGAAGTACCTTGATTTTCGGGAGCAATCGAATATAGAAATACAGTCTGCTTGTGGTGTTTAGTTACGAAAAAACATTTTCAGTACACGTTATTTGGCAAAATACTCGCCAGGGAGCTCGAGCACTTTTGTGGGCGTTTCTATTATCGTTTTTACTCTCGGTACCATCGATAATCTCTTTAGCGTCACGGCGAACATGCCATGCGGACCAGCATATCTTTAATTTCTGCAATGACACAATATAAGTTAATTACGAGCGTTACTTTTCTGGGCTGATTGATTTAAGCCAATCAGTGTCTAGGAAGATTTTTTCTTCCGCGTCATTTTTGGGGAAAAAACGACGCCGGCCGAGTCATTTTATCCCTGAACTACTTGATCATAAGCCACGCCCCGCAGCGCCGGCGAACTCCCAGGATCGATTTCATTGGCTGCGTCACTTACCACCACGTCCCATGATATCAGTAAATATTACTTTTTTTTCTTGTAGTACTCTAAGGATCCCAGTCACCCCAGCAATGGCATCTTCTCTGTGCTGGAAACGCTATTGGTGACATGAAGAATTTCTTTCCACTGGCAATTCGGATTCTAGATGAAGATATAATGTTAAGCACCTGCACAACCAACGTTCTGGTCAGCCTACTGTAATATTCCTGGATTCTAGCACGACCTCCACTTACTCCCAGTTTTGCAGGTCATCGATATTTAACATTTTATGAGTATTATTTAATGATTGTTAAAAAGTTAAAACGTTATGTCTGTTAAACATATGTCCTTATTATCACAGTCTTGGGCTAAGCAACCGTGCGTTTCGGGGGGGGGGGGGCATAAAATAATGTCCTCACCTTTTGTTTAAAAAGAACAGATATAATTCACAATTGTATCAATACATTTTTGTCGTTTTGCATTACGTTAAATTATTTGTCGGTATTTTTTCCGTGATCGTTCATTACTAATTAGCCTACCTAGTTCTGCGTCCCATGATTTATATTCTATACATGAAGCAGGGAACTATTTAATAATAACATTATGTTAGTTGAAAGTCGAGAACTGTCACCTTGGGAAAAGATGAGAAACCTTATGAAAAATGTCGTTAAATCTCAAATAAAGCTAAATCTCAAACTTATTACTGGAAACAAATCTAACTTAACCTGTAACTGAAGTGCATTTATTTTAAGTAAAAGGAAATTTGTGTTAAAGTTATGAAATAGAACTTGATATACGTTCATATGCCTTGTACAACCTTAAACAAACACTAAGTGGGTGAAATCCCGATTAATTATAAAAAATCATGTAACTTACTAGTTATTTTTATTAATTGACAGCGCTAGTAAACATTCGAAAACAATGACCACTTCCATTAAAGCCTGCTTGGATGATTCTGAAATGTTTGACAGTTCGTCAGTGTCGCGAGGTGTGGTTTGGCCTTCTTTCCGCCTTGCCTATTTTATGCTTTATTAGTATTTCAGGCATGTGATACAGCACAAAGGATCGGCACACAAGGTTAGAACATAGACAAAAAAAGAGTCAATGAATAATAATGTGGCGGCACAAAGTTACAAAAGCAATAATTCTTTACAAATATTGATGGTCTTTATGGCTTTGTAATTATTATAATGGTAAATAGTTTGGAGGTACTGTTGAAATTTATTTTCAAAAATAAACATAGGTGTTCTGATGCTATATTTGCTTTTAGGTATGTGAAACTTTGCCAAAATGATTAGAAGATTTATAAGATAGTATTCTTTCTGGTCAGAAGGACATATTATAAAATCCAAACAACATATCCTTTCATGAAAGAGAATTTTTACATAGGCTATATATCGGCATACAAAATGAGATATGTCTTTCCAAAACATAGTAACAAAAGGGCAATTCCAGAACAGATGTAAAGCTAAAAAGGGCAATTCCAGAACAGATGTAAAGCTATTTCAACATGGACATTACAAAAATAGCAGTTTGTCTAAATATCTTTCTTCAACTCCTGAAAATGAAGATTTGTTGGGTAACAGCTATGTAGCAATTTATAAGAGATATTTCTAGAAGTATTAGAAATGTCATATTCTGATGACAAAGACCAAACGTTTTCCGACAAAATATTAAGAACAAACCGTCCTCTATATGAAATGGCTTTTGGTATAGTGACTTTTCTTAACCCAAAGACTTGATTCTCCTTTCGCCTTGTCACCACCTTATTTGCAGCAATGCTTCCCAATAACAAACGGCTGCAGACTCTCAAACGGCGACGCCACTCTCAGGCTTTTTCCGGTTGGGTTGCCGCATGCGCAGAAAAACAAGAAACTTATGTACCTAATCGGGCTTAAGTGTAGTTTATCTATTTAACGTGTTTGGAAAAAAGTGTCCTGCGCATCTATTTGTGCACGATCTATGTTTCATAACTGTCAATCTAAACGTTAAATATATTCATTTTAATTTTGTTTTTACTGTTTAAAGTTTTGCATATGTGTAAAAATTCTCACAAATACCATTTTATTGATAGCAATTATCTACATTTACTTCTCAAAAGTCCTGCCTAGATATTTATTGATCACTTTTAAACTCTGAAGCATTCTAAATATTAATGTAGTTATAACATTCTCAGTGGTTTAATGTTTATGAAACATTATCTATTGCGTTATTCATTCTGGATATATGAAAAATATTTATATCAGGATTGAAATAGTACTGAAGCAATATCGTTGCATGATCATTTTATTCTCGCCCAGAAACTCTTAGATAATCGGAACTCTTTTTTTGTTGTTAGAATAAGACCCTACCTTTCCTCTTTTTTGCTTTGTTTTGTTCTCCTGCTACATTGTATTTCTTTGTTTTTTTTTTCTCTTTTTTCATTTGCTGTATCAACACTAATAATATGTGTTCAATCATTGAAATGTGCCGCTAAAATTTGTATTTGAATTGTAAATTGTACACATTAATAATAAAAAAAATGATCATTTTATTCTTTTATGTTATTCTCTTTTGCGCATGCAAGGTCCTAAGAGAGGCGAGGCTCTTGAGTGGCGAATTGTTCTATGCATTCGTGAGCCTGAAGGTGCCCGATAGTGACACCTACAGCCAGACGCTACTCAGCGAGCGCGCGCACTATCGCCACCCGATCTGCTTCCCTTTTGCGACACTGACCGCTCTTATGTATTGCTTTACGACATTACGTAATAATATGTGTTATATGAGGCGCTCCTGCATTTTTAAAAAATATCCTTTAATTCCAAGTCGGACAACCTTTGAATTCTCTATCACACCTATCACAGCGTGAACGTCTATCTTTCACGTCAAATAATTTAGCGTATTTATAATATTAATAGCGCAGTGAAATCTTCGTTGTTTCCCAAGGTTAGAAATGTCAGTAGTAAAGACCAAAAACATATGTTTGCTCAGGGATAGATGAAGGTAGTAAGTTTTAAGGGACACTCTCCAAGAGTCACACCTCATTGTAATTAATTTGCTTATCCCATACGTTACTGGCTTGGGGTATGTGCAGATAGGTTCAATTGAAATATGTACCTTTTTAAATACTCACACACAGGTTATCATTGTTCTTGGAAAAATAAACAAAGCAGTTGTTTATTGACCACAGAAGATGTTGAATGATAATAAGCTTTCAAAGTGGTTGAATAGATTCCAACAAAAACTTTCTTGGATGCTGTGCATGGACTAATTACATAAACACCATCCAGATTTTTTTTGTTGAATTCAGATTATTAGTTATGAGTTGCAGTCTATTGCAGCCACATTTAGATGTAATACTTTCTGTTTCTCAGTCTGGCTTTATGAAAGGAAGAATTTCTGTAATAGCATTTGCCCTGTTTAGAACAGAATTTAATGGAATAGAACACTTTTATTGTCATCACACAAGACACACCAACATTTGTTATGCCCTGAGGCGCAGCCACACGACAGGCAGGGCAGGCAATTGCCTGGGGCCCCGAGCTGGGAGGGGCCCCCAAGAGCAGCCGATCACATAGTACATCGCAATGACAAATCTGAGTTATTTATGTATTCTGTTTTTCACAAAAGTGAAAATAAAGGTCTTCTGTGTATTAAATTCTCTTTGTTGATATTATTAATTTACACTTCTCAGTAAAATGAAGGTAATAAATATTACCAAGCCCTCCCCGGGAGTTGGAGGGGCCCATGAAGGCTTTTGCCGCCAAACAGAGTCCCTAGAATCGCCTCTGAGCATATGCCGCCTCAATGGTAATGCCGTAGACAAGAAGAAGGAAAGTAGATAATACAAATATGGAGTATATACAAAAATATATACATACGTATGTTTGGAGGATTTTACAAGGATAAAAAACAAGTGTAAGACTATGACCATGTAATGATGCAATAAGTCAGCAGTAACAGGCGGGGAGAGAACATTAC
Organism: Mormyrus proboscirostris; assembly: GCA_026779585.1. Taxonomy (NCBI): domain Eukaryota; kingdom Metazoa; phylum Chordata; class Actinopteri; order Osteoglossiformes; family Mormyridae; genus Mormyrus; species Mormyrus proboscirostris. Next base: position 12,552,303 of record JAODKF010000030.1, read on the forward strand.
AGTAATGCAAATGTCACATGACACATAAAGACCTGGCAGTGTTTGTTATCATGTGACTGTGATAGAACTGTGTGGTAGCTTGCTGACAGAAAACAGCAGTAGGTATGAAGAAGAATACACATTGATAAATATCCTGTACATAAAAACAAGACTGGAGCAATTTGGTCAATATACAACATAAAAAGCACAAGAAGGTGGTATATGAATGCAAAACAAGATTGATTAGGTGTATTGCTGATTTGGGCAGAACCTTTGTAAGGCTATGTGTGTGCAAACTTTTGACTGGTACTGTATATGGGATACTGATCGAATAAGCATAGATACCTTCATTGGTATCTAAAAAACAAAAACCAAGGAATATTAATCTTAATTAATGTTAATGCCAGAAAATACATTATAACATAATTTACTGTTATTCAAATTCATTTGGAAAAATAAAAGTGAATATGCAAAAATAGTTACAAACTAGATGCTGCCAGAACAATACCAATGTAGTCCCTGGAGAGGGAATATAATTATACAGAGGCTGGGTCTGATGTGTAAAGCTCCAAACGATTTATCAAATTTTTAAGAACAGTTGGATTAATGTCGTTTAGCTAGGAATTACCTGTCCTTTTTTATATTCCAACTTTGGGAAATGTGGTGCGTACATTTGTGGTATTTTTGCGATTTTAAGTATAATTAACTCCTCATTAGTTTAGTTAATTTTCACAAACAAGCACTGGAAGCCTTGAAAAAGTTTTCCCAAAATAACAGCCCCCAAACCTTAAATGATTGTCACAAAGCAGGATTTTTATTTATAAATCAAACAATTTTTTATGTGTTGCAGTTTTTATAAATATACATCCCCCTGTTCATTACTTGGCTAAACCACCTCTTACAGCCAGTCTCCGTGGACTTTGATAAAGATTTACCCATTTCCTTCTCGCAAAATTGCTCAAGCTGTGTTGGCAATTTGGAGAGCAGCAATTTTTAAGTCACAGATGTTTGATATCAGTTACTGGGGCCATTCAATAGTTACTGGGGCCATTCAATGACTAATTTTCTTCATTATAAGCCACTGCTTGGTTGCTGTTGGTTTTGCTTTGAGTCATTGTCTGGTTGAAAGTCAAACATCATTCCCAGTTCAACCTTTCTAGCAGAGGGTAGCCAGTTTTCCTCCAGAATCTATCTATTGTGTCCAGATTGCTAGACTCTACTGCTGAAAAGCATCCTCACAACACGATGCTACCCATACATTTTATAGTGAAGGACTGTGTTACCTGGCTGAGGTGCTGCATAAGATCGAACCCATAAGTTCCATTTTCGTAATACCATCAGAACACAATAGTCTCTGCTACATCTTTGTTAGCCTTACTAAGTTTTTTTTTGCATCTCACTATTACCTTTTAATTTTGATAAATTGTTGAAAGGGTTTCTACCAGTCATTTAATTTGGTATGATTTATACTATTGTAGAAAGTCTAAATTTAGTATATTGTATGTTTAGAATCTGATGTCATGTGGAAATAATTTTCACAAATACATTAATTTTGTCTGACTACGCAATTCCTGTTGGGCTTTTAAATATGATCCTCTAATGCAGCGTTTCCCAATCCAGTCCTCGGTGGCACATAGCCGGTCCACGTTTTTGTTCCCTCTGAGCAAATTTGCATTTGATTTGAAGCCCAAGAAGAACACATTTTATCTTGCTCAGTCTTTGTCCATCAAATGAATTCTGTATAGTGACTTTTCACTCGGGTAACTCATTTTGCAGAATTATGATTGTGTTCCTTTGGTGTTATTAATGGGGTGCATGTGCACGCCCCCACAATCACCTTGCACCACCCTGCTATGCCATCCTATGCTGCCTGTGATAGTTCCCCATCAGCCGGCATAAGAAGTTGTATGGATTTACCCATCGGTCAATTCATGCTTTTCTAAATAGAACATTAAATAATGGTTCATTCGTTCTCAGTCTTTTGACTGCCAGCTGCAGAGGAGATACATGCTAGCTAACCCTGCACTGTGGTCCCCCCCCAGACTTGCTCTCACCTGTCTGTACGTCTCAGAGCAAGATTGGCTAGGCAAAGAGCAGCAATTCCAATGCACCTCTATTCACACTTGAGGATTTAATCTTATTTTGGCTTTGCCCATGCCTGAAAGCTTAGTGCCTTTATATTAACCTCTTCTGTTGTTTATTATGGGAATTTGTGTGGTTCATCTTGGCATGACACCTGGAAAGTGAGATGGTGGAAAGCAACATTCCAAGCTCCATATCATAACTACATTGTAACATTGTTATTAATGACTGTAACGGAACCAAACAGGTGGTATATCCTGAAACAACTGCACTATACTTAAACAATCACACGTCTACAATTTATATTTTCAAAGCCTCAATAAAATTTGACTAACATAATACACAGAACAAAAATATTTGGTTTAATATACATTTATTCACATATTCTGGAGGACATCTTTCAATCATTTGTTTTTAAAATTGTTATCTTGCCTTGATTATCATTACTACAGTAATTTATGACACCATTTATATAAAAAAAAAACCAACTCATTCTTATAAGCAATTTCACATTCCTTAGCAGGAGTATATTGACAGCAGTACTGTTACACAGTAAGAGGTCTAGGGGTACTATACTTAAAGTGAGGTGGTAAACAGTATTTTTTATGATGTGAACTCAAGTGTTTCACATTGATGTATTTTCTCTCAATACGCAATTAATTACACATTTTGCAGCTATTATATATAAAGGATACATAACAACTGAAGATGGAAAAATGTCAAAAAGGTGAACTCAGTTCACACTGTCCTTACATGTCATGTTTGTCGAATATCGCAAGGGGTTTTTAAAAAGTCCCAGAATAGTATCAACGGTCTCACTGTCTCTCATTGTCCAGCAGCACTCATTGCTGTAGAGGAACACAGATCACCCTACAGCCGTGGTTTGTTTTAGAATTAGACTGAATGTTTGTTTCAAATGACATCTTCTGATTAAAACAGTCCACTTAAAATAAAATGAACCTTTAAAACGTCAGTTATACTACCGTTTATAATGATTGGAATGCACTGACAAGATGCATCACTAAAAAAAAAAAAAAAAAAAAGATTTGTGCAAAGTGCAGGTTTTTCCATAAGCTTTTTGGAGGCACGGCAGATCAAGAACTAGGATTTTTTTTTTTCCTTTTTTTAAATCAAGGTTGTTTACACTCTGAAACTGCACACATCATTCATGGCTTGCAGAATCCTGAAAGACAAAAGGACAATTTAAATGCATAGAACAAAATAATGACAGCACTGTGAGTCACTGGGATGCTCTGCTGCCTCACACCTCCACAGCTGGGTCTTTTTTATATTCTTGCCTGAACTTTGTGTGTGCTGAGTTTGCATGTTTTCCTCATGTCACATGGGTACTCTGGTTTCCTTCCATGGTCCAAAGAAACACAGTTAAGCTAAATGGTATCTCTGAATGGCCTGTAGTAACCCTCTATGGAATCTTAGCTAGGATATGCACATCTGCCAGCTCTGAGCTGCCTAGGATATGCACATCTGTACTGCCTAGGATATGCACATCTGCCTGCCCTGTACTGCCTAAGATATGCACATCTGCCTGCCCTGTACTGCCTAGGATATGCACATCTGCCTGCCCTGTACTGCCTAAGATATGCACATCTGCCTGCCCTGTACTGCCTAGGATATGCACATCTGCCTGCCCTGTACTGCCTAGGATATGCACATCTGCCTGCTCTGTACTGCCTAGGATATGCACATCTGCCTGCTCTGTACTGCCTAGAATATGCACATCTGCCTGCTCTGTACTGCCTAGGATATGCACATCTGCCTGCTCTGTACTGCCTAGGATATGCTCCTGATCCCCTTACTAAATACATAATGCAATAGAAAATAAAGAAGTTACCTTTCATGTGGGTATCTGTTCTCGCACAGATTCACTAAAGCATAGAGTTGTCTCAGGGCATATTCATACTGAAATGGACCGAAAAAATAAACACATTAGGGCAGTGTATTTTTTTTCTCCAAGAGTGTGTTTATAATTATTATAAATGTATGGTATACAAAATAACCATTAATATAGGAACTATAAATACCATTAAGATTGGCTAGAGTAGTCATTAAAAAGAGAGCAATGAAAGAAGTGTACCTCAGATTTGTGCCAGTTGAAACAACGGGACTTGTAGTGTTCGACTGCTTTTTGGTAACACTGGAACTCCGTGAGATCTTGCTTGTCATTAAGGATCTCTTGAGACTTCTTTGGGTCACGCGTCACTTTGTTCACCACCTCCTGCATGGTATTCCTAAGCAAGTCTCTTACCTAGAAAGATCAGTTTGTACAATATTTCACTAAACACTTTAAACACGACAGCAGTGTTTACCACCACTCAAACCACACGGTCGTGAGGGCCCCCTGTTGGCCACAAACAGTCATTACACCAGGGGGCACAGAAACAACAAACCATCCATCCATCCATTTTCTGTTGCTTATCCGGGGCTGGGCTGCAGGGTCAGCAGTCTGAGCAGATCCCTGGCCACCTCCCGGGTACCATGCACTCACCTGCGAGCCCCAACCCCCCACGCCTGGCTCCAGGGGGGGCCCTGCTCATCCTAAACTTGTCTCCATAATCCTAATCCACCCCATCCCTCCCCAGTCAATAACTTAATGTGCATTGTTGTTTTTTCCCAAGAATTGTCATATTTCTAATATATTTTATACCTGCTGCCAGTGTTCATAGTAAGAATAATCTATTTTATATATATTATATATACAGTGAGGTCAATAAGTATTTGATCACCCTGTGATTTTGCAAGTTCTCTTACTTAGAAATCATGGAGGG
>JAODKF010000030.1:12565127-12629919 GCA_026779585.1 Mormyrus proboscirostris
TTTCAGTTTCAAAGTAGTTTGTAAAACTTGAAGTAGCTCATAGTGTCCCTCCTGACATGGACTAGGTGGTCACCCTAGCAGCACCTTGGAAACTAGTATGTTACATCGATCCATGTCTTCCAGTAATGACACCCTTGAAGGGATGCCAGTCCATCACAGGGACAATTTCGAAGCATGAAATAGGAAGTACTCTGAGGAAACTGAGAAAACGCAAACTTCCCCACAGACGGAGTAAAAATGAGAGAATTTTAGGTTTATAACGGGATAATATAGATTTCTTGTGTGGGCGTGAGAGTCTGAAAGCGTGAGAGTTGGCGACCCCGGATAAATCTGCATTAAATTTGTCTCAGACGTTAGGTTACCAGAGGATGTACTTTTGAACATCACCAGTACAACCAAACTGAAAGATCAGCAGTCCAAAAACCTAAGCTGTATTTAAGGATATGAACCACGAGCGTAGGTAATATCTTACCATGGTTAAACTGTCATCATCGTTTATTGCTTAAAGGTACAATGCGGAAACCGAAAACAGGTGCCTCGATAAGATCAGGGATCGTCAAACTGTTCGTGACAAAAGATTTTGTTGAAAAATAAGCTATACAGGTTACGTTTTTAAATACTATGTCCGTGGTAAGAATCAAAATGTCCGTCAGAATTCGCCATGGAGCTAAACCCTGCATACAACGGGCTTATAATACTGTACGTATCTCGAGGGAAACCCCTAAACATACATACACTGAGTGTATTTTTGCTTAATGTCCAGAGTCACGCATTACATAAATACCCTGGAATACTTCAACAGTCTTCCATCCATATTCTTCTCGCTTTACAAAGTTACACTACAGTCACAAAAAAAAAATCAGTGTTAACAGTTAGCACGCTGCAAGAAATGCCATGTTATGCTATTGAGATAGGATCAAAATACAGTGTAAGTGCGGTGTACGTCTGTAAATCCTAATAGTCCACGTATGTATACGACAAGAATATTTTTCTGTATGTATGAAATATGCTGAAGTCATACTCAGGTCAATAATTACGACCCCCCTTCCCCATTTTAGGTCGATAAATCGGATTTCTATCTGCAGCCGCGGTCACGCGCCGGCCTCCCATCGGATGGGATTTAGGTGTTTGTCCTGCGCTGCATCCAAAGAAATGCTTACTAAGCGAATTCGTATTTGACTAGGAGTTTGAAAATAGTATATGAAAAATTATAATCTATTTCAACAAAAAATATAACCAAGAAATGTAGCCTTACCTGTCTTAGCGTTTATTTTTTAGAAGTGACAGCAGGCTGGTTTTTCAGCACCGTATTTAATAACAGGAGGCGCTACCGTGACGTCTGAGAGCCGATCCGCTGAGGCGAGGGCGGGGCTTCACGTGATTCCTGTCATGTGGCTCCAGCCGCTTCGGACAAAGTTATTCTGTATTTTTATCATAGTCTGATTAGTCAGCCCCCCTGTCCCCCACTTCAATGTAGCGGCATGCTGAAAAATCTTGAGCTAATCCAACTGTTATGTGCGTTTTTCACAATTATTTACACAGCAATTTTATGGACCCTAAAAGATACTGGAAAATAAATATCTTGACAAACAACTAGAATGGTGGAAAAGTATATACAGTACTAAAAGCGTGCGAACAAAACAAGGAGCGATACTCTGCACCAAAAAATGCTGACGACGCTCGCGAATTGTAGACATGTTACACCAATAACACGCGTCTCAAGTGAAGATGCCGCCGAACACTGACGATCGAAGGTTTCTCATGTGACTTTCAGTCAGCCACGTTAATTCCTCGTGATTTTTTGATGATTACAGGGGCGTTGTCAGAATCTCAAAATGTGCTCAGCTTAACCCAGAAACCCTTTTTCAAACCACTTGACCAAGCTGACGGTTGTTTTATGGATAACGTGTGTACTGTAAATGATTCAAAACATTCAAAACTGTTCAAATACATCGACTGTGCAAAACAGACAGGACAGCAGCAGTAAATCAGAACACTTTTATTCTTCTCCACTTATAAAAGAATTAAATTGGGAAACAGTCCACCAAAATTTGGGCTCGCTGTTCTGATCGATGATCCTCGATACATTTTTACCTTAATGAAATAAATGTAACAAAATGTAAATATGTTCACGGTAATAAATATTCGATTTTTACAATGGATTTTATATGTATATTAATATATACTTATATGATAAAAACTTTAAGTTAAATAAAAACTCCATACACAGAAAAATGGCAGACTAATAAACGATGATTGCATGTTTTCATTCCCAAGGCATCAGTAAACCACAGATTCAAGAGTTAAATTCTGTCTGTAATAAATAGAGATGTTACTTCAAAACTGTAGTGCATTGCTGTAAATAATAAAAACACAATAAGTAAAATTATAGTGCAAATTCTCTCCCAATGGTTTTTGCAACTTTAAAATAAAATCGGAATGACAATGAAAGCAAATCAAACTGTTTTAATTGACAGCACCTGCAATCCATTTACCTGATCTACTACCAGTTTCCTCTTGAAAATCACAGGGTGGCAAAAAGTAAGAAAACAAGCTCGTTGACATTGTTGCTATCTGATTTGTGACCATTTTTTTTGGCAAGTGATTTGTGAAAACCCCAGTTTTTTTTTTTTCCTTTTTTGGTTTTTCTGCCATGATACTTACAGAACTAACTCTACCTGTGAGTCAGTCATTGTCATCATGAAATGCATAGAAATCAGCAATGGTCAACATAAAATCGAACGTGTTTAACAAAAGTTTATCATGCAGCATATTCGCACTACGCAGAGCAGAGCAGATGTGTAACATCTACTTGCAATTTTCCCTGCTTCCCGTACCCTTTGGAAATCTGAAAGGACGTGCATCTGCAGGATCAGGAGTCCTGCTAACTGCTATCTAGTTACACCCTTGCTGTTTAAGCCAGGTCAGACTTCGGCACCCAGCTCAATGACCCCCGTCTCTATGATGGGTACCAGCTTGTCCTCCACCTGTACCAGCAGGATGGTCTTGTCAATGTGGGATCGACTACTCAGGTCTCTGCTACAAGGCACCCATCGGTGAATCACCTGAGGCAGGCAGGCGTGTTGACAGGGGAAAAAACAAAAAATAAATTAGACATGTAGGTTACTGGGCTGAAAAATAGCTAAATTAAACCCTTTGCTTATAGCAGACCACCAAAATAACTGGCATGTTGCAGTAAAATTGAAGGCTAGGAAAGTTCCCCTGTTTCAGATTAACTGGAGTAATTTTGTTTATAAAACATAAAGGAAATTATAGTTTCCGAAGCATGAATAACGAATTTCTTTGGTTTTACTATTTATTATGCTACAATTAACTCACATGTCCCTCCATGCCCTCCTGGGGACTCCAGTCTCTCCAACAACTGCGGCCAGCTTTTAGACGCAGAGCCTCATCAGGCCACTGTAACTCCTTGCGTTTTGACATGTTAATGGTCTCCAGAACCTGACTAATGTCCACAATCTGAATGAACGAGAGCACAGATGTTGGTAAACACCACAGGAAGCCACTGCAGGAAGTTTGCAATCTTTGATCTCGATTGGCCATTTTCTCTATGGGGCATTCCACTGGTATTCCATCATGTCTTTTTCAGAAGTTGTCTATTCCAAAGAAGGCTGCTTTAAGGTAGATTACGTAAATACATTTAGGATTTCCGTTCTGTAACATTCCCTAACACGTTTTCTATCGGGATCAAAATCAGAAGCCAAGAATGGATAACATTGAAAATCTAAACATGACAAAATAGGCATTTACATCCTCCAGGTTCCTCATTATTAACTACGTTTGGTCTATATGGAGCACCTCACCTGCACCCTGTATGAGATATCATCCCTGCGTACAGTGGACAGTGTCAAGTGGTGGTGGCAGGTGGGATCGGGGGCGCAGAGCACGTCACTGCCCAGCAGGCCCACCAAAGTGTGCCGTTTGCACGGCGGTATGCTATGGCTAGAAAGGGAAGCCGAGGGCCCGGCGACGTCCGGTGCCAAGCGCAGCTGCAGAGAGGTGGGCAGCGTGCGCAGCGACAGCTGGCTCGTGGATGAGCGACGGCACGGCTCCAAGCCGGTGGCGGAGGTGCGTAGGGACGAATGGCGACTGCTACTGTAGCGGTACGATGACGACTGGCTTGCCACGGAGGCCCGTGCTGGCGAGTGACGTACCAGGCCTGACTGCACAGATTGAGAACTCTGACTCGTGCCTGGGAGGTGGAATAACAGGTTGTTTAGGCTAATTATTAATTGAGGGGGAAGGGATATGAGCTACAAGGAACTTTAAAACATATTCATGTATCGACTCAAGGAGAGTGCGGCACTTCTTACCCAGAGAGTGCGGCTGGTATGGCTGCGTGACTACAGGCCTGGGCACAGCAGACTGGGAGACAGAGCTCTGCTGGGAGTCACTAACCCCCGTCCCATTTCCACTGGTACAGGACATGCCTGTATTGGCATCCAAATCCTCAATATTCCCACCGCTGTTACACCCGGCCCCACAGCCCTTGCGTAGCCTGAGATAAAGACAGAAATTGTCACGTCATGCGCAGAGACCTTTGAGTAGCATGGGAACGATGGTGAGAGAAACAGGTTTCTGTTACTGGAAAAATATATATTTAAATGTCCAAGCAGTCCAGCTGAACAGGGTCAAAGTGAGAATACTGGAATTTCTAATATAAGCTTCATATTTTTAAGTCATAGGAATCTTATTTAACATGGTGCTGTAACTTTTTTCCCCATATGCTCCAAACCCTAAAATACACATTCGTATCCACGAGTCCTAACAAAACACCCAAATTATGCACTCACCTGTGCCAGGTGCTGACGACGAAACTGCGAATGTTTCCAATGCTGATTGGGCCTCCGAGAATGTGGCCAAGCTGACTGTGAGAGTTGCAATATGAGGTGGTGAGCGGTGAGACATAGATTGGGTAACCAATGGGCTGGTCACAAGACGAGTTGATCATGTTACGAAGTGCTTGCTTTGCATTCTGGATACTGCCACGTTCTGGGTTCCGATTCCGCAAAAAGACAAGCTCTTGTTGCTGCCCTGCCCATAACCCGCGCACGCATTCTTTGTTAACCTATAGTGAAAATCATAAAGCAGATATTAGTTATTCCTATCTTTTGCAATGCTTTAAATTTCACAATCCTATTCCAGCACAGCGACATACTATTTATATAAAAATAACACACAAAATATAAAAAAAAAAAAAAAAAGGCTATACGGGCGATCAAATAACCTTAACAGGCAATATAAACCTATTCAACAATTTATCACGATTTACGATTTCCAGATTTTTGAATTGGTCACTCTTCTTTAAGTCAAGTCCTCTTCTATACCGTTCTCTCTTTTTCCAGCCGCTACCTGTAAGCCATGTATTGCTCTGGATACCAATTACTTTACTTGAATAATGTAATAGCAAACCTTGATGACACGGAAGCTGAGGTAACGGCGGTTAAGCATGATGATCTTGTACTCATTTGTGCCTTCATCAAGAACATGACGCAAGGCAAGGAGGGAAGGCGAGTTGGACAGGACGGCGCTCCGCCAGGCAGGGTCACCCTCGTGAGCAATCACCAGGTTTTGCTGGTGGGTGGAAATAGCCTCATACAAAACTGCGGGCTCATCATATTCATCCGGGGATGTGAAGTGGTCCTGAAATATTACAGCATGGACAGAAAGTTAGGAATTCTGAATAGAAAGGACAAAAACGAAAGGTGTGTGTCTGCGTTTATTGATATTTAAATTTCCCCAATAATAGCAGCTACAATCTTTTACGATGGTGGCCGTACTCATAATGTGACGTCACCTGATGCAGTTTAAGCGACATTCGGATGCCAGGAACGACGACTTTCCTTAAAAGTTCCATGTCAGCAAAGATCCACTCGTCCCGAACTGAGGAGATGCGAAAATCTCCCTTGAAGAGGGCATGCAGTCCGTACAGGAAGGACTCCAGGTTACTAGAGAAAGAGAGAAAAGTTGAGAGAGAAACTCCAGTTTACAAATGAAGCAGGAGGAGATAAAATATGAATCTCATTTTTCCATTTTAAGTTAACATCAAAGAGGCGGGTACTATAATGTCACATTGGGTAGCACTGTTACTTCACACCTCTATGGCTGGTGACTGAATTCCCACCACAACTTACTGCATGTAGTGTGTGTGTTTGTAGGGTTTCCTCTAGCGGTCAGGCAAACTGTCATCTTTAAATTGCCCATAGCGTGTGATGTCATCACAGCCACATAACGTGCTGCTCTCACCAGCACCCAGAGACATATGATGTGGTTTCTGTTCATTGACACCATCATGCCCTACCTATCTGGGTCTCAGTCAGCTCGTCTCTGCATGACTTTTAACCAACCGCCCCCTGACAGTGACATTGGACCCCCCCCCACCATCACATTCATCACCAGTGCAGCCCAGAGCAGTGTACTCAGCCCTGTCCTTTATGTCCTCTACATTTTCGACTGTGTTGTAGCCCATCTCACAAACACTACTGTGAAGTTTGCGTTTGACATCAGCGGTGGGGCTCATCGCAGATGGCGTCAGCCCAGAGACAAGGTACACAGGCTGTTGACGTGGCATTTGGAGGAACAATCTGGTACTAAAAAGAGCTCAATATTGACTTCAGGAGAAGATGCAATGAACCCATTCTCATCCAAAAGGTGCCAGATTCAAATTACTGGGGACCCACATCCTGGAAGATCTCTCATGGTCCAGCAGCACCAGAGCACCGACTGAAAAAGCACAACAGAGGCTGTACTTTCTAAACACACTAAGGAAAGTCAACTTGAACCAGCAGCTACTATTTAACATCTACTATCGCTCTGTTAACATTTTCACTTACGCCATCACCACCTGGGTAGGAAACACTTTGCTGGCAGACAAAAGGGCTTTGCAGCAAATGCAATGAAGGAGGCTGCACGTTCCCTTTAAGATGCTCACAACTCTCGTCGTCTTTGCAGGACCACGAATACTCGCACACACTCGCACACATAACCCCCAGGCACCGATCCGCCACATGCTATTTATCACATTTGTACTTTTGCACGTACTGGCTATTCTGTGCATATTGTTTGCATATGACATGTCTTGTGTTTCTTTGCACTGCTGGGTGAAGTTGCTAACTCAAGTTGTGCAGACTTGTACACTGAGAACAAAAGAACTGAACTGAATGACTGCATGTGGGTGACCTTATGCAGACTGGTATCCAGAGGGAGTTCCTCTACTTTTTGCCCTATGTTGCCTAGAATACACTATTCAGCCTATTACTCATTAGTAAGCAAGCAGTTTTTAGATGGATAGTCAAACCATCAAAAAACAAAAAAAAAAAAAAAAAAAAAAAGTTCAGACAAGGACATACGCAGAACCACGACTGACCTGGACATATGATGCGAAGCAGTTCCCAGTGCCCTCCGTCCCAGTACACACAGTCCATAGCACAATGTCACCAGCGCAGAATCTTTCTCACTGTCCAGAGGCTGTGGAAAGAGTTAGATCGGTGGCTGTAGTGTGGAGAAACAGCAATGAACACTGGAACTCCTATGAGGTCAGTTCGATTTTAAGCTAAACCGTCTATATACTTGTTTGCAAATCTCCCTAATAGCAGCCATGAGTTTGTGATCACATGCATCTAGAATAAGCACAAAATATCCCAACACTTCCAATTAATCCCTCTATCTGTGGCATAGCTACACGAAAACAGAAGCTCTTTAGCAAACCCTCATGAACACCCCGGCTGAGATACTGCACTGCTTTATGATACATGGGGAGAGGCTTTACCTCAAGTTGACAGTGTGGATAGAATAAGTTGGAGATATTTAAAATGTTTTAGCTCAAAATCAAAGTTTTTAATGGATGCCCAGATCAGGTAAACACCGACGGTCTCAAGAGAGAACGTGGTTCATCTCCAAACGGCTGGTTAATCACCTAATAATTAACAGAAGCAGAAAGTATGAAAACATTTCCTGCTCATTGGGGGAGAACACTGCTCTCCTTGTCATTCCACATACAAAGAAACTGTTGGTGCTAAAGCTTTGGTTGGTGCACCTAGATTATGGAACATTCTGCTGGAATACGCACAAGACGCTGAAATCGTTCTTAGTTTATAAATCTTGCCGGAAGACTAATTACTTTAGTTGCGCAGACCCACACCTTTAAAGCAGCGTTTCTCAAACCCAGTCCTCAGGGATCCCCAGACGCTCCACATTTTTGGTCTCTCCCAATTCCCAGAGAGTTGGGGAGGGAGTAAAAACATGGACCATCTGGAGGGGAGGGGGCAAGGACTGGTTTGAGAAACACTGCATTAACCCAACAGTGACCATGGCTGCTGATGCTGATGTACATGCCCTTATGTTCCACTGGGTTTGTCCATCGAAGTGTCTGTGCCAATTCTGACCATCAGTGCCCTTTATCTTATGGTGTGGGCACCATCTGAGCTGGGGCGCAGTTTTAGTCCCTTTAAGGCGTGGCATCATGGACATGGCCTACAATCTACCAGCTTACAAAGATCTGCAGGGAATACTGGCTCATTGAAGGACTTTTGCCACATTTTACGTATCGATCATGCTATAATAAAGGCATTGTCTTTGTATTCGAGAATGTTGGCACGCCCAGGGCCACTTAGTGATTGGTTCTTATCTCTTTCTTTATTACTCTAGCATAACTGCACCTCATTATTCCACAGGAAACCACTTCACCTTCTGTCGCCGTGAGTTGCAGTACTGTATCCAACCGAGATAGACGCCACAGAAGCTGTCCCTGGATACGCCTGCCAAACGATGGTCATAGTCTTCATCGATGTTTGGGTTAAAGGTTGGGTCCAGGTCCACATAGTTCCGCTCACTGCAGCTGCGCAAGCCGTCTCGCATGGTCTCATTAGCCAGCCACTCCTCCAGTTTGGCTGAGGCGATCACATAGTAGATAATTCCCTAAATTAAAGTAGAGCCAGAAGGTCATTATAAGACAAAAATTACAGACAAAATGTAACAATGTAATAATGTCAAGTGCAAAAAATCTAAAATCTCTGAGCTGGCCAGTTGTTGGTTTATTCACCGATATTTGTTAGAGGTCAAGTTACTCTCGGCCCCATCTGATGCTCCCTCACCTTGACGTAGTACGAGGTGAGGATGCGGCGCAGGTCGAACACCTGCAGCATGGAGGCGGCGCTGTTGTCGGTGATGCTGTAGCCCTCCAGCACGTACTTGGTAACCAGCACCTCCCAGGCCAGCCAGCGCTGCCCGAAAGCAGCGTTGAAGGAGAGCATGTGGGGAAGGTGTCCAGGCTCACAGCAGCAGCAGGTCTCATCCTCCTCCACCCCCTCTGTGATGGCCTCCACCTCCCTCTGCTGACAGTACGTCCCTAGGAAGGCAAAGCATTGTGGGATTGCAGAAGATCGGAGCGCTGTCCTAAGAGCCAAATTCAATGAAATCTGTTCATAACTGAATGTCTGAATATGGTAAATTTATGATTTTGATCGTCGGAAATGCACACAAACATAAAAGTGGCTTGATGAGGACGGTATTTGAAAGTATGGCTGGTTTAAATACTGCCACTACAAATGTCCAACTATATGTTTAACTATCTACACTACACTAGGGTTGTTTAAAAAAAAAACCTGATAATTATCTATCTACTCTGGGAACACTTATACTTGCAAGACTCTTTCCAGATTAGTTGAAATACACACACTTAAAGACTGTTTAACAAGATACATTGGGTAAAACGCTATTCTATATAATTCCATACAATATCCTTTGATATTCCCGTTTTGTTTTTCTTTTTTATACAATTCCACTAATGTGCTTCCACCATTACGAAACTTGTGTGCCAGTTCTTACCTCTAAACTCAAGCCCACGCAGCTGGAACGTGACCAGACCATTCCCAATCTCCACCAAGTGCACCAGTGCATTGAGGTAGTCAGACGCCAGGATAAAGCAGTCGCCCGTGCTGTAGTTTCCCCAGCGGCCGAGGAGCAGGTCACCACAGACGCTGTGTTGTAAGGAGCGGGTGAGGTGCTCGTAGAAAATGGAGTTCAAGTTGTTGTCGTCAGAACCTAAGGAAAAAAAAAAAAAAAAGAAAGAAAAATCATAGCATGGTAAGAGGAGTGTGTGAGAATATACACTGGAAGCAGATAATTGATCATTTAAATTGTGTTTCTCTACATTACTTGGAGCAGTTGTAATGAACAACAAAGGAACATATTGACTGAGGGTGAAATAAACAGGAATATATGACATTGTGCCAATACCATAAAAAGGTCAGAAAAACCCCAAACAATCAGCAGCCCTTCAATAAAAATCAGTTCTAAGAAAACTGAACATTTTTCAGGGGGTTAAAAAAAGGACCAGTTTTTTATTCAAGGTATAAAAGCAAATTTCCTCTGAAACGGGGTATATCAGTGGCACTGCATTCCGTTCCAATGGGGAAACTGGGCATTTTATTTACTTATTTTTAAATATCCCATCTTGTTTGTCATGAGAGATTCAGACAAATGTGTATATACACACATGAGAGCAAGTTTTAGGGTCAGAGATCAGGACCAGCTGACATTCAATGGCTCTGAAGCAGCTGGGGTTAAGGATCTCGTCAAGGGTTCAAAAATTACTTTCATGGCTACAGGATCCGAATTCACATCCATCTGGTCACAAATCCCTATCCAGTTGAGCATCTGATTAACAAAATGATGCGAAGTCACCATTATCCTATAGACTATTCCAGAAAATGTTATGATGTTACGCAACCTGGGTTCCTGTCCAGCTGGGAGGCTAATCTGGTGTTGGAATGGTCAACTCTCTTCGTGCTGCAGAAGACAAAAACAGAAGGACAGAAAATAAAACATCTCCTATGTATTTTTTTTTTCCATCACTCTACAAACTTATTTGTCAAAAGAAAAATATCACCTGTATTTTAAAACACACAGATGTTATGGAAGAAAAGTAGAGTCATACTTGTAGTCCCTCTCCCAGAACTTGACAGGACGGACATAGGAGGTGATGAAGATGGCACTACCAAGAAAGGGGTTGAGCGGTGTGGAGAAAACTGCGGACACTATTGCCTGGACAAATAGCATGGCAGAGTCTAGTGCGGACAGAAGGAGTCAAGAACAAATACTGGACATCACACGCCAATGAGTTATACATGACATACGTTAGAGGCCCTATTTTGCTCATTTGTGCATAATTCTATTCTTGGGATCTACTAGAATAGATTTACATGCTTCAATGTTCCAAAAACACATTTTTCCCCCCCTCATACTGTCCATGACTCTGTCTGAAACGGTCGGCCTATTGGAGCTTTAAACTCCACCCCAGATGAGCCCAGCGTCCTGATTGGTCAGCCTGCTCAACTGAGCAGCTTGTCCCACATGTTCCCCACTTCTTGCAGTTTGCACACGGATCCTCGCAAGAAGGGGGCCAATAAGGATTGTGTTACGAGGTGACCTCACCACATAAGTGAGGGCTGGAATTCCAACGAGGCGTTTCAGGCAGATTAGAGGAGAGTGGTTTCCGCGGTGAGAGTTACTCACTTTGGCGTGTACTTTGGGCCTTAAGACTTTGCAGACTGCTTACATGCACATTAAGCCATATAACACACTAAAGGAAAGGGGAAAACCATAATGGGGTCCCTTTTATTATTGTTAAGATTTTTCCCCTTAAACTTCTACCCCCTAAATATTTTCAGTCCAGAATTTTGACACTGACAATTATGACAAGTAAGAGTTACAGCAAAAATGCAAAAGGATACGAGGAACAGCAAACGGCTGGGCAAAAGCGTGAAATGCAGAGCCCCAGGTGATTTGCCAGGGAGCAATGTAGGTGTAGACAAAACGCAGCTTGTAGAACAGCTCCCACAGCTGCGATGCAAAGAAAACATCGTTAACGCTACATACGAACAGGCCTCACAAATCACGAGCCTCACTTCGATCGTTACAAAAGGCACGGTCTCCACGGGCAGGAGCGCAGTCAGACCCCTTACCTTGCTGAAGACGATGGACATGAGGAAGAGGTTGAGCAAGGGGGTCTCTGATAGGTTACGGTAATCGAAGTTGAAGAAGAGGAAGGTGAAGAGCACCGTTACGTACTGATAGGTGGGGCTGCTGAAGGAAGAGCGGAGCAGCTTAAGACCAGCTACCGTGATCATCAGAGCGCCCATCCTGAGAGAGCGGGGAAAGGGAGGTTGGAACAAATACTACAATGCAGTCATACCCCCATATCTGTAGGTGGTATGTTCCAAGGCCTACCATGGATAGCCTAAATCGCAGAAAATAGCAAACCATCCATGGAACCCCAGATATACGTGATTTTCAAGTATTTAAGTATGGCAATTGATAAAACATGCACAGTGAGACTTTACCAACATTGAATATAGTAAAATAAAGTACACTGTACATTATAACACAGTTACTGTACATCTGGACCCAACCAAGTGAAAGGGATTCTGATCTTTTTGCCTAATTTTTGAAGAGAATGAAAAAGCGTATCAAGGGATGAAGGAATAATGAAAATCATACTTTTTATACCCCTCAAAAGGACAAAGATGTAAAAAAAAATACAGTTCACATTTACATTTGTTTTTCCTTTTTTTCAGACCGTGGACAATTGAAGCTGCAGTGACCAGAACTGTGCATATGGGGGGGGGGGGGGGGCGGGGGGGCTGCTGTACATACTTTCAGAAAAGGGAGAAAAAATAGGAGCAGCAGATATACAAAAGCACTCACTCTGTGTCGAGCTTTTTTGGACCAGCAAAATCCTGGGCACTTCTGGTTAATTCATTTAGGATGACTAGTGGATAGAGGACATTCTTTTCTGCGAATAGCAACCAGACGTGCAGTTTTTCAAACCACATTACATGGGCCGCTCCTGCGGACAGAGAGGAAAGGGGCAGGGAAAAAATGTTTAGTCATGTCACTAGTAAGAAATCTTTAAACAAAACCTTCAGGCAATAAAATGAGGATTATGATCAGACCGTACCTCATAATTACACTGGATCGTGTCGTAAAATAAAAAGACCTGACGTTGAAAATTACAGCACAAAAACTTCCCGTTATGTTCTCCGTTCTCTTCGCTCTACTTACCCCTGACCTCAAACTGGTAGTACTCCTTGGTCTTGAGTAGAGGATGGGAGAAACAGTACCAAGGCAACTGCTTGCGAACTTGGGGCAGGAGGTAATGGGTCAGAAATCCCACTGTCCCCACCAGTGTGTGCAACACGTATCTTAGAATTGGCTTAGGGTCGCGAAAAAAAAAGAAAAGAAAGAAAGAAAGAAAGAAAGAAAAGCACATTACAAAAATCCAACTGTTCATGTATCACTAAAAGATTAATATAGTAAATAATAATAATAATAATAATAATAATAATAATAATAATAATAATGACACACAGTCTAGACCAAGCCAGAAAAAGTTAGATTACACCATACCCTAAACACGACTCCAATGAACAGACCCCCCTACCTGCAATGCAATGAACACCGTGCTGACATGGATGGCAAAGTACAAAACGGAGATGACTATGCACACGATCAAGTCTGACTGTAGCCGCTCATTCTGCAAATGAGAAAGGGAAAGTGAGAAAAGCCAGAAGTGGGAACAAAATATTCTCCTCGATTAATATCTGCGACACCCAGTCTGTTAATGGAGGAGGACGGTATTATACCCACTGATTTGGCTCAAACAACTCTCCCACTGAGAGAAAAAAAGTTAACTGAATGCAAGACGTACGATTATAAATCAGTGTATGGCCAATGGTATCCTTCTCAGTTAAGGTTATTATACCCCATGGCTGAAATACGCATCTATAACTATAAAGAAGGTTTTTAGTAAATGTAGTCATTTGTATGCTAATGTGTGTATATGAGAAAGAGGATGTAATTTGAAGATAACGCTACTTACAACAGAATTCCGAAGCTTTTCGGGTAGCGGGTCATGCACCTCAGCGAGGGGATCCTCTGGGTTTTTTTCTTTTATATTAGGAAAAATCTTGGATTGGACCAATGAGCTAAGGAGAGAGAGCTTGTCAGCTAAGCAGACGCCGTAACGGAAATATGAAACTCTTCTTTTTAATCTTTAGAATTACCACAGGTAGCAAGGCCTCTGAATGAAGACTTTTATATACAAGGCTGAAAGCGTGGTTAAAAGGTACTAAATTTAGCAAATTACTGTCACAGCAGGAGTAGGAGAATTTACACTAAAGCAGTGAGGCAAACAAGAGTTTTCAGGGGTTTACAAATGTGCTTACATGAGGACAGAAGGATCACTGCTCTGTCGACTCAGATGGTAGGACACAGCCACCAAAAGGCCACAGAACACAGAGAACAGCACAGGGATGTGCTGGGGATCCCAGGTTTCCTGTGACATGCACAGAGATCACAGTTACTTTGTGAAAACGCACAACAAAACATGCACAATTATTTAAAAACCTCTCGTGTCTAATTGCATCAGCTGCTCAAAGTAGGTCACTGCGAATTTTACTGCAAGTGTATCCAAGCCAGCACTGCACGGCATGCAGTGAGAAGCCTCACCTTTAGGGCACCGTAACAAAGTCCATACAACAGGGCTACAGTGACAACACTGCGTATTATGCTGTAGAGTGCAGATAGTAAGCTGGTGGAAGCTGAGGGGAAAACACCGCAAGTCAGCAAAGTTATATGAGCAAAAAAAAATAATTGACCACAACAGTGAAGACCAATTAAAACAGCGAAAATCCCATCATTGCAAGTGCACAACAGAATAGCTAAATTCCAAATTAAATCACAAGGCAATATTTCAGAAAAACTGTCTTCACTGATAAATCATAAAAGCCAATGAGTTAGAGGGTTTTTTTATGATCAATTACGAGTATATCAACAATTCAGAAGTATCTGTGAACTCCAAGAGTTAATTACAGACGGGGCCGAAAAACCGGAAATAGAGGCTCACCGTTCCCTCCAAACACGTGGATGTCAAGCTGTTCAGACAGGTACATGACAAATGTGTTGACCTGCGGCAGCAGTCCCACAAAGAACACGACAGGGAAACAGAGAGTAAACACTGCAACAGAGTGATCAGAGAGAGGTTATTATTACATAGAAACCCAAGAGCAAAGCACTGAGAGAAAGATTACACACAGATACAAATGCGGAAAACAGCACACGTCATGCCTCCAAATCAATGGAAGGAAAAGGAAACGTAACTTAATATACATTTAATAAGTTTAAGGGAAACTAGATTTGGAGCTGGTAGATAGAGCGGCAGCGTATTCCCCAGACAGCCCTGTCACTTGCTCTGGCTATCTAAGCCGTCTCACATGGCAATTTGCAGAATCTTCCCCCAGGTATTCAACCACATTGAATGCATCAAAGTTACGTATAATGACGTAACAAAATGGTGGGAAAGTTGCTCAGTTAATGCTTCCATACCTGGGGGAACACAGATCACGTAGGTGTTTTTTCCCCCATGTACATTTATATTTAAGTGACGCTTTTATTCAAAAAGGCTTACAAATACAGGGAAGAGCTACAATTCACGCACGCTTTGTGGGATTTAAATGGTTGTGAAAAGTCATTCTGACAGTGACTTGTATACAGTTAGATGAAGCAGGAAATTCTAGCAATTCCGCACTGAATTCGCGCAATGCTTTAAATGTGCGTGCACACACACACACACACACACACACACACACACACACACACACACGTATGATTCCAATTACCACCTGGAATGTGCAATATTAAATCAGGATCTCTGAAAGATGTAGTGTAACGCTTCCTTGCTCCATCATCATGACATTTGTGAGGTGCCTGTATTTACATAGTGCTTGAAATGTGAAAAATAGTGCCGGTACCTTATTCACACTGGTGTGTTTATCAGCTCGTATCAACAAATAATTAAGCATTACATTCAGAGTCATATACGTATGACTATGATTACTACCACGAACGTGCAATGATAAAATATGGTCACTGAAAGATAAGTTAACTTAGTGTTAGACTTCTTTGGTCCGATATAATTGTGGAGCATAAAACTGACTGTTCTGGCTTCGACTGGTCAGTAACCAGCTTGTTCTTCCAAAGCAAACTAACAGTCAATCACAGGATTCAAAGTGACCAATCAACAGAGTGGAGAAATCAGGCACTTTTCCCGCCTCTGAAGTCTCAAAACTCAAAATGTCGAGTGAGCGAGTGTTGGAGAGACGCAAGCGTGTAGGGAGGAGGCGGTTTCTACTCGCGAGCGCAAATGCGCGCAATGGTTTTTACGCGCTCATGGTTTTTACGCGTACGAGTTCTGCGACTAATTAAACGCCTTAGTAAATGCCGCTTCAATGTCCGCAGTGCTGGCGCGGACGGGCCTGGGAATACAACAGACATGGAATTCCCTTCAGAATGGACTTTCGTAAACTGGAATCATCTTGTTAAGGTGACGAAGGATGAGTGAAGTATCAACGAGAAAGTTAAGGGAAGAACTTCACCTATGACCAAGTCTCGAGCCGAGGCCAGCAGCAGAGAGCTGGTCAGCGCCACGCCATAGAGGGAGACGGCACCGAAGCTGCTCCTCCCGCTGCCGTAGTCTAGAGCCCAGATGAGCCCACAACACAGGCAGAAGTAGACTGGCCGGCTGTAAGCGATGATCCGGTTGTGGCCCTATAAGGGAGCACAGGAGTCAAAGGGCACAAGGTCAACGTCTTAAAAATATCCACTTCGGAAAACAAATAAAATGACTGTCTTCACTGAGAGACACGTGAGAAGGTCTAGCTACCACGCAGAATTCCACAACTACCTCAAATATGCAGCAACCTTAATTTAGTTGGTACCACAGGAAACCAGACTTTGACTTTGTAGGTAACTTCCTGTGTCCTCTATTGTAGCAATTCTGTTTAGATTCAAAGCTTTCAAATATTTAACAACCAATACCAATACAAGTCTCGTTTAACATCTGGCAACAACCAAAAGCACAGGTGACAGGGACAGAAACAGGTCGATGATCACAATTTGTTCAAACATAGAAACAACGACCATTCTAATCTATATAGGTAGCAAGCCCACGCCACTGGGGTATGTGAATGTACACGTGTAGACCTTACATGTGCTATCTTCTCCATCTCTGTGATATTTAGCCTTTTTTGGTCTTTTGCTTATAAGAATGATATGTGAAGGTATGTGTACATACATGTCGAGGGGAGGAGGAGTCTGGCTGGACGCTCTGGAAAAAAATACAAGAGTGTCAGACCGAACTGTGGAGGAAAAGCAATTGTGGGATTATGTCCACTGGCTGGCATGAATCTTTAATGAATGCATGTTTGATTCTCTAATAAATATACAAAAACAAATCTGCATTGTACAGAGTGGGCACATTTTAGAGGACACACCTCACCTTTAGGAGAGAGTACTGGCAGCTGGCGATGACCAGGCAAAACTGGAACACCCAAATGTCAGTGAAGAAGCCATGTACAAGCAGGACGGAACCCAGAAAGGCCACTAGAACCGCCAGCAGCACCGCCAGCACATTCTCAAGAACCTCCCGGTTCCTGTTAGGCACAAAAAAGCAGAAAGGACATAAAATGTCAGGTAATCCGGTCTCTATTGCTTCACCGTTTGTCCAGGTATCTTCATTAGCCTCCCCGTTTGATACGTTCTTCTTTGGTTCCTACAATGTGGAAACATTTACCAAAATATTTTGACAATTCATGTTTTATTAAACATTTTCTAAACATAAATCTTTGTTAGAGTTTTATTGCATTCTGAATTGTGAAAAGCGCCGTCTTAATCATCGTTTCTTTAGCTTTAGGCTGACAGACACTGCAAATAAGATACAGATGGTTACAGACTAATGGTTTTGTCCCAAGTTCTTGGTTAGTAAAAAAGCGACAGAAGACGAGATTTTAGGGACAGAAGGCACTGGTAATCCTGTGAAGACAATTCAACACCAAAAAATCACAACCAACACTGATGGTAGTCTAACTGTAAAAGGGTAGGATAAATGGAAGTCCGCAGAGTGCAGTAACCTAGATGGACACATACGGAAGAAGCTGCAAGCTTACGACTGCGGAGTGGAAGATAAAGCAAAAGTGGCTGCTGAAATCATATAAACTGGCTAAACTGATACTAGATTTGGTTGGCACAAATAAGATAAGGCACCACAATATGCAACAACATCAATATGCAAGTTTATCAGAAAAAATTCTAATCCAGGCTTTAGGCTGAGGCACGTGGACCATCCCAAAGATCATAAAGGATGGATGTTGAAATTTCCAGTTAAAACACTAAAATTCCATGTGATACCCAACGCAAGTCATTAAAAAAAATGCTTATTTTACATGCTATAAAATGTCTGATTGGTCTCAGAGGTCTATTTCGCTTCAAACACTCAAAGTTCATGCAAATACGACAGGAAACGAAATCTTAGTATCAAAACAACATTCCAGATTCAGTGCTGCTTCTGGTACTTTGAGGCGCCACAATGCTGGGTTATTCTGGGATGCGGCATACCAAGCAAAAGTGAAAACTTTTTTTTTTTTTTTTTTTTTTTAAAGAAAGACGTTACGTTAGAGCAAACACTAGTCTTCCCAGTTTAAATATTTTTTAAATATTCTATACTTTATTTTGCAGTTTGAAGTAGTTCGAAACACGCACACGATGAATGTCGTAACTGGGTATGAAAAGAAGAAAAATGCTTTGGGGATTATTAACTAATAAAATCTAGTTTAGATTTGATTCACATATAATACTATTGTATTATACTATGTAAGAGGAGTTTTCTGATGTTTAGACTTAATGTAGAACCTATGTAACTTCAATGGCCCTTGATGTACAGATATAAAGATTTCTGCTAATACCATTTAAGCTTTTTATCCCCAATTTTGTTAATTATCAAGAACATTGCCAAAAAATAGTTTAAGAACGGCACAGTCTTTGTACTCCTGCTTTTGAAGTTGGACTTTCTTTATGGAGGAAAAAAAAAAATCGGACTAATTCTGTTTGACATTCTAATGGAAAAGCGTGATTTATCTTATTTGCACTCTTACCTGTCAAAGAGTGCTAACAGAGTCAGCCGGTCAAAGTGCAGCCCCACCCACAGGTAGGGGAAGAGCCAGAAGCGATAGTACTGCTTGGCTTTGTGTGCCGTCACTGCAGAGGGATCCTCTGGACCCAGCGGGGCGTCTTGGAGCTCTGGACTCAGATCAGCATCCTGCTGTTCCAGTAGCTCTGGGTCCATTGTCAGGAGACGGTTAAGTCGAATCTGGGGAAGGGAGAGCCGCCTCACAGTTAAGGGCCAGTGCTCTGTTGCTACAGCCACTGCTCCCCACACTCAGCCTAACACTCACCAGGTCATGAGGATAAAAGCGAACTGAGGTAGAACTGGAGAGATGGGAATCTGTATCCCTAGGAAGAGGAGTTAAAAAAAAACAACAACACATCAGTTACAAAATAATATATGGATATAGTGATTGATTCTTTACTTTATCAGTACACAGGGGCACAGAATTTCAAAAACACACACAAATATCATACTCTGATCCATCTTACCAGATATTGTTAGAGGCTCGTCTGGTTGCAGGTTCAAAGTTTACTAGAGACATATCACAGCCTCCAGCTTCATACAGGGAGGGGGTGAGCTTCCCTGTAACAAAAGCGCTGCCCGTCAGCTCGCTAACAACAGCAGCTGACTCCGGAAATCTATAATCTCGCACATTATCCATTACCATGTAATTACCATGTATGCCATTTGTTTTTACCATCCATTTTCTGTCGGTCCTGTTCAGGGTTGTGAGGGGTCTGGAGCCTAACCGGGAGGCTACGGACGCAAAATGGGGAACGACCCAGAACAGGGTGCCAATCCACTAGGGGGCACGGGCACGCACCATTCACTTATACATGAACATCCACGGGCATTTTGGTAACAGCATGTTCTTGGACTGGGGGGGGGGGCAGAGTACCCAGAGGAAACCCATGACGACACAGGGGGGAAAATGCAAACTCCACACGGCGCCAAGGCGGAGACTCGAACCCTGGTCGGAGAGGTGTGACAATACAGTGCTAAACTGCAGCACTGCACCGCTCCTATTTTTAGCACAGATTTAGAAAAACAAGACAAAACAAAAAAACCACACACAGCGATCTTTAGATCAAAGAGGCGTTACTCATACAAGTCAAACTCATACTTCTTAAAAGCAAGTCACGAGCCAATGTGTTTAACTGGAAGAACTTCCTGGTCTAAATCACGCAGTCTCTTCCAAATGTTTTTGTGGACGAGATCAATAAATTTGCACATCATATAAATTTTTCATCTTTTTCCTCCCTACCCAAAGAATCGATTTCTGCACCTCGACCAACGAGCGCTACCTTCCCGCGTGGCCCCTGGCGCCATGACGTCGCTTCTGCTCTACGTACCGAAATCATCTTGCAGGCTGGAGGTTCCCACGGTCGAGGCCTTGTCCTGAGAGCCCTCCAAATGCACACTTCCATTCCTGGCCAGCAGGGAGGCATTTACGCTTAGCACGGTCACCTGGGACGGAGTACGGGAAGGCTGCCCTTTGATCGCCGGAGGCTGGGATGCCTGATTCAGAGCTTCCTGAAGACTGGCAGAGAAAGGAGAATGGGGGGGGAGACGGTGTAATAGGAGTAAAGCACGGGGACGCAGATGGTGCCAACAGGGAGGTGAATACATAGTTTTATGTAAATATGTACAAGGTGGAGGAGGGGGGGGGCAGGGGACAGATGTTAAAAAGAAAAACAAATGCAGAGGTTTTGCAAAAGGAACAAAGTATTTTCTGTATCTAGACAGATTGCAACACAGAAACCAAACAACAAAGAGAGAGAGAGACAGAAGAGCAGACAAATATTTGGCCAAAGTCCCGCTTGGTTTTCTATACTGCAAGTACAAATGGCTGGACCTGAAGCTCGGGTTGGTCAGCTGGCTATAGCTTCATAACTGTACAGCCAACCAAAAAACAAAAATAGGTAGCTGGAATAGCAAAAAGGTGGAAGAAGAAATCCCATTTGTAATATCATTTAATCCATATGAACATTTTAAATTTCCTTTTCAGGTTCATTGCCATGGAAAGACAGCAGACCAATACAAGCAGACCAATTCAAAACAGAACAACCAATAAGGGCTATAAGCAACATGTATGCAAGTTTCCAAAAATAGGTACTCATGCACACACACACACACACACACACACACACACACACACACACACACACACACACACACACACACACACACACACACACAGCTCTGCCAAACATTTGCATTCCAACCGAGTTTCCAGACAGGCCAAGGACAAACTAAACAGGCAGTCTCAGCATTTTAGAGCTTTAGAGATTTTGGCTTTAGAGATGGAAGTTTTCCCACAGCTTGTTCTGGTTCAAAAAACATCAAACAAATGTGTGGAGATTGTAACCTGTGGCAGAAAGTGATGGAGAATTCTATAGGTAGAGGGTGAAACATAAGAACGTTGGGGGAAAAAAAAAAGCAGTAACTGGGGCAGGTATCCAGGTGGCGCTGTTTCCCACACTCCACCCTCTCTGCCACAGCTACATTCCGTACAGCACAGAAGTGCTCTGTGCACCCTCCAAATACGCAGGTAGCACTTTTTTGCATGCTGTATGTCTACTGAGAAGGTATTCTTTGCAAACTGAAATGAAAGCAACATTCATATTTAATTTAAAATTTTAATATTATAATTTAAAAGGTCAATAATCGATTAATGATTACTATCAACCTTTAAAATCACAACCACTGCAGCACTGTGCATCGTACCATTTTAATCAGATTTTGCTTTTTAAGTTAAAGCAAAACTCACTAAATTTTCCAAGTGAATTCATTAAAAGATGCATCACACATCAGACTGCTTCGTTTTTCACAACCGGGTAATGATATTATACTAATGCTATATTATACTAATACTCCCCTGTAGCTTTGCACTTGATATACACCAATCAGCTATAACACTAAAGCCACCAGCCTAATCCGGTGCAGGAACCCCCTTCGGCCACTAAAAACAGCTGTGACCCATCGAGGCATGAACTCCACCAGACCTCTGAAGGTGTCCTGTGCTACCTGGCACCAATATTTTAGTTGCAAATCCTTTAAACCCTGCAAGCTGCAAAGGTGGGACCTCCAAAGACTGGACTTGTTTGTCAAGCACATCCTACAGATGCCCGACTGGATCGAGATCCGGGGAATCTGGAGGTCTAGTCAACCATTTCATGTTAAGCAAACCGCACTCACGTGTTATTAACTTCACCGGTGGTTTTAATGTTGTGGTTGATCAGTGTATATCCCCTCATTTCCCCAATTGTGTAGCTGTTTAATTAGCATGATTTACCAACGTTCCAAAATCATACAAGGTTCACAGATTGAGGGTCGAAATGGGAATACAAGCAGGAAACCAGTGTCTAAAGCAAAAAGCGAAGCATGCAGTGCTACACGAATACAAATCCCAGCCGACATCATCGGTTTGTGATAAGGCATCTTTCACAGAGACTTTTACACTTAATCATGTACTGGGACTAAGGATTTAAATCCAATGGCTTTTTGTTGTGTGAAGGGTCACTATATTACACATTGTACATACAGACAAGTTTGGTAAGCACTGCTATAAATTAACAAGCAAGTACAAGTCAACTAAAACGGCTCAAATTACCATCCACAGAAAACTGAGCTGCACATGCAGTAGTTTTGTTTGAAGTCTTCATAAATATGCAAAGTAAACACAGACAGTAGAAAAAAACTAAAGAAATTTAATTCTGACCCATTTTCTTTGACCTGAGCATCACAGTTGAAACACTAAAAATAAAAGTGGATAATTTCAGGCAGAGAAAACATGGCTGCTATGGTAATCATCACTGGTTGGTTTCTTGAGCACGCTTGACCACAAAGACGATCAATTATGTAAAATGCCAAGTGAGTTGAAGTCGCGCGTGAAAATCCATGTCATTCCAATGTAATCCACAAGGAGGCAGTAACAGGTATTGGCACGAGAGAGCACAGACGAGCGCAATAGGAGGGAAGAGGGGTGAGGGCAAACGCCGGTCATCTATCCGCCCCCATCCATCACGAGGCTTACCTGAGAGGTGAGCCGATGAGGGAGGTGGGAGGGGTGGGGTTGCTTCCGGCATTGTGGCGTCGCCGCACTGCCTGACGGCGGAAGGTACTACGCTCGCGGCGGAATGCGACGGTCTCTTCACTCACTGGGGCTGTCGCGGTGACAAAGGTTCAGTGTGAGGCTAAACAGCACTCTAACCTTTATACTGCAGACAACCCGGGGGAAATTTTATGAAGGGGGAGGGAATCTTTCAAACCTTGAGCAGGGAAATCAGTATCACGGAAATAATCCACACCCAAAAATTGCAGATTTTTCCCCAATGGTGCTGACTATTCACATACTGTATGAAAACCAAATTAGGTTCTCTCTTAGCGAAAAGGTTAAACAATCCTTTATCCTAAAAGTTGGCTGTCTACTTCACCCAATACCCAGACGTATCGAAAATCGTCAGCGAGAACAACCTATTGCATACTTAAAGTGATGTCACGCCAGAATGCTAGAGGGCACAGAATGTTTTCGATGTTGCTGACCCACATACAGAGGACAAATAAACAAGTGCAAACCAATATTGTAATATTCCAGTTAACAGCTCTTTTAAAATGACAGTTACTATCTTTATTAACAGCAACTATTGGTTTAAATACTAGAAGTGGCACAGACAAGGAAGACGACAATTTAAACGACATGTACAGTTGCATGCTAATGGAATTCTACGGAAAATGTTAAATGGTTCTGACATTTACCAAATACACATATTAATCAACTCTATTCAGATACAGATGCAAAGCATGCTGGTAACTGCTACTAACCAACCCCATGGCATCACATTATGTCAGTCAGTCGTGGACAGTGGGTGGGATCAGAACAAACAAAAATATTCTGCCTTGGGGACCCTGCACAGATGGTCTACTGAAACTGCGATCATAGCAGTGATTATGGCTCATGTAATGAATTGCCACGACGACATCAGTCAATGCCTTCAATTTCGTTTGAAGTATATGGCCACTGTAACCTCACAGTGGCAAAATTTGTGTTTACCCATTAGCGGCACACAATAGCCAGTGAATAGAAAAAAAAAAAATACTCAATATATAAATGCCCATTTTTTATGGACTAAACCACCCAGGAAGGTCAATTTCCCCCCGAACCTACACCTCTCTCTCCTTCTAAACATGGATGTTTTCTATCACATACATGGATATTAACATCGTACTGCGGTGACCGTAAACTACTTAAACTCTGAAACAAGATACACAATTTTTATTTCTTAACACTATTAGACATCAATCATTTTGACAGTTACTTAAGATACTACAAAACTGAACTGCATAGCTAAAATTAGTCACAGAACTACATAATATAGATAAAGTAAAGAAAAGGATTTTCCCAGGCCTTGGAAGGTCACACACATACATAACACACGCAGGAATGCTAATAAAAAAAAAAGAAGTTCACAAACATACAAGTTATACGATCGAAATGTACACTGTACTGAAATGCCTTGATATCTTACGACCATAAAAATTACCACGAGACAAAGCACTGGACAAAATATTACCAGAAAGTTGCTGCTTTAAACCATTTTGAAAAACAATGCAGTGGCTGCCCCTTACTGCTGATATACTGTAATTCTTGGCATCATTTGAATCAAAGCTGGAAATAGCTTTACCCAGAAAGCTGAGAATTTGCGAATATTATGTGCCTCTACTCCAAAGGCAGCAAACATATAAAATGCAGTAAAAAATGATGAAACAGGCTGTAAACTGCGAGTTTGGTCGGAGAATAAAACAGGAGCGGGCAGGAAAGGCCGAGTCGGTGTGGCGGATATGCTGGAGTATGCTGGAGTATGCTGGAGTATGCTGGAGTATGCTGGAGCGGACTTACCGCGCGAAGAGCTGGGCGCATCCTGGACTTCGGAAAAGGCGGCATGGCTGGGGAGGCTGTTCCTAGAACGCGTGACGGACTCCAGCTGCGAGGCTCGACCTAGCAGGCAAACGGCGTCTAAAACTTCACCCTCTTTGGCCTCAAGGTCTGACTTTGAGGTGGTGAGGGGACGTGTACCAGTGGGGGCGACCAATTGGTTGGGGTCATTAAGGCAAGCGGCCGTACCGCTGTCCAAGCTCAGCACCCGGGCGTGAGTCTTAGCACTGCCTGTGCTCGAGGTACGTCGGGAGGAACGACGTTTTCCTCCACCCCCAACCCCGCCCTCAGGCCCGACGGTGCCCTTCACCGAGAGCGAGGAGGCAATCGCTTGCTTAGCCTTGAGGGCACTGTAACGGCCCTCGGGCGAGTGGCAGGAGTGAGAGGTGGTGCTGGAGGAACTGTCTGTGCTGAAGTGGTGTGTGGAATGATGCAAACTGGAGGCGCAGCTCAGCTCACTCTGGTCACTGGAGTCATCTTCTCGGGGGAACATGGCGCTGCGCGGCTTAGCCGTGTTCCGCAGCGACATGTAGTCGCGGTGACGGCTGGTGTCAAAGCTGCTGGCACGCTTCTTTCCCGTCCGCCGACGGCCGCTCCGCCCAGCCGAGGAGGAGGCCCGGTGGATCAGCGTCACCGACTTGGGCCGCACGTCCTCCTTGTCTTGCTTCTGATCCCGGAGAATCAGCGGCGCCGAGCCGTCGGCGGTTCCTCCAGAGACGGGATCGTCGGTGCAGCTGCAGGGATCAGCCGGCTCTTGGGTGAAAAGAACAACACTGTCGGACGGCTGTACGGCCATCAGCTCGTTGGCATGGGGGTTCTTATTAGCCTCCCCAGACAAAAGGCTGCTCAGCCCCCGAGAGCTGCTATCCCGGCTAGGACAGCGGGGGCTGACGCCCTCTCTGGGAGTCCTGCTGTCTGTGGGCGCAGAAACGCTGCTGTCCCCGCGTACGCCTTCCTGTTCGTCCCCTGAGAGTGAGAGAAGACTCTCCACGTGTGTGGAGCTGGTCTGTTCGCTGTGAAAGCTGCTGACGGTGCTGTTGGTGTCCCGGTCCGTTCCGCTGCAGTAGCTCTCCGAGGAGCCACTGCTACGTGTGCTTAGACTGCGTAGGCTGTCCACGCTCCGTTCTCCCCTCAGGGATTTCCCCTTTACTGCTGGTCCCCCCTCTGCGTCCCCCTGGTACAGCCCAGGGCCGACGTTCCGGGAATCCGAGCTCGTCAGCTTGTGAGGCTCCACCGGCTGGCAGTGGCCGGTTCCCGAGGAGGAGGACGCAGCCTGGTCCAGCTGGAAGACCTCCTCTCCACCACTATCTCCCTCTGCCTCTCCTGGCTGGGACAGCCTGGAAGCTTCCAGCTCACAGACTGGATCCAGCCCGCCTCTGCGGGGTGGGGGGTACAGGCCGTAGTCAGGCAGCGAAGGATCAGGGAAGGCGGAGCCAGCCGAGCTGGACGTACGAGGCAGACCCCGGGGACGATGCTCTTTTCGGTACGACTGCGAGTGCAGCAGACCAACGGGAGTCTGTTCTGTTTCGTAGGACTGTGTCGCTTGGTTTGGGATGGGGTCGCTGGCATCCACAGGGTCTCTGGCCAGCTCTGGCGGGCCCAAAGACGTGGAGGGCTGCATGGAGGCGAAGGAGTCATTGGAGACAAGGCAATACATCTTTGGGTCGGACATCAAGTCTGAAAGGGAAATAAAGACCAGGTGAATGTGCCATCTGTTTAAACCTGAAGTCCCAGGGATTGTAAGCAATACAACACAAAACACGCGTGTTATTTGTAGGTATAGCTCCCTTGTTACCCAACAGTTATTAGCCTCTGATTTACCTTTCAATAAAATGCAGATCAACAGAGCTGCAAGAATATACTGATAAAAATACACAACTGCGTAAATGGATATCAGCCTATCAGAAGCAATACAAACTATAAAGTCACTATTTTGACTCGATAGGCAGCCAGAAAAATGTAGTTTCATTTCACCTTATAATTGGTTAAATTAAGAGGCCAAACTGACTAGGTTTAAAAGGGGTAAAATAGTCTACTGATCAATTAATGAAGAAAGACAATGATGGCGTTCTGACCTTGATCTTGGCTTCCATCCTTACACAGGCTGCTGCTCTGAGCGAGACTCAAGCTGATATCATCTGAGGTCTTTCCTACATCTCCCCCTATATAGAAACAAAATTCTTCATGCCTCCATCTCTGCTACTTTCTATGGACACCCGACTGTAAATGGATATGCAGGGGATATGCGTGTGTGTGTGTGTGTGTGTATATATTTCGCTTGTGCCCAAGAAATATTTAAAAGTAGGGATTACTGCTGAACAGTCATACATATTATATTAAAATTTAAATAGAGTTTCTAAACTTATGCTAATGGAATTTTGTCATTGAGCTCTTTATAAATTTTCCTGGCCTTTTCTTTGGCCAAAGCTACAACTTCCGTTTTTCAGTGCAGTGTGGAGACTTTGTAAATCAGGGCTAGAATCTATTCTTTGAGAGTAGTTCTCACCTTTGGCTGCAGTCATGCCCGCATGAGTGGATACGAGCTAATGCACAGGAAAAAGAAAGTATTAAAGCATGAAGTTGCAAGGGATCCAACACAGTTTAACCAAACAAAAATCCCTAAAACCAGCTATGGATTTTCCTGGTCTGAGGTACAGCGGCTAACCAAATCTGTCAGAGAAAAAAATAATTCCATAACCTTACCCAGTACCTCTGCAGGGTGTGTCACGACCTACGTGTGCGAGACACTCTCAGCTAACATCATACTAATGCTTCTGCAACACTGTTGGTGAAGCTCTTCCTGTACTTCCTGTAACTAAGTACCAGAACCCAGAAAGTAAAGCCTTCAAAACATTAAATATGAATAAGCATCTACATATGTGGAGAAACAGCAGTAAGGTACACAAATACAGCTCCAGAATGGCCATGAAAGCAATAATTTAGGTTAAAATAAGACACTGGGGGAAAGTCCTGATACAGATACGAACTTATTTAATCTTCATCCGCCATCGGTATACAGGCAATCCACACACGAGGTGGCGATGTCTCTCAGAATCTGACTAATCCATACAGGGTCTGAAACGGTTTATAAAATACTACAAATTTTTCTAGTCATGTTGTCGGGTATCAGATAACAGGATAATACTGTACAGAAATCTAGACTGAGTAACTGACACTGCCAGAACACTGAAAAAAGCGCTTCCCCAAAGCTACGGAGAATCATCTGCTGAAGTTACATGTATTTGTGGGACAGTGAGTGAAATATGGACAGCTTGAGTTTCTGGAGGCAAATCTGCACCGACATCAGCCATTATCAATATGTCACCTACACACCCTGGTGCACAGTGATGGTTCAAACACAGAAGACAAAATGTTAAAATTGTAATAAGTGTGTTGTCTTGAGTAGGCCTATAGTTTCCAGAAATATAGGTGGAAAGCCAGTTCCTTTCATAATTATATTAAAGGAATTTATTTTCTAGCTGTGTTCCATTAGTTATAAATACAAAATTAAAGTATGTACACCTAACCTACCTAGGTGTGTCGCTTCCCTGATCTATACTAAAAAAAAAAAAAAATCCTTTCGTGTAGGACAAGCTGAAAATGCACCCGCGTGTTGTCATGGTGACGGCCCACGTTCTAAGCCGCACCTGGTGGCTGGACTCCATTCCAGCAAAGGAGTTTCTGGAGCTGCAATCCACCGGTGGGGTTTCTTCACGAATGAAATCTGCCATCTCGATCCCTCCTCCTGGATCTCTATGGAAAGCACAACACACGGGACAGTAGGAGCAGCCCAACAGCAGCCATATAGACACAAACGTATGACTAATTGGAGGAAAGCCCTTGCAGTTTATATACTGACACTGATGATGTTTGCAGGCAAGGCAATCAACCAAATCTTGTCTGTGTTAGACGTGAAGCAGCATACTGTTTCATTATGCAAGCCAGTTACAGGTTTTACTATTCTTATGATGTAATCAGCATAAGATTAAACTAAGGATGAGGTAAGATAAAGCTTTATTGATCCCCAGGGTTCAGCTGTGTCTATGGGTAAGATGAGCAATGTTGTCGGATGGCTGTTCGGCCATGTTTTTTTTAAATTTATTTTATTTTACACATCAAGGTCCAATAATAGACAGATGAACAATTACAAGAAGAAAAACTCCTATTTGGAAAGGTCTAGTCAAATGGGTCCAATTTCCTATTAGCTTGATTATAAATGTATACAAGGTGTTAATGCCACTTCTGATTCCCTTATTAGACACTCAAGTGTGTGTAGTGAGACAATGAGTCATAGTGAGTTGCAAGGCTGATAATCAAAAATGCACTTCATTCCAGGTAGAAGGGAAAGAAAAATCAAAACATCACATAAAAAGGAATCATGGAAATGTCAATGAGCCTTTTTAAAACCGCTAGTATCCATCACCAATGCACAGACACATAACCCAGCAATTTCTCCTCTGTATGGCCAAGCTATACAACTCCATTTCACTGGAACAGATGCATCATCACAATTTTCCCCATATTCCAAGATGATAATGGCTCCAAACATACCATTCAACTAATTCATGAAAACCAGGAAGAAGACAAACACCCTTAAATGACTCCCATGTTAGCAAATTTACACACCATTGACCCTTTCAAGGTGCAAGGCGGATTTTCACCCCTTCATCCCACAAAGAATGGCTTTATATCCCACTACTTACAAGTAAATATATGATCATTTCTTAGTTATAAGATAAAATAATTGAAAATTATAAGGTTTTGTGAAAGTATTGTGTGTTTTCAGTAAGGCTGAATGAAAAGTTCTATTTGGCCATAGTTCATTCATCTACCAACAGTCTGTCAAACAAGCCAGCCATGTTACTATGAGTTGTGCCAACAGACAAAGCCATGCCAATAAATCACTTGCTTCTGCTGAATATCATCTCTATGGAATACTAAATACTTCCATACAGGAGAAGACTGTCTTTTTCATGACCACTTCTTGTTCGCTTTTCTCCTCCTCACTCTTTTTTGTTAAGTTTCTTACAAATGCACCACATGGTCCATGTCCGAGTCCAATTGCAAGGATGAGACTGATTATGACAGAGTCGAAGAGCTCATGCAAAAGCAGCTGCAGTAACCTTTAGACTGATTTTTTTTTTATATATATAAACACACCAGAAAATGCTGAAAAGAAACCATCAATAAAACTGAAAATCTTTGCTATGTTTTGAGTGATCAAAAATGTTTTAATGCAACGTAATGATGGTCTCAACCCAGCTGACTATCACAGTCTTTGGAATGTGAAAACTGGAAATGCCATGTCGATATTAACAATACATATCACGCAAACCTATTACTGAGGGCGGCATGCTAGCACAGGGGTCAGTGGTTTTGCTGCACAATGCTGCTTTGTGTGTGTGGAGTGTATAGATACATTATGGGCCTGTGTGTGTGGAGTGTATAGATACAGTGTGTGTATGGAGTGTATAGATACAGTGTGTGTGTGGAGTGTGTGTGTCTCGGATGTGCTTTTGGTGAATGCTTTGGTGTCCAAAACACATAACATGCAACTTCAGTGAAATGGTAAATTTAGATGCTCCATGTGTGAGACAGTGTGCGCCCTGCAATGGTTGGCTGGTTCCTGCCTTGTGCCACTTGCAATGTACAAATCATATAATTATATCATATTACATTTCATGATCAGTTGACTCCTCTGCATCTCGACTTTCCCCATCTCGGTTTCGATCTGGCATAAGAAATTAAATAGGAGTTTTTTTGGGGAGTTTTGCAAAAGCCGCAGGCGACATGTGAAGACCAGTGGAGGACGCACAAAATGTTTAGCAACTCAAAAACGTTCTAGTCTGAAGGAGAACAAGCTCGTCTGCAGCAGCCTCTCACGAGATATCTCGCAGTTATCTTTGTATGTTGCGTTTCTCAAATCTTTTTGCTTTGCTCCACTCACCAAGGGGACCGGAGAAACAGTTACTTGATTAGTTATCAAATTAAATCTTTAGATGATCTGATTATGAATGTAAATCGATAGCAACAGCCTTATTACACTGTTTAGGTGTCTCTGTTATTTAGTCCTGCCCCGGGACGTGACCTCACCACTTACCCAGGCCCATTGCTATCCTCCTGGCGGATGGTACTGCCATCATTCCCCACGCCCGGGTTGGTCCGGATTCCTTCAGCCTCTGCTGCTCTGCTCTCCACAATCTCTCCCTCATCCAGGGCATGGTGCAGCCGGTAATTCACAGTCTTTAACAGCAGGAACAGTACTGCGATTACCCCGCAATAGATGCCCACAATCACCATGGTGGGAGGAAGGGCCTGCAAGGAGGAATGGTTAGAACCTATTAGAAAGTGACATTGGGCTTCCCATCCAATGCATCCCAGCCTTGTGCCATACGCTGTCTAGCTTCACGCCCCTACGCCACGCTGACCAGGATAAGCAGGCGGAAGATGAATGTATGTATAAGTAAAATGACATTATATTATGCACACCTGCTAAAATGCATTGTTTAACCATAACGGGAAGAACCTCTTGTTTGAAGTCCATCCCTCAAGAAGGCAAATGAAAAACCAACCAACTACACAGCAACACCAATTTCATAAGTAATGACCAAGTCAATTTGTACTCTGTGGAAGTTTCGGAATGAAACAATTTCAATTTCAGTGCAATTTATCCTAGACTGCTGAGCTTGTGGGAGTTTTACTAACAAAAAAATGTTCTGAAGGCAGAATGAAAAATGACTGGATAACCAATCTGATTGGTTGATCCCGGCTCCTCCAGTTGCTTGGATCCACCGTTTCTACAATCAGACTGGTTATCTCTTTGAACCAAATCATTTTTTTTGTTCTGCCCTCAGAACATTTTTGTGCAAGTAAAACTCCCAACGCAACGCAGATTACCAACTGCTAACACAATGTGATTAATTTGAAGTTCTCATTTACTAAGATGCAATTTCTTAGCTGGGGGGGTCGAAGTGTCGAAGTAACATTTTAATATTTCACACCCGCTATCACATGCCCTGATCGACCTTTGCTACATGTGAGAGGTGCAAGGAGGATCATGTTTGATTCTTTCGGCATAACATCAGTGAGCAAACTGCGCCACTATCAGAAAGCATCCATAGGTTTTCCTAGACATAAAACAGGATGACAAATACACTAGCGCAACACCCAGAAGTGCACACAGCACTGCAGGGAAAAAGCTGAAGGTTTGTGGGCTGGACCTAAAAGGAAAGATGACATGTGGCTATAACACAGTCTATACTTCAGGACAGTTGCTTAGCATAGCATATTTTTTCATATAGAGAAACACTGTAAGTTACATTCCACGGTTCAAGGCGTGATCAGATTATGTACAAGTATAACCATTAAGAGTCTCAAAAAAAAAAAAATTAAATCTGCTAAACCACATTTCACAAGTTACTTTCCCATGGATGTCAGATACTTCTATTTTTAACCTTAAAGTAGTACAAGGATTACACAGCCGGCGGATCATTTTTAGCAACAATAATTATGAGTGACCACATCCGGAAATGCTTGTTGAGAAATATACTCCGTGTTCTGAAATATTATGCAAGTGACATTTCAGTAACTCTTCCAGCAAAATATAAACGTATTGTGATCTTTTTGTTGTTTAACCAATTTTCACGCCTCTTTTGATAAAGTGTACCAATATTAGAAAATGTTGCAAGTCAATGTGCCAGGTGTTTTTAAAGGGATACAGATTTAAAATAGCTGTTCCATGTTAACAGGCGAGTCACAGCTATTGTTAAATATGGTAAGGAACAAAGTCGGGACTGCAGCTGAAGGGTATGAAATAGATTTCATGCTTTTTGTAAGACATTGCACAATTGATTTATTATGAAAATTTGACATCACTGAATTGTTATAAAAAAAAAATGGTTTCAGAGTCCGGATGAATTAAATCAGACAGGGGATCATTAAAGAAAGTTTCAGGCAAGGACAGATTTCTGAAATTCCAAGAACTTATTGACGCAGCATGCTCCAGGCTCTGGCAGCTCCGTTTCAGCCATCCCTCACAAGAGCTCACGAAGAGATGTATACCAATGAGCCAACAGATTAGGACCTCACCAACCACGTGTAGCAAATATCGTTGACCATCATGCAAAAAATAGTGCATGTAGAGGTCTGGGAGAGACATATAAAAATATCGATAAATGGACACTCAGGACTCGTAGTCGAAGAAGCAATGAAACATTATTCACATAATAATCATCAAAATTATCGGCCATTTATGCCACAGCAGCCCTTCTGTCAGTTTGCGTTTGATGATGTTAAACTGACAACATATGCTATACAGACAAAAGTACTGAGACACAACTCAATCGCTGAATACAGGTGTTTCATTCTGACCCATTGCCACGGGTGTATAAAAATCAAGCTGCTAGTCATGCAGTCAGGTTTACAAACATTTGTGAAAGAATGGGTCATTCTGAAGAGCTCAGTGAATGCAAGCATGGTACTGTCACAGGATGTCACCTCTGCATTAAGTCAGCTTGTGAAATTTCTTCCCTGCTAGATTTCCCATGGTCAACTGTAAGTGGTATTATTGCAAAGTGGAAGCATTTAGGAACAACAGACACTCAGCCATGAAGTGGCAGATCACAAAAAGTATCAGAGTGGGATCACCGAGTGCTGAGGCACACAGGGCGTAAAAGTCGCCAACGCTGTTAACTCAATAACTGCAGAGTTCCGAGCTTCCTCTGGCATTAACTCCAGCACAAAAACTGTGCGCTGGAAGCTTCATGGAATGGATTCCATGGCCGAGCAGCTGCATGCAAGCCGCACATCACCTAGCACGATGCCGAGCGTCAGATGGACTGGTGTAAATCACACCGCCGCTGGACTCTGAAGCAGTGGAAATGTCTTCTGTGGAATGACGTAGCACGCGTTTCTGTCTGGCAGTCGGATGGACGAGTCTGGGTTTGGCTACCAAACTCCTTTGTGTCAAGTGCAAAGTTTGGGGGAGGAGGGATAATGGTACAGGGGTTGTTTTTGGCCTCTTAGTTGCCTCAGTATACAAAGACATTTTGGACAGTTCTACGCTTCAAACTTTGTGGGAACAGTTTAGGGAAGGCGGCCCTTTACTGTTCCAGCATGACTGTGGCCCAGTGCAAAAGCAAGGTCCATAAAGACATGGTTGGGTGAGTTTGGTATGGAAGAACTTGACTGGCCCACACAGAGCCCTGACCTCAACACCATCAAACACCTTTGGGATGAAACGGAACGGAGACTGACATGAGTGCCCTTATGGATGAATGTGTAAAAGACTCCGCAGACACAAACCGAAATCCTGCGGAAAGCCAACTATGATGAGTGGCAGCCATTATAGTTGCAAAGAGGGGGAGCCAACAACATACTGATGCCTAAGGATTTAGAATGTGATGTCATAAAGGTCCCTGTGCGTGTGACGGCCAGGCGTCCCAGGACCTTTGTCCGTATAATGCATGTAAAGGGTCTAACAACACTTCCAGCCTTGGTAGGAAAAGTCATGACTTCCAATATAAAACGATATTCGTCAAGAAAATGCTCCATCATAGGCTGGCAAGAACAGCACAGGCTCCTTGGATGCTATGGGCACTTGAAAGGGTGGCTGATCTGATCTATTATCCCCTGACTGCAACCCGACTGGAAAAAAGAAGAAAGAACAAAAAAAAAAAAAACATAAAGCTGATTGGCAGCACTCTTCAAAACAGCAGCTATGGGAGGCAATGCTAGCATCTGCTACTAAAACAGGGAAAGAAACTATGCATGCACTCAAGTTCAATAGATGAGAGAGCTGTCAAAGTAACTGAGGAAGGGCTTATATATTAATCTGTAACCTGGTCTCATTAAGTTTTTTTGTTAAGAATAATGTTAATGCAACACGTACGACTAATTTCTGTTTTGATCAGAATATATAAAGCAGTTTATCGTCAGGTATTGTTGCTTCTGTTCACATCTACGTTCAAAAAGCATTGATGATAATAAAAAGTACCTTAATAAAGTCAACTGTTCTTAGATCAGACCAGAAATGGAATCAGCATAATTAGGAATATTGTGTAAATTGATTAACATAGCACTTGCTGTATACAAATATATTTCTATGGCTTCAGAAAATAAAATGCTGCATGTAAACCTTTGCCTTGTCTCAGTGCTGACTACCCGTCGTGCTTATTTGTTCCTTTGGTCCTCAGCTAAAAGATTATCAACTGAACCCAGACAATAAACACTGATGAGAACTGACTAATGTAGACATTCTCTCTGGTGCAGGGGTGGCCAATCTTATCCGCAAATGGCCGGTGTGTGTGCGGGTTGTCGCTGCAACTCCCTAATTAGATGACTAATAACAGGACTGATTCGCTGAAGAGTCCTCACACCTGGGTTTGACCAGCTGACCTAAAGGTTATCCCAAAAACCTGCATCCACACCGGCCCTTTGCGGATAACATTGGCGACCCCTGATCTAGTGTCTTTGCACAGCTGCAGTAACTCACACTTAGCTGCAATAAATCGACTTGTGAGAACTTTTCTAGACATTAACAATAACTCCAACAAAGACTCAATTGTCCAGGTGAGGGATGGGCCGAGTCCAGCTGCCGATACCAATATAGATTCCCATACAGGAGCTCTTTTTACTTTAATATTTTAATATAATAAATTTATATGTATAGCTTATACATTAATATTTTTAAACTAGTAAATAGATTTAAAAGTGTATGCCAAAAAAATTTGGCTACTAGAAACATACATAACGTACTGTTCAGCTTCATTTGTACATGAAATTTTAAGCATTTTTGAGGTATCTGCAGTTTTTAATATCTTCCGAATGAGGAGAAGCAATCTGCGAATGCTTAAAATGCTCCACAATGTTTCTCCCACTGGCACCAGAATCACTTACACTTCCCTGGGATAGCAGCCAGTCGTTTCACAAGCTGCCCAAGCTAGCGACTCCCAAATTATCCATTGCTGTTTTCATATTACTCACGTTCTCACGCAACCGCGTGAGCTTTGATTAGTACGATTTTCCGCTAAAAGCTGCTCCCACCACTCAAACCTTTGGTTTTACAAAGATCGCAATTCGCTGCGCTATTAATTTTTTTTAGAAGCGTAAGATACTCGCAGAACATCACCTTCTTATCTGATGCTCCCCCTCCTACGAAAGGTATGCCCATGACGTCACAACAGGCGGAAGTCACTGCGATCACACCCTCCGAGTGGCAAAAAAAAACTTAGTGGCAGCATTACCGTTCAGCTTTAATGCCGCAAAAAAACACAACTAAAACGGGAAAGAGCTGTCGTGCGATTGATTGTACATATAGATTTGCATGGAGCTCTCTTTTTAGATACTGCCAAAAATTAAATGAGTAAGTATCACACGTGCATCGGTCACGTATGGCCAATAACCGTTCCATCAAAAGGGTCTGAATCGGCACCGATACCGATCCGAATATCGGAACTGGTGCATCTCTAGTCCAGGCAGTGGTGCTGTTTTTCTTTCAACAAAATCCTCAAAATCTTTGACATTCTGTAGGAGATCCATGTATTCCCATTTAAATATCCAGCAGCGTGGCAGTAATGGCAGTTTCCATACAGGATTCGAAATTATCACGATCACAATTTTTTGACATTTTTGAACACTACTAGCTAATTTTCCATATTATTTAGGTAAACGATTTAGGCGACTTCCATCTTCCATACTGTTCCTATCCAATATAAGGTTATGGTGTTTCATTCTCAGGGAAGAATAGTGCACAAAGCTTTGGACACATGTGTGAGAATATCAGTACATTGCAGCACGTTTGCATGCAATGGAGTATATTGTCCTATAATTTTGACAGTTCGGTAGAGCATGTCACACATAATTTGATTTCAGATGTTCTTATTACTGTGGCCCTGATGATACAGATTTGAAATGCTGGCTTAACTTAACAAAAACAAAATTACATGTTGTATTTAAGCACATTAGTTAGTAGCAAGATTTGAGTCAGTTGTGTCAGCACTGCTGATTGTGAATTCAGATGGGGAATTTGAAATTAAACCCGCTGGTTCAAGTCGTGGTATCTGACCACACAGGCAAACGCAAGTATTTTGAAGAATCAATACATCCATGATAGCAGAAACAACATAAGATATACCCATCATCAGCATGTCAGATCAAAGTTCTTGTGATACAGAAAATAATAATTTATAAGTTCCACAAGAGTGATGTTTTTTCAAAGTTGAAAAGAGGGGGAGAAACAAGGACATTTTGCTGTAATTTGTAAGTTAATGACGA
This sequence comes from Mormyrus proboscirostris, assembly GCA_026779585.1. Taxonomy (NCBI): domain Eukaryota; kingdom Metazoa; phylum Chordata; class Actinopteri; order Osteoglossiformes; family Mormyridae; genus Mormyrus; species Mormyrus proboscirostris. Next base: position 12,602,357 of record JAODKF010000030.1, read on the forward strand.
TAAAGTTAATTATTATTGCTTGATTTAAAAGTATGATACAGCTAATTACTTTGTTGCATCGTTTTGACATGCTGCAGGGGTCAAATTTGTATTCACTCTACACTACAAATTACATGTGCTAGATGTGAAAAAGGATGCACTATACATCTGCAACTCCAATTTATATGCTGATTGTCTAATTATACTGTGCTGTTCGGCTAACACTAAACTACTGCAAATAACACCCAAAACAGAAACGATGGTGCTATTATCTACATCAAGGCACCCAAGTTAATTTGTAACTCAGATTTCCCCTTCGTTACAAATTATGCCTATGTTTGTACCTAGTTAGTCAGCAGCAGGCACAAAAGAAATTTGGAAAATATCCGTTCGAAAACATAGGTGTTTTATTAAATACACTTATCGAAAAACGCACAGGTTCAAAACGAGCATTGCTAGTCTTGCGTTTGATGTGCAGCTAGCTCCTTAGCTCGGATTTACATATAGTAATGTAGTAATATATAACCACACAAAACTAAGCGTCGTGGGGGGGAAACTTTTTAAATGAATAACGCTGGATGAATATTTCAGTTGGTTTATAAAATGCTAATCATACCTTGGCGTTGCCTAAAACGAAATACTGGTAGATTATAGCTAGTCGGTTGAAATTAATTGTACAAAATTGACGACAGACGATGTACGGTATGGAAATGACAAAGTATAGTTAATAATTAGATGTAATAGAGAATTATGTCACTGAGTCCTAAAAGTGGTCCACTGATCCACAACCGTGCTAATACACAAAACATACAGGAATACAGCTAGCGAGAAATGAGCTTCGTAACCAATCTCCATAAATACGACCCGCTAGGCAGGTAATTATTACATGATGTAACATAGAAAGGTAGCTTTCTATGTACATCATAGATAAACATAAAACAAGACATTTTTGGAAAAAAAATAAACACTCACCATGTAAAGCGTAAAGGGGAAACAGAGCAGGAAGAGCCATATGTAGAGATGTAAGGCATTGACAAATGTATTTTGATGGGGATCGTAATACCAGCCGCCAGTGATAGAAGCCCAAACACCCTGCCTCAAGATCTGAAGCGTCTGAGAACCCATTTTCATCCCGTTAGGATATTTGATAAAGAAAGAGAGGAAGTGACCTCGAAACTAACCGTCTTGAAACATTACGGCCACTGTCCTGTTTTCAGATACTGGCCTGAAAACCTCTACAGCAGCCATCTTTACTATTTGCTAGAGGGCTAATCTCGGTCCTCCACGGAAACGCAAGCTATCCCGCTACGCTCTGCGCGTCTGCTAGGGAACATTAGAACAAGAGGGAATGCAGGAGGGACCGGCGTTGGTTGTGCGCAGTTTCGCCACCATTCGGTAATTGTTATATGCGCTTTTACAAAGAAAATCACTCTCGAGTAAGAAAAAAATAAGACGTATTGTTGATACAAGTGCTTCCTTACATAATTATTATTATTATTTATTTGCAGACTCATGGTCCATTACTCACAGACAAAAAAAAAAATAAAATAATGAAAGGCTCAATGAAATATAAGTTAAGACATACTGTGTCGTTCAATAAAAGGCCACTGATACCGACTGCTGAGATTCGCGTTTAATATAAAACTTGTTTGGCATACAAAAGTAATCTTGGAAAAAGAAATCCTTGCATTGGTCTCATCGACATATTTGTTACAACTATTATACACCTAATCGACAAATAAATTATGTCTACATTAATGCAGATCGCAAGTACATGCTAGTCAAATGCTTCTGTTCGCGTTCTTCATAAAATACAATATAAATACACAAAATAGGCATGTTTACAAAACACTTCAGGGAGTTCATTTTTGCTCAATACATACTGATATAGCTTTAAGAAATGCTGAGATGGTCAAATACACAATATTATAAAATTACAATGTGGTTTTGGATACTTTGTAAATTATCATCAGCCCCAAAAGTACTTATACGTTGAGAATTATACATCATCTTATTTAGGTAGACAATCTTGCAGCTTTAAACAAACATTCCTCTCACAATCTCTTATATTGAATGTCTCTTATAAGACATTGCTCAGTTGCCCTGTCCAGTCTACAAATGTAGTTTTCAAAACAACCTTCAATGCTGTAATAAACCATTACTGGAACAAACAGGCCAGCTATTGTGTGTGTATGCCAAAGGAAAACAATTCAGGAGAAAGAAATGCAATTAAAATGAAGAGAGTCATAGAAGTGTCAGTCGCTGGAAGGTTCATGTATAATCACCGCATTTGTCCTTGCTTGACTGGTGAAGAATGGCGAGTCAGCGCTGACACTGTACAAAATACACAATTTTCTTGTATGTAGTGTGCAGTACACATGGCCTAAATATTTTTATTGTACTACTGCAACCGTGCCCGTTTCTCTGGTGGAGCTTTGTTGGGGGGTGTGGGCGCAGGAGTCTTGGCTGCTGGCTCTCTCTCCTCCTGCCGTATCGCCTCAGTCTCTGGCTCCTTCTTTACTTCCACTGAGGGAAGGGGGGGGGGGGGTGACCATGTAATTAAAGCAGACAGCTTGACTATTAAGCAATGCACACTCAGCCAAAGTAATGGTTAGCTCTGAGAATAAAACACAGGCATTATCTTCAGATTATCTCATGACAGCTGCATGATAAATACTGTACGAAGCAATAAAAACGTAAAGAAAAACTCACCCGGAATAGGCTTCTCTCCAGGTTTTGGCTGAATATACAAAATAAAATAATTGATCATATTGAAACATTAAAGAAATGTTGCACTTGCTTCTCTTCACCATTCTACACCCACTCAAACAGCTGAAGATCTACAGTAGATACTGTATATTTGCATATATTGTTAAATACTACATACCTTTTAACTTAAACATTTTACTTATTTCTTCCATATTTTTACAATTACAATCAATCGTCAATTAATATAACACTTATAATATAAAATCTGTCACACCTGATAGAAGGCTGGGGGAAACTTCTGCCTGAGATCCACAAGCAACGCGTCAACCCTCTGTCTCTGAAACAGAGAGCTTGGTTCCTCTTTCTTTTTGGATTTCGGCTTTGCCTTTTCTGCAAATTTAAAATTACGCAGTTGTAAAAGCTACGCAGGGAAGTACTCAAGAGTCCACCAGTCTGACCTGCACTTAGAAGGATCTAGTATGAATTCTAACCTCTTTCCTCCTGGTCTTTAAAGTGCCACCAGTACCCTTTTGAAGGATGGTAGCGACAGTAAGACATCGCCTCATCGAAGGCAGACTGGATTCCATGGACAGCAGATAACTTGAGGGAAAGAAAAAAAAAGATAAAATCACAAAAACACTACCATCACAAGCACTGTGGACAATGTTTAATTATTGTTTGGCTATATTGAAAAATACATACAAATGAATGAACCAATGAACAACAAATTCCTTAGCAATGCATAAAAGGACAAAACAACTGACCACTCTGGAACCAATTACAGAGCCCAGATCTGGAGCTTGATACACTACACCCGCAATGATGTAATAATCAGACAAGGGGGTGACTGCAGGAAAGACAAAGAAAGGGCAAGGAAGAATAATCATAAACATTAAGCATGAGAGGTATTCTAAAATAAACTGTTAAATGCAGATTTATAGATACTCATATGTGCATACTATCTTAAAGATTTTCATAAATCTTACCTTGTGTTGGAGATTGCCTCTGCTGTTTCCTAATTATGTAGAGAATTGGTTCTTGAGCATGAAGGAGAATATATTCCACGCCCACCATCTGACTAAAAGATAACATGAACAAAAACTGCAATACCTGATGGCAAAATATACATTCCATCTAATTTAAACCTACTACCTAATTGTATAGTAACACATGTTTGTTACTCTGAATCATTGCATACTGTGTTTGCATCTCAAGCCATAGAATAAGTAGTATAGCAATCACAGCTATCATAAGTACTATGATAGTTGTCAAGTTGACTTTATCATATCATCCATATACAGTCGTGCCTGCGGTTCACAAACGCTGTGGTCTACGAACAATTTGGTTCACGACCAAAAATTTCGTGAAAACCATGCTTTGGTTCACGTACAAAACTTGGTTGATGAACAGATTCCTCGAACAGATTCCCTTTTTATACTGTCTCAGCATGCCCCGCGTGCAACTTGTAAATCGAAGGACCACAACAGGCACCGAACCCAAATATACAGATGGGAAACACAAGCTTGTCAGACGCCGAATTGCAAGAAATACATGCGAGGATCGGACCGGGTACACACAAGACACGGACAAACACACGCGCGACAATAGGGAAACGCAAGAATTAACATTAACAACAATACAAGGGTTAAGGACTGTTAATAAAGAGTGTGATTTCCCCAGCAAGCAAGTCTCCATGTCTCTCTCTACTCCTGCGATGCCTCGGTCCTCCGGTCGCCACACTATATTGTGTTTTTCTTTAAAGTTTTTACTATAAAAACCAGAAAATTCATTAAAAATTATTTGGTAGGCTTATGAACGAATTCATAGAATTTCAATGCTTTCTTATGGGAAGAATTGACTTGGTTCGCGTACAAATTGGTTCACGACCACTTTCCTGGAAAGGATTGTGTTCGTGAACCGCAGGCACCACTACAGGTATACAGTGCGGCATACAAACAGCAAGTAACACCTGGAGGGTCTCACAATACTCACAAAGGAAAAAATGCATAGCGCAGTGTAAAATAGAACGGTAGCTGCTTACACCTATACATGTACATACACATTAATACACAATGCAGCAGCATAAACGGCGCAATACACCATAAAGGGTGTGTGACAATAAACAAGTAGTTGATAATAATAATCGTTATGTTCTGTCTAAGACCTGAGACACGTAAATCTTTAAACTGCACGTTTACTGATAATAAATATTTAAATATATAAAATATATTGATGGCTGTCTGAACACGTACTATATTTTCCAACATGAAACTACAAAAAAAAACCTACTTCAGATGATCTAGACTGAGACGCTGCATCTTGACCATCTCGTTGTTGCATGTACGATCGTAGAAGGGGTTACTTCTCTCAGAAAAGTAGTCGAGCACATTTCCCGGATTTAAGATAGGTACCCATCCACTGTCTACCCAGGATATTCCTAAAAGGTTGTCTAGAAAAGCGATACAGAAAATTATTTTTAACCAGTTTGTAATTCACATAAACGCTCAACCATAGTCATTTACTTTTTAATAGCTAGCTAGCAAAATAACTAGGCAAGTAGGTTTCATTCAAATGAGTAAAAAAACTGTATAACCGTAAATTTTTGTGGAAAATAAGGAATGACTTTAATTTTATTATTGGTAAAAGGGGAAACTAGGGAAGCCTTCTAAAACCAAATAAGAATACGACATAAATACAGTACCTCTTAAATCAACCGCCGCCATCTTGATAATATTACTGTTTCGAGCAGCGTCCTTATGTTATGACGTTACGTTACCTTTGTCGAATGAAGATGACGACAATTTTCTTTGTCGCTATAATGAACTAGGTAGCTTCTTTTTGGTTGTAGTTCCATTGCTAGACCAACGTATTGACTACAGTAAGTTTTTGAACTTTCATGCAGTTCATGCAGTTATCCAGCAATATTGCTGTCTAAGAACTAAGATCTTTAAAATTATTACATAATACCTTTGGTTCAATCCTGCAGTCTGATATAATTGCTAATTTAGTTCCATGATCTACTAGTTAGTTTCACTAATGTGAGCAAAACTTTATGTTATTTACATGACCGAGATTTCAGTAAATGTATTTTATAGCTAAACATTTTTAAGAATCTGGCACTTATCCAGTGCAGTATGACAGACAGCTTGGAGCCTATCCCAGGGTGCATTAGGCCAGACACGCCCAGGATGGGATGTCAGTCTAGCACAGTGCACACATGACACTGTGTACAATTTAGAGATTCACCTAACTGGGTGTTTTTGGACAGTAGGAGGGAAGTGGAATACCCAGAAGAAGCTATTGCAACTCATGCACACAGATTCACATTCAAACCGCTTGCTATGGGTTAAGATAAAAACTATGAGGTGGCCGTAAAGACGAGCTTCCCAGGGGTCTGTTGTGATGCCTGAATCCATCCACCTAGTTGCCGGTTGTCCTTTTCCTGATTTGCTAATAACTTTTCCAAGCATTATAGGCTTTTCCAGGGCAACTGGATCTCACAACATGCCGCAAATAAGATGATGCTTGAATAAGGTCATTTTATTAAGAAAAAAAAATCAGGTTTGAATCAAGAACCTACTTGTTTGTTTTTCATGCAGTTTTATGTTATTCTTTTACGAATCTTACAGTATCCAAAGGTGCCAATATTCTTCCCTTCCGACTTTTGATTAGAGATTTATATTCTGGAAATACCTGCTCTTTGTTCTTAAAGTTTCACCAGTATTATTTCTTGATCCTTCGTTTTAGCTCCTCCAAATGTCTTGAGAGGTTTGGCTGCGGCTCTCGCACTTGATCTGCCAGTAAAGTCTTTATGAGCTGAGTTTTGTTGTGGTCTGTTTCCCATTGGCTTTGTCAGTTTAAATTATTCCCTTAGTTGCATCCTTTGCTTGGTCTTCAGGCAAAGTGTGTGGGGTCTCCTTGTCCTCGGAGTGCGTGTGGTCTCCTGATTTATTCATCCAAGTTAAACTGCTGCAATCCAAACCTGCTCTGATATTGGGCCCACATTGTTTTAGTCATTCTAAGCCTAAATGGTTAATTTCTCTTGCTACAACAGCCTAGGTGTGATTCCTAGTTATGGATCTCAAGACTGAGACAGAATGGACCCGTCGAGGTGTGAACATCTATGTTCTATGTTCATGAGGCGAGGAAGCATCATTGGGTAGATAGAAATGGACACTCCAGCATATCTTCACTGCCAGCAGTCTTTAGAGCTTGACACCTGTAACTTCAATGCATACTGAGACATTCCATGCTCCTGCAGTCCCAATGATACCCCATGAGGGGGATCGCTATCTTCTGAAGCAATTTGACAGCATCCTCTTTAAACGTATTGAGTTTTTACCAAGTGCTCATTGGCTATTTAGCTTTAGACCAAGTTTTAATTAACCATGCTAAGGTGGTGCACATCATCTCATCACACTTGAGACATGGCTCTCTAATAGCAGAAATCTCAAATTTGCTCTGATAGCTTCATCTTCACCCAGGACATGAAGGTGTTTAACCATCCAGTCAGCAAGAGAGCAGGAATCTAGGAGAGTACCTGGAATCTAGAGGCCCTCACCAAAACAGTCTCCTAGGGTATCTTGGATGATGTGAAAGATGAGGCAGCAACCAGGAACTTTATGAGGACCCTTTATTGACACCTCCTTCTGAATAGATAAGTGGCTTTGGGAAAGAACATAAAAGCCTCAGTATTAAATCTCTGGTGCTGGCATTTCCTTTGCACCACTAAACCGTCCCAGTTCCCTGTCCAGAGCATTTAGGAAAAAGCCAGAACTTGTCTAGGGATGGGAGTACCACCATCTCTCCTGAGTATGTGATGTCTGGGGTCCTTCTCGCAACACCCTGGGACAATGAACAATATGCTCCTAAGGCCTTTATGGCATCTGGTGCTGAAAGGAACTTTTAATGGACCATAGGCTAGCCAGTTAGCTCAGGATCTCCAGAACATCCTGGATCAGCCATGTGCTCTCACTGCCTTGGACGAAAGACCCATGGGCTCTGGTTGAGTCTAACATTTAACTGCTAATTTGTGCTCATACAAGGAGGAGGATGAGAAGATGCAGCCCCACCTTATACATCCAACCGTAGTCCCAGCTAGCTTAGCTATCTCTGATTAGCCCTCTACAGCGCTTTGATCAAATTGGTTCCTTGCTTTATACCAAATAGGGCCTGCTGCAGTATAGCTGACAGCTGATGGGAAAAAACTAATCCTGATAAGAATGAGGTGATGCATGGATAGTAATTTATGCTGCGTAAGTGCAGTGGAAAATGAAAAACGAACACTGAAAAACAACTGGGATAGAAAAATTTAATGTAAAAAAAAAAACAATAAATATGATTCAATATAAAAATATAACATATAAAATCACGAATCACCGAGACCCAGGGCTGGCAAAAGCTTCACTACATTAGTGGAAAACGAGCAACCACCTAATAACTCAACCTACAATCCATAAATTGTAGATCAAACCACAGGCGACTCCAATACCTATTAAATTACAAGTAAATTACTTCAATTATAGTAAACGTTTCCTTCAAATAATATATGCTTTTATATTTTCCCATTTAACTTTTATTAAATGTATTAAACGGTTTCGTGATTATATTGTCATATGCAGGATATTCCTAACTTATAAAAATTAGATCCTTAATGGGCTATGTTGGAAGGTAAAGAAGGCCAATTCGGGAAAACTAAAAGAACCGTACATCGCTACATGTCTATTCGGCTCCTGTAGGTGAAACGTACGTTGTCGTCATATATAGTATGTTAATTTTCTCACTTTAAAGAAATAGGAACAGCGATGAGTTACTAACATGACAGAAATGTAATGTTTTTTGTCGCCAAGCAAAGAGGAGAGAATTTTACATGACGCGTAGGGGAAAAAACATTTTATTTATCGAGCACAATAATGACCAAAGCGGGCACCAGTAGAAAGCGCTGACGGGGAGCTACGCTACGCTACTGGAGAATACTGGGTATGTGGACGACGAAAGGGAAATCGGAGCTTGCTGGTTTCGATTAGGCTATTAATACTGTCGTATTCCATATGTGTTTAAGTACGTATTAAATTGTATCTAAATGATAAAATGAGTCAAAGGCAGACCGCATACGATGGGAATTATAACAGAGCGGAGGGTGGCGGCAGTGTTGGGGGAAGCAGCATCGTCGGTGCGTCCACGCTGCAGCAGTGCATCCATCCTCAGGGTAGCCGGATGAGAGACACACGCTCCCAGCAACATATCCGTCACCACTCCGCCTCCGTCCTCAAGCAGCCGTCGCATTCCGAACCTGCAGACTTAGTTAAACGGGCTCTTGATTTCAAGACGCAGGGGACCCAGTGCTACAAGGATAAAAAATACAGAGAGGCGATCGGCAAGTACCATCGGGCGCTACTTGAGATGAAGGGGTTATGTAGGGTGCTAGGGGATTCCGATGTTAGTCCCAGGTCTCCCTCGTCTGCGCTGAAAACTATGAGCCACTCCGCCTTGACAGATGAAGAAAGGGGCGCAGTGGAGAACGCCGAGCTGGAGTGTTACAACAGTCTTGCAGGTAATTTTAGTTATTGTATGATTTTTACGAGGCACAGATGACACTATCAATAACAGTAGGCTAGTACAGGTTAAATACAGTCTTGCATGATGTAATGCAATTTTAAGCATATTAATTACATAATTAATATGGAATTGGAATATATAAAATATAGGTTGCGATTATACTAATTTCACAATAATTGTGTACATTTTGGACGATTTATAATCTTCGAATTTTTTTTAATAATGCGTCGTAATGCAATGATAAAGTAGTGTAGCTGTTTTTTCACGGTTAGATTACTTTTTGATCGCATTTTCCATTTTTGACGAAAATGTGATTGGGGTTGAGTGTTTTCTGATTTTTGCTTTGCTAATGGTCGCATCGTGGCTTTATGTAAGACATCTTTTGTTGTAGCTTGCTTGTTGCAGATGGAGTTGGTAAACTATGAGCGCGTCAAGGAATACTGTCTGAAGGTCCTTTGCAAGGAAGGGGAGAACTTCAAGGCCTTGTACCGATCTGGGGTGGCTTATTATCACCTGGGAGACTTTAACAAGGCTCTTCACTACCTGAAAGAGTCACATAAACAGCAGCCGTCTGGTAGGCAACAGTTATTTAAATTTATACATTAAGCTATTGATGGCAGTTTCAAAAATTTTGTATTCAGGTGTAAATAAGATTAGAAAAACAAAGCAGGCTAAGCTTTAAACGAGATGAGGCATTAGCATGGAATTAGTGATCTTTGTTTCTTATGTTACTGCCCTGCATAAAACAGCTTTTCCTGTCACTGTGCTCCAGACACCAATGTAATCCGCTACATCCAGCTGACAGAGATGAAGATCCGTCGCAGCACCCAGAGAGAAAAAGAGGCCTCATAAGCTTGATGTTTACACAGAAATGCCCTTTTAATATCGTGTATGGAAGGTAGTATTCCTGCATTGTTTTATGACTTACTAAAAAAATCACAAATGCGTCTTTTGTACTTGCCGGTTTTGTGAAAGCCTGTTTTGGTTAAATATTGCTTCAGATAAACATGACATTCACATGCAAAAAAAAAGAAAAATTGAAAAACTTTTTTAGTGCGGCATGGGACATTAGCACTGTTGCAGTACAGTAACGCCCCGATCGGTACGGGGGAATGTTGCCACGCACTTCTGCTATGTGCACGCTGTCAGCTATTGGCTTCTCATGACACAGCAGGTTTCTTCAAACGATATAACGCGTTTAGACAATAGCACTATGTACTTAATAACCCCCCTGTAACAATGTAGGTGCCTAGGCAACAGTATACGTCATTGTGATGTTAAAAGAGCAGAACCTCGCTGTTTTGCTCACCCAATAGAATGTGAGTCCTTTCGTGTTATTTGGGTTTACTCACCCAATATGCAGCTCTGTGCAGTTCGAATCAAACTACTGACTACACCAGTGATTTCTCAGCCTGGTCCTCTGACACCCCCAGAGACGTTTTTTGCTCCCTCCCAGCTACCTGCCAGACAATCCACGTTTCAGCTCCTTCCCAGTTCCCAGCAAGAACGAGCACTGTCTGGAGGTCCCTGAGGACCATTTTGACGAACACTGGCGTGTACCATGCACCTCGCTTTGGCTGCCAAACTGCTATACACCTTTCAACAGACATCACTTTCTGAGAGAGAGCATTATGAGAAGTGATGGTTGATTGATTTTGTTTATTTCGTACGTTATCAGTTTGAAGCGCACGGAATAATACAGCTCTGTGACACAGGAGACACTTGTTAGTTTTAATAATTTATGGTTAATAATAATGTGGTTGGATTAAGCCTCTTCAAGTAGTACTCATCTCTTGTATTTTTGTTAATAATCCCCGCTTTTACAGATAAACTTCTCTATGTCTCAATTGTTATGCTACACGATTAAGTATATTTAATATATATTTATATATATATAATTTTTAACTGTGATGTTTTTTTATGTTCATCTTCTGTAACGTATCCAGCACAGGGTTGTGGTTATTAGTCTAATATGGTAAGTGTTGATTTGATGTTGCTACTATTGTGTCAGGTACAATACATGATGTTTTCATTAAAACTTCGTTACACTAATGTAGTTCATGTGGTATACACTTGAGTACAGATGCCAGTGGTTTGTCAGAAGTTATCTAAATTTAATTCAATTCTGTTATATGCCGTGGACAAGATTTCTTAATCCACATGTTGTTAAAAATTGTTCCAAAGATCCCCAGTGCTGTATTGCACTGGAGCCTTAGGTTGTAGATAGAGATCTCTGTAGTGAAAAGGTCTGTAGGGAGGGGTCATGTTAAACACAGGGCCCTTTGTACACTATAGAACAGTGTTTCCCAATTCAGTCCTCAGGGAACCCTGGACAGTCCACGTTTTGCTTCCTTTCAGTTACCAGCGTGCCTGTACCAGGTACTTGGTGTTCCTGATTGGCTGGGAGCTGGAAGGGAGCAAAAATGTGGACTGTCCGGGGTTTCCCGAGGACTGGGTTGGGAAACACTGCTATAGAGTATAACCTGACTACCCCGAGTACCAAGCCAGCTGTGGGAGTGGTGCTTTTTCAGTGACTAGTTTTGAAGGCACTGAGGAGGCCTGTAGTGATGACACCAGTGTTTAAGCCGCCAGACATGGCTTGTGCTTTACTAGTCAGTCTCCTGTCTCCTTTCTCACGTTTAGTCATGAGCTTTGGGTGATGAAACAAAATCATGAGTATTAGCAGCCGAAATGAGGTTTCTCTGGCAAGATTGCCGGCCTTAGTCTCAGTGACAGTCAGGTGTTCAGAGATGCTCTTCTTCAAATTAAGAGGAGTCAGCTGAGGTTCGGGCGTGTAATGAGGATACCACCTGCTCGACTCCCCAGGGAGGTGTTCCAGACATGACCCTCTGGGCGGTGACACCGAGGCAGAATCAAGAAAAGCTCGATAGCTCATTTTTCCTGGCTGCCTTTGGAAGTTCTGGGGAAAACATGAATGGCGATAGGCCCAGAGAGGCCCTGAAGTGCTTAGCTTTGTGTCTTGGGGAGATGAGCCTGAAGCTGAGGAAGTTCCTCAACTGTAGCAGCTGTCTGTTGAGAGGATTCGCTTCATTATTCAAAACAGAATATAGTTTGGACATCACTTTCCCTCCACCAGGGTTTCCGCTGAATATGGCCACCCTTCTGTGATAGTAATGTTTGTTCAGCCTACCAGTCTCCTTCATCTTAATACGCCTTTTACGGTACCACTTTGCAAGACCACCCTCGTAAAGGGTGTATGAATCGTGTATAGGTTATTAATTAGGTTGTGACATTTTGTAAATCACTAATATACAATCATAAACTGATTATAACTGTGTTTTTTTATTAATGAGTAACTACCATTTATAAGTGGCAAAAGGGAGCCTTATTGTAAAGTGGTACTAAATTTTGTAACCTTGTAAGTCTTTTGTTAAGTTAAGGATATTGTGTTAATTTGCTATTTACATGCATTCAGACTGGCTTTGGTGTACGGGGTGTAGGGCAGGGCGATATAAACGATATTGACTCCTCGTCATGCAAAATTTCAATGATAAAATGAGGAACTTTGATAAACTATCGGTAACAAATATTGTTTGATAGCAAACGAGGTAAAAGATGGTGGTGTGATGGTACTTTTTTCAGTTTTCATTTTTTTGCAACAGACTTGGTGCTATGTACTGTGACCTTTGCCTGAAACCTGTCCCAACTTAAACTGAAAATGCGGCAAACAGATTCCACAGCTTGACGCATCGCCGCCAAGTGGGACATACTGAATGCAAGTGTTTATGGTCGCAAACTGCACACATCAAAACACGTATTCCTTCAGAATGGGATGGGTTACAACTCTGCCAGCAATGTGAAACCCGTCCCCTGGAGCGAGCGGCAAGGTCATCAGAAAAACCCAGCAACAAACTGCACTGTCGGCATTTTCTAGTGTTATACCTTATGACAAAAGAGTTTATTTTGTATGATTTATTAAAATTAGATTTTGGTTTGTAGTCCATTCAGTTTGTCACCTTTTTCATGTTCTGAATCTGTTTATGGAGGAATCTGAAGGGAATTTTAAGCAAAAATGGAGCCTTAAAGAAATTATGACTTGTATTGTGATAATTATTGATGTTGACTGGAAAAAAAAATTGTGATAAAACATTTTGCCGTATTGCCCAGGTCTAATGCAGTGGATCTTGGAATAGGCTGCCCTTTGTCTCTTTGGAATGGGTGTCAAGAATGGATGGATAATTGCTTTGATGGAATCAGACCTTTAATGTCCAAATGAAGATGGTTTGAGACTGCAAGCAGATGTCCTTTTAATGAATCCTATGAACCGAATAGGAAACTGTCAGTAGTGAAATGCCGTTAGCAAATCAACAGCATAAAATATGAAGAAAAAGGGAATGTTTGATTTGGTTGATGCAGATCTAAATGTTTTGGGTCAAGACCTGAATAATCTATGGTTGAAATTGACATACTTAACAGAGAAAGTAGGTTGTCTTAATTGTGAACTGCAAAATTAATAACTCCAGGAAAGGTTTGATTTGCTGTGAAAAACTGTACAATCAAGGGCGCAGATTTGGGTATTGACCGACCGATACTGTTAGAGTACTTTGTGTGTATAGGCAGGTGGGGGGTTTGGGGCTGATTTATTCTCTACCTATACTGAAACCAAACCTACGCCCTTGAATCAGTCACTGAGTGTAAAGGTGTGATTGCGATTTCATCCAGGGTCACTGCGTGCTATACAGTTAGAAATATCGAAATGTTGTTTTCCCTCTCGGATTACCTCATTTAATATTTTCATAGAAAATAAGTCTCAAAAACATGCAAGTATACAGGGAATCAGAAACAGGACAAAAGCTTTTACAATCATAGTAGTAACTGTAGAAATAGACACAGAGGAGGAGGACAAAACAATGAAAGCATCTAATTATGTAATAATGTCCAGGACCTTAGAATGGGGTCAACCTTTGCCTTCAGAACAGTTTCGACCTTTTTTTGTACATAAGCATTACTAAATTGAGTGTAGTGGGATATTGGACCATTCGTCAAGAAGAAAAGCCTGTATTCCTTATAGGGACGAAGGAAGTGAAAATGTATTTCACACTGTGTCCCAAAAAGATTCAATGATGTTTAGACCTGGGGTGTTTTTCAATATGCATACTTGACCGTACTTGTGTGTACCCGTTTTACGTCATCTTCCATTGCCGAAGACCAGTTCCAATACTAAGAACAGAAGTACAGAGGACGGTAAAAATCAAAAAGTCATTCTTGCCCCATCGTATATATAGCAAGGGTGCATCAGTTGCCTCCTCGCCAAACGAGAACAGTCCCATGATTCACTGTGTTCAGTTTGTTCTTAGGGTGCAAGTTAGAAACCGATCTTGCCAAGATCATAAGTACGATCTTTCTGTTCTTAGTATTGAGAAACACCCATGGTGAATGGAGAGGCCATGGGATGCCTTTTGACTTCGTTGTGGTGTTTGTGAAAATTCTTGTACAGCTGATACATGCTTCCCAATTGGCATTCAACCTAATATGACTCATCTTTGTAGCCGCCTTTGTAATTGTGATTCATTTACTTTAAAGCACTTTTTCATGTGGCGTTTGCATAATTTTGTCCATCCCCTATACAATGCACACGACTCACTGAAACACATTTAATCAAATTAGGTTTCCACTTACTTCAGTGGAAATATGTTTTTAATGTGGCTTTTAATTTAAGTATATTTGATCCAAGAAGAGTACAATCAAGTTAACAAAAATACTGCCGCCGCAGTAGGTGTAACTGTAACAAGTTCTCCTTAACAGATCATTTATACCTTAAATTCAGTTCATACTTGGTTCATACATCAAAGACATTTTCCAACAGTATTTGCATTCATAATTCATTTCTTTGCAGAAAATTCAATTCAATTTCATTTACAAAGTCCCCAGAAGGTGGCAAGGAAGAACTCCCCTCAAATAGAAAATGACAACCATTTTTTTTTTACATGATCATAATTTTACATTATAAGGGTAGTGGCCACAGATGTTATGATGTCCAACTACAGTAAGAGAACAGGCATATTTTGAAAGTACTTTTAATTATTTTTTTTATTATAAAGACAGCCGCCTCACTTCAAGGTCCACAGCTATTTCTGGTAAATGCATTGATGTCTTTAAAATAAGCATCCAGGAAACAAGACTGTTTTGGGATTGTTATCATTAAATGGAAGTAAGGGGTAGGGTTACATAAACTAATATTTGCTTATGCCAGATATTGCAATATATTGTAGATAACAGAGAATGTGAAAGCTAATATGTACTGAGCTGCAGATATGAAGATATACATTTGCTTATCTATATTGGGCTACCCAGTTTTGAGTAAATACCATCATGCCGTCCCTTCTGTCTGCACATGCAAAAAATAGACCCTATTTTTAAATTTCACGGTAAAATGTGTCTCCCTCTAATGAATGAAATGTAAAGTGTATGATATATAATGCATTAACAAAAATAAACCATACCCTGTGATCCATTTAATGCAAACATCACTACTTTTACGCAGACTGAATCTGTTCTTTGAATGTTTATTTAGATTACAATATTTTTCTTCAAACGCTACTGAGGCTCCACAATGCAAAATAGCAAAGAGAGAATGCCGATCCCGGTCTGCAGGTTCACTCCGGATGCGTTCTGGAAACAAAGGACAGTAGCAGCTACCTGGAAGACACGACTCCCTATCGCAATAGGAATCCTGCAAATGATAAAAAGAATCCTAAGATTCCAACAGCACTGTATTTAACACTTCTCTGACAATATTTTGAATATCCGAACATTTCCATAAAAGTAATCAAATACAGTTTAAAGCAAGTCAGAAAATAAATACAAATATTTAATAAATAAATATTAAACCAGTAAAAAGTCATGCCTCCGGGGCCTGTTTTCACTGTTCTTTAAACAAGATGCATGCAGAGCTACAATGTTAAATACTTGAATTTATACAACTTCTACCTACTGAGAAGATTATCTACAATTCAACAGACTGGGAAACCTGGCAACTCTAGTTCCCCCCGGTGATCGAATTAATCTTGAGATGCAAAACACTTCAATGAAAACAACATCATATCTTTACGATAAAATGATATTAAATGATTTTCCCTTTACCTCACTCTGAAATTTGAAACTTATTACAGTATTTTAAGTACGATGCGATGAATCAGTTCTTTATTCTAAACTCTGCAAGGGCTCAGATCTACTAATGATTTACATGGAATCTACAGATTTATCTTTACTCAATAAACGTCCCTTTTATAGGTATCTTTAAAAGGGGTGAATACATTCAGAGTTCAGCTGATATGACACTGCGTGTGAGGACTGGAATTTCAGACCCCTGCTCTGAGCTTCTCCTTACAGCTTTTTAAATAAATCTTTGGGATTTTCTAAATTGTAATTCGGGCCACATGCTGTTTGTTGAAATTCTATAATCTATATAGAATTGAATGTGGAATTACATACGTATATTATAAGATCCCATCGGTGCAGGGGTGTTGTTAGAGATTTTGGGCCCCATGTAGGCACGTCATATTGGGCCCTGCAGTCCAGACGAATCCAGTTATTTTCCAAATTTCCTAGGCCCCCCTCTCACTCAGGGGCCCTTGGAATCGTCTTAACTCTCTCCCGCCTTACGGCGCCCCTGCATTAGTATATGCAGTACGTGGCCCGTTGGCTCTATACTCTGTTAAAAAACATTTGCTAAAATGCAGACACATACAATACACAGGGAACGGTACACAGAGTAGAATACAGAATAAACGTGAAGATCATATTATAGCAGCTGTGATAACATTCATGTAACGGATCCTGCATTTAAATGTTCTTGCTCATACTAATGACATCGGAGGTAAAATATACCCACATTCATGTGTGTGACATGAAGAGCTTCGCCAGCGTGATGGAGTTATGAGGTTCGCAGGCAAAAAAAAAAAAACAAAACACCTCATTTCGCTCCGAACCCAAGCACTTAATATGAATCAAGTTTCACATTTAAGGGAGCTGTTGTACAAACAGAAAAGCTTAACAAACTAGTTAAAGTGTTTTCTTTTCCAAATGTCTTGCTCCCAGTTCTTTAACGTTTCAGATTTGTGCCTGTTACCCACTGAAACATCAAGAAATTAACACCATAAATTAGCACCATACAAAGCAAGGAAGATGAACATAGGATTGATATTACTTAGGAACGGGGGGAAAAAAAATGATGTAAGGGGGGAGTCATTCTTGCGCCTCTGTTATTAAACAAAGGGGGCAAAATTTCAATTTAACAGTTTGTAGTGTCATAGCATGGTCCACATATGTAAGCTTATGAAGGAACATTCAAAAATATAATGTCCTTTTCTTTCTCTCCTTCCCAAGGTAGGTTATTTCATGAGAAGTTGATAGAAGCAGGTTCAGAAGGGCTGGGCCTGAGTTAGGACCAGAAACCTAGCTGGGACCTGTAGGGGGAGCCGTTCGACACATCCGCCTCGGGTATGCAGAGGGGGCGTGTGTCATCTCGCCGCTGGCCCTCATCTCGTTGGTCGAGCAGACTACTGCACTTCTGTGATGAACATGGCGTCGGGGCCTTCATGGGGGTGGGGAGGACCGTGACGACCCCTTCGGACCTCAGAGCCGTGGGGGACTCTCTACTATAGGAACGGCTGGGGGATTCGCCGGTGCTGAGTCTACCTCCTCTGTCATGGCCGTCAGCGGAGTCCCCCTGGCAGAACTCGAAGCGGGCGCGAGGTAAAGGGCGAGGCCGGGCCAGGAAATCTAAAGTTTTGGGTCTCTCGGGGGGGCAGCGACGGCGTGGCGTGGGAGGGAAAACCACATTTGGGTCTGGCAGGCGGGGGACCTCAGCATCATTGGGTTTTATGCCTTTCGTGCTTCCATCTAGGAAGGATCACAAGCAAAATCAAAGTGCAGCACCATTACACAAGGTAAAATATGTTTCTACGTAGCACTAAAGTTACTATTTACTGAATATCCTCAAGTATACATTATTTCAAAAGATCACACAAACCATATGTGTAAAAATTTGAAATGCACTTAATGATTTCATGAAAGCCTCAAAATACTGCGAACCAAAATATACCAAAAATTCCAAACACAGAAAATAATATGATAAAGATTCTTCTGGCATGCGGAAGGATCATATTTAGTTTAGCGAGTCCTTAGATATACACTGCCTGATATGAAAACATCAGTCAGTTATATTATATATAAAAGGATGTGCTTTTATAGAGAATCTGTGTTTTTGACTGTCTGTAGTGTCCATAGTTGCACATTCCCACTTGTTTCAGGTTTTTTTATGATGTCATAACCAGGAACTGTTATTATATTCAGGGATGCAAATAACCGGTACGCAAGCACACATTCACCTTTAAAATCGATTTGTGTGACAATCAATAGTTGTAACAGCAGAAATGCGTACATATTTTAAGTGCATTTGCGCTGATGTGACAGGAAATTACCATGCAATTTAATCTTTATACGTGGATAAAAAATAAAACTATGTTCTTTCGTAACAATTTTTATACGACCAACTTAAATTCAAAAATGCCTGCTCATTCTAACCTGTAGTTTCCGGGGTCTCCTCTATAGGCTGTGGTTGATGATTAGTTGCAGGGCATCCTCTCTTGATAGCTCCGTCCGACGGAGTTCGGTGCAAACTGTGCAGATCACTGGGGGTAAAGGGAATGTGCGTCGGGGTGAGTGACTGTCGGGGGTGACGCTTGAAGCTTTCGAGCTGAGTGTTAACTAGAGGATTGAGTGGAACCGCCTGAGCGAGGCAGGCCTCAGCCTGAGGGGATGCAGGCCTGTAGACCAACAGCTCCTCGCTGTCCGAGCGTAACAGGGATCGGGTGGAATTGCAGTCAGAAACAGAGGACAGGGACAACAACGTGAGGGAGTTAGGAAAGGCCTGTTGCTGCAGGGGGGCCGGGGGCTTCAGGGGACTCTCCCAGCGAAACAGCTTCCGCGTGGGGGGGCTAGTACTCCTGCGCTGGCCTCCGGCGCGGTGAAAGAAGCCCTCCCAGCGTGGCTTGCTACTCTCCTCCGGCCTGCCGAGTTCCATAAGGTCGAAGCCTAACCCCACAGAAGCTAGTACGGCACCACAGCCCAACAGCACCAGGTCGGTCCGGCGGACCCCGCTCGGGCTTCGCCTCGCGGAACCGGAGCAGACGTCGGGGGCTTGGGCTGCGATTCCTTGGTCCACATTATTACTGTGTCCTTCCCTGTGGAAGGGGATGCAAAGGTAGGAACTGCTGGAAGATTCCATGGTCTCCGAGGTGAAACAGACGTCTTCGTTTTCTGCGAAGAGTAGAGATCTCCAATGCGTATAATGCGGACACCATCATACAAATTCAGGACCCAAGACATTACGGCTTATTCACTTCTGACCAGTTTCACTCGGATTTAAAAGCAGGAATAACCAAATAAAGAACCTGTTTGTGCATCGATAAAGAGAATAATGTATGAAGTAGTATGATACTGAATTTTCTGGCAGTCATGAAACTAATGTACCTAATTTTAATAAATTTGAACTTAAGTATTATAAATAGCTACATATTAATGTCTATACACGCATGTAGGTCAGTAGTAGGTGATCTGCAATCCTCACCCATTTCTGCCAGACTGGGTACCCCTGGTACAGCAGGACTATGCCGGGGTGACCTTCGCAGGTTTGGGGCGCTGCTGGACCTCTGTCTGTTGCCCTCTGATGTAGCCTTTTCACTATTCAGACAAGACAGGTGGACAGAGAAGCCGAAGATGTGGAAATTAAAATGACACAAATGCCAACGAAAGCGCCCGACTCGCCCTCCTGGCCTGTAACGGGCGTGTTTTTACGGCTCTCGGTGACAGTGTGTCTCTGACCTCCAAGCGCGGCTCTTCCTTCGCGGGCCTTTCTTCTCGTCATCCTCGTCTGGCTGAAAAACGGAACTCCGCCCCCTCGCCTTGTGACTGTCTGCAGGGGTAACTGCGCAGGATGACGGCAAAATGTAAGAAAAAAATAAACTGCACAAAAAATGCAAGAATGTGACATAACCCACCGTGCTCACTATTAAATTAATGCAGAGTTATTATATTTCATTACATACTAGAGAGATGAGTAATCAAGACGTTGAACAAAGAAGACATTTATGAAAAAAAGCCACATTGTCCTTACAGAAAATCCACACACAATGGATGCTAAATGCTAAATGGATGCTAAATGCACTATCCTGGCAGCTGCAGAGGAGAGGCGGTTGCCTGGTTACTTACGCTGTATTGCCCGTAGGCGCGGCAGCAGTGGAGGGCTGGTCGGGGGGCTGGAGGTGCTGCTGATTAAACTCCGGCGGTGATCCAGTGTGGGTGATGCCTGCACTGTGATTTTATGCTGGAAATCTGAAATCAAGCAAAGATATGTTTATAAACTATGTTAAACTCTGTATGCCTTCAAAGAATTATTTGTCTCACGTTTATCTTTTTTGCACAATACTTGGCCCTTTTATTTCGTTCCCTCTACTTTTACCTGCTGTTTTTAAAAGCTTCAAAAAATTTGCACTCCTATTTAGAAACTACTTGAACATAGATTCTACTGTTATTTCATCACTACACTGCTGTATATTATATTCTGTTCTGTCCTTCTGTGTATTCAATTGTTTTTTTTTATTATGTGTTTTTACTTGTATTTTTGTATGCCTCTTTTATTTATATGACCTATGTACATGATAATCTGCCATATAAATAAACTTGCCTTGTCTTGCATTATTAGACTATTAAACTGACCTAACTTAATAACTGACCTAACAATGTGTAACGGTAATTAAGCTTTCAAGCAGTGTTTTTCTAAGGTAAGGCCATGGATATGTACGCTTCTGTAATAATATCCTGATGTATTAGTTGATAAAGTTCAGCATTACAGTTTTAAAGTCATTTTCAACAGAAGTAATTATTTAGCCATCAAAGCCTGTACTGACATTTCATGCTAATATTTTCAGTACTGGCGACTGAAATGTCGCTGTACCTGACGGCAGACTTATGCGGTTCCCGTCCCTCAGCTTCAGGCGGCTCCGTCGGAATTTGCCCTGCCGGCTTTCCACCCGCGGCTTCTCCTGGTACAGCTGGTGGATCATGATATTGAGCTCCCGTTCCAGGATGTGAATTTCACGCTCTGCCAGTTCCTGTTCCCGTTTCCGCAGCGCCTCCTCTTGGCACTTCTGCTGCAGCGCGGCTCGGCTCAACTCCTCCTCCCACGATCGCAACTCCTTGAGGGCCGTCGGCGATGCGATATTCAAGCATCACCAGTCAGTGTTTAGTCAAAAAAAAAAAAACAACATTCTTTCATGTGTCTAGTTATGTTTCAGTGAGAAATCTTGTTAGAATGTACATGCCTTCTCTTTAGCCCTCAGCTGGTCAAACATCTCCTGGACCTCCAGCTTCCAGTCATCCTGGAGTGAATGGAATGACTCAACAGGCATCTCAAAGAATCCAGATTCCTCAATGGCTGTCAACTGGTCCAGGATACTGGTGAATGGAGGGCGAGAATGGGGGTCTGGATTCCAACAATCTAGAAGGCAAGCGGTTTTATTATAAGAAATTTAGCGTTTAAAGAAAATTCCAACATGATCTTATAATATCACATGTTGCTACTCATAATTAGTGCGTTAAGAATCAATAACAGATGCTGGATGATTTATACTGAAAGGAATCTGAATCAGTATCAGCAGTTGACAGTTTTGCAAAAAAAACAGGAAGACATGCAGCAGGTTGAAATTGAGGTCAGAAGAAAGAAAACTTATTATTTGTAGCAAAGAGGACAAAGCGTCATACAGCAGAATGATGATTCCGAACCTAAATCTAAAAGCACCTCAGAGTGGCTCAGGAAGAACAGAACAAGAAACTATTGGCTTGTCCTTAGGTGGGCAACGATGAATTCAATCCCAGTCAATGGAACTTGAAAAAAGTATTTATAGGATGGAACCTTTTGGACATTCAAATAACAGTAGGGAGGTGAAGCAAAGCTAACTGTAGGACCCAGTAAGTGTTAGATAGTTAGCTATCTTTGCCAAAGGTTGTTCAACCAAGTTTTATAAATGGAACTGATATATTTTATTGTTTTAATGCTGTCGTTTTAGTTATTTAAACCAATTATCAGAAGACTATATCTGTATTTATTATTCAATAAAAATAATAAGAGAAATGCCTTTTAATGATGTCACAGCGTGAATATTTCAATGCCCACTGGGCAAGCGTGTGCCTCAGTGGGATAAGCCCCTGTGACTCTCATCAGAAGGTCGCTGGTTCAAGCCCCAGCAGAATAGTCACATGTATGTAAGTCCTTAAACCCCCCCCCCCCCCCCACACCAGAAGTGCTGTTGAGTGGCTGCGGCTGCCCGGTGACCCCCTCAAGAAAGACTAGGAAATGGGAGAATTTCCCCATGGGGATCAATGAAGTATATAATTTACATTAAATCTACAGATTATAGTCAATAAGTATCACTATACAATTCAAAGATACATTTTTAAAGGTGCATGAAATACTACACACTCATGACTAGGTTAAAATTTACCATATATTTTATGTGGAATTTCCCTTAGCAGGGCTAATGTTACAAGTGAAACTGAATCTATTTAGGTAACTCACTGTGTAAACACAGCGTGTGCCTTGTACAGTAACTATGAGGTAAGGGGCAAATGCTGATACACACTGTCACACCCACCACACCGTGCCCCAGGTGGGCGATACCTCAGCACCACACTAGTTGAAACAGAATGGAAGAGTGTGAAGTTTTTTGCTGGTGGCTGAAGTGCTAATCCTGAAAGTTGGAGGACCTGCTGGTAGATTAAGAACGTACCCAGAACAAAGCAATGGCATGGTTAAGGATCTTACTCAAGGGCCCAATTGAGTCGAATCACTCCTGGCATTCATGGGATTCAACCCAACAACCTTATTTGATTACCGACACAGACCCCCTAGACTCAGAGCCACCCCTCCACACACTTATAACTGTACCACAACAATGTGCTAATGCTACAAACACTAATAAACAAATAGATGGAGGCAATTTTACATAATGCATCTAGTGAGGACTATATTGCTTACCCTCCATGAGGCGGGCAAAGGGTTCGGGACAGGTGGAGGGGATTGGCAGTGCCAGTTTGTTCATGGCCACGCCGTAAGCCACAGCTAGACCATCTATCCCTCGAAACGGCACTTCACCAGTTAGCAACTCCCAGAGCAGCACCCCATAACTGGGAAAGGAAGAAAACAGGATAGAGACAGAGAAAGAGAGAGAAAAAACATTTTTATATATATAATTGTAGGTCACCCAGACTATTCTTCTCCAATGAATGAAGGAACCACAACAACAGAGATAAATGTCATGATGAAGGAATTCAAAAAGGTCAGTCGACAAGTTCCAGTCGGCCGTGTATTTGTCTGAGACAGACCGTCTACTCCACTGACCATCTGTGAAAGACACAGTTATTAATCCCTCATCCATAAATAGTACAGATAATAGAGTAGCTACTGTAACTGGAGCACTGTGCATGCCTATAGCTCTGATTACCAATGTGGGTGAAGCCCATCTTCAGACAGAAATAGCGGAACCCAGATTTTTAATACCTGAAGAGCAGTAATAGCATATTGATGTTTTTCAAAGAGGATAGGCAGGAACTGTAATTGTACTGTAATAAATGAGAATCAATTGAGGTATCCATTCAAATTAATTCAAGAAATAAACAAAGATGATTCTATCTGAAATTCAAGCGAGCGTCTGAAATTCTGCACTAATACAATTAGCGTGAAGGTGTAAATCTCTACTTTGAGGCTGCCTACCTCCACACATCGCTGCCCTTGGAAAAGGTGGAGGAACGGATGACCTCAGGGGCCATCCAAGCGTAGGTGCCCGCGGCGCTCATCTTCGTGGTGCGGTGCCATTCGCGCGCCAAGCCAAAGTCCGTGATCTTCAGGGTCTTATTGGTCAAGTCATCTCTTTCCACTTTTTCCAGAATCAGTACTGTAACCAAAAATAGTGAACCGGATCCAGGGGAGTGGAGGTGAGAGATCATTGGTTAAGGGATAATAAAGATTTTTTTTTTGAAGTTGAAGTGTTGAAGTTGAAGTGTTTATAACAATGGCAGCTTGGGGATGCTTAAAGCATAATGCTGAGGTGAAATTTAGAGGTATTTCCTAAAACAATACTGACTGCAATATATAGATCTATTTGTTAACAATTTTCTCCCAAGAATGCAGTAGATTTTTCGGTCACACGACACATGAAAAAACAAAAAGAAAAAAAGCAAACATTTATAATGCTTATGTCATTACAGCAGTACCTTACAGATGATGTGTTGTTATATATAAATTAGGCTGAGGATGAAGGATGAAGTCAGATGGATTTATTTAATTTCCCAGTACAATCAGAGTGAGACTGAGTTTTCTTAAAACTTATTTTTGGGAAATGCTACCGGCCCATTCAAATTCCTTGTCAAATAATAATAAAACAGCCTCATATCTAGACATGTCTAACCGGAAAAAATACCCCTAAAAAATGACACCCCCCCCGCCGCAATGCCCTAATCTTGCCACTTGGTGGCAGGCAGTGAGTAGGTAGCATTGTAGTCTCATGTGTCCGGGGTTAGATTTCTGTTATGTGCACAAGTACAGTATGAGTATAGCTACATTCTTCTCTCTGCCTACCACATCTTGCTCTCCATAGCTTGGGGGGGAGGGGGGCACAGGGTCAGCTAACATGGGGCACCCCTGGAAGTGGGGGTTAAGGGTCTTGTTCATGGGCTCATGGACATGTGATTATTTTGCTAAGGCCAGGGCTTGAACTTGCGCTCTTCCAATGAGAGGCATGGAGACTTAGGCGGCTGAGCCACTTACTACCCCTCAGGTGGGTAGAGTTTACATGCTTTCTCAGTATTTTTGCGGGTCTGGGACCGGTCCTTCCCTAACGCTTCCTCCCATAGCCCATAAACACAAAATGAGGTGAACTGGCGCCCTTATATGGTGGACATGCCTCTTCAGGGTGCCCCTTACTTTGAGTCCAGTGTTTTCTGGGAAAAGTTCCAGCTTCACTGCAAGTTATAACAACCGATGTGTGTTTGTCTGAACTCTTTACTGTGTAATATCTATGTTTTCGTACTAAACTGTGTAAATGAAGACAAACTTTGTGTGTAATGGTAATGTAGTCGCAGAATAAATCTGATATTATATGAGAAGATTAGAGCAACATGGCACCTCAGCGGACAAAAGACAGACAGATGGTGTCACGCTTGCAGGACTAAAGATCTGAGGGCAGGTGTTTGGGGCAAAACAAAGGGGGCTTTATTGGAACAAAAACTAAAGAAACTGGGACCAGAAACAAACAGGACCCCATGGAATCAAAACAAGAAGACTAGACATTAGGTGGACATGGGCTGACAGACAGAGCAACATTCATAACTGGACTGGGGAATAAAAGAGTAGGAAGTGCATATATACTGTACTAGACTAACGAGGGAGCTAAGAAGAGGCAGCTGGAGGTGATTAACATGAGGGTTAGGAACAAGAAGGTTAGACAAACAAGGAACAAATACGGCTTGTTAGGGTCACACTAGGGAGGAGACAGGAGGGTCAGGTAGAAATGTCAGGTAGGACATGACAGATGGATGGACAGATATTTTTTCCTTTTTCAATATAAGAAATTCTTCATAAAAACCCAGATAAAACCCAGGGCATCATGAAATAAAGTAGGAAATTTAAATAATTATATATACAACTGTGAACCCAAAACCAAGGTTTGTACTGAACCACAAATTTTGTGTACTATTGTACCCCTAGAAGGAGGTTTAGCTACTGGTTTGCCTCTATAAAGCTGGTAATCTAACAGCAGAGATGCACTAATCATTACACAATGACAAGATAGGCAAATAATAAACATCATATTTAATCACCCTGGTACACCAATAGAATTCAGGAGGCTCATCTATTTACTAATGAGTGTAAAATGTCTGAACACCAAATTCCAAGACAAAATAACATGTAACAGGCTTGTGATTTAAGGACTCAAGCATAGCAAACACACTGCAAAACACAGGATTAACTCCCAGGATTGTTTCAATAGCTCAGAAGATTTTCAGAAACACAGCACTGCGGGCAGCCACTGCCATAGTTGTAACTGAGGTGTAAATAAATTGAAAAAAAAATGTAATGGTGTGTCTTTAATGCACTCAAAATTAAGCAAAATCATTTAATATTTAGTTTCAACTGCATGCTTCGTCACTTGTTGCAAGAATCTTCGTATCATATGCTGTTTAAGACCTTTTAGATATTACCATTTCTATAAAGACAGCTTAGAAAGGACAGGATGGAAAAGCCATGTTGTGCGTGTGATGTGGCAGTGAGAATAATTGTGTCTCCCAGAAAGACATGGATGATTTGAGAATCTGAAAACTGAATACTCTCCCTGTTAGTCTAGCGGAAGCTAAAACCTTGTGTTCCTTTAAATCAGAGCTAGACAAGATTTTAACAACTCTGAGCTATTAGTTAAGTTCTCCCCAAACGAGCTTGATGGGCCGAATGGCCTCCTTTCGTTTGTAAATTTCTTATGTTCTTAACTGTGCTGTGAAAACAAGTTACATAATGTTATGAATGATTATAGTGCTAATAATGAGTAAGATCATACATTATTAGCTGAACTGGCTTCTTCTTTAAATTGCCCATGGTGTGTGTAGGTGAGGCTTTAGTGAATCTGAGAATCTGAAATCTGCACCGTGGCAATAATCTACATAATGATATTATTATAGTACTAGAAATCAGTAACACCATAATATTGCATGATCATACATCCTTAGTTGAATTGTTACCCTGTTTCCAGAGTAAGATTCCAGATTTACCATGACCCTCTAGTACAGAGGTGGGCAATCTTATCCGCAAAGGGCCGGTGTGGATGCAGGTTTTTGGGATAACCTGTAGGTCAGCTGGTCAAACCCAGGTGTGAGGACTCTTCAGCCAATCAGTCTAATTAGCAATCTAATTAGGGAGTTACAATGAAAACCTGCATACACACCAGCCATTTGTGGATGAGATCCCCTGACA
This sequence comes from Mormyrus proboscirostris, assembly GCA_026779585.1. Taxonomy (NCBI): domain Eukaryota; kingdom Metazoa; phylum Chordata; class Actinopteri; order Osteoglossiformes; family Mormyridae; genus Mormyrus; species Mormyrus proboscirostris. Next base: position 12,629,646 of record JAODKF010000030.1, read on the forward strand.
CCCCCCCCAACTAGGAGGTATGATTCTGTTTAGAAGCTGTTTAGAAATCAGCAGTTGATTGTATATGTTTTTCTTAGTATGACGTCAAAAGACATTTTATTGGTTAATCTCTGCCCTCCTCTGAAACCTCCTAACTGTGAATTATCTGGTCTTAAGTAAGCTGACAAAATCCATCCATCCATCCGTCCATTTTTCAACCTGCCTATCCTTCTGGGTCTCAGGGGGTCAGGAGCCTATCCCGGAAGCTCCGGGCATGAGGCGGGGAACAGCCCCG
>JAODKF010000030.1:12637823-12650705 GCA_026779585.1 Mormyrus proboscirostris
TAACCCGATAGGATAAGTTTCAAAAAAGAAGGACTGGCATCTAAACCCATAATGATGTCATATGCTTTGTTTTTAAGAAAATATTTAGTATTTACCTAGATACATTTAAAATATATTTTCTCCTTTTTTGGTGAGACATCCATGAGAGAAGGTGTGGACACACGTTTTATTATTAAACTGCACACACATGGACAGACATGGGTCTGAAATGGTGTTCAAGCGCAAACACACGCACACACACATCTGTTATACATATACACTTTCCTATGTTTGTATGTAAAAAAAAATATTTAATTTATGTACATATATGTGCATGAACGCTCCCCCTTTAGCTGGATATTCTTATCCCTTTAGCTGGATATTCTTATCCCTTTAGCTGGATATTCTTATCCCTTTAGCTGCACAAAATACCCTTTCAGCATCAGTAACAGTCTTACCCTGTTAATCAGTCCTCTGTTCATCCTGTAGGGCATAGTTACACCTTCTTATTATCAAACTGTATTAGGATACACACTAACTTTGCATTTAGCTTGGGCAGAGTTTCCTGTATTTTTGTTATAGACGTACACGGTATTTTAGAACATCTGTTTAATTTTTTATTTACATTATTATTGTACTGATTTGAAGGTGTGTGCAGTAAGTAGCAAGTTACATAAAGAAGAATCATTTTATTTATTTTAACTTTCACAACTGTATGCAATTTACCTAAGCCGTTTATTCCGCTATAAAGCTGTTTTTGCTTGCAGGTCAGAATAATAACATCTGAAATGAACAGTACTCCCCTGCTCTTCGGTTACGCTTCATTGAGACAAATTTGTCTACATCTTATCGATGTTTTTAGTGTCATTATGTGATTTTTCATAAAAATTGGTAAACGATTAGATAGGTAAAAGATGTCTCATAGACAGAAGCCCCCCCAACATTATACGTCTTAGTTCACCTGCACTCAGCCCCAGTCTACCTCCATTAAATGCACATAGGAAATATTCAGAATATACAGAAAAAATGGGCTATATATATATATATATATATACACACATATATATATATATATATATATATAAAGATGTATAAAGGAAGTAATGCTCAGCTGTTAATGTTCAGTTTATCTCTCTGATTTTGTCCCTGTTCACTTCAGCCTTTGTAAAAATCGGAGAACCTTCCAATGGTTCTTTCACAAATTAAAAAAGGACTCTGCATATGTGCATATAGTCCTTCCTATTGTCACTCAAGAACAGTTTGTGTAATTTCATTAGGTGTTTTTTAAATATTATTCTTATCCTTTATACAGCTCAGAAAATAGTTCTTAAATTCCTATTTTTGTGTTTTTATATTTTTTCCCAAAATACTTCATTAAAAAATTCTTGTCAGGTGTTGAGAAAAAAATAGATATTTTGATTTCACACATCAAGATTACTTGACTGGTTTCCCCCATTGGTATCAATCAGACTCCTATGAGTGAGGACAGTTAAATCCAGTCCTCCCCACCCCACCTTACCAGGGAAAAAAGGCACTGCCTTATTCCTCCTTTATTAATGCTTCCCCTTGACCATCTGATATCTGCAAAGACCTCAGGAAGGACTGCCGCAGTGGAGGTCTCCCCTGCGTCCTCTTGTCTTGCATTCTGTACAACCCTGGCTCCACACCCGTTTCCATACTTAAAATCCACACTTGTATTTTCTTCCATTTAGTACCTCTGTCCGGCTGGATAGATGTTCCCAGTGGCTAAAAGCCTTGTATATGACAATATGCCTCCAGACTTGAGAAGAGAATGTAGAGGAACCACAGGCTGAAGAAGAAGCCAGTGGTGGCCAGTCTGTGTCCGTGAGGGCCGCCCAGCTCGCCGCCGATATGGGCACGGCGCCGGTAGAGCAGCACAGTTACTGCGAGGAAGGCGAAGATGGTGAAGAGTGTGACAGAGAAGGCCAGGGACCCGGCTGGCACCACAAATTCCTTCCCTTGCATGTGCCAGTAGATGGCCGCCACTGACCATGCCACTCCGATGCCGAGAAACACATTGACGGCATTACTGCCAGTCACGTTCCCGATGGAGGCATCAGCGTATGTATCCTGTACTGCGGCCACCTTACTGGCAAAGGTGTCTTTCAGGAAGGGGGGAGAACAAGTAAGAAATTAATAGCAGAAAGGGCATCATGTGGCATGATTACAGTGGGTATCAAAAGTTCATGCACACTAATTGAAATTTCAGATTTTGTTGATATAAAGCAGGGGTGGGGAACCTGTTCCATGGAGGGCCGGTGTGGGTTTTTGGGATGACCTCTCAATCAGCCAATAACAGTGGGTGCCCAGGATTGGAGTTGAGAACACTGCTCTATTATTGGGTAATTGAGAGGTCATCCCAAAAACCCGCACCGGCCCTCCATGGAACAGGTTCCCCACCCCTGATATAAAGGCTCAAATCAAGGCGAGTCACATCTGACATTTGTTTTTTTCCCGCATTAATGAGCCACTCTTATAACCAACGATATTTAAGTGAAAACAGGGGCACCGTAAACAGGAGGGAAGTTAGGATCAGGGAATTGAATTGGTCTGGGTTGGGGGCCCAATATCTGTAGCGGCATCCCATAATGAAAAAAAGGGACTCATTAAATAGGACTCACCGGGAATTGAAGTCCCTAGGGCCACAAACACCACGGCAGTAACAGAGTCCTTCAGACCAATCGTACAGCCAAAATGTGATGCCAAGTCACCAATAACGGCTGTCAACAAGCCAATAATGATGATGGACACAGTGAAGCAGGCCCAGCCATTCCAATACTCCGTAGGTGGAACACATGCAAATAGAACTTTCCAGAAAACTGTCAAGAAGTGCATGACATAATCAAAGCAGGAAGGCAGGCGTTCTTCCCCTGAATCCTCCTCATCCTCATCTCCTGGGATGATGTCAAAAACAACATTGAGAAAGGCAAGAGACAGAAGATTATAGCAAACAAAACATGAAACTGTCAATTGCATATACACAATCAAATTACTTTACATATATCACACAAATTTTTATACCTTATCGGTGAGCTGTTTATGGCATATCATTAATTTTTGTTGAAATGAAGGACAGCCTTCCAGTTCTAATCATAGAAATTAGCTAAAACTGATCCTACATTTATAAGAACTAGTATCGTTATTGCGAAAGCCTCTGGGCACAAGGCAGCACACAACTCAGGGTGGGGGCACATTCACCCAATGAGAGACACTGTGGTAACTTCAAATAACCTCAGCTTGGGGAGGGGGGCAGAAGAAACAGACTTGAGCCCTGGTTCTAGAGGTGTGAGGCAACAATGCTAACCACTGCACCTCCAAGTCATCCTACTAATTGTCTCCTCCTTAGAAAAATTACAATTTCCATATTCTCATATTCTGGGAAAACAGAAAAACTAGTTTTGTTCACAAAACCCAACCACACAATCATATCACTCCAGGTGTAAACATCTTACAATACTTTTAATTAGATTTTACAATTTATAAGTGAATTTGGGAACAGAATATAAAAATGAACAGTACTGAGCCTATTGATTCTAATCTGTTCAGGACATTTTATTGCATAGCTACTTAATTCTTAATTGTGGTTTTAACTGGAACAGCGTATCGTGTTGTGCTTTTATCTATAGATTGACATCACGTTAAACTGAAATAATACAGTATCCCAGGTAGTGAAATGTGCAACTAAATGATCTCCAAATGTACACAATGCTGCCACTCCTGGAAAAAGGTTTGTCTAATATCGTCAAAGGCACCTCTTAGACTTTTGTTCCAAATAGTTTGAAGTTGTATCCTGTACCTGCACTGACTGTGATGGCTTCCAGGAACTGATCTCGCCAAGAGTTAGTTCCCACAACAAGTGCCAGGTTCGTCTTCTTTATCAGTTTGTCCACTGTGCTCTAAAACACATAACGAAAGTGCCATTAGAAAATGCCAATTTGTCCCAATAATCATTCGCATTGTCATAAGACAGTCACAAAGACGTATACAGACGCCCCCCCCCGGTCCATGTTATGATATTTCAGCTTTACGATGGGTAAATGGTTTTCACTTTCGGTACGTTATTCAGTAAATTAAATGAGATATTCCACAGTTTATTATAAAATCGGCTTTGTGTTAATTATTTTCCCATATTGTAGGCTAATGTAAGTGTTCTAAGCATGGTTAAGGTAGGTTCTAGGCTAGGCTATGATGTTTTGTAGGTTAGATGCACTTTGTTTAAAACGCATTTTCACCTTACGATATTTTCGCCTTACAATAGGTTTATCGGAATGTAACCCCATCATAACCTGGAGAGAGGCTGTATGAGGACAAAGACACAGTTTCATCTCACAGCTTCATTTAATATGACATCACCATTTTGTGTATTGTGCAGTTCAGTGTCAAGAAAGAGAATTAATTAAAAGAACCTTAAATTCGTATGACTCCTCGATGATGACCTCCAGTTTACGGTGATGCCCTAACACCGGTTTGCCCATCTCTGCGATTCTCTTTGCTTCCGCTTCTTCAGGTGACAACTTTCGGTCTGGTAAGAAAAACAAAAACAGAGAAAACGAGGAAAAGAAGACTGAATGTATGCCTTGATTCGAAGCACCAAGTATGCCCAATGGGACTTAAGCTGAATAAGTCTTAATATGAATCTATGTAATTTGGTGGAACAAGTTAGCAAAAGAATATTGAACACTAGATGGCAGTATAAAATAAATTTATAAAAATCTCGTCGCATGTTACATAGAGTACGTGACAGCACAAATTTTGATCAAGATTCAGTTTCTTTCGCTGTTTGCAGCAGTACGTCTATTAGTGACCACAGCTCTGAATCATTACCTAAAATCTTAGTCGATCTTGTCATGTTATAGTCCTGCGGGCAGGAATTTAAAAACCTTATGGAAGTCTTATGCAATAATCAGGTGATTTTTTTGCCATGCAGTCAGTACAATGTATAAGCATTCACATAGTCATATGTTTAATATTAGATAAAATTACAAGAACATTTTTAGGAAATTGAAACTGTGAGTTCAAATGCCAAAGTCAAACAAAAAAGCTGAATAAGGCCATCATACATCAGATATCCATTAACTTCCTTTTTTACCACCATAGCTTTTTATAGAACTCTCTATTCTTGACTCCTTATATCCCACCACAAAGAATGTTTCATCTGTGTAGCACCACAATTCATGGTCCCACCCAGCCACTTGAGTCAGAAAAATTCAGATCTAATTAAATCTGCAGTCATAATTTCCAAACCCCATGTTTCATAACTTTATTCCATCTTGCCATTTTTAAAATTTTCATTAACTCTACTTAACCTTTTGTTTTCTTTGATTAATTTCTTACAAACTAATAAAAATCCATCTATAATGCTTGCATCTGTTAATAAAAATGATTAATTCAAATAATGTGTAAATGCAGAATTCATTCAGTTTTGCTGCCAGTTCACCCTGAGCATAGTTTAGTGTCTTTTCAATAAATATTTTAGCAACTTGGTAAATCATTAGATCAGAAGAAAGAGTGTAAAAAAAGTTTAATAGTTAAGACTTGATTAGTTAAGACAGGGTTAGTTAATAATCCTTACTTTGAAAATGTGTTATAATACGTTACATAATACAAACCACATCACGTTTCCCTTAAAGATAAATAACAAATGGTATGTAAAAGCCATCTCAAGTGCAGTATGGGAGGCATTTTCTTACCTTCAAATAATAAAAGAGCTGTTGACAAAGGCAGACAGGAAAGAAAAGAATAAATAGGGTAGTAAAAGGAGGATGAAGAGCAATATGATAGTAATAAAAAAGGAAGAAAAAGAAAAACCAGTTACATATATAAAAAAAAAACAAGGTCAATGAGTCGTAGCCTGTTCCACTGCAAACCGTGAATTGTTATTATGTATCACCATACAAAGTGTGAACATTGCAGCCTGCCTTGTAAGACCTACATTTGGTCTTTCAAGGTGAATTGAAGATGCGAACATACAACTTTTTAGGGCCTGCAGAAAGGGCTAATCTAAGGGTGACTTTATGGTGAGCAAGAGATCAAACACCTATATAATGGCCTCGAATGCACTTGACCCACCTCATCTGCTCACAGCTTCACGTAGGCCTACTTTGTTTGATGAGTGATGACTTACTGTACACTGCAAAGATGGACATGATCTCAGTATTCAGGAATATATACTTAAGGTCTTTGAGTTTCCTTCCAGTGTTTTCATTAAGTGGCAGAAAAATGAAGCAAAACAGAGCGAGAGGAAATAAAAAAGTGGGAAATATGATGTGCAATCTATCCAATAAAGTAGATAATTAGGCTGAGTAATCAGCAGACCCTGTGATGGATTGGAATACCATGCAGGGCATCTCTCTTCCATGTGCCATAGGCTGCCTGGGATTGGCTCCAAACCCTCCCCACAACGCTGCTTAGCATATGTGCTTGGAGGGTCTGTGGATGGATGGATGGATGGATGGATTTACCAGTCTTCTATTTATAAAGGAAGCAAAATATAAAATACGAAATAGAAAACAGGTGTTTAGTGATTTCAATTGATTTGTAGTTTTATCATTCAGTCTCTCTTTGTCAGACATAATTTTTTTTTAAATAATCCAGTTCATTCATTTTAACAATAGTATCATTGCTATTAAGAATACTATAGTGAGTTCCATTTTTATGTATGTGACTGTAGGGTGTCACTGTTGCCTTATACCTCCTGGATGGCGGCTTTCCTGTGTACCACTGATTCTGCATGTGTGGAGTTTGCACATTCCCTTCAAGTTCATGCAGGTGTCCTCCAGGTACTCCAAAAAGCAAGCAGTTAGATGAATTAGTGTGTGAGAGTGTGTGCCCTGTCATTGACTGGCACCATCACAGTGTGTCTCTTGATTCATGCCAGGCTCTAGACTCACACTGCAACCTTATACTGGACAAGCAGTTAAGAAAGATGAATGCACAATCCATCTTCTCTGTTCCGGCAGGGGACGTTGCATGGCTGCATTCATTGCAGACACCCTCTGTAACCTACAACCTGACCTGTACATATCGGCAGGTAATGAGCTCTGCTGCTTCTACACAAGCTGGCCATAGATCTTGCTGTTCATTCCTGTTGCTCTCTAGTATCAAGTTTCAGCTTTTATGTGATGGATTTCTAATCTCTAGTTGATTCTCTAGTATTTTGCGTTTTTCACCCCTCCTGTCATTACCTTTCGCATTCTAGAGCACGTTTCTTGGCCTCGCTTCATCCTTGTTCCCTGTCTCCCAGTTTTTCCCTCCATGACTACTACTGCTTAGTGCTACACCATGGCCCAGCTAGGCACGTATGTTTCTACAAATCCTTCTGTGACTATGTCCCGATGGCCGTCTAGAACCCTGAGGCTCAACCAGTGGGGAAGGATGGTTGCTAATGGCAGAAGATCTACTCACAGACCATCCACAAGGCAGTGTCTTGTGCCAGTGTAATGTATGATGCATGAGTTTGTGCAGGAGGCTTCATCTACAGCCTTAGGATGACTCATTCTACAAAAGACCTATTTTGCACACCTTCAATGCAGACTGTCAAAATGCACCACCAAAACAATGAGCACCTTATACATAACTGCCGCTCCTATACGTCTGTGCAGAGGGTCTCTGCAGCTGGATCTCAGGCATCAGTGATAAGGTGATGGTCCAATATCTCTTTTTAATACATACAGTATATAACCACAGAATAAAAGCGATAAAGTTATCTGGGTATGTCCGGGTCCACAAGAGGAGAAGTAGCAGACTGATAAAGTTTATAAGTAGTCAAAGCCGGCAACAAGATATCTTTCTAGATGAGATGCAGCTTTGCTTACAGTATAAATACCAGACTGCAAAGCTCCTATACACAGTTATTCAGCAGTCATATAAAAATGATATATTAGGCAATGCTATTTTTCCATCTGACTTCTCCAAATAGTGTCTTTTACAGTGACAAGAAAACACGCACCTTCAATAAGTCCAAGGCAAGGTCAGGTGGTGGGTGTTTCAAACTTTTGATATACGATATCCGGATAAACATAGTGTCTGGAATTTGAAATATCAAAACAAATGCTTCTACTTGTCTCACCTGTCCAGACAATCAATGATCAGATTAAAAAAAACAGACCAAGAGAATCAAAAACCAGCACTAAGAATGAAGAACCAAGGTTCCAGAATGAGCAAAGAGACAAGTACACTAAGAAGTACACTAAGAAGTACACTAAGCTTAAAACGCTGTTTGTAAATGTAGATGATTATACATTGGAAGCATCATATGGAGGTGACTGTGAAGAACAACCATGCAGCTAACTGGTGAACTGGATGCTCGATGTGATCCAGTTAAAGGATGATCCTGTATTGAATAGTTGCAAAATAGCAGAACATTATTGAAGACTTTATTTTTAATCTGAAGCATTCTGTACTTTTTGTGTGTGCAAAAATATTCTTGATACCTTCATTAAATTCATCCACGTTCCAGAAACACTTATGTAATGTAGCGTAACCGTGTGCTTTCGACCTATCCCATGGCACACGCATTATTTAGGGACACCCAGTCACCTAGACGATATATTTTTGGACTTTTGGGAAGAAACTCACATAAGTTATGAGGTCATTGTTAGCTACCATGACAACCACATTTACAAAATGTTCTATTTAAAACAATATGCAGCATTCAAATGGCAAACTCCAGGGAGTGTTTTCCAAAGGACTGGAAATGTTTAATATCAGCAAAGAATAAGAAAACTGAAAGTTACTATAATTAATTTTATTTTTATTTTATAATTTATCCTAGACTTCCTTTTGGAGCAATCCTATGGATTTTTTCCATTATGTTATGGCTCACCCTGAGCTGTTTCACAGAAAATATCTTTTGCCAAAAGCAATAGTCCTTCGCTGTTGGCTGAGCCTCAAGGTTGTGAATGACCACTAGGACTTATGTTCAGCAGGATGTGCAGAAAGACACAGATGGGACGTGCAAGGCTGGACCCAGGTGTACAGCAAACCAGACATGGAGGAACTGCAGGCATAGATATAGGATGAAGCACAGCTGTCAGGAAGATGCAAGTACTAGAAGGATCCAGACTTCGAAAAGCAAACTGGGACGAAGTGAGGATCAAGAAGGCATTGATTGAGAACCAGGAAATCACAAGACCAGTTTTGCAAGACCAACGGCAAAGATAGGAAACAAGGTCTAGAACTGAGAAAAAACCAAGACACCAAATTAAGTAGGACTGTTACTTGACATTGGCGAGTAATAATAGTAAAATACCAAGATCCGTAGCCAGACTGCGAATATAAGGTTGCAGGTTGCAGAGATCATTCATACTGTAACATCGTGTTAGATTGAAGTTCACGCAGAAACACGATTATATCAAACTATGACATTTTAAAGGCATTTTCAAGCAGGTAAAGAGGATCAAAGGCGCTCATCTGGGGATGCTCAGGTGTCAAACCACTTCATCTACTGCAGTGTCATGGACTTTATTGGATTTTCTTGAGATTTTAATTATGGTATATCTAATTATGGCAGTGCTAAGGTTGCCAAGAACACACTGCATAATACCATACAAAAGGGTAAGACTGGATTTTCAGAACAGCTAAAATTTTGTGATGAAAAATCATTTATCTGTAAAGTGGTGGGACACGTTGCTAAACAGTCTAGACTATGAGTCAGTAAAATGATATTGTAAAATTACAACAGGACAAGGAAAACATTCCCATTATTCAAGAAAAACTAAGTAAAATGCCTAATAGAAAGTGGGGGCTAAATTTGCCTGGACCTGTGATGTTACTTTTAAGGATGAGGAATTGCATCCAAATGGAAAATTGTTACTCTGCCATATAATTCACACTAAACTATCCGCAGCTGCTCATACTCATCCGACTGAAAGAAAAAGTGCTCCTGGTAACATAAGACCAATACATAGCGATGTTGAGGCAGTGTATGGCTAGTAAATTGCTTTCAGAAGGTTTAATAAGACAGAATGTCTAAGAGGACGAAAATGCATGAATGTACCTAAGCTGTAAAATACCAGTTTAATTACGTGAATCAGAAATTACCCCACGATTGCATTGATTTTACATCTGAGGCGCTGCATCTACATGAAGAGATACAAACAAACAGAATTTAACTGAAATGCACTATGGATTGTGGGGAAAACTAATCTTTCCTGGTGTTTTGGTAAATCTCTTTACCGACAACATTGACACTGAAGCAAAAATATTACATCAGCCAATTGTTTCTTAACAATATGCCAATGAACTGAAGGACGTGGTAGCCATCATAAAGAATACCGTAAATAAAAATGATGTCTCAGTTTTTTATTTGACAGATAAGATCCATAGTGCAATAAGACTGAAAGAAGACATGTATGTATGTACAGTATTTATGAATGTATGCATATATGCATGCAGTATAAGAGGAATAAGAGAAGATCTGTAAACAATGGTTTAGCTGTCTTGCTGCTGGATCAACTGTTTGTAGTGTAACCATATGTATGTATTAGTATTTTGTTCCATAATTGTAAAACATAAAACTAAAATTCAACAAAGGACTAAGTTCTGAGTATGCTCCCTAAGCCAGTTGTACTCATTTTTGTCCTTGCTGTTGCCGCATTTATGAGAAATTTAACAAAAATGAGTGAGGAGAAGAAAGCCAAACAAGACGTGGTCACCAGGCCTTCTGCTGTATTGAAATATTTTGTACTACATGGAGATGAAATCAAACAAAAGCAAGTGACTTGTCGGCACTGCTTTGTGTCGGCTGGAACAGCTCATAGTGACGTCACCAGCTTCTCTGACAGACGTTATTGGTTGATAATAACAACTCCTATTTGGCTGTAGTTTATTTTGAGTACATTTTCAACTCCTTTTTTATTTCATAACTATTGCAATGTTTAACACAAAAAAATCCACACTGTGATATTGGAAAATGTTTCAGCATTGAGCAGCTCTTGTGTATAGGCTAGTGTGCAAGGTGGGTGACACTGTTACTCTGGGATCTGGGTTCAAATCTCTGCCAGGGTTCCCTGTCTGTAGAATTTGCATATTTTCCCCGTGATGTTGTGGGGTTTCCTCTGGGTACTTTGATTTCCCCCCACAGTTGAAAAACATAAGGCTGATTGGAGCTAACAAATTGCCCATAGGTGTGCCTGTGATGGGTTGGTGCCCCATCCTGGGTTGTTCCCTGCTTTGTGCCCATGGTCATGGTCAGATTCTGGGTCTGAACCCTGAATAGGGCACGCAGAACCCCTCTCTCTATCCATGCCATCACTGTTGTCAGTCAACAATGATTCATATGCCTTCACAATATTTTCTTTGTGAGAAAACACAATATGAGTGCAAACTGAATGAGTCTAAAAGTAAAACAAAGTGATGAGACCAATCAGACATCCCGCATGAAGACAAACTAGGAATTCTGGAGGATGCTTCTGAATTATAAATGAGATGTTATACCACTGCTGCTCACAGAGGGGTCCATCGTAGCAGAAGCCTGTATGAAACTATCAGGGGTAATTGCTATTTTCAATGCATATCTGCCTTCACGTTTAGATACCTTTCAGATGTCTGGTCTTCCTCTCATTTGCCAGGTTCTTCTCAGTCATAATTATCACTCAGCTACTTCTTCTTCTTGCTCTTTGAGGCTCACAATCCAACACTTTGAGTGTTTTGCATTGAGATTTAAAAAAATCAACAGTAGCCTCACTGTATACAGCAACTAGCAACAATGTAAGTAACTGCTGAATTTGCAGAAGAACCCCTGCATTGTCCACAATACACTTCCATCAACTATGGCATCCTCAGTTTAATTTGTAAAAAGCAACTGTGAATTCACAAAGGAACTACATTTAATGTCCTCCCTTTCTCAAACCTGCTCTAGCTAGTGCTGGAAATGGGTTTGCATCTAAAGAACAGTAACACTGGTGGGGGGAGAAGCCATGTTACCCAACAAGAAGCAGAAGTGGAACAAGTAAGGGCATGTGCCATGTACACAAGAAGCACAGGTGCTAAAAAAAACTGGAACTCCACAGACTCGCAAGTATAAGGAACGTCAAGAGGACAAGCAAGTGTAAGTTACTGCAGAATGATCGCGCCCATTTCCATGTATGCAAACAAAAGGAGCTTTGATAGGAGAAGGCTTTTTGTAATATATGGGGAGAGTTGCTTATATAGGATTTGGCTGAATGTCTTGTTCTTGCAACGTGACAGACTATTGAAGGAGAAACATCCTTTACAATGCATCTTGCAAGCCCTCCACATGTACACAGGAGTGCAGGAATGTTGCAAGACTGCAAGACTAACGTTTCACACCTACAGTAATCATCAATTATTGAGACACTGTTTAAGCACATCACAATGGACACTGAAGGCACAATGAAAGGTACTAAGCAAGGCCACAAATAAATACTTGTAATCTGAAAGTGTGACACTAGATTCCCTGAAGCATTCCCAATCATATGAGAAAGCAAAAGACATTTCCATTTCATGTATTCTCCGAACTATGTATTACCTTTAAGAAATCAAGGTATGCATTAATACCACCTTGCATCACAGCCACGCCGAGGGACTGATTCAGTGTTTTAATCACACCCCGAAAGCCGCACTGAAAATGTTTGCAAACGAAGCAGGCACTGAGAGGCAGCTGTACGTCTTCTTCACAAATCACGAGGTGCCTTAAGCTCCCACTGGTTTCTCTCCATTTAAATTGCTCATCAGGTGAGTTCTGGATTTCCTTAAAAATATGTGGGAAGCACAGAGTTCATATGTCCAAAGTCAAACTATCGCGTATTTACCCAAATGTGGATCCCTGCTGTGATAAATGTGAAAGTGAGGATGCTTCGCTTATTCATATGTACTGGTCGTGTCCTAGCCTTGAAAAATACTGGAGGGAGATATTTCAAA
>JAODKF010000030.1:12655684-12675814 GCA_026779585.1 Mormyrus proboscirostris
CATATCCACCATGCGTGGCTCAGCAAGCTCCAGAAAGAAATTTTTGTTTTTCTCATATTCCTCGTCATCTATGATTTTCACCTGAATCGATTTGCTGCAACGGAAGAGAAGTAGAACAGAGAACAAGATGTGAAGAGGAGAAAGGCGGCGTGAGGAGGGAGGAGAACAGACTGCGGCTATTCAAATAATAAAGCAGGATATGTGTACAACATACGCACGTCTGCTTTGGTGAAAATGCTTAATGTGAAATGTATAATGGAACTTTAACAAGCTATACATAATCTGCTTAAAAACATTTTCCTAAAATAAACAAGAACCATATACACAACCATATGAAAACTATGTATTATACAGTTATTCTAGAATCATGATTCTAAGAATATATTGCTTGTGTGTGTCATAAGTAGTACAACAATTTTGATCAGCATCGCCTTATATACACCTTAAAACCACCCTTAAGTACCCTGTGGTTTATAATGCACTCCACATAACACAATTCCTTTGAGGAGAGAGTACAAGGACGATATAATTCAACACTCCTTAAACTTCGAAGCGTAATTACACCACACAAAACGCTAGGGGATATAGATAAAGCACAACATGAGGAATTAAACATTTTCCTCTTTCTTTGGGTGTTTCTGCATGTTTTCTATCATGGAGAACTAACCCATATTAAACCAGTGTCATGCAGGTGACAGAATAATCCAGCTCTCCAGTACTGAACCAGATGGGCTGAACACAAATAAATTACCATACAGTATCTGTTTTCCTCGACAGAATTTGTGCGACGCTGTGAAACGTATATTATTCCAGAGAAACAGGCAAGACACAGTGAAGAAAAAAAAAAATAAGAGGTTTTATGAGCATGTTCTGTAGTGTGAGAACAAAGTACATGTTCTTAATGTAACTTGTTCTATTTCTGCTCACATTTTCATTGATTATTAAGTAATATCTCACAACATACCATGTAGAGCTGATCTGGTTACAGATGAATTGTGGTTATCACAAAGGTAAATTACAGCATTATGTAGCCGGTAACTACTGTAAGTAATCCTGTGGCTCACCAACAGCATTATGTAGTCGGTAACTAAGTATTCCTGTGGCTCACCAACAGCATTATGTAGTCGGTAACTAAGTATTCCTGTGGCTCACCAACAGCATTATATAGCTGGTAACTAAGTACTCCAGAGGATCACCAACAGCATTATGTAGCCGGTAACTAAGTACTCCTGTGGCTCACCAACAGCATTATATAGCCGGTAACTAAGTACTCCTGTGGCTCACCAACAGCATTATATAGCCGGTAACTAAGTATTCCTGTGGCTCACCAACAGCATTATATAGCCGGTAACTAAGTACTCCTGAGGATCACCAACAGCATTATGTAGCCGGTAACTAAGTACTCCTGTGGCTCACCAACAGCATTATGTAGTCGGTAACTAAGTATTCCTGTGGCTCACCAACAGCATTATATAGCCGGTAACTAAGTACTCCTGAGGATCACCAACAGCATTATGTAGCCGGTAACTAAGTACTCCTGTGGCTCACCAACAGCATTATGTAGTCGGTAACTAAGTATTCCTGTGGCTCACCAACAGCATTATATAGCTGGTAACTAAGTACTCCTGAGGCTCAACAACAGCATTATGTAGCCGGTAACTAAGTACTCCTGTGGCTCACCTACAGCATTATGTAGCCGGTAACTACTGTAAGTACTGCTGAGGCTCACCAACAGCATTATGTAGCCAGTAACTACTGTAAGTACTCCTGAGGCTCACCAACAGCATTATATAGCCGGTAACTAAGTACTCCTGTGGCTCACCTACAGCATTATGTACAGTAGCCGGTAACTACTGTAAGTACTCCTGAGGCTCACCAACAGCATTATGTAGCCGGTAACTACTGTAAGTACTCCTGAGGATCACCAACAGCATTATGAAGTCGGTAACTAAGTATTTCTGTGGCTCACCAACAGCATTATGTAGCCGGTAACTAAGTACTCCTGTGGCTCACCAACAGCATTATGTAGCCGGTAACTAAGTACTCTTGTGGCTCACCAACAGCATTATATAGCCGGTAACTAAGTACTCCTGTGGCTCACCAACAGCATTATGTAGCCGGTAACTAAGAACTCCTGGTCTTGGGTCGCTGGCTTTATTCAGTAAAAATATTGCAAATTTATAGGTTTAATAACTATATTAATTTGTTTACAAAAATCAATTTCATATAGAAACAGCCAGTAGTTTTAAGTAAAACATACATTTCAAGTAGTAATAAATCAAATCCCAAATTATACTTCTAAAGTTCTGAGTTAAAAAGTTCATTGACAAACAGTCTCTTTGGGTGCTTTTCTATTAGTAACACCTCTGCAGTAACATAACCACTAAACATTTGAGTTTACTATCCCTTTGGAAGCCAATGACTACAATTGCAATTAATAGCTAAATGGTAAGAACAGAACTGAATGAGTCAGTCAAAAAATGACTTAATAAAAATTAAATGCCTGTGTGGAAGATATGTTTTAAACATTGCTTGTCAATGGAAATTTATTTCAAATTTTTGCAGAATTATGTCAAGCGTTTCAAGACTTTCTGTGCGCACAGTATAACAGATGATATACAATACATTCATAATTAAAATAATTTGTTTCCATGTTCTATATAATTTTCATATTTGTATATTGCATACTACTTTTTCACTATTGTATCTATTATACTATTATTCATTAAAATCATTATATTGTTTTTTTGCTTCTGTTGTTGCAAAGGTCCCACAGCAGATGATACAGAAAAGACTGGAATAATTCAAGTGACAAAGCTTGAGAAAACATCCTTAACTACCTGAATCACCCCAGTCAGTTCCCTATATCTGAGTCTCATGACAGTTATATTCTAAACTAACACAAAGCCTGATGGGAAATTTCTTTAATTAAACAAACTTGGTTTCTATCAGAGAGCAAATGATTTATACCCCCATTGTCCCAGCTGGTACTCCCCCGCTTATTAATCTCTTCTAGCAGTCATTAAAAAGGTAGTAAATATAGTTTCCATTTACATCTAGGAATCTATGTAACAAAATCAATCCTACTCTCTTTTATGTCTATTTGGTAAATGTCTGCAATTAATTCTGAAGATAACTAAAACTATAAGAAAACATTAAGGATAAAAAATCCTTTGCATCAAGATTAAAATGCATATGTAATCCTATATGCATATTTAAAGAAACATAAATATATAAATTATGGATTATATTTTCAGTGAACTATGAACAGTAGTCGTCACAAAGACAGCGCACCTAAATTAACTTAATCCATATCCTTATGTGAGGAAGGACCGCATGTGTTTTTCAGTTCTACGGTCACATATTCTGCAAGACAGATGCCACGGTGCTTATGATAAGACAGGAGAGGAATTTGCCATTCTAAGTGATATGCTTATACCTCACTCACGTCTTAGTTTTCATATCTGACATATCTTGGTATTCCTGGCAACTGCTGTCATTATAGATACAGATCATGTTTAGCTCTTGTGTCCGACTGGACACACCAAACTGCTTTGCCAGTTTCCCTCTCCCCTCACATGTCATACTCATTCCGTTGAAACTGACACTGTTGCGGCGTTTCAGTCTATGCAGCCTTCAAAGAGAATTATTTTTTTGAAAACAAACTTGAAGTTTTAAGGTTGTAAAACCATCAACCTCATGGATAATTCTTACAAAATATTAGTGGCTCCAACTTCAAATTCACACGTTTACTTTCAAAACATAACAAAAATAAAATGCTGTGAACCCGTGCAAAAAAAAACACTAAATAAAACATGCTACTTTTAATGCTCAATTTATTCAACTATTGTTTTATAATGTCCTTATAGTCTATTTTTAATTGAAAAGATGAATTCTCAGAAACAGAATGATTTTCACCAGGCAGGATGGCAAACAAAGATATGCGACACAGGAACTGATGGAAGGAACTGGAGCACTTTACTAAAACCAGCCTTTTCCAGTTGTAAATTGCAAAGTATTAGATTTAATGGTATTTATAAATATTTTATTAGTAAAAATTGACTGTGTGCCATGGTGTTAGTTCTGTTGTTTGACATAGCCGGAGATGAAGGTTTGACTCTCACCTCAGTGGCATTCAGTGTCTCTTTTCATGTTTTCCCTGTGCTGTGTGGGTGCCTGCGATGGGTTCTAGGTGAACCTGACCAGGATAAGCAGTTAGATGGTAAACTTGTGAACTGAGGTGCAACAGCAGGTGAATGATTCATAAACGCTGGGATGACCACCGGACTACCATCAGGAACAAAATATAAAACATATTGAGAATACAAACTATTTCTTGTATCACTAAATGTTTCTCTGGGTGGGTTAGGGTGCAAATGTGTAGTTCTGAAAATAAATGTACGACAATAATATGTCTGCTAACACAAAAGTAATAGTATATAAAACTATGTTAACACCAGCCAGAACAAAGAACAACTAACAATGATAGGTCCTGTTAAAATGAAATGAAATATAAACCATTGAGAAACATACCCCTATAGATGTACAGATAGGCAATGTTGTGCATGAACGCACCAAATGAGTACCGTTCATTGAACACGCTCATGTTTTTTGTGATGTGAACTGAATTCGCAACTAATGAACATGAACATAAGTAGCAATAATAAGGAAAAAATGTAACTTTTGTACTGAAATATCATGTAAACGACGTCTCAGAATCGCGCCTTGGAAAATGATTATGCAAAGATCTTGATTTTCTCACGGGTTCCTTATCTTCATCAATGTTGATGCGCTTCAATGCGCTGGTCATCACAGTAATGATTTGTTTATATCAATAAAGAGCTTTGTAATGGTAGGTGTTGCTAGTGATGAAAATTTAACTTTGGATTCGTAGCAGCTCATAAAAAAACTGGAAGTGTCGCTGGCCATCCCGTCCTTCCTGTGCTCAGTGCCTTTCACGGTCCCTAGTGTGTTCCCCCGGTCCCAGAACCACCAAATGGCTGAATGGGTTAGGCTTGTGGTTAAGAACCGCGTATCACCGCTGTCATCAGTTGTTTTCCCCACGTTGACTATGTTCTTGCTTTTTGTATCTTCTATTTCGGATTATCCTTGCCCGTGTAAAGTTGTGTAGTTATGTTCTGTCTCACATATATTCTTAGTTTCTCCTACTGCTTGTTAATTACCCTCAACTGTTCCCATTAGCTCCTAGTTAGTTATGGCCCACACCTAGCCGTCTTCATGCCCTCATTATCTATGCTTATATGTGCCTGGCCTTACTCATGTTCCTCAGTCAGTCACTGTATGTGCTGCATTGAATTTGTTTCAGCTTGTTTCTTGATTGTGTTTCTTGTCTTCATTTCTCATAGTTTATTGGTGTTAGTTTTTCCTCGTGTTTAGTTTAGCTCTTGTTAGTTCTTGTCTTACCCTGTTGCCTTTTGTTTTGTGTCTTTCTGAGTTCAGGTTATAATAAAGTTCCCCCGTATTTGTTAGCTGTCCTTCCATCATGCCGCACCATGATACTTTATTGTATCACCTGTATGTACATGTTTGTCTAAGTCATGGAAAGTCATGGAATGCAATGTTGGGTATTCAAAAATTTCTGTATAAGGATGAATGAAATACTTGTATATTATTTGATCCCCCACCCCAGGGGATTTGACTGTATATAACAGCTGTATAATAGCTGTATATAATAGGTCCAATGAATATGATTTGTGCCACCAGAAGTTACTTATCAAAAAATTAGTATGTTTTAAAAAAACAGCACTGACTCGATAACAAGTACTCCAGAAAGGTTTCTGATTGCTCTAATGTGATAGTAAGCGAAGTTAAAACATAAGTTAAATGTCCTCAAAAGAATGCATATACTTGTCTATAAGTAAAGACAGAAGAAAAAGGATACCACAGGTCACGGCAGCTGTGGGTGGACAGTAGTTTGGGCCAAAGTCTATATATAGGGCATATGTTCAGCAGTGACAGCTGTGCGCTGTAGCCAACAGGAGTCAACATGCCTTCAGAGTAACACGGTCACTGATGAATGATAAGAGAGGAAGAGAGCATCTTGAAACAGAATGGATTACAAAATCCAAGGAGTGAAATGACTGACAGCTGTGCTACTGATTTAAAAAAGTTCCAGGAGCAAAAATTCTTTATCCCACCCGCCCAAGGTCTTTTCCTCTGCATTAATGAAAATTCCATGACCTATCCATTGTCCGTGCTCTCTTAAAAGGCTAATAATGAAATGATTTCATCAGTCAAATATATATATACATGCGACTGCTAATTTGTTATGCTGTGTTTAAATAACGGCTGATGCTTTATTGATCCCTATGGGGAAATTCTTTGCAAGAGGTGAGAACAGACGGCCGTCAAAGAGCAGCCACCTGTTGTGGCGCCCAGGGAGCTGGGGGTCAAGGGCCTTGCTCAAGGAGGCTGGGCTTGAACCAACAACCTTCAGATCATAAGCACAGGGGCTTAGCCCACTGAGCCATTTATTGCCCCTGCTGAGTTATAATTTTTAAACATATGTACACTTGCTACTGCATTTAAGACTAGCTGTCTACATCATTAGCTATGGGACACCTATAGGTACTTGCTGCACCAAAATCAAGTCAAGTTTTAATTTGAATAATTTTGCGCTATATAAACTCAATTTCAATTCAATTTACATTTATATAGCAAACAAAAGTGCCTCAAGGGCCTTTACATGAGTTTGTTGTGATACATACCTGCATCAACTCTCTATAAAATGGTTAATTTTTGGAATGCTTGGAATAATTTTTAGAGGGTACCTGGCATATCTATTGTAACCTCTCCCATCTCAAACAGCCAATACTAGGATAATTCAAAGTGATGCTTTATGACTTGTTATGGGACTGTAGACATGGATTTAACATAAAGAAAAAGACCGCATACAAAAACAGCAGGTGCACAGCAACGTCTCTAGCTAAACTGGGTTGGGAATCTGGCTCATCGACCTTTGCCCTCTGCGATATTTTTTTAGTTTTTTTTTTTCCAACAGGTTTGTGCTACAATTTATATGTCAGCCTACAATTTCTACACTCTGTTGCTTTGAAATGAAACTTTTCTTCAATGGATCCAAAAAAGGATCAACTACTTAAAAAGCCAGAGGAAACAATCTAAACGCACTGCGTTAAATCTTTGGCAGATGCAACATTATTTTTGTCAGCTATTGCATATTCAAATTAAATATAGTTTGATTATACATTTCATTACGGGTTTTCCCCATTTTACAACCAAGGCTTGCTGGGATATGCTCATATGCTCTAGGCTTACTGTGACAAGTTCCACTGAGATTTAATCCTTAATCTCTCATTCAGTGATGTTAAAAGTGAAAAATGTCCACTATTATCTTGAAAATTGCTACTGGCCCTGAGCTACCAGCATTTACCTGAAAGGCAAGAGAACAATATCAACGGGTTTGTACATTTCTCCATGTAAAAGCATGAAAGTTCTAGTCTCCATATGAGGAACCATAAATCTACAAAATACTTCAACTAGGTGGCATCAAATCCCACAACTGGGTAAACATGGTCATAAAGAATGCCATGCTGCTTTCTTTATAGTTAATTTGTTATAAAAATAGTTGCTGTGTGCATTATTAGACTATGGTGGAACTCATTTAAGTCTGTGCTGCTGTTTTTATTACTGATGAACAAACATCACTGGATGAACTGCACTGCTGAACTAATTCACAATGGAAGATGAGGGACTATTGTCATCACAGAAATTCAGCAGAGACCAAGCATTCCTGACTCACTCATTTAGCCCCTTGGATTCACAATACACAGTAAGGACTGCGGCACTGACAACGTGGGCAAGCAAAGAAGAGAGTGCAGTGTGCTTATTAAGTCAATAACTTCTAGTGTATGAACAGTAAAATATCCCCCAGGTCATCTTCAGCTAAATGCCCAGGTTTTGTTCGGTTTTAATCTCCGCAACCTGAGGAAAGTTACACTAAA
Organism: Mormyrus proboscirostris; assembly: GCA_026779585.1. Classification (NCBI taxonomy): domain Eukaryota; kingdom Metazoa; phylum Chordata; class Actinopteri; order Osteoglossiformes; family Mormyridae; genus Mormyrus; species Mormyrus proboscirostris. The sequence goes on from JAODKF010000030.1 coordinate 12,663,667, forward strand.
GTTTCACCAGCACGTTACGACCACAACCAGAGACATACGAGATCTCTGTTACAGTGCTACTGAAGGGGCATTTCCACAGATCTGACCGTGGACACATCCTGAAAGGTTATAGCACTGGCGCTGTGAGGCAGAGCAGCACCTAGCTGACGGCTTTGAAAGCAGGGGCTGTGTTCACTGAATGTGTTCAAAGCTTCAGCTATGGACATTAACCAGTATTCAGAAGCAGCTACATAACACGTCCAAAATGGACTGAACATTTGTATTCCCATTTAAAGGAAAATTACTTTACCAAGCTGAAAACTAACTCCATTCAATAATGAAGAAAACACTAAAGCAACAGCTTGATGCTTTCATCTCTGTAAATCATAAATGATACAGCTACGTTTGACCTGGAGAGAACCATCTGATGGGAATTAATGTACTACGAAGATATGATGAAATCACAACGTGAGAGTGTTGACACAATGTATTTATAGTGTGGCTTGTATGCCATCAAAACCTACAAGAGACAAATATGTCAGATTACAACTTTACTTGGTGATCTGAGTAACTTTCTTCAGAAACACAACACTCCCAGTGAACCAGGGGAAATAATGCAGCGATTGTCTGAACAGGATGTGGGCATTACTTTCAGCAAGGTTAGAGTCTACTAATCTGTTGGCGCTGCCAGCATCCCTTCCTGTGTACCACATAGAGCAACACTTAGTTCCAGTTTTCATTGACCTCTTCAATATCTTGTTTGCCCTGACCACTGTCTCAATGGAACTAACCTCAGTAGTCATGAGGTCCATGAAGAGACTGGTCACCGCTGCCATCTCTTTGCGCTGCTTTCATTACGAAGGTCCCACAAGACTATTTATATCCTCACTTCCAGACCGAGGAACAGTCATTACCAGATTAAACCAGGCATTGAGATAAACGCACCATTTTGTTCAAGTTAATATCATCATTCTTTTTTATTATTATCATGACTCATAGAGGACTGTGTGATCACTGGGACCACACTGCCATCCATTGATCAGATATACATCGACCGCTCCACAAAAGTATATTACAGGACGCAAACCACCCCAGCAATCTGCAATCTGATCTCAGTGACCCATGGGACCTGGGGAGAAGCGATGCATTATCAGAACACTGACTTGGAGATTTGAGAATGATTTCTGTTCCTAAACCATCACATAGTGAGTTATAAGTACAGATCCTCCTCTACTTACGAACTTTCAGACATACGAATGAAAAGGACTGTAAGTCCAAATCGTGTTCATTGGGCTCCCGTTTGCTGTCTGCAACATCAATTTTTTTTCTCTGCATGCCAATTCCTCCTAGTATGACTTCTGGCCGCTACTCTCGCCGCGCAGCAGCGTAGTGTGCGTACTCCCAGCATCCTAGGTCTTTGTACTTGCGTATACCCTTAAAATGATGTTGAATAACGACTTACGAACATTTCAAGTTACGAACCGCATTCGGAATGCATCTCATTCGTAAGTAGAGGACCGTCTGTACTTTTTTTATGCCTCACATTGAGTCGAACTGAATTTTCAATTTCGTTGTTCAAGTGACAATGACAATAAAGATTATCTTTATCTTTATCTAAGTGTTAGTCGTCCCTCATCATTCTATCGCTGGTCTAATTGTTGCCTTTCTATTTTTAATTTATTGTATAATGTTGCACAACAAACATTTTAAGTCTTTGGGCGTGCCGCCTGTGTTGCTCAGAACTACATCAGAAATGCACTTACAAATTAAGGCCAGTAGCAGGGAAGATTGGATGATCTTAAACAGAAGAGCAAAGCAGTGTCAGGGAAGTGAATCCACATAATGTTCTTCAACCTCTCCAAATGTGAATCTGCTTTAATGATTTACAGAGTAGTATATTGCACAGTTATGTGTGCCTGGCTCAGGTTAAACATGTTTTAGAACTTCTCTCAGAACAGGCTGAAACTACCAGATCCTGAGATTTGGAGAGAGCGGGGTTAAAGACAGAGAGGATTGGCTCTTCTTGGGGGAAAATTTTGACCCCAAAGTTGGTAAAGCACAGGTTCAACTTGTCAACTTGTTTGCCATCTCCAGGTTCCAAAAATCAACTAGGCACTCCAGCTTTCTATAGCCAGTAATTCTTCCCCTTTCCATACTTCTGTTATGCTACAATTCACCTCTTAGCATTCAGTCCTCTCCATATATTCCCTGTTTCCCTCTATAATCTACAAGTTATATGAGGTGAACTTTTCCATATCCCCTTCAGGAAAGCTCTCTTCTTCTTAATGAGAAGTGTTTTAATATCCTCTGTGATCGAGGGCTTCTTTTGTGGGAAACCACATACAGTTTTCTGATGAATGATTGTTTCCAAACAGAACTTGATATAACCAGTGATGCAGTGAGAAAGTCCACTGATGGTCTCACAATATAACCGGACCATTTCCTCAGACACTCCATTTTTTTTTCTTGTCACCACTGTCACAGAGTGGTTGGTACAGGGCTTCCATGGAACAAGGGGCTTGTATTTGGTGACCAGATGTAGAGAAGTGTGTTCTCACCGACCATGGGGAGGAAGGGCAGCGCAGGTATCCTTCGTCCAAGTTGGTGTGTGAAGTGTGTGAAGCTGGTCAGATGTGTGGAGGGAGGTGTGATTAAAGTCACCAGAGGTCACCATGATTGTGTTCGCAAACATTCAAGATTTGAATGAAAGACTTTGGCTGATGTTGAAATGTGTCTGCATGTGATCGTCATGTACTTTGGAAATTAAGCCCCCAGGTACAGAGCCAGCAGTTCCAAGGCTGGGCCTCAAATTTGTTCTTTAATAATCACATGCTAGGTATTATATAACTTGGAATTATATAATCTTCTATTCCCTTTCTGCTCTTTTATTCCTGTTGGTGTGGACATGCTGGAAGCCCTCCAGGTGGAACCAGCATGACCCTTTACAACTATGGTTTGGTGAAACGTATTCAATTGTACTTCCAGTATTCCCATTGGTCCCAGACCAAAGCTCTCCCGTCTTGTTCAGCTCCTCGTGGGCTGGTGGGCAGTCGTTTCTCCCTTCTCCCTAATCGTAATTCCAATACAGGTAGTTTGCCTCAGTCTCTAACCTCCAGCTACGGTAGGATACGCCTCATGGATCCGAATTCTGGGTGATGAGCTCCTTATGTATATTGTCGTTAACAAAAAAACTAAAGACAAAGCAAAATGAAACGAAACAATCAAACAAGACAAAATAAAATAGCCAAACAAAAACTGCAAAATAAATAGAAAAGACTAAAAGAAAAAGCAGAAATATAGTAGTTGCTAGACCACTGCCATCTCTAATCTCTTTTCCATACAAACCCTAATGCTCTCCTTTCCTATTCCTTTGCCAGATTTCAAGTATTACTCGACAAGAAGCTCTGTGCATGTTGATTAGTCTTACCTTTTCTTCCCTCAAAAAATGAACACTTGCTCCTGCCACTCTTATCAAACACATAAGTGATAGTATTAGAATAGGTCCCAAAATGAGATTTCCATCTTTGCGCACCATAGCAAGGAGTGCAAAGCTTGTACGTAAAATCTATGTATTACTCAAAAGGAGTGAAATTATTTTTAAAAAGATGTTATTGAAAGTGAGTTAGAAGGAAATACCTTTTCTTCAAAATATAAAACTGCCTCATTATACACAAAAATTTTAGTAGATAACCATTAATGACATATAAAACGATAGTATAGTTCAATGGTCGTAAAAATACCACAGACTCTAACATCATTTACAGGATCAATAATAAACACAAACGTAAACAGAAAACCTAAGAACAGGCTGCCTAAGAATATGTGTAGTTCTTGTAACTACTGTTACTTCCATCCATCCATTTTCTGTAATGGCTTCAGAGAGAAATGACCCATGGTGGGGCATCAACCCATTACAGAGCACAATCACACACCTACAGTATGGGCAGCTTGGCAACTCCAGTTAACTATGGCATGTTTCTGGACTGGGGGGTGGGGGGGTGGGATTACAGTAAATCACCCTGAGGAAACTCCACGACAACACGGGGAGAACATGCACAACTCCACACACATGGAGCCATGGTGGAGACTCAAACCCAGGTCAGGCAACACTGCTAACCATTATACCACCATGCTACCCCCTTAAGGGTGACTTTTCACAGAAAAAGGATCTGCAGACTTCGCTACTGGGCACAATGAAAGATAAGATGCTTAGAGGCAGATACATGTGAGAAACATGCACATCTGTAACATGCACGAAACCCAACGCAGATAACCTACCCAATACAGGGTTGCTGAAAGCCTCGAACCTAACATGGAGGCAGAGGGTCACCCTAAGATGCCAGTGCAACACAGACCATTCATTCATATACTACCACCAATCCAAAGACACCAACCCAAACAGACTGTACGCCGGTGAACTGTGTGGTCAACCCCAGTTGGGTCACCTGGATGAGGGTGCAGGATGTCGAAAGACCCAAAACCTCAAAGGACCCCAGGAACCTCACTGAGGATGCAGCCCAGCGCAACAAGAAGGTGTGTTTTGTAACACAAAAGTGAATGATTAAGCTCATAATCTGACCACCCTGGTATACATTTACCTTCCAGTCTTACATCTGCATGGTGGCATCTGACATCAAATGTATTAAGTATGAATAAGTATACATTATGATAATGTACCCTTGTTATGTCTAGATTATGTCCTTGTTCACATGTGTTGCATGGTATATACAAGCATTTTGGAATTTTATGTAATGATTCAGAATAGATATAGGCAATTCTTGACTGACAAGTCAAATTTTATGTAAATTGAACACCACTACACCAAATAAGACACCTTATAGCAAAACCACATCGGCCAAAACTAAACTAGTAATACATCATAAAAAACACATCAAATCAATAAAAGATAAAATGTATATTTAATAAAACAGCATGTCCTTTTTGTGTTGATGCTTCCGTAAACTGCATGCATCTCAGAATTTTTTTTGTGTAAGCCTGGTTTTCTGTCAATTGAGGCCTACCTGTATTGTGGTTGACGCCTGACATGTCACTAAACTCAGGGTGAAATCTAACAAACCAGCTTTGGGTCATTCAGTTAATATCGCAAGCCAGTTAATATTCTTGTTTGCCTGCCTATTAAGTGGAGAAATAACTAAAGAACAGAGTAAAATTGCACAATAAATTGGGGTGACAATTTGTCTTATGTCTGATTATATTTTATAATTTTATTTAGCAATCTTAAAAAAATGATAATTCAATAATGATATTATTTCAAGTTTATTCTTAGTATATACATGTAATCAACTCTATCATGCGAATAATTTTACCGTTTCATTTTAAAACTTTTATGAAAGATCACTTAAAAATCCTCCACACAGCAGCTTCTTTGGTGTGTAAGCACCAATTTGGCATTACAGCAGCTTAATGGAAGGGTAGTTACATGTAAAATAGCAGACTAATGTTTCAATATAATTTTTTAACTCAAAGGGGAGTACTATAACAGTTTAATGTTAAAAAAAATATTTAATGTTAAAAAAAAGTCGAAAGATAATGAAACTGGGAATAAATAAGAAAGACTGTCCCTGTGTCACACCGATTATATAAACATGACATGCTAAAAATAAAGGCGACGGAAATGATGAGGACGGCTGAGTTTGTATACCTGCAATCAATAGACAGAAATGCATTCACTGACGTGGCGATACATTAAAACATCCACATATTTAAAAAAATATATATATATTCAGACACGGGAACATACATAAAAATTCATACATGCACAATGCCATAGAACCAGAAGTCAAGCACGCAGTCTCCATAGTTGTCATGGTGACACAGCCTCCTTCAGCAAGAGCTAAGCAGTGGCATGACTTCCTGGAGGGACAGACGGGAACAGCCTCCCCCACCCAGATCCAACCATCCCAAGCTGTTTTCCTTTATCTTTCATTTGTCTTTATTCTGCATGGTAAAATTGTTCCATCTCTATAATATCAATAAAACACAGAGGCTGCCTAAACAGACAACATGACAGCATTGATGCTGGACATGATGTTGACAAAAACAGGGAATATTTATATTTTATTAAGTCTAGCCATCAATTCATATTATTAGCCTATATATAAATATTAACCTAAATTTTGACAACATTATCTAAACAACTAGACATGAGTTCCTTACCGGAATCTACATTAAGCTACCGACTGCACATATTCACGTATGCGATCTTATTAAATTTCTGATAAAAAAAAATATATGGTTAATAACTACATTATAAAACATTTATTTCCTAAAAAATAAAGCACCTTTTAACTACCACCAAACTAAGCTTTTAGTGGGGATTAGTTTCCTATACATCGCTTAAATATACCATTATTTTCATTAGACCAGTTAATATGAAACTTGTTGTCCCATGAATACATTTTACTAAAACGGTAATTTGCAAGGTTTGTTGATTGCATAACATTAAATAATTTATGTATATTAAAACCAGCCAAATCCATATAATGATATGAAGGTTCGTAGTTTATGCTTAATTGCAATCTTAGCTGCCAAGGACTCATGTGCAGCCAAGGAATGTGCAAGTTTGGTGGGGAACATGCACGTCCATCTTCTAGCAGCTCACTCAGTACAGTACTGTACAGTACAGTGGGTTCCAAACCTAATCATGTTCATGAACGGGTCTAGGTCATAGAAAAATTGAAAGGACTGGGGGAAAGTGTGACAGGGGAGCGACTGGCAATATCATTAGTCTAACCATTTCCGGTTTTTTTGGGTTTGGAATCCATACAGCAAAGGGTAGCAGAAGGGTGGGCTGAAGCCTACTCCAAGAAGAATGGGTCACAAACTAAGGTAAGTGCCCAGACAGCATATCAGTTCATTGCAGTGCTCTCCCACACATACACAAACAATGCCAGGATTTTATAGATTTCAAGTAGTCTGATTGCATGTGTGTGGAATCCGCTCTAAGCTTTACACTCTGTGTACCCTGCCCCAGACACTAACAGGTAATAACTGATTATTGATATAACTGATTGAACTGATACTTTAGAGTCCTATTGTACTACCTAAAGCTCCCAGGTTGTCATGCTTGCTGGTCATACAGTACATAACTCCACTATCCACTATCATCTATAAACATCATGCGCTGCCCACAACTACACTCACAGCCCAGTTTCACACTACCCTCCTTAAACTCCTACAGCCACTATGTTCTGCAAAGTCATGTTTCCATTTGTATTCCTGACAATTAAGAAGTTTTGTTTTTGGTTCTCTCCATATTTTTTTTTTACTTCTTGTTTTTTAACGCTGGCTTTTTTCTCCTCTTACCTTTGAGATCTAACATTCAAATGAAAGGTGTCATCGAAGGAAATATGAGAAGGTCAGAGAGAAGAAGTCTTAACAGATGAGAGCAAAATAAAGAGTGAAACTAAAAAATGCTACAGCATCTTAAAAGGGTGGGGGAGTTAAAATTATAGCTCATTTATAATTCGAGTATAAGCACTGTTAAGTCACTATAAATGTTACAGAAGAAATTAACTGTCTTCACATACACATACACGCCCACATATTCAAAGTCTCATCTACATTCACATGCTAAGATCTCCAGAAGGAAGTGAAAATTTTCTCTTCACACTGGCACAAAGATGTGTGTATTCCGTCACAGGAAAACTGAGATGATTGTTCAGTATCTTGGAGAGGTGAATTTTAAATGTTAAATCTTACACAAAGGAGCGGTATGATAAGCCTAGCATAATGATTTATATGGCGACTTGCAAGTGCAATTTCATTGTAATTATTGGCACACATGTAACACCTCCCACAGGTTCTGAACATTTCAGTATTGTATCCATGGTAATACTTCAGTACAAAACAGGAGAAATGCTTAGAAGCAAATTATATTCAGAATTAGTCTGGTTTTATTTAGTAACTGCCAACCTGCACTGAAAATATTCTAGGTAGGTAACCAAGGAGCAAGAGAGGCATCAATTATTCCACGGCCTTGCTCATTGTCACGATAATTAATCGTTAAGGTTCTAAGATGCACTTCATCAACCACATCTGTGGATGACATTATTACCAAAATGTTCAGGCGTCTATATTTCCTAAAAGAACACAAAAATGATATTTTCACACAGTTCAACATTAAAATGACATATTTATCAACGTCGTGTCTGTTACAGGATCGAAGGGCCTTTTAGCAATAATTCATTGTTAAACCAAAGCTTTCGTCTACTAAAGTCAAGGTTAACAGAAGCACAAAATGTGAGCTAAATAGGTGACTGAATGCTGAAGCGCTGTAACTGTTTATTAATTTCCAAAAGAAAAAAGTACATATAATAGTTCAGTCATGTAATTAGGGCAGCCCCAGTCTGACAAATACATACGCAATCCATTTTCACAGGTAGAAGGTATAATGTCCAGTTCTGCAGTGAATAAACATTTACTATTCCAGTATCTAGATATTCTGCAGAAAACGTCTAGAGAACTGATCAGTTTCTGGGCAATAAAAATCATATTCAGAACAGATACTAAGCAGGATGTTCTTAGTTATTAAAGACTAAAACCAATTGCATGATCCTAGTGGGAACATGAAAAAAGACCAAATAAGTTTCAAATTTCAATTTTAACACCCAGCAATGAAACACACTGATCTCTATATCTATTCCCCCTTTCTCTCAAAAACAGTTACATATAAAGAACACATACACCATACACCAAGTGAGTTAGTCAATACAAGTCTTTCTCCTAAAGAAAACACTTGTGAAATTGTAGCAAATACAAATACAGAAACAATGTCACTCTGTAGTGGATAAATTATATGGTTGGATGGAGAAATGGAATAGACATCTACACACAGTGTAACACACAAGTGTCCATATTTTCTATGCTACAGTATTTAAAACAATCATCATTCTCAGCGTTTTTTTTTTCTAATTTCTTGATGGTCAAGACTCTCGTGGCCTTACCTACATATATTACATAATTATGTATTTACTTACCCAAACCCATCAGCATAACAAGGATTAATTTAATTTAATTTAAACTGTGACCTGTGATCAAATACTAACAGGAAAATAATGCATCAATAATACAATTAATAATCAATAATATAAAATAACCTACATACAAAGTTGACTTTGAAGTAACTATATCACAATTATCAACACATCTGCAATAGAAAGTCATATTTATTTGGTGATAGTGTTAGTTGATAGTCGGCAGTTTGTGTTTTCAGAGCAATTTGAGGCCAGAGATTAACAGAATGCCAAAGAGGGCCTGACTGCAGGTGCATTGGTACAAAAAAAAAAAAAACGGCAGAATTTTATTAAGTGTCATAAGGAACAAACTCGTCGATAATGACAGCATATGCCAGACACACTGCATTGGTGAAATGGAGTAGCTGTTCGATGATGGGTCACTGATGATGTTTAGTTTCTAAACACCATAAAAATAGTCTCAAAATTTATCACAGAACTAAATCAGCGCCCCTGTGGCTCAGTGTCACTAAGCTGGAGTTTATGACAGGGCTGCCATTCTGAATTCACTTATATCCGAAGCCCGTGTAGACTTACATGACAGCATTGAAAGACGGATTAAAGCTGTTCTGAATCTACAGGCTGCTCTTACTTCTTATTAGGTCCTTGATGTTAATATATTATTAGGCATTTACTTTATCATGTTCACCCCTGTACAGTAGGTGTTAATTTTAAGCACAATTTAATGCAATGCAAGCTTTCTTTATACTGTTACTTGTATCCACGTATCCATGATTCTGCAACCTCGTCTTGTTTAATTCCAAACGATGACGTGTCGAACTTTTAATCATGGTTACTACACAAATTAAAGTTAAGCTCCATACCAACTGACATACTGCACCTATATTAAAAAAAAATGTGTAATTAATAGTGATTTGTAAAGATTCTGGGTTTGATATGCAAAAACACACTCAGTCTATAAGAGTAACACTATCACCAGATTAGTAACAGCTTATTTACTATGAATGGGCGTATTTAATTTATCTTTCTGTTTTCAACAATTTCTCTCTTTAGGTTACCCAAATTTTGTGCTTGGTGCTGCCTGGAATAGACTCCTGGTGATTCCACACTGACAGCAATAAACACGCTTTTTAAAGGTTAGTTCTAATCAGAGATTTGCTTGAAATAATGAAAGCTCATAAAGGGCAATTTAATTCTGTCTGTGTTCATCTCTCTATTCTTCGACAGGCCTAATGAGAATGTTCAGTTCTTATTTTCAGAATTCTCTCATTCAGTGTTTTTGTACACTTAAAAAGGGAAAAAGCAGTCTTGATATTTTTAATTGTGCAGTATATGGTATATAAATGAACCATAAATGCATGGAACAGGTTCTCTCCCATGTTTACAAACATCAAACATAACCCATACATATGTGCTATTTTGCAGAATATATATCAATTTATTATGCTTTTTTTCTCAAATAAATTGTGAAAAGATCTGATTAACGATCAGACCTAAAACAAAAACAGAGTGATACCTGTCAACTGCTTAGTCTTCTGGTTAGTAGAGCTGTCGTGATTACTCGATTAACAAACAAACACTTCTATTAAAATTTGTCTTCTCAAAAAGTGCAAGGAAGATGGCGGATGAGGATCCAAATAAAGAGCCCAAGCCCAAACTGTGTAGAAGCACTTAACATTAAAAGAGAAAGAAGAATTCCATGTTCTTTGCAAGGTTACATCTCAAGGTAATCACAGCTAAAATGAACACTAGACCCGTCGCTTAGTTGTGTCATTTTGTATAATATATAACCATACAATATATATATATATATATATATAGTACAGGGTTGCCAACTCTCACACAACTGACGTGGCACCCTCATGCTCGCACATGAAATCTGATGGTAAATCTGTATAATTCCATTAAAAACCTAAAATTAGCTACATCAAAATCATTGGGGCAGTTTACTAACCCTACAGACTATACACAAGCTAATAAAACTCATACATAGATAAAAATGTGCGCGTAGACTAGTGTTAAATTAGAGATCTCACTCCAGCCAGCTGACCAAAGTTGTCAACCGTATAAGTAGGGATGAATGATATTATGATCTGTTTACGTTGCGATACTTGAATTTTTTGCGATAAATATTATGATATTTACAAAACAAAAAATGATTTGCAAATGTAACTATAACCAAACAGAACGTATTATGCACTTATTATTATGGAAGTTATTCCAATGGACACAAAGAAGTTAAATTTCTCGCATATGTTCCACACTGCCTAACAATTCAACAGAAAGAACGAGAATGATTATACTGTAGATGATTTATCAGCGGCAATAACCTTTAGACTTTTTTATTAACTCAACACTACATGTTGAAAAGGAATTTTCAGTAAACTGCAAGGCACAGAGGAAAACCTACTGATGGCTTGACATCATGATGTGCATGACATGCAATGTCAATATTAACATCATGCAGGCCTACCCATACAGAAAAGTTTCTTGAAAATAACATATGACCTGTGTTTTACCCAAACTCTTTAAGCTCTTTATATGACACTCAAAATAAATATACAATGGCTTTTATTCATATTTTATATATATACAAAAAGCTTAGTTTGGTGGTAGTTAAAAGTTGGTTTATTTTAAATAAATGTTTTATAATGTAGTTATTAACCATACAGTTTTTTTTAATCGGAAATGTAATACGATCGCATACGTGAATATGTGCAGTCGGTTGCTTAATGTAGATTCCAGTAAGGAACTAATGTCTAGTTGTTTAGACAATGTTGTCAAAATTTAGGTTACTATTTAATATTAATATTTATATTTAGGCTATATAAATATATAAAGACAAATTAAGACGGCCAAAAGAAAGCAACTCAAGAGCAAGAAAAGCAGATGTTCACTCTGGGGTACAGACTGCCAACAAACCTGTCTATCATGTCTAGGAATGTTACAAGGCAGCCGGCCTACTGTCCGCTGCGGATATCGGGTTCATTCACGTAAACATTTCCTGATGCCTCAGTTCCTTGCAATTGTTGGAGTACGCCGCTCCACCGGGTCCGGAATGCAAAGGATCACACGGGGAGACTCTCAGTGTTACTTTGATTAATACTCTTTTATTCAGTAATACCTTTTACTGCTAATACGAGCCGGCTCGGGAACAGACTGCCTACACAACC
>JAODKF010000030.1:12676051-12688484 GCA_026779585.1 Mormyrus proboscirostris
CATTAAACCCCTGTTGTCTCCTTAATACCGGCTGCTCTCTCCTCCTTACCTGCTCGTCACCCGCGAGCCGTGACAGATACTATTTTCAAGTGTACATATTCCTCTATAGGTGTGAATATTTTCATTTTCAATCTGGAAACTTTGTAAGTGTGAAAAGTTTCATTTCCATTCTGGAAACTTGTCTTTGGAAAGTTGTAACACAAGGCTTCTACAGTACAATTTGCCATGCAGGTGGGAGTAGTTATCTTCTGGAAAACATCGTTGAGAAGAAAAGCTATATAAAAATTGTATCTCCAGTACGTGATTGCAGTGCCTTTCTGCTGGGCCTCATCTCCCTGCTTATTGTCTTTCTCCAAACTTCATTACACACAAACATTAGTAAAATCGACAGCCATTGTCATTGGAAGGTATCTTGCAGTTTAGCTTTCAGTAGCAGTGGTGCAGTGAATAATAATTTGGTTATAAGATTCAGTGCAGATATGGAACAACCTTTGCTTACCATCACCAAAAACATATTAATATAATGCAAAATAATTTCAATAAAAATGCACAAATATTACTGGATAAATTAGCCAGGAATCATTGATGCATTGAGTTCTAGTAGCAGTAACTAGTTACTAGTAACTAGCAGGCATGCTAGCCTAGGTTGACAGAGACACAGAGATGGAGTGTATTAGTCAGCTATGTGTGTTTTCTGTAGGAATTTCTGTGTTCTCCCTGTCTTTGCATTGATTTTCTACCAGAAACAAGACGGAATGCTCATCTGAATGAATGGCTAATAATACAATGCTGTGGTGAGGCAGCTGAGGTCTATGAACACATCTGTGCCTGAACGTGTTCACCACATTATTCTCAGGTGTAAACAATTAAAGTAACATTTAGGAATCATCCACTAAAAATGTTGCCTAATTGTTCTTCAGAACTGAAATAATATTTTTTTTTTACTAATTTTACTTCATACAGTATATTACTTTAATCAGCACATTATAGTAATATAAGTGACAAGTAGCCTTCCTTATTTAATGATTAAATATTGTAATTTTATATCATATTACATAACGGTCTGATGTAAATGGTCTGATCCTGAAATGTGACAGCATTAATTATTTCTCATATAAACCATCAAAATCTTCATATTAGCATTAAAGGCTCATTTATTTTAGTGTTAAACTATCAAAATATCAAAGAACTGCTTGGCATGGGCTGGCTCAGTGGGTAGCGTCAGTGTGTTTTTTGCGAACCAAAACTGAATAGCCCAGTAGGATGTATTATATTCCAGATATTCCATTATATTCCACATTGTCCTTTATGTTTGGTTAAAATGATCCCCAAGCATTAGAAGACACAGGATGACAATACCTCATTAACAGAGGAAGAGGAGAGCAGAATACCATTTCATTTTAAAAGGTTTCTGATACTGCCAGATCCTCAGGAGTGACACTCATTTAATCATAATTATACTCATTTAATTCATAAATGACTGACTGCAAAAAGAGAATATCAATAAAAGATGGATTTGATGGCTTTGGAGAAAAACCATGCAGAAAGTTATTCAGATTTGTCATGCAGCATGAAAAAATATGGATATTACCAAATGTGACCCAGAATAAAACCTGAAACATAAATGTTCACACAATAGAAGACATAAATCCAAAGTATTTTGCCAGGAAATATAGCTACGTGGTCAGCTTGGCATTCTTAATCTAACCCTTTGCCACCATGCTGTCTTGCCATGGTGCCTCTTTCAACATGCTACCTGTAAAAGCAAGATGGCAGGCCTAAGACTATAAATAACAAGGGAGGACACCAAGCTGAAAGTATCGTCTATCACGAGACCCGGAGGTTAAAGAAGTCGAAGAACATGATTCATATACACCTTAGAATGAGAAATGCCAGACAGATTATTGAAAACCAAGACCAAAACACTTCGGCTCCTAAAAGGAAAGTGAGGAAGGAGTGGTGAAGACTGAAGACCTAGAATCATGCTCAAAATGTGAGAATGACCTGTGATAGGCTGTTCCCTGCCTTCTGCCTTGCACTTCTCGGACTAAACTCACTGCAACCCCGTACTGGATAAACAGTTATGGAAGGATGCATTTTGTCCTTCCTGTATAGGTAAATATGCAAATTGAGCAATTTTAATTCATCTTATATAGGGCCTTCAATAAGGAGCATTGTCACAAATCCAGGCCCAGGGTCCACAGCGAGAAAGCCTGAGGCAACAGTGGCAAGGAAAACGCTCTCAGAAGGAGAAAGAAGCTTTGAGAGAAGCCAGGCGTAACGAGGAGGCCCGTTCTCTGGCTGTGTGAGGTTAATGGGGGCAGGCAGGGGGCTTCCTGGATCCCCTAGTGCCGGGGGGGGCAATCTTATCCACAAAGGGCCGGTGTGTATGCGGGTTTTCAATGCAACTCCCTAGTTAGATTACTAATTAGAGGTCTGATTGGCTGAAGAGTCCTCACACCTGGGGTTGAACAGCTGACCTCATGGTTATCCCCAAAACCTGCATACACACCGGCCCTTTATGGATAAGACTGGCCACCCCTGCCCTAGTGGCTGACACTGAAGGAGGAAGCAGATAAGAACATAAAATGGACAAGACGAGGCAGCAGAGTGAGTACAGTGAAGAAGCTCTGGCAAGAGTGAGAACGGCAACACAACAAGGATGGAGAGGCAGGTGGGAACACAAGCCTGAGGAATCCCAGAACTACACACAGCTATGTGCAGAAGAAGCATGACAGCACTGACTGTACAGCTCATCCAGTTGATCCAACCAAGTGAACAACATTGATCCCCACCCACCTCTGCACCTTAAAATATAATGCCTGCTCATTGTAAGCAAATACATATAGATACACTAAACTAAGGTGAGTTTTAAGCCTAGACATAAAGCTTGAGTGTGAACCACAGCCCAACATAGGCCTTTCCACTCTGGGAACTAACAGATAACCTTCCCTGTGAGAAAGAAACAAGCAAGAGGGTATAGAAATATAAAAAATAAAGCAAGACCATTCAAGCCTTTACAACGTTGTAACAGAAACTTAAAATCAATATGTAATGTAAGGAAGTCAATGTGACAATGACAAAACAAAACTAATATGATAAAACTTAATGGTTCATATCAGAACTGTGTCTGCCACAATCGGCACCAACTGAATACTGTGAAGGACCCACAGGTACACCCAGAAAATTAGAGTTGTACAGTAATCCTGTCTGGAAATTATAAAGGCATGGGTTAGTTTTTCAGCATCATGGATTGACAGCATCTTCCTAAGCGTGGCTATATTCCTCAGACAGAAGAAAGCACTTTGTGCGTCATTTCAAATGAGAATGTCAAACGGCAGGTGTGAGTCAACTGCGACACCAAAATTTTTCACTAGTTCAACAGTAAACACATCAGGTTTATCAGCACAACTCAAGCTGCTCTAGGACTAAGTAGCAATTCTGTTTTATCTGGGTTATGCAAGAGGAAGTTGCTGGCTAACCAGAGTCTCACACTTACTACAGTCTCACACTGGTAGCTCACCTAGTTTGACAGTTTATGTGGAAGCATATATGAAGTAAATGTTACCCTTAATTTAGTGATTAATTGTCATTGTTGACACACTACAGCACACAGTGCTCAACAACGAAATGTGTCCTCTGCATTTAACCCATATGTGACGTCGTGACATAGCAGAGGGCAGTTAATTCATAATCACCATTTGACATCTGTCAAAAATAAGAATAAGAATTGTTATACATTTTTATACATTTAATACAAATTAATCATTATATCTAATTAGGAAGTTTATTCAAATCATTATGGATCTGCCTTTTTAACCTACTGATTGCTCCTTGAAAGGATTTAAATGTTAAAAGTAATAAAATCAGTGTTTTCTCAAACATGGAATGAGTTGATTTAGTGGTACATTACAATGCAACTCCAAAAGATCCAAAGAAATATTGAGTTTCAACTATTTAATTCTGAAAAACTAAAAAGTGCAGTAATTGCATGCCGACACTATTCCTCATGCTCGCAAAATGAATTACTGGCTAAAGTAACAGTAATAAGCCTGACATCATTCCGGCTTGAGCAAGTATATTATTCTTTTTTTCTCACTACATGTAAGAGATTCTCTATTAATAAACTGTCAGGCCTTAGCTCATAACTACTGTTATTAATTGAAAAGCTGCAAGGTTATAACAGCCTTCTGGCAACTGCAATATTACATATTGATTAATGTTCATACGTAGCTTAAATAAATCTTAAACTCCCTTTAAGGTTTACTGCCAGCATAAATATGCCTGCACTTGGGACTACACTGATCCAGAAAGTATGGGAAAAGGTATGCCTATCTGCGTGGGTGTGTGGGACCGTGGCACATCAAAAGACCTGGCATTGTGGACATACCACGCAACAAAGAATACTCAACACCCGTGCACTTGTAACTGAGCTCCTGAGATCCTGAGCTTAGAGATTATGAAGTGTAGGTCTTCCTTATACGGCAAGCAGTAGAAATATTTAAGTGTCACACAGTGTCACAGATGTCACACAGTTCAGCAACAATGTAATTGCTGACGTCATAAAATTATTTGATGCCAACTAGGTTGGACGAGAGTAATTCAAAGAACATCTCCTGCACCACTACATGCACTCTTTCAACCTCAATATCATCATTTTTTCTACAGTAATAGCCATCGTGATAAAGGAGGAAGGAATTCATTTTAACTTGACTTCAAATATTACAATTGAATCATTTTGTAGTTATTTTTTTCCCGTTTATCAAGTACCAAGAAAGCTGAATATGGACAAATTATGTTAATTTTTTTCCGTTATCAGCTGCCGAAATGTGTAATAGAAAAACATTTATCTTGTTAACAGAAAAAAATACATAAAAAAAATGTGAAAATATCCATCTATCTTCCAAATGTTTATCCTGGTCAGGATCAGGGGGATTTAATCTTTATCCACTCATCTTCTAACTGGGATTCCAGCCCATTGGAGGGTACTGGTGTCACACGCATACACTCACAAACACAATCGTCACACTGAGCAATTTAGTGACACCCATGAGCCTAACCACACATCTTAGGAATGTGACAGGAAACCAGCTCAACACTAGGGGAACATACAAACTCCACAGAGCTGAGGTGGGATTTGAACCCATAACCCAAGAAGTGTAAGGCCACCCTATCTCCCATTTTATCTGCATGTTTAGATTACAATAATCATTTTGTCTGATCTTCTCATAGGATAAATGCAGCCTAAACACCCCCCATGGGTACGATTAACATGCGCTTATGGGCACCAATAATTAGAGGGTTGACTGTCGATAAGCCTATCACTGGACAACTCAATCCATCACTGGTTTCGTGGCCTAATTTATGCAATCACACTTGATCACACGCTGCAATACGCTCATTATTATGCTGAATGGAACGAATATACAATCTAATATACAAATATCTTAAATTCAATCAACTGTAGCTTCAGAAGCTATACAGTGTATCACCTGGAACTGGAATGACTGGACGACAAATATCACTGCACAGAAAAGAGACATCTTGAAAAGAGACATCTTATATATTGGACCATCTGTCTCTACCTAGTGCAGAATTCAAAAGGAACTTTATAGATACTGAGAAGGATCCTGAGTGCAAAAAACATGAATGTTTACAAGACTGGATGAAAAAGGCAGATTTTTTTTTTTTTTTTAAAAACTCATTTACTGTGGTATAGTTATAAGCATAACCACGGTAACAAAATTCATTTTTGAATATTTCATTCTGAAGAAAGTGTTTGTGACAGCAAACTCACCAATTTCTGAGAGAAAGCAATACATTGAAAAAATGTAGGCAATACAATGTAGCACAGTCAGTGTTCAATCAGTGTTCCCAAAAAAGGACGAAAATGAATATTTTTAACTGAGAACAATATCTGTGCCATGCTTGTCACACAAATAAGTGACTTTGGTGAAAATGTCTTAGAGAACATTGAAAAGCAGAACCCTAAAAATACTAGAAAGGAGAGAAATCAAATAACCCAACACTGGTGTAGTTCTCTGTGTGAAGACTCTTACTAAAACACAGCATTTCTTTGTTTAAAAAAGAAAGAATTAATATATTCTGTGCTTTAGAATTATTAATAATGATTAAAATTACTTCAAAAACATATACAACAGCGGTTTAAATGTATTGTTTGAAATACAAATATATTGCACATTTACAGCAAAATAATGATTCAGCCATACCTTTCAAACTAGTAAACCATACTCAATAAATAAAAAGTCAACTTACCAGGTCTCGTCATTTTTAAACTCCAGTTCTCCATAGGTGTCATCAAAATCCACTCCTCCACCCTTGGCCAACCCTTCATTTGTTCGGTAAGGCACGACGACAGTGCCGCGAGCTCCAGAAGTCCTTAGCACCTTAACCTCCATGACGCCCACGCTCTCGCTCACATGCACAGAATCACTCTCGAAAGTGAAGATGCCAGCATGGTCATCATCTAGGATTGTGATTGTAGCCACGGCAGGGAAACCCAGTAGGGCTTTGGGGAACTGCAACATGTTGGTGGACAGGACATCTTCCGTCTCCAGTACACGTACGTTGCTGAGTCGCACAAAAAAATGCTCATCCTCTTCGAAGATGTCATCGTCAATGATGCCTACACTAATCTCCTTCTGCATCTCACCAGGCTTGAATACAGCTGTTCCCTCTGTGAACTCATAGTCTGCTCCAGCATTTGCAGAGCCATCTTCCGTTTTGTAGTCCACATACACCGTTTTGTTAATGTCACCTCCCTTTCTAACAATCGTCAGCAGGGCGCCACCGCAGTTCTCAAGACACTGGTAGACGCAAGGCTCAAAAAAGATCTTGGATACGAATTCCTCGGGTTCCTCGATATGCACCTCCTGCAGACTGGTGCTTCTCTTCGCCTGCTCGGCTACGTGTTTCTTTAGTATGTTTCCTGCTCCGGTCATCATCCGCGTGGCCTGAATACGGTAGAATGCGCGACTCTTTTGCTGATGAGAAAGGGCGTAGTAGTTGGCCATTTCTACCAACTGGTCCATGTCTTTTTCGGGATGCTTCTGCTTCAGATCCTTTAAAATGCGGATCATGTCTCGCCGGGACTCGTCCATCTCCTTCACATCTATCAGTCCAATCAGGTTACTAGAAGCACCATCAACAAAATGTGAGTTTACCATTTTTCCATCCATCTCAATACCTTTGGATCGTTCTGCCTCAGTCTCAATGATAACTCCTCTATGCTTATCGGTTCGGTACTTTTTATGCATGAACTTATAGAATAACAGACGTCGATCGGCCACCCAGGCCAGGATGACACAGATTGGAAAGAATGCAAGAGTGAGGAGACCCTCCCAGATCTGGACCACGTTGGGGGAGAAAACAGCCAGAATCATATAAAGCCAAATATAGGCAAAGATACTCCAGGCTGCTGTAACAAAGAAAACACGCAAGTGCTTGACTTTCCGTGTCTCTCCATCGGGGATAACTGACACACACAGCCCAATAATGACAAACATGTTAAAAGCTGCACTGCCTACAATGGTGGACGGACCCAGCTCCCCAGCTTGGAAACTGTGACCACAGACCTCAATGACTGAGAGTAGAATCTCAGGGGCTGATGATCCCAGTGCCATCAAGGTCAGGTTGGAGACGGTTTCATTCCACACCCGAATGGTGGTGGTGGTGGTTTCTCCATTGGACCTTTTGATGATAATCTCTTTCTCTTGGGAGGTTATGACCTCAATGGCTGCCATGAAGCGATCAGCAATAATGGACACACCAAGAAACATGTAAATCATCGCAACAAAGTATACAATCACCCGTGCGATCTTATCGCCCATCGACGGGTCCTCGGGATACCAGATGGGCAGAATGATGCCTGGTTTGCAGTCGGATGTCCCTTCACACGTCGCATTGTTCGCTGTTGGGCTGGGGGTGGCTCGGGCCTCTGCGCATAGCAACGTTGCTGCTGCAGTAACAAGGCCCAACCAGAGGATGGTGGATGTCCTTGGTTTAACCAGCCTTGATCGCTCCATGCACCCTCCTTCTTCGTTTGAGTCCTTACCTCTCTAATAGTCACACTCGGAGCCAGCACTGTGCAGCTCTTTGGTTCCACACACAAAACCTGCGAAAAATGCAAGGGAAAAAAAAATCAGTACATTTAACGTAGGTTTTATTGATCCTCGTTGATGAACTAAAACATTTTAGTGAATTATAATATGAAAACAGGTACTGAAACAGCTAATATTTCCTATAAATATCCCTTGAATCTCCCAACTAGAAAAGATTTCACAAGGCCATCTGGACCATTAAACATTCCATAAATATTACACTACATGAAAGCAAACACTGTAGTTGCATACACTTTATATAATTAAGCTTATAGGTAGCAAAGGCGTTCCGTTCAATGAGTTTCAGTGTAGCCTCAGACTTCCAGTGCGAAAGGTTTAAATACTACCCTCATCTTGGTACGTGTGGCGGTTCCATATTCTCCTAAACTGCCTCCGGTGTGTAGCTGTCCATTTGTGTGGCCTGTATAGCATGGGTTCTAGGCGTACCACAACCCTGAACTGGGATGGACAATGACTGTTTTTTTTTAACTCCATTGCATCTTTAATTGGGACCAAAAACGAGCTCAAATAATTAAATTCACATCCAGCAGCAGTCAATCATCATAGAGAAGCACAAAAAAATGTGAAGCGGTGTCCTGAGGCAGGTGTATGTGGAGGTTGAGTGCAAGTGTGCTTATATGGAGTTTACACGATGTCTTCACTAAAAAGCCTGTCAAGAAGCTATTATGTAACAACTGAGCGAAGAATGTCCCAGTTAGCAATATTTAGCCAGACCACAACACACCCTATTCCTCTACGTACAGGAGGAGAGCAAGTTCAGGCTTTCAATTATTTCTTTGAGAAATCCTGTCATTATTAGATACATTTTTCTGTAAGGAACCAAGGAAAGAATTACAAGGCCATTTTCTTTCTACTTAGTGTTTGTTATATAAATATCTTAATATATACAAATAGTTTTTAAATGGTAGGCAAATTTAATATGGACACTTAGACTGTCAAAATAAACAAATCTCCCCAGATTTGCAGAGCGATTTGCATAATCCACAGTAAACTGGCCAACTGTTTCTGGTCTTGAAACAGATCCCATGACTGAACAGTAAGAACTATGATAAGAGTACTTAGGTAAAAGCAATGGGGAAATATTAAAACTGAGACTGATGCCAGACTGAAAGCACAGTATCATCTGCAAAAACAAACAAACAAATAAATAATACTGCTAATCTTATAGATTGTGCTACATAAAACAGAAATTACAAAAAAAAACTTTCAAGACTGCAAGATACTTTCGTCAACTAGGAGTACTGAGCATAAGTCCCATGGTGCCAGCAATTGGAAAAACTGAAAGAAAGATTATTTAGTAACTGATATGTTGCTTACCGCGATGCCCTCAATGACAGAGATTAAAAAGTAGCAGAGGATATAAACACTACAAATACTAATATCATCCACATATCAAACAGAATCTCAAGACAAATAAGCAGACCATGGGGTAAAGACCGCCATTGGCCTTTGTGGTCTCCTTTTACTTACCCTAAACATAATGAACCAGTTAAGTACCAGGGTATTGTTCTACAGAAACATAGTTATTCCTTTTGCCCTTAAACAGATGTAGTATCTATTTAGACTAGAAATCATAAGTAAAATTTTTAGTTCTTAATTGCCTTACTCTCCTTTACTTTGCATTTCATCATTTGGCAATGGAAAGGCAAGCTGAACAATTATCAGAATTCATCTACATGAAACTTTATCACAAGCTACTGATTCTGTGCCAAAGAAACAAAACAGGTTTGTAGGCGCCACTGTTTTCAGTTTGTGGAGAAACAAATTTTATATCTGTAAATGTTTGCTTTTTTTGTACAATCCTGCACTTTTGCCACTTTAATATAGTCTTGAGCTCATACTGAGCTGATTTTCATTATGCTTATCCCAGACATGGTCAGCTTGAATGTGACTGGGACTGTTTTCAGCTTTACATTTTTTCCCCTGACTTAAGTAACTGAGTAAGACTAGTTACATGCAACAATTGTAGCAAATATCGTCTAATGAACCTAAGTATTAACAGAAAACTGAGACAAATCACAATTACTTCACTTGACTACATGCCATTTAAATTGATCTACAACAATGGAACTTCAACACAAATATCACAATACATTAAGCTTAAATTAATTCTATTTAAATGCCAAAAATACATGTATTTCATTTATTGAGCGATATTCTAACTCAAATATGTCAGCTATGCCCATGACATCTCAGGTATTGCGGCACTGTGAAAAGCAAGCTGCCAAACATAAAACACTCACCAATTACTCAGCATTAATACTCCCAAGCGCACTCAAATCACAAATCAAGCCATTTCGCAGGAGGCAGAGACTAAGCAGCAGCTACCTCTAACTTCCTGGGTCTGCAGATCAATGGAAGGGGAAAATCAGCTTGTTTTCCCAGCCTGCTGCCAGGAGATACTTCAAACCAGACGTAATTCTACTCCGGCATAGTGTTTATAGCGATGGACTGCGTTCGTTGGTACTGAGAGGGGTTCTTTCGATTCTGGCTGGTGACTATCATCTGAACCCTGGCCCTGGGCGAGAAAGTTCCAGTGATTCAGGTATTACATCTAAAACAGATAGAATTACATTGTCTGCGGCATCACAGCTGCTGGGCAATCGCATATGGCACAAGACAGCCTCGTCTTCTATGGTATCCCGAAAAATAGGATCTGAGCGAGAGGAAGGCAAGAGGCAGTTTTTCAACATATATATATATATATATATATATTGATATTGGGAAAGTCATGACAGATGAGCTACCAATTGAACTTCTCCATTGCGTTTGGTGGAATGTAACCGGGTGGACCGGGGGTGGTTCATTTCACCACATGGAAAGAATGGCAGGAGCACAGCAACAACAAAAACAATGGAGTAAGAGGATGAATACGTGTCCCGGCAATTTTTACTACCTGCATTCATGAGAGCAAACGATAGTCATTCATATGCAGGATGACAGTATGATTGACAAACTGCCTGTCTACAGCAGAGCATTCGCTCATGACTTTGAATCTACCGGGGTTGGATAATAAAACTGAAACACTGGCTTCAATAGTGTTTGGGGTTTCACGCCTATATACGCACAGCACGGTGGCCAGTCTTCACTGATTGCACATTCCGTCAGTAAGAGCAGAGTGTTAAGGTTGAATTAGCAGAGCAATAGCACAGCTGTACATAAAATATAGCACTCTACGCAACATAAAGAAAGACACATCAGGATTCAAAAGAGGACAAATTGTTGGTGTGCATCTTGCTGACTCATCTGTGACCATAGCAACAAGTGTTTCTGGTGTAGCGAGAACCATGGTGTCTAATTTCCACAAAAACCTTTGTCGGAAGTTCCCCAGGGTCAGGGTCAGTATTGGACCGCTACAGCCAAATCTTTGGTTACTTGTACTAAAGATGTAGAAGACACGAGTAGTTACATCCTTGAGAGATGGAGACTTAGAAATTTATGCAGTAGTAATAAAAAGCTTCATGATTCAGAAGTTCTAGTCAACATATTACAGCACAAGAAAAACGCACAACACTTGTGAAAGAAAATAAAAAGCTTTACACAGGCTGACACGCAATCTAATGAAATTACAGATGATCAGTGGGTAGGAGTTTTTAGAAGTTATCAGAAGAAGTAGTTATCGAAAGCTTGATGTTGATGAACATTTTGAAAATTTTGTTATAGATAGTGTGAATGTTCTTAAACATTGAAATCTTGGACAGATATATTGTTTACAGTGAAATTTCACACAACCATTATGACAATGAGCAATAGGAAAGCACCTGGTCCAGACAGTACTGTTAATGAATGTTGAAGTCATCCCTTTATATGTTGTGTCCTGTTATGCTCTCTATGTATATTACATACTCGTGATTCCCCTGAAGCCTGTTGTTAAGCTTTGATGTGCCCTTTTTGTGGGAGTGGTGACAGAAATGGCACAGGAAATTATAGAGGAATTGCATTGCTTAATGTATTTGGTACTTTTTTTTCAATGATTTTGATATCAGAATATTAGCATTTTATGGAGAAGAATATAATATATTCTATGAAGAATAAGCTGGTTACAGAACAGGTTATTCTAAAATAGACAACATTTTTAATTTACAGTCAGCTGTTCAGAATTACAATACTAGCCATAAAGGTACGATGTACAGTATGGGGAGCTGGCTCCAAAGGGGGGGTACTTTGCCCCCCCCCGATCCTTTCCTCCCCATCCCTAAATGGCTCCCTCCTCCTGCTCCATCACACCAACACACATGTAGGGCTTTGAGGTGCAGGTGTGTCGCTGGGAGGCAGGGGAGGTATTCCTCCTC
>JAODKF010000030.1:12688584-12720886 GCA_026779585.1 Mormyrus proboscirostris
TGTTCAACAACAGTTAACATTTGATGGTCATCATGTTTAGTACAGATGTGGTATGTTGTCTTTCTCTCTTCAGCAGGAATGGAAGAGGATTATCTGTTTTTTTTTTTTTTTTCTCCTCTCTCCCTCTCTCTTTCCCCCTTCTTCCCCTTTGCTGACCTTACAGTATGTTGATGACATGGCTAATATAGTACATGCAGTTGATCAGTTACAGAAACAAACTGCACAGCTGTAAACGTTTTGCACAACATTTTGAAAGTGAATCTGAGTAAAATAAAAATCATGTTTTTAGAAGAGGAGGCATTCTTGATAAGAATGCAAAAATGTTATTTTTGCTGGTGAGCAGATTGAAGCAGTCAGCTGATACAAATACCTGAGTACACAGTTCATACCAAAGAAGAAGAAGGTATTAAGAAGGCTATGTTCTTCTTACTGAGGTTTGTTATATACAAAAATAATAATTATTATTTTTAATGGTGTTCATGCACGCTTCCACAGCCTACTGTGCAGCCCAATTTGGGGTCAAGATTTCCTGCGTTTGAGTTTCCTGTACCACATTGTTCATCTGCTCCTTTCATGTTTTTTGGGCTTACCGTAGTTACTTCTGTATATTTCTGAGCAATAAATGCATGAGAAGACTCATTTTAAGCCATTTACAAAACTTGATGAAGTTAGAAAACTAAGAAAATGACAAATCATTCAATGACACAATGAAGTCCTTTGCTTTTTATCGCTCAGTACATGACATTATAAATTCTTTTAAATGATGAATCTGACCTCTATTAATAGTGTATTTCCCCTGGTTTTTCACTGTTTTTACTTTGTACTGTAAATTGTTCAGCCCTTTTCTCTTCTTTGTTTTAAATGAATAGTCATAGTTGCTTACAGTAATTTTGTGTTGTTAAATTTTGGTATTTATTTATGTAAGGCATATACAAAATCAAGCTTGTTATAGACTGTCTGCCAGGGAAAATCCACCCTGTTATCCTTTTTAATGTTTTTGTACTTGAACAATCATTTTAACAACTGCAAACTGCTGCCGTATTTGTTCGATAATGTATTAATGTAGCTCATCAGCAGTATATTTTTTCCTGTAGGTGAACATAATCATAATGTATTTTCAACCAATTATAATGTAACCGAATTATTATTCATTATTATTCACATTGATATTAATAAGTACAATAAGTTCACTAATCATGTGATTAATCGCTCAGTTTATGCGATTAATCATGATTAAAAAAATTAATCGGCTGTCAGCTCTAGTTATGATGCGCTTTTTCAGTAGTATGTGGCTGCAAGAAAAACATGGATTTGTTTTATCAGAAGCCTTTTGTATTTTTATGGTTTCTCTAAGGTCTGAAGGTAAAAGTGTAGGTGACATAACTTTTAAATCTGCTCCCAATCAGTGACTAAGAGAAAAGGCACATGGCACATGGTATTCTTCAGTCTTAGAAAATAATAAACTGTATATACAGTATTGTGCAAAAGTCAAAAAAAGGATGATTAAATAATCTTAACGCTCATGTAAAACTATGCTACATCTGTCTATCAAATCACCACAGTATTGTCCAACTCTCCAATACATCAGTGAATATTTGACTACTGCCACTGCACCATAATTGGCTGATCAATATCTTGTTGAGATATTTAACTAATTAAGTCAATTAATTAAGAGAGCTAGTGATGATATGTAACAAATACATGGAATGGTTGAGGAGGCCCAGAGGAGAGGTTTGGGAACTAAAGTGGTGTTTTCCAACAAGATAGTAACTTCTTGGAGGACAGAAAAAAATATGGTTTATTTATTTATTGTGCTACTGTTAATTTGCTTATGTTCTAATGTTAAATTGTGTTTTTTATTTCTGAGGAAATAAACATTTTTTACCCAAATATCCATCCATCCATCTATCATCTATACTGCTTTATCCATTTGGGTCACGGGGAAGCTGGAGCCAATCCCAGCATCTTCGGGCGAGTCTTAAATATAAATAGTCTTAAATATTTTCTTTGACTGCTTAAGAGTTTTGCACACTACTGTATATTACCAACACAAATCTGTTACAGAACCAGAACATTAAGTTTCTTCTATATGTAAAATGCAGTTAGTATTCTTGCTATTTTTGTTCAGATGTTCAGTCCATCATTCAGCTGCAGAAACAGGCAGATAGAATAATAAACCATTGGTGGACAGAATTTGTAAGTACGTTTGAGTTCAGATGACACGAAACACTTTTCATGTGACTGTTCTTTCTACCACTATTTGCATGAAAATGCCTAAAAGACCTTTCTCTAACATACAATGTTGACATTGACTTCCTGTCTATTTGCAGCCAGCAGCATGCATGGAGATTAGCATCTTACCTTACCTTCATTATGGAATGTAGGAAGATGATCATTTCTGTCATTCTGATGCACAATTAAGGATCTATATACCCCCCATCTTTATATTGTACATTACTGTAGGTACAATAGTGTCAAGTGTTTTTTCTGTCATATACATGTCTGTATATATGACGGTATGTGGAGCTACGGAGGGAATTTTTACTCAAAATAAACTGAACGATATTCTGAATCTGACGGAAATCTACCTGGATTAATGGTTCTATGTTAGTCCTTTTAGAAGAGTCCTATACCAAAATGAAATAAAGGGATTTTGAGTACCAAAACAGATTAATGCTCCTGTTTGAATACTTTTCTTTCCTATCAGGCACAGGAAAAAAAATTGCACCTCTTCAATCCCCCATACAATGGATGAACCAAGGCTGTTTTAGGAAACTCGTGGAGCAGGAGGGTATGATGCAGAGAAGCTTATGTTATGCATACATTCGTTAAGAACATTGTGAAATCTGGCGTGTGTCAATTTATTGTTACTGTATCCTTCCAGAGCAAAATCTTAAGTAAAGGAAACTGTTCAAGCAATTATGGACATATTTTGTTTTCTTAATGTAAATTATGCAGCAAACGCCAGTCTCAAATGACTAATATGGCAGGGCGCATTACCCTGCTGAAAGAGGCCACTGCCATTGGGGAATACTGTTGCCAATTTGTGCTACAGCAGGTCTTCTGTGGGATCAGAAAAGGCGGGCTATCCTTCACTCCCCACAGGCATCAATGAGCCTTGGGCACCCATGACCCCATCGGCAGTTCACCAGTTGGCCGTCCACTTTTGGAACCACTTTTGGTAGCTACTGATCACTACATACTGGGTACACCCCCCCAAGACCTGCCCTTTTCGGAGACTCGGGAGTCTGGGCATCACAATTTAGCCCTTGTCGAAGTTGCTCAGATCCTTACACTTACCCATTTTCCCAGCTTCAGACACATCATCTTCAAGAACTGATTATTTCCTTGTATAATATATAACTGCACTCTTGTCAGGTGCCATTGTAATGAGATAATCAATGTTATTCACTTCACCTTTCAGTTGTTTTAATGTTGTGGGTGATCGGTGTAAATGACTTACTTTGTTTAATTACCCCAATGTACATGCATCTGACTTGCCAGCCCAAGGCTCCAGAGCTCCACTCCCAAAATCCGTTTGTACCCATTTTATATCACTAAGAAACTAGGACTTAGTGGGAGCCCAACCAAAGCCTGTTCATTCGGCTCATTCAGGGCACCATTAAGTGTCCATTGTCTAATTTGCTGTATCACACCATTGCTACAGACATAAAAGCAAAAGATCCTGATCTAGACAGACTAACTCAGCTAAAAGGGATCATTCCCAGAACCTTAGCCAAAGTTATGAGAAGGCCTTCTCAGAATTGGCAGGGAATGTTCTTACTGTAACATTAATGGGACACAATTTCCATGCTTTACATTTTAACAAAGGTTAAAAAATGACTACCTGAACATCCTCTTAATACAACTGATGTTTAAAAATATTGTTTTATAAAGGTTCTATATGCGCTGATATACCATGCAGCCTGGAACTCATGATCTTTGAAGTGTAAAGCAACAAAGTTAGCTGGTGCTCTACCATGCCCCTCATTCATTGTTATCTTATTACTCTCAGTTGTAGTAGTAGTTGTAGTAGTGGGTCAACATTCAGGGAACAGCAGGAAACCTGGACATTTTAATACCTTAATTATAACTTTCGGTAAACAATCCTAGAATGAAAAATTGTTAGCGGGGAAGGTACACATTCATGTCTGATATCATGGCTGAGGTACTTCTCCTCCACTTTACACAAGTGTAGAATTAATCAGTCACCCCAATTTGTTGCCCTGGTGAGCAATTTATGTGAATAATAAAGGCCATGATCCAGAAGCGTGTCAACACCGGTGGGAAAAACAATCTTTTCTTACCACTTGCTCTCTATATGAGGAATACTAGATCTAGGCTTCACACCTCAATATAGTAGCACCAAACATTCTGCCTAAAAGACCTGGGGCCTCATTTATCAAAGTTGTATACCCACAAAATGATGCCCGTAATGTGCGTAACTTTTTATGCAAAGTTCATTATTTATCCAACAAAACTTGATGGGAAAAAATGCACATAATGCATATAATTTTGGAAACTCAAGAGGAGGGTGTGTGCAACATTTTGGACAAAATGGAAAAGGCAACGCTCATTTTGAAGCAGGGAACTGCAAGCAAACCAGCAAAATAAGCACATGCATGTCAACAAGTCGTACCATCAGCCCGCATGTTTAAACCTAAAAATGTGAACAGGGGTGCATTCTAATTATTATTACTTTTTTATTGATTCCATTTATTTTATAAGGAAGATGTTTTGAGCTCAGGGCTCGACCAACAGACGGAAGTTCTTTTGTATCATCAGTAGCTATCAACAGTTAACAATGGTTGTCATTTTAGACAAATACTCATCAAGTCACTTCTCAGACATTGCAAGATTATGTCTCAGAAAAACAAAACGCTGGTGAAGCCCCCTCAGCCCCCTGTTTCCAGCGCTACTGTTTCTGTGTGCAATTGGCCAACAACATGAATAAATTATTGGCACAATCACTGTTGTGGCCCAAAAGTAGAATCTAAGCAGATTTACTCTATAAACTTGTTCAAACAAATAGTCCCCCATTCCAGGTAAAATAGACCCTCATGGAAGGAACAAGAGGTCTGGGAGATACTCAGCTAGCATTTTGACTTATTTCCAGATAACCATGGGTTTTGTTTTTTTACATGAACTCAGTGGATTGCCTACTAGAGCCAGAGTAATGGTGAACTAGTGCTTGCACTGCATATCCTAAGATGTTCCTAAGTCCCCAGGGAGTTCAATCCACACTTCAGTCCGCAAACTTCAATACCAGGACTGGCCATGCCCTACCAGTAAGACTCAACTGAGAATATTCCTAGTTCTATTGGATACTATTGTACTTCAACCCCCCATCTTGTAAGAAAAAGGTAGGTTGAGGACCCTCCAAACCGAAGAACTTCTGAGCCCTTAGGAAGTCCATGTGTTCTGACCCTGTCCTGTTTAACCTTGACTTCATCTTCCTGTTCAGCATGTAGACTGATATGTCAGACGCTAGCCTGAAGGCTATCCTGTTCCAGATTCAAACAGTCAGGAACACCCCATTAAAAAGGTGTGGGGGGGGGGGGGGTGTGCTGGCAGCAAAATTGGATCTTTCCATTCTACTGTAAAGTTCCAATTTATCCTTGTGACACCTCGACACCTCTACGCTTTATTGGGATCCTGGACTATACCTCTCAGTTTAACCAGAATCCTGCACCAGGAATCCTCAGATCAAGCAGATCAAACCCTCCAGCCCTTTAACTTCTTATCGGAATAGGCTGCCTGTAATACCACAAGACACCTGAAAAGCAATGCTGACAATTTCTGCATTGGTGTCCTGCTGTTTTTTTCCAGCTATCTTTCCCTGCTGGAACATTTAAGTGAGTACGGATGCCCCCATACAGTATGCTGGCCTCCTCAGTCACCCAAACTTCTTACTGTAAGTCAAAGTAAAGAGTTTCAGCACCAGGGAAAGCAATTAGGAAACAGCACAGACAAGTCTGCTTTATGCAAGAAGAGTATAGATGAATGAGCAGGACAGAATAAAGATGCAGTCAATAGCAGCTCATCATAGAAAAGCAGCATTTACCAAGTGAATAACACTGAGTTGTGGTCTTTCATCTCGCCTAACACTAGTCTACAATCTTTCATCCAAGAAATCCTTTGCCTTGGTGTTCACTGACCCATCCTCACCAGAACACAGCTCTGTGAGGCATATAGACTTTTTATTTGTCAATACAATCCCCATTGTAGCTTACCACACTCACCTTACTCGCGGTACCCTGTCCAATACATTCATGCCTCACTGTGCCTCTTGCCACCTGTGTTCCCTAGTCTGTATTTTGTTTTTTGTACAAAGATGTTTGGTTCTAAAATGAACATACTGTGCTCACCAATATGACTGCTGTAAACATTTGACTCTTACTGATTAGTGATTTTAATACAGGGGATTCTTAATACTTTATAACTATTATTTGTCTTTGAACTCTATTTCTGTATGCCGTATATGCGTTACCTGTTTTCTGATTTTTATATGCAAATCCTTTACATAACTCTTTTGGATTTGACTGCAAAATTATATTTCTTGTTAAATACCTGACTGAACATGATTTTCTCAGTAGGGACAACATAATACAAGCATGAGGGGAATGAAACCTTTTATTTGGGTTAATCGTTTTCACAAACTGAAGGGAAGGTACAGAAATACTGCAATATGAATACTGGGATACATATTAAACAAAATAGGAGATGCAAATTTACCTGATATAAACTATAGTCAAACGTTATCTACCGATGGAGTTTGTCAAATAGGTTGGTGGTGTTGCAGTGAATTGTGCCAACAGACACAAAGCAGTGTCAACAAGTCACTTGCTTTTGCTCAATACTGTCTCTGTGGAATCCAAAATATTTCCATGCGGCAGAAAAGAATGTGTTTTGGTGACCAATTGCTTGTTTGCTGTTTGTTAAATTTCTCACGAACGCACCAACAGCAAGGATGAAAATGAACACATGCAGAGCTCAAGCAAAAGCAACTGGTTGTAACTCTACACTGTTTTTTTTTTTTATTTTTAACATTTACTAGATAATCTTGAAAGGTGGCAGTAATTAAAATGGCAAAGCCTGCTAGGTTATGTTTCTTGTGTTTTGATAATCTCAATCAGACCTGCGCAGCATTACGGTAATACAGTGCACTGCGACATTTTGCTCCCCCGTGCTCCATCAATTTTTTTTTGCCAAGATTTCAAAATGCCAGAGGATACCAAAACATACCATCAAAAATACCTTACACCAAAGAGTAATGTCTGGACTGCATGATGGTATAAAAAATTACATACCTACTGTAACAGAATTCAACCCATCTGAGTATTCCAGTCCTTGATATGTGGTAACTGCATGTACATAGCATGCAATATCGATTTTATCGAAATTATCTCAAATGTAGCATTTCAAATTGTAGCACAATGGAAATAAATGAAGGAGAATGACCTAAGGAAGAGAGGTCTGCATTCAGGGGGAAGGGTTTGTGCAACACTAATGTTGAAGACAGACTCTCCTTCTCAGAGCAAAAAGAACCAGAATAATTTTACAACTGTTACCCAATACAACAGTGACACTGTTGGCTGATTTTTTGTAAAGTCAAAATTGATTTTTTTTGGGGGCAAAAAAAAAACATACTCCTATTTCCAAATTGATCGATAATCTTTGCACTACAATACTTTTGGGAAATGCTTCTGTTTTGTAGCACAAACAAGTCATTCACTTTGCAAGCTATTGTAGCAATAGTCAAAACATTAAGGCAGTGAACTGGCTAGATAAGTAAAAAGTTATGTTAGCCTTAGAAATGCACAACATATTGGTTAGCATATCAGTATCAGCTGATATTAATTCACAATTAAGACATCAGTCTGATGTGTCAACCTTGGCCATAATGTAAACTTTATCAATATTTAGATTCTACTCTCATACTATTCCATTAAGAGTATGTAATTAATGTCCCATGGTAATATTTGTGTTTTTTTAATGAAGTTAAATGAAGTTCAATTTAGGTTATAAAAATAATCGAATGATCGATTCATCAAACTAAATCAAGATAGAAATTTTTAATTTCCAATGTATCAAATTGTTCCCTCGGTATTCACAATCAAATTAAATCACCTTATTGCCACTAGTGAAGGGTGATAAAGAGTTTGTCACCTGATTTCACAATGCCCTTCTGGATCCACATCCAGCCCCCCATCTCACACAATACGTCACATCCCGCCAGCCATGTCCACCTGACCCTCCTGTCTCCTCCATGGCGTGGCCCTAACAAGCAATGCTTGTTGTTCATTTGTCTTACCTCTCGTTCCTGCCCCCATGTTAATTACTCCAGCTGCCTCTCTTTACCTCCCTTGTAAGTCTTGTACATAAGTGCTCCCCAGTCCTGTGTTCCAAAGTCCAATCATTGACGTCAATCCATTGTGTTGCCTGGATCTCTCCTTGCTCCCTCCCTCCCGTTTTGATCCCTCGAGATTGTGTTTATTTCCAGTTGTTGTTCTTTTCAGTTTAATAAAACCACCTTATGTTTCAGCCAACACCTGCCCTTACTCCTTCGTCTCTCATTTCATAACACAATGCTCGCAAACAACACTTAACAACCTTTTAGGGCTGCTATGGCAGTGGACTAAGCAAACTGCTACCTAAAATACAAATGAAGTCAATCTCTAAAAGCTATGAAATGGACTGAAAACATTAAGTGTCAAATGCATGAACATAAATAGCTCATTCTTTGTTATCATAATTTCCTCCAGTGGAAGAAAATAGCATGGCTTCCCATTTAAGACAAAAAAGTAGTGAAATAACGTGAAACATTTCTTTTATTTAACAGCAAATTATTAATTTTTCTGCAGGGGAGGTTTCCTGATAATGGAAAAAGAAAAAAGACAAAAATCCTCATATAATTTTGATATCCTGAAGACACAATATTATCCATCTCTCCATCTTCCAATCACTTATCCTGAATAGGGTTGAGGGGACTCAGTGTTATAACAGATTAAAAAATACCCTGTACTATTGTTTATTACAAAGACTGTGTACGTCAAAATTATTCTTAGTCTACTATCACACACTGATCATTCCTGTTATTATTTATAATAATAATTATTGCTGATGGCTACATGTAATATAGCTTCCAGGACCTTGGTAGACAATTACTACAGAAATATTTTTCAAAATTCAAAGAAGTACATATTAATCCAACAAACCTTAATCATACTTTTAAAATTTTTTGACACTGTATCTTAAAAAGAGACACGGGCATGACAGGAGGAAACAAACGCTAGCAAGTTGTAGGCATGGAGTGTGATTTAGAGGGTCAGAATTTTGTGTCGATGTCTGAGACTGGCAGAGCAATCGCAAGAGGCCCTTAACCTCAACTCTTTCATGGGTGCTTGCAGACTCTGTTCTCTGAAGCCCAACCTTTTCTCATCTGTACATTACTTTGCATCACAAAAGCATTTGCTAAATACATAAATGAATGCGAAACAAAAAGGCAGAGATCAGGTTCACACCGGGATGTTTTTAAGTACCCTGTCAGACCTACTCCTGCCATCTATATTGGCCAAAAATATAAAGCATGGTCATAGTAGACAGACACCCCCCACCATTAAAATATTGGGAAAATTTAGTGGGGACCTAAGGCTTATAAAAGCTAGCTGGCATCTACAAAAATAAAAACTGCTCAGCAAGCTAGGGAGACACTGTATAAAGATAGCACATCGGTGAGGTATTGTGGTCTTTGCAAACAACCAGTTAATGACCCAATTTTATTGCCCAGGCATACATGCGGACATTTGCTAGTGGTGGGTAAGATGTTGGGAACGTCAGTTATTTAATCCACAATCATCCCAAAACCACCACTGCATGCTCTACGGATGGAACTCCCTTTCAACAGAACTAAAAGTCTTATAAAATACTGGACAGCTGGTTATAACATGTTAATTGAGGGCAAGGTCGCGCAAAATATTCAAATATTCCAGATATTTAGATTATGAGGTCACGCAAACTGATTCATCTTCCAAATCATTACATTTCATAAAAGACACAGCTTGTGTAATTAACTGTGGCAGAGGTCAACGACAAGGTGCTGAAACATGTACTTTTCAAAGCAACCAATCTTGCGGGCCCAGCACTGACAGGAGCAGACAGCATATGCTGAAACCATCAAAAAAGAGTTTAAAGACATAACCCCCACTGTAAAACAGATATCATGAATCAAATCTTACAGGATTGCAGTCATCATTTTTTCAAATGCAGGGTTCAGTACAAGATCACAAAGACCCGGGAGTGGTATGATGACAGGGTGTGATGCAGGAGACACCCTGGATAGAATGGCAGCTCATAGCAGGGCATACAACGATCACATACAACAAGAGGCTTGGAGACATTGCTACACGTGAAAGTTACCAAGCCACAGGGTAACTGAAGCAGCCTGATTACTCTTATTCTGTGAAAATTATTTGCAGGTTTCATGAAAAGGCAGAATCTGACGCATATCACAATTCATGAAATCCGTAAGTCGCTGGACACAGTTGTAATCATCTTTGCTTTGTACTCAATTTAACCAGAAACTTTTAGCAGTTTTCCAACAAAAAAACCCTCTGTACTCTGTTCAGGTTTGATATTTTGAGTAATAATTCTTAGCTGCTAATAATGATAATGATTATCAACTGTAATTATGAGCCATATTTCTAAAGTCTCAGCCCTAGGCATTTCTGTCTCCAGTCTCAGCCAAACAGGGGTCACTAATCCAATCCAATGAGTTCCCATTAGCACAAAAGTGGGGAATAGGGTCACCATCACCTCGCAGGGCAACTCAGGTCATTACACACTGATTCATTCAACTTGTGAATGTACATATTATTCCGCTGAGTAATCCTGAACTAGAACTTTTTTCAATTTGTTTATATATATCGATGCTAATTATCCTAGCTCCCTGATACCAACTGCACATTAAAAGGTAATCCCAAAATAAAATTTGATTGCTCCAATGTCCCGAGGTCACATTATGGTTGTTTACATAAAGCCATCCAGGCTTTTTCACAAAAACGCATTCTTAAAATTAAATGCGTAAGGCAAACACAAATCTGAGAGTATTAAGCTAGATCTGATTAACTGATCATAGTTCTAGGGTATTGATTAATACAAGAAAAAAAATGATAAACAAAACAAAGTTTACAAAATAAAATTCCGTCCCATAATGCATGCAATGGAATTATTGTAGGGTAAAACTGTAGAATCACCAACTCATCAATGACACAAAAATTTAATGAAAGGGATCTGAAGTGTGACTGTGTGTAGACCCTGCGATGGGTTGATGCCCCACCCTGGGTGATACCCTCCCCGTGTGCCTATAGGCGATGGATCCCAGTGACCCTGCACAGGACAAGTGAGGACAGAAAATGGGTGGATGACTGAAAGGTGTTACTTTGTTGTACTCTATTAATAGCATTGCCTCAATATTAATAGGATTGTTAAACCTAGTGTTGTACAAATTCTCTCTTAAATCCACAGCTGACTGAAATTACAAGAAAATACAATTATTTCATTATAATTTACAGAGAATTTTAGTCAAATCAGACATGTTTTAGATTAAGAAAACATAAAAAAAATAATTTTACAGTCTTTTCATTTGCCACATTTCTTTCTATCTTGCTCAGAACGGATATTCTATAACCATTATAAACATGATACCTTATTTACGGTAGAACTTTATTTAATTTACTTGATGTACTTCATTAAGTGTAAGCTGAATTTAACAATCCACCAATAATTCCACTGCATTTGGAAATAATTTGATGTTTTATACTAAGCAAAATAAAGAAACAAACTGGAGCAAATGGGATAAAATAGAGCTCTTCTTGTATGTGCTGCGGTATCACAGTACAGTACATGCTACACAACTTTCATACAAATTCCCTTTACCAACCAGTCAGTGAACCAATCATGCAAAATCAATTTAGCAATGGGAACATAAATTGCCTGTGGATACATTTAGGGTATGTGCCGCTGCAGTTTAAACCTCTTTGCCCCGTGATCGACTGGTCTTGGGTTCATGTCCCGGGGTCGGCAGAGTGATGTCATCATTCTGCCCTTGAGCAACACCCTGAACCCCATCTGCTCCTGGGACCGACTACCCCTGCATTCTGAACTGCATGTTGCTTGGAATAAAAGGGGCTGCTGAGTAAATGTAAAGTAATTTTTTTTGTTTTTGCTTTTCTTTAACTTTTTTTTTTTTTTTTAAGAACGTGTTTAAAAGTTGAAGTTGAAATTCGGGGAGCTCTTAGATGATGGCGAGATCTTCTAGGAATAAAATGTGAGCCTGCCATATTAAAACATCTGAACGCCTCATTGAAATTGGCTTTTGCTTAAATGCAAAACAAAATGCAAAAACAGATCATATTCACTGGAAATAAGACACAGCCTAGTCTACTACACATTCACTATAATACTATTTAAGTCTACTATAGTATACTATTTAATATAGTGATTGCTAAAATGTGTGTCTATCCAGACAATCTACTCAGCGTAGTCACTGATTTTACCAAACAGTTTGGGATGATAATTTGAACCACACTTCAGTAACGGTATGGCCTCATATTTGTAGGGTTGTGGGTTCAACTCTCAGCTTTGTTCCCTGTGTCACTAAATTGCCAAGAGTGTGTGATTTTCCAAGGAGAACTAACATACCATTCAGTATGTGCCATGTCATCACTACCTACAGAATCTTTCTTTTTCATAACAGGTTAAGTCTTCTCGTACATTGTAGCATCACTTACGAAAATATCTACTTTTGTTAGAAGAATAAATTTTGTTTTTAAAGATTTATTTAAAAATCATACAAACGCCTAACTTAAGCAATAATGGAAATACTGTTGCTTGTATGTTGCCGTTACAGTCGTCTTAACAGCGTAATTTGTAGGCTTCATATTGTATTTTTCGTTACTGACCCTCCGGTTATGGATTCACTTCGGTACCTTCACAGATTTATTAAAATCTATCACACCGAACAGCGTACTGACACGGTGACTCCAAGCTATTGACTGCAAAATAAGGGATGTTCCGGTGTCTGTCTTAAAGTATAAGGGCAGCCAACTATTTTGTGTGAGGTTTTTTGTGTAACGTAAACTGATTTTAAAGACAAAACTATGAAATTATTAATTGCTAATATACTGCTGTCTGCTGACGAGGCTCACAGAACCGACCAACTGGAATGAGCTCCGCTGAATCGTGTTTCCTATTTTGGGAATGGAGTTGTGCACGTTGGTTATTTGATTCCCAGTAAACAGGAGCTCATCTTAGTAATATGGAACACATCAGCTGTTCTTAAATTAATCATAATACACAGAGTTTTCACTGCATTATCTTATTTCCGACTTCCATCTAGAACGGGATCCTCACATCAGAATATCATGGTAAAACCAAAATAAAGTGAGAGGTATTCCTATGTAATTTATAACACAAAACAAAACTATCAACTTGTATAAACATACACCATAAAAGAACGAAGATCTGTAGGAGAAAAAATATCAAAGACTAAAAATCATGTCTATTAAAAACCCAAGATAGATTTTATTTGTGCCGTTAACACGACTGCAACGGCCTAGATGGATCTCTAATGTTGTTGGTAATTATTACTATTAACGTTACTACTCTCGTTACTAGTGATAAGCTATTATCTTGTCATTGATATGATTTTAGACAATTATTAATTGCAACCAGTTTTAATACCCTGAACTGATAATAATTTAAAGATAGAAGCCTGATTTCAGTTTAGCATGTAACATACATTATGTAACCCCCCCCCGTTTGAAATGTTATCCCGAATAAACACAAACATGCACACATTTGGGAAATGCATAAATAACACTGTACTAGTCTCTTTAGCGGGAGGGGGGGGTGGATATCGATCACCCTTAAACTCACGAACCCATTCAATGTGCATGTTTGCATTCACATAAAAAACGCAATAAGCGCGCAACCCGTATGTTGAATGCGAAGTGACGCGGTCCACTGCTCATAACTAATCGGGGCTTTCAACCTCCATAATCATGACACTATTTCAAAAGCACGCTGGAGATTATACAAGACTGTAAATTACACAAGAAAAAAATCATTTATATATGCAAACTGTTCTAGTTCCATCCACCCAGAATGACAAAAATCTTCACAATTCTACACGTTTCAAAACATATCCCTACATTATCGTCATGCATTTTGTGTGCGTAATATCCTTAATATAGATTCATACAACATCATTTAAATGCCACATTTAAATGGGTCTTAAAACAGAAAGCAGCGGCACATCGCCACTTGCGCAGAAGCGCTGAGTATTTATCAAACGGCCACAGCGGCTGTAACGCCGATATCAAGCAGAAAAAAGATTCACCTACCAAGATTTGTATCCCGTTTTTTTTCTTTTTGCCAAAGTCGGTTTTGTCGAAAGTGAGGACAATATTGCTTCCTTTAGAAATGTGTTGGAAAATGTAATTGCCTGCTTTAAACGTATTTTGTCTGCTAACCCCTCCTTCCCTTATGTGTCAAGCGTGTATTCCACTCCCG
Organism: Mormyrus proboscirostris; assembly: GCA_026779585.1. Classification (NCBI taxonomy): domain Eukaryota; kingdom Metazoa; phylum Chordata; class Actinopteri; order Osteoglossiformes; family Mormyridae; genus Mormyrus; species Mormyrus proboscirostris. The sequence continues at coordinate 12,703,159 of JAODKF010000030.1, forward strand.
TCGGAATAATACCCCAGAGGCGGCCGGCTCTCCCCACGCACGCTCCTCTTCCCAGCGCTTCTTCGACGCCAGTGGATCGATCGGGCAGCAGAAGTAATACGGCTTTCTTTGATGGCCCTCGGTAGCCTGTTCTTTTCCGGCAGATAGATAGATAGATACTTCTCCCCGGTTGTCGTCGATCAGGACTACATGACATCGAAGCTTCTTGCGGCTGCTGGGGGATCCGAAGCCATGCCCACGGCGCTTTCCAGAAACCAGGGCTCGGGCAGATCTTCACCTTCTCCTGTCTGCGTTAGCGTAAAATATGTTAGGTCCCTCTGACGTGCTGTCTTCTGTTTCTAGCAGAAAAATGCAACAGAACAGACTATTAAATATACAAAATATATTATACACGTATTAAATTAAACACGACTGCCCAATCGAGGATACATGTATAATCTATATTTTCTTATTTAAAAAAATGAATGAGGTAAATGCAAGGCAAAATCGCTAGTCGAACACTGAAACCTTTCTTAGTTTATTATTATTATTATTTATTATTATTTACATCAGATATTTCTAACTAGTCCTTCGAACGGGATGCCCAGTCTCCGGAAGCATAGAAAAAGCAAATTTTCAAATAGCAATTCTTAAGTCAGCACAACCTTACGCCCCCCGTTTCTTTCTCCGCCCTCCGATACAAAAATCATATATATACACAAGCATCTACGTCATATCAGCTGGGAAAAGAAACCCGCAACAAAACCTATGAATATGTATTATTGCAACTGTGGTACCGGTTAACGTATTGAGAAAGGGGAATAATTTTTAAATAAAATTCCGGGGAAAACCACCGAATGATAACGGTTTTGTTTATCTTGTACGCTGTGTTTACTAACAAACTACATTTCCTAACATTAACCGTTGCCAGGATATTGACCGAATTAAAGAATTTTCCAGAACTGCCAGCAAACACTGGAGTGACTGTGTCGTGGAACCGGAAAACCTCCAGCTGCCATTCATATTTTAAAATCATGAAATAAAGCCTTACGATAGACCTGTATGCCATGTATAACATAAGTACCAGCTGCAGCATTCAGATGAATAAGATGCAAGGAATATACAGCAGTAAGACTATTTCTGACGAGTAATATGTTTCCTTAGATGACTGTCAGCCAGACATGTTAATTGTTATACAGTTTCTATATTTTGTATGCTTGACGTTGTACTGTCTTTAATTCAAATAGTGAAGTGGATATCGTTACTGGAATAACAGTCACACAGAAATACTAAAATCAGTGAAGTTCATACTATCAAAAATGGAATACAAATACAAATGGTTTGGTGGGTGTTCTGCAAAGAATTTTGTCCAGCACAAACATAAGTCATCCATAAGTACTGACAAATACAAATGTAATCCACGTATGTTAAAGTTGGGTATGGCAGAATTTCCAATTTCGGTCTGCTCAACCCACCATGTATACTGGTTTTTTAGTGCTGCTGAACTGTGAAGTTAATATCATGTATCAGAATACTATTGTTAAACGAAACAAGCAAAGAAAAAAACCTGTTATGTACAGTACCAGTCAAAACTTTGGATAGACCAGACCACTTACAAAGTCCTTGACCTGGCCACTGAACCTAAACCCAGTAGAGATGGTTTGAGAGGAGTTTGACCAGAGAGTGAAGGAAAAGTGCTCAGTGATTCCTTAGCACATGTGGGGCCTCCTTCAGGACAGCTGGAAAAGCATTACAGGCGACCACTCCATGAAACTGGCCTAGAGTATGCAGTGTCGGCCAGTCCCTGGAGCAATTGGGGCTAAGGGCCTTGCTCAAGGACCCAATGGTGGGATCACCCTGCCCGCCCAGGGATTTGAACCAGCAACCTTCTGAGTCCCAACCCACAGAGCTGCCCCCTCCAAACAAATCAATATCCTTGTTTAATAGATTTTGCCATTGCATAATTTCTTATATGTTATTTTATAGTTTTAATGTCCTTATAATTATTCTAAAATGTTGAGAAGAGTACGAATAAACCTTATATATAACATAACTTTTGACTGGTACTCTATATGCTATTAAATACATGGCTATTCTATGATAATTAGTCAATTAAACCATGCAACTTATTTTTAGCAATTACCTGTTTTTAAATGTTTACATCCTTAGTTGACTGTTCAATGGGTATAAATATGTTATTGTTGATTCATTTAAAAAATTAAAATTGCTTTCTTTGTTTCGAGGGCACAAACCAGAACCATCTAGTCATTTTTCATTACTGCACTTATTCCTGACAGAAAGGTTGTATAACATGACTGTAAATCAAAGTAGTCTTAAGTTAATATATTTGGTGAAATGCATGTTTCATGCTCAGTCGACAGCTTAATCAAGCCTAATTAATTAGTTAAGAACTCAACCAATATGAACATAAGCAGTGCTTTGTGAGAGCCAGGACTGGGAAATGCTAGGGGGAAAGCATTGTGAAGATCTAGAGGATAAATAGTGAATTATAGATACATTAGGACAAATGCAAATTATTGGCATGTCAGCGTTAAAATAATTCTGATGTTTGATAAGCGAGTTTTAAGGCAACAGAGTTCCATAATGTAACATAGTTGGTCACAAAACATGAAAAATAATTGGATGTTAAAAACAATCATGACACGATATGCCAAACATGAACAAATGCATTGGCAAAGAGGCAAACGGTAGCTGAAACTTATCGACAGGGACCAAAGGGCACTTAATAGGATAACTGCTAAATGCCAAAAGTACAGCACAGGAGGGATGCCATAAATGCATTGTGAGAGCTGGAATATATAACAGGGCTTCTGTTTGGAAACCAATGTACAAAAACCCTTAACCTGGTGTAAGGAGCACAAATCATGGACCCCTAAGTAACCGGAAGCAGTAATACAGTCTGATAAGCCATCATCCATGTTTTTTTCCTATATCCAAATGAGGATACATTTGGAAGAAGCCTTCAAACCGCACAATCTGTTGGAACGGACAGTCATCATTGTGGGTGTCATTACTGTAAGTGTGGTGATTGATATGCATGGTAGCATTACAGCCAAAGAACACAAGGCAATTTTACATTGACAAAAGAAGCATATGAGATTTACCACGTTGGAATGATTGGACCGGGAGAGGATCCACTTGCAGGAACAAAAGTTTATTTCCAGACGTCCAAGGGCAGGCAGAGGACTCCAAACTGAAATCCAAACTGTAACCCAGGTATAGTCCACAGGCAGAGGTTGACCAAATGAATGCAGGATGAGTCACTAAACCTGAGACAGCAGACAAAGAACAAAGAAACCGGGAAAGCAAGCGGGAATCAGTCAGTAGAGCAATCAAACAATCCAACACTTGGTATGGTAATGAGTAATTACTCAACACATTGCAAATGGCTCACTGGAATCCAGGCAGGCAAGTGATTAGCTTAGTGTGTCTAGTATTCAGGGAAGGCTGGGTATCACTGGCTGGCTGCTTTGGTCGGTGCTGGCGTGATACAGATGGTGCATCACAGCAGAGTCGGTCATTCTTATAGATCACATGGGCATTTATGGAGGGAATGCAGTACAGGAGCACCAGGAAGTACAAGTAACAAACTCCCATATCTATAATTAATATCTAGCCAGTGGAGCTTAGGTGAGTTTCCAAGCAAGCCCAAGCCTTCAGTTTTTTTTTAGCCAGCAGTTTCTGAGAGAAGTGTGTTGTGCGTTTCATAATTTGACTGTATTTTGTCTTTTCCAGCACAAATCAGTAGTTTTAGTTGGTTGGTTCTGGGCCTCATAATCATGTAAGTTTCAATTTAGTTTTTCATCTGTGTATAGCCCTTTACTTTCTGCTTGTTTTTTGGCTGTTGTCCCACAGTGCCCATTTTGAAATTTCCCTCCACACCTGACTCTGCATGTCTCGAGCCAGGAGCCCCTATATATCAGCAGCCCAGGTCCTGTCAGCACTGATTACCCACGTGATCAGTCTGGCAAAAGCACCTGCCTTCTGAAGAAAACTTGGATTTATTAACTGTTGTTCATATTGGATGTTTCTCTAGCCCCTCTTATTGGCCAGTCTCACTTAGCAATGCCATTGGTCCAAACCAGTCACAAGACAAGAAATACAAATACCTACGTCATTTCACATTTCAAAATATTTAAGCTCATCTACAGCAATCATTTTTCAGGCCATGCAAGTGCAACTATAGTATGTACTGTATGACAATGTATGTATTGTGTGTATTTTGCAATGGAACACAGCCCTCTGTTGTGCAAAGCAAATTTAAGAGAAATCTGATAATAATGGCATGCACAAATAACTAACATTAATCTATTCATTTCCATAAATGCTTATTGAATACAAGGTAACACCAAGCTTGTCACAGGGACCATATAAAGACAGATGTGCACACACACTAAAAGTAATTCATAGATCCCACTTCACTGGAAACATACAGTGGTACCTTGGAATTCGAACATTCCAGAAGGCTGGCTGCGTTACGATTTGGTCGAGGTCCGAGCTGAATTTCTCCTTAAGAAATAATGTAATAATGAAATAATTCAAAAGTCCCATTCGATGTCTGATTTGATCTGGTTAAGAGGCATTTGAGTTCCAACTATACATCTATATATGTATACTGTAGTAGATCTATATAAATCTGTTGTCCATGGACCGATGGTAACAGGAAAAAACTTATTAAAAGTAACAAAATACGTAAAGTATACATAGATCATAATAAAAGAAGTAATACAAAACAAAAAGGCTCAGTAAATACAGGGAGAAAATAATAATAATAATAATAATAATAATAATAATAATAATAATAATAAATACATAAAAAAAGACAGAACATGGCTGATGGCAGTATTGGTATAAATAAAACAGTGCCCAGATACAACTAATCTAGGTGCCTAGCAGTGTGATGTTATTTAGTGTTGACATGTTTGGAGGCTAATTAACCAATTTTTTTAAAATTGTGTTTGAATGTGTGATATGTTCTCATGTCTCTGATGTGGGATGGTATCATGTTCCACTCAGGTGCAGCTGTAATGGAAAATACAGATTGGCCAAAACTGCTTTTCTCATCTGAATTAAACAGTCACCTCTAATTGTACGTCTTGTAGATCTATTTGTAGATGAACCTGGTTTTATGAATTGTCTTAAAACTGAAGGAGCATGTCCATTGATAATCTTATATGTTAGACATAAGTTTGTATATTTCACAAGGTTTTCCCAACTCAAAAGCTTATATTTAGTTAAAATGATACAGTGGTGATGATGTCTAGGTTTTTTATCAAGAACTTTGAGGGTTTGTTTATATAAGAAGTAGATGGACATAAGAGAAGTTGTACTGGCCTGAGACCAAGTTGTTAAGCAATATGTAATGTGAGAGAAGATCATTGAATACATATACATGATAGCAGCCTTTGTTAATTGACATACAGTTTTGTATGAATCTAAAGTTTGCTAAATTGAATATCACTCGCTGACAAACCTTTTTAATTTGGACTTTAAACGAAAGATTACTATCAATCAGAGCACCAAGATATTTAAATTCTGACAGTACCTGCAGTCTCTCTCCTGCTACACATACATCTGGCTCAGAAAAGTGTTTATTTGACTTTCTAAAGAACATGCATACTGTTTTAGACACATTCAGTTGCAGACAGTTTTGATTTAACCATGTTGTAATATGTTGGATTGACTTTGTTAACTGATCTGCAACTTGTGCTGTTAATTTTTCTGTGAAAAACAGTTTGCTATCTCATTTGAGTGGTTAGCACGAAAGCCAAATTGCATAGGATGCAGTGGAGAGGGGCATGTGTTTAAAAATGCAATCATTTGTTCTGTTACAAGTTTTTCAGTGACCTTGGATACAACAGGAAGGATGCTAATGGGTCTGTAGTTACAAGCAGAGAGGCGACCTCCACCTTTAAAGACTGGAGAGACAGCAGCCAATTTCCAAACACTAGGAAAACTCCTTTTGTAACTGAAAGGTTAACTAATTTTGTGACGGGACAGAGCAGAAGTGTTGACAGCTCTTGGAGCATAACAGAGGTCATGCCAATGACATCCTTAGCTCTTGATTACTTGAGAGTCCACACTACTTTCATGACATAAGAACATAAGAACTATACAAACGAGAGGAGGCCATTCGGCCCATCAAGCTCACTTGGGGAGAACTTAACTAATAGCTCAGTGTTGTTAAAATCTTATCTAGCTCTGATTTAAAGAAAGCCAAGGATTCAGCTTGCACTACTAGATAATATTTTAACAACTCTGGGCCGAATGGCCTCCTCTCGTTTGTATAGTTCTTATGTGCTTATGTTCTAAGAGCCTCTACCACTCCTGTTCTACCTGCCACTACTTGCTGCTGCCTTGCTGCCTTGTTGCCCTGTCTGGGCATGCTTCTGAGTCACAGACTCTGATTTTCTCAATCATGTGCATCACTCTAATTCGATTAACTTCCCAAGCTTACAGTGCCGTGTCTTTGCCCCCTTCCTGATTTCCTTTGTTTTTTAATGATTTTTTTCCCTTCAATAAGTCAAATTATCATTTAAAAACTGTCTTGCATTTTTGCGTGTTGTCCTTTGTACTGCGCTAAATATCTTTGGAGATCAGACACAATAAGTTGTTATGGATAAGAAAAAATATAATATAATATAAATGACATACTTTGTTAGGGCACTGTCTTTTCTAGAGGTTGATAGCAAAAAAACAAAATCATCTGATATATTGGATAGTAAATGGTAGCCTTAAAATGGTTGAGCAGCATTTAAACTTTACTCATCCATTTTCCATAACATCCATAAGCATATCCAGTACAGGGTCACAATGACCCTGGAGTGTATGGTAGGAGGCAAAGGGCACAAGGTAGGGGACACCCATCAACCTTAAATCCAGTGGTGACATCAGAATCCTATTAGTTTGGTTATCAAAGTTACCCAAAGCAAGCATCATAAGAGTGGTCCTTGTACAATGTGAAGGTTACACCATTGACAATGGTAATGATTAAAAAAACAGTATGTAGTGCTTTTCTGCTAAAGGAGTCATTTTAAAAACCCAATCTTTTCGCTTCATTCCCTAGCATAATGCAATTTAATTTATTTCATAAATAATGCACAATGTAAGGTAGTACTGTAGCCCCACCTCTCCAAGCTGCACATTCAGTCTGAGGTGGGTAAGAGGAGTTGAAATTAAAAATTAAATTATATAATTTTATGTCTGGTATGATGAATAGGCTATTGGCAATAACATGGATTTTAATAATATTCTGCATCTGTACGGGGTGGACAATAAATTATATATACAGCTATTTGCTGCACATTAGGTATGACTGTTGATGTCATTCAACAAGGAGGCACTTGATAACAATCTGAACATTTGAATCAGAATCGAAATCTTTATTGCCACACAACCAAGGCTAGTGGAATTTTGTGCTGGCACAGTTTGCTACAATTACAGACACTGACAATAGACAATTAACAATGAGGCACAACGTGGACAGAAATGAATACAAGACATGCATCAATAGGTATTGCAAAAATACAGACGTAGCCTAAAATTTGGATAAAAAGCACACAACATAATACAAGAGGAGACTTTTTACAGTAATGTGTCAAACACTAGAAACATAAGACAAGATAATATTTATTGATCCTAGGGGGGAATACTGATGCATACAGTAGCAAGGTACAAGTGCAGACAAACAAACATAATGCAAAACAAGACAAAGTAGAAAGATAAGACACATAGTACAATTACACATAATGTAAACAAACTGAAAAAGTACACAATACAAAAACAGAACGTCCTGAAAAAGGATATCAAGGGAAAAAATGAATGAATGCATGAATCTATGCAATTATATGTACAAACAGATAGCATCAGACTTCTCTTGTTGTAGTGCCTGACGGCAGCAGGTAGGCAACGTCTCCAGTAGGGCTTCTTAGCACACCATGGTGGAAAGACCTGCTGCCTAGAGGGCCTCCAAGAGAGCAACAATGGCATGGATGGGCAAAATTTTTCAAGATGTTGTTAAAATTTGGCACCATCCTGTGACTGCAGGGTCAGTACTGTGATGGAGCTGGCCTTCCTCATGAGTTTGCTCAGGTTCCCAACAGGACTGACCTTGGACCCACTGGAGGCAGTGACAGAAGAGGACGGTGGCTGCTGTAACAGGCAGGCACATGGAGCGTCACAGGAAGTGCATAAATCCAAGTGATAGCTATGGATTTTGGTTAATATTTCTTCAGCTCGACCATTGAGCATTTTTAGTGCTACGTACGGTTCATATTAAAAATCCAGTTGAGCTTTTATGTAAAGGCTAAAATGAAGACAAATCGTATTATATTCTCTTCATGTTGAAATAGATCTCATGACCACCTAGTTTTAATTTTTTAAATTGTCACAAAATCATGGTAATTAAGTGATCTGCATATATTCATTGCTCCTAGTTGAGCTGACTGTGTGATTCAGATGGCTGTCATGGTAAAAGGTGAAATTCTTCTTTAACATTAGCTCACTGGCAGGGGCAGTGGGTTTGGAACTGAAATGGATGATGCGTGTGGATTTTATTGCTCCATTATATGAGAAATTCCATGAACAACCAGAAGAGGCATTTCTGCCAGGCAGGCACGCCATTATCTGCAAACATGAATGTTATTTATAGAGATGAAAAAACAAGGAACCCAAATTAAGCTTGTTTTTCCTGTATCCTTCTTCAGCCTGCCATTGTAAATAGACGCGGATATCACTGTGGGTCCTTCTCCAGAAGTAAATGTGGAAGAGGCTAACGTGAAGGCAGCCACCACAAAAGGCAAAGCAACAGTCATAAAACAGACTGATAGTAAGAGGTGGAGAAGCCCTTCCGAACATGTTAAATTTTTAATTGAACTTTCAAGAAGCTGTTGTCAAACTTTTGTAGGCTGGCTGAGAAGAGAATAGGTGAGATTCATTATTTATTGTGCAGTTTAAAGTGAAGTCCGTTAAGCTAAATGGGCATGAAAATTCAACTGTGCAAATCCTCACCTAATCCAAAAGAGAAATAATTTGTTGCACTTTTGTTTTCCTTTACAACAATTACCATAAAATTCTCACTTAAAATCTTGCTTATTTCCTTAACAAATATTGTGTACAACTTTTTTGCGGTTCCCATAATGTGCTCATTATCTGTATTAAAATGGCATGTTTTCACAGTACTAATTTTTTTTTCCTGGAACTAAATATATTGATCAAATGATATCTAAATGCATGATCCACCCATTTTAGCTTATCTAATACAGACTGACAAGCCTTTCCCAGCCAATAAAAAGCACAAGGCAGCGGATGTCCCCAGATGGAATGCTGGTCCATCGGTGGGCATGTGCACTGATCCCAGAGACAGAAAGGGTAGCGCACACAAAGAGCTGGGACAGGATGTCACCCGGGGAGGTGCGAGGCGGCAGTATTACAGCCACCATAAAACCAAACTCCAAAAAAAAAAAGAATACTCTCATCTAAATACTCGTACTGGGCTTTTGGAGGACACCTAAAAACTACATACTTAAATGCACATATACAAATCAGGACCTGGATATTCTCCATCCATGAGAAACCAGAACACATTCAAATCTCAGTCAAGGGAGTTAAACTTGTTTGAGATGTTCTTTCATTATGTAAATGGGTATTTAGTTTAGATGTGACACTTATACTATGAAAGTTAAAATGATTATTAACTGTGACATCATGCGTAATAAATCCTTACACCTATAGTAATTCAGGGAGGTCCCACCAGAGCCTAGAATTGTTAAATACACTTCAGGCAACTTGGTGGCTTTCATACATTTTCCTCTATATTTAGGCTTGAAACATACTGGCCTTTAATTATAAGATTTAAACAGATGGGGCCCAAACCCAGCATAGGGGTAGTGAAGTAAGAGGAGGGACCAGAGTGGAGGCATTACGGTAATCTTGAGGATTCCTATCTGATACCGTTTCATGTTGTTTTGTATTGTGTTGTTACCACCTGTCTGTACTGTTTATCAAAGCACCAGCGTCACAGCAGCCAATCCAGTTACAGTAATTACAACTCCATCATCCATCATCTTTTCAGGTGGGACTGTAACGCGTTTGATTTAGATGCTTTTGCCCTGGGGCAGTTGAGGTTAAGGGCCTTACTCAGTGGTCCAAGGGTGAAATCACTCTGCTAGCCATGACACTTAAACTAGCAACTTTCCAGGTTTCGTACACTTCTCAGTATCGATTGTTGTTTTATTGTATTGTGTTATTGTGGATATTGCATATATTTATCATCCTTGTCAGCCCTTTTGTATCAGTACACAATGTGTTTCACTTTGAGCAACACTTCTCCTGTGTTTTGTGATGCAGCAGTTTGTATATATTTCTCTGTATGCATGCTAAAACTTTAACTGCACCCATTATACCGAAAAAAATAAAAATTACTCTGCAAAATGGATTTTTTAAGCATATTGTGCCAAATTATGCTTTTAACTTTTGAGGAGAACTATTCCATCAAAGGTGTGGTTGATGTCTAGCATTTGAGGTATTAGTATCTATAACAAATTAAAATTCATATTTTCTTTTTAGTTCTAAATGAATTTGGCAACTGCATAGCCATAAAACGGAAAAATTCACGCAAAATTCGTGGCTTTAAACTTTTTAAAATACTCTTTAAAATATTACCCCATCCTGAAACTGCTGTCATCAAGTCACATGCAAAGGCTTTACAAGTACAGTATCTCATAATGAAACATCCAAGGACATATCGGGAAAATTTTGGAATTCCCCTTTTTGCATTTTGTATATTCTTGCTACCACTTAATCACATTTCCTCAGTTTTGGTTTGTGGGTGTGTAGTGTATGGATAGGTTGATATGAGAAGGTCTGTAGTGACCTGCTGGTTCCGTACGCCCCACCATGATGTGATGGACGCACATCATATTCTAAGGGTCTGTAGGGCTTTTCTCTTTCTCTTCTTCCTCTTCTGCCTTTTCTCCTGTCTTTGGATTATCTAGGGAGGCAGTTGGGTGCCTTTTCTTTCTTACTCTTCCTTTTGTTTGTCTTTCCGTTTAGAAAAACTAACACTGTGTAGTTAGCAGTGCAACGGCAAAATTCCTAGTTGCACTACCAGGAGGGCCCATGTTCAATTCCCAGTCAGTGTACTGGTTTTATTCCTGTTTATTCTTTTTATCTGGCACTATCTCACCCAGAACTTGCATTGCTTTGTCCTGAATAACTTCCTTTTATTTTGTCTGCAGTAAAAAAAAAATACACTTCTAATTTGAAGCAAACAAGATTGCTTGATTTTTCTTTCTCTATTCATTTTATGTTGCACCTATTGAGAACTCCCGAGATTATCTCAAAACTACATTTGTATGTCATAACAACACATTTTGGTTTGTGAATAATAAGCAGAAGTGCACACATGTATCTATGGTGAACCTGACAACGGTTTTCGGTTTCCAAAAATTCATTTTTAAATTTATTTTAAAACATACACAGATAATTTGATCAACCACCAATTATCCTTTACTTTCGTCACAGGTGCTTATGACATGCCAGTCACCTCAGGTCATTGGAACTCAACTGAAAAGTACAGTGCATTGCAGACACCAATGTACTGCTGACGTCTGAGAACTCTGAGTCCTTCTGCAGGAACCGCCCATCTGAGAAACCTTGACTGCTCCATACTTTACTGGGCTCTCTGCTGTTCCTGGTACACACGTGAATCTTCCCATGGCCGTGGGCCTCGAATATTCTTCCAGTCTTCTATATTCAATCCTTTAAGTTTCTGTTGGGGCAAGAAAATTTCAGACATATAGCTTAGAGGATGACTTGTTACAAAGGCAGGAAACTCTTAGAACAGTAGGTAGATATAGCTTGACCTACAGCTATAAGAAAATGCTGTGTTGACAATCTAAAACTGCATAAAACAAATACACTTCCTACATTTTACAGTACTATTTTTAAGTTTATATTTCTTCTAAGGAGCCTCATCTGAATCACATTTTGCTTCTGTGGAACTCTGTGTACCTCATATTCTTCATTCAAGATTGTAGACTGGTTCTGGACGTTCACTCTGGCCTCGAGTGTCGGGTCCAGCTGAAAAAAAGGGATAAGTGAGCGCAACATCTAAAAAAGCTGGATTTATGGTAAGCTGGTCCATCTAGGTCAGGGGTCACCAACATGATGCCCATGGGGCACCAGGATGCCCCCAAGGACCACGAGTCACCTGTGGACCTGTTCTAAAAATAGCACAACTCACCAGTGAGCAGCGTAGCGTCTAAAATTTAATTTTATCCTGTTATTATTCTTTAATCACATTTGCATTTATATAGATTTGAAAATGACAATATCTAAAAAAAAGCATTTAAAACATGTTTATTATACATGAAGTTTAGATAAGTTTAGGAGGGCGTTTCAAACTGGAAGCGCTTCGTATGGCTCAGCACCTGTGAAGTAGCTCTCAGTTCCAAAAAGTTTGGTGACCCCTGATCTAGGGGATTATTACATTTACGGTATTTAGCAGACGCTTTTGTTGAAAGTGACATACAAGTACCAGAAAGCAGGTTCAGCGAGTGTTCTCGACCCCCAAACTGGGATAAGGGTCCCAGCACTCAAGGGCCCAATGTTTACATTCTTGTGTCATATAGTGCATATAATCCATTATTTTCAGCAAACTATTATCTAACCGGGGCTGATGTAATCTGAAGACTCCTTTAGGAAGTAGTCAGGGCATTCAAAGCAAAGAAATCCATCCAAACAATGTAACCAGTTTACAGTAATCCCATATATTGGGGGGGGAATAAAAAATGTGGTACGCAGTGGCATGCAACTGATATGTATGACAAGGGATTATTATTATTATTGTTGTTATTATTTTATTATTATTGTTGTTCTTGTTATGGTGGTTAACTTTACTATACACTGCCTACTACTACCTCTTAAATTGCACTATCCCGTATGTCCTTTGCACATTATCTTGCTGTTTATGTTTAGACTGTAGTCCCTCAGCCTCGCCATTACATCTCTCTGTATACTTGTATGTGGTTGAAATAACAGTGAAGTTCACTTTGACTTTGACTTAACATCAAGTTTCTAAACGTGCAGCCTACAAGATTACCCTCCGCTATAAAACGTAACCCACGGTACATTTATGCCAGCAACAACTTAGATACGTACCTTCTTCTTTATTTTTTGCTCATCGTATCTAATCTGCGTGAATTCCCGAAGTCCAAAAGAGCCTCCTACAACGAGCAGCTGTCAAGCAAAGTGAGAAAGACGTCACCGACCATACGGATAACATGCATTCTTAATAGCAAAACTTATCATGATAAAAAGTGTCTTTAAAAATAGCCAACTAACGAGATACTCACAACCATAGGGATGCCATATTTAATCGTTTTGTTTTTCTGTAGAGCGGTAATTTTTCTCCACATCTCTTTAGTTGTACCAATAGTTCCTCAGTTATTTTTCAACCTGCGTGGTATATATTACACAGAAGTTCACAATGACGATACACGACGATAGAAACCTAACAAGAGAAGACCCTGTTTAACGGGAAGCTTTAGCTGTTAAACTGTAAAACAAAATAATACCTAAGTGATAACGAAAATAACATTAACTGTATGAGCAATCGCTAATCTGCAATAGCATTGAAATATATTGCAGGTAAGCACAGAATTGTCATAGACTGATACACATTCAGGTAGTAATAAATTTCCCAACGTGCTTTAAGCCTTATTACGTTTTAGTCATTGTATTTTGTATTTCTGAGCACAGATAGAAAGGGCAAAACTGACAACGGCGTGAATCTAAAATTGAACGTCTGCATACCCCACTTCCGGATTTGCGGCACGCATGCGCGCCGCATTAGCGCATGCGTATACTGGGTTATATTTAACGCTGCCCGATTTGTACTGCGCAAATGCAAAGAAACTGGCTCCACTTGACACCCTAATAATAAAACATGGTGTTAAGTCGTAAAACAATATAGCCTACTTTGGGCATCGTTTTAAGATATAATTTAAGATGTACATCTGCGTGAAGCAGTCATAAAACTCCCAACATTATATTATGTCAACTATCCGTCAATATCTTTAAAACAGAGGAATGAAGGAAATTAAATTGGCTTGCTCTCGTAATAAGTATAAAAATAAAATCTACAAAAAGTACACTAGAATTTTTTTAACTAAACAGTACTATTGCAAGCATTTCAAATATATATATTTATAAATATTACAGAATTTTTGTATGTATACACTGACCAACTACATTGTTAAGAACATCACAATTATGCTAGTACTGATACTTTTTTCTCCCTGACCAGTCTGTCTTCTTCATGTCAAGAAGTCACCATGCTGCTGGGAACATTCCTTAGATTCCTTAGACCAGGCAACATTTTTTTAATTGCCAAGTGTCCAGTTTCAGTGAGCCTGTGCCCACTTCAGCCTGAGTAGTTTCCTGTTCTTTAGTAAGAGAGGTGTAACCCAATATAGTATTCTGCTGTTGTAGTCCAACCACCACAAGGTTCGGTGTGTTGCGCTTCAGAGTTGCTTTTATACTCACCACTGTTGTAAAGAGTAGTTGCGTTACTGTAGCCTTCCTATCAGCTTGAACCAGGCCAGCTATTCTCCTGACGGCCCACAAAACAATTACTCACTGTAGGTTTCATGTTTAACATTACATGGTATATTTCATTAAAAATATTGTGTAAATTCTTGAGACTGTTGTGTGAAAATACCATATCAGCAGGTTCTGAAATACATAAAACCATATCATGGTCAAGTCACTTAGAACGCTTCCCCAATCTGATGTTTGATATAACCATTAACTGAAGCCTTTAACCTGTGTCTGCATGATTTTATACATCGAGCTACTGATACATGCTTGGCTGATGAGAGATTTGCATGAACAAGGTATTCCGTACAGATGTTCCTAATAAAGTGGCCAGTGAGCTTACAGTATGAGGCTTATAGCACCAGTCACAAATTTGAGCACATTCAAATGCATGGTTTTCACCATCAAGCTCAAAGTTGCCATGCTATGGGCTGCTTTGTTGGTGACAGAGATGATCTTAACCAACCAGTACGGCCATCACAACAAACTTAAATGGCATTCCAGACTGTCAGACTTAGCCGATTGGGGAGTTCTTTGGTATACAGCATGATAAGCCAAAATATAATTTATTACTTATCTGGCAAAGACGGTAAGTAGGCAATTTAATTTAATGACCTGAATTTCCAAATCTCCAGACTTAAATCCCATAGGACTTTTATAGGAGGAACTGGACAGAAGTAAAGTAACCAACAAAAACTCCACATCTTCTAAAACTGCTACAGAACAGCTGGGAACATGTCATATGATTTCTTGCTCATCTTTGTGAAGCTGGGTTTAACACTGCTTTGGTACTCCATGTTTTATTGTATTGGGTTATATTATAACATGCCTTGTCATGCTCAAGTATTTACAGATAACACTGTTGAAAAACCCATTGTCAGATAAGTGTAGGCTGCAGTTTTTTAAGTTTATTACATTTCTCACATTTTATAGCATGAAGCAGAAAATGGTAGTTTCACAGCTTTAGGTTTCACTTGGCAGAAGTAGAATTTGATGCATTGTCACAATCAAGTATATCAGCAGGTTACAATGCTTGAAAATACATCTTAAGACTTTACAGTTAATACTCATAGCATACTTATTGAAAATACAGTTGCTTAGTTTGCAAATTACATCAAATTCACAAATATTTAATTTCTTTTGTAGAATGGACATTTTACTTAAAAGCATTTAATTCAACTTTAATTTTATCTTTAGTCAAAGCGATGCACTGAAAAATATCTAGAATTTAATGGTTTTTAAGAATTTCCACAGATTCCAAAATTGTCTAGAAAGTATTTGTGTTTGTGCAACGACAGTCAGATGCACATCAATTTCATAACAATTTTATACATTTTAGTAAATTATTGCTTGCATCAACAGATGAAACAATGCATTATTGTACACAAACATAATAAATGAAATATACCTCATCATGAAAGATAACTATAGATAGGTAAGCAGTGTGTGTACACTAAAAATGAAGCACAGAGACAAAAGTATCAGATATAAAGTCTTAGTCAATTTTTCCAGTGAAACAATGACTGCTGAGATTTAATGTTAGAAGCAAATTTAAATACTTGTATTGACTTCATGATGTCAATGACTTTTTGTAACAAGTTCATTTTTATGTAATTTTGAATCTTTTTCAATGTTACTTTACTTTTACCGTAATGGCTCAAACTACTTTAGGACAATATTCACAAATACATCTCAAAAAAAAGGAAATAATGTCACTATAGAAACAGTCGTACTCTGTGGTCGGATAACATTTCATATCTGTAAACTCCCAAATGTTTATTACACCAGATTAGTCATGCACAAATACAAAACGACACAAGCCGAATCTTAGCTACGCTTTTTATAGCTAGTTAGTTCACTTACACAAAATATTTCTGATGTTCTGAATTTGGTCTAAACTGCTCCCTTTTTTCAAAGAAACAAATGCTATAGAATACATATAATGCATTATACACAATTAGGCTGATCATTTATTAATTATTAAACCAGAGCTCCATCACACAACTGGATTTCTTTCTTAACCAGATGATTTGGCAGATTTAAGGTACCCCAGTTTAAACAGACTATCTTTGATTGCTTACACTTAGCCCAGACTACCTTAAATGTGACAAGTTCTCCAGCTACACAAGAAATCCAGCTTCATGATACAGGCCCCAGGTTTATTATACGTCATTTAATAACGCTCATAATGAAGAATCTTGAACCCACGATCATTCCAAGGCTTTTTTGGTGTTTGTCACAAAAACTACAATGTTACATCAATGAATACAATAGATATACTAATTGAAAAAAAAAATGTTCACATGTCTTAAAGATAATCCTGTCAAAACTTTCTTTTGCTACTCTGTATATCGGTAAACAGAAGTACTATCCCATCAGTAGTGCTGTGCCATGTATTTAACATTATAAAAGTAACCTTTTTCTGTGGGGACCCACAACAATTTCACTTTGAGTTCACAAGATCATAGTGTTTGTACACGTATACTAAGGTATGTTAATATGGAAGGATACAGAAAACAAGTTAAGGTTGTTATTTATAAAAAAAAAAAATAAAAAAATATTCTAAGAACCTTGCACTGAATAATACTACGGAATAATTAAAAATCTCTCCAATCATCCTATTAGTTCCACTTTTTTTAAATTATTAGTGGTTCATCCAATGTCAATCACAGATACAGTACAGTGTAGGAATGCCATTAATACATTGTTGAAAAAGTTGAATTTCTCAGACATAACTTGTCAATATTCAATTCTTTTGAATTGTATTGGGTCTTATACAGCTAAATGGAACAATTTAAATTTGTAAATAATATTGTAAATTTCAATTCTATTTTCAATTGGACTTTCCCTTCAGTGCATTAATTCAAAGTACAGTTAGTACTATAACAAATGACATATTTGTTTTTTTTTTTTTTTTGAAGAAAAAAAAATACTGGCTAGCACAAAAATAAAATTATGAAAAAAATGCTAACAAATGTTTAAAATTGTAGAGAATTATAGAAATTAAAGCAGTTATACTTTGAATACAAGGCCATATCAAAATAACATCCATGGGTTGAATCTTCAAAATAGTAACAACAAATCTGTGGTCAGAATTCTACAGGAGCCTCCAGTGTCTGCCCACGAGGAT
>JAODKF010000030.1:12734360-12745563 GCA_026779585.1 Mormyrus proboscirostris
CTAACTAGACTGGTTGGTTGGTTTGCTAAGCCTTAAAAGCTACACATGCAATACATTACCAAAGTCAAATGAAGGAATATATATATAGTTGAAATGACATTAGAAATTACCCAATATTACAGTAACCACAAATTCTAAGAGTAGTGCGATGCACATTCATTTGGGAGTTTAGACTGAACTGGAGAAGCTTGTTAAAGAGTAAATTTGATAAATATATTATTGATATAAATACATTAGATGCTCCTCTACTTATGAACAAGTTACGTTCGAACAACTGTTCGTAATTTAAAAAGTTTGAACGTTTTTATTCAACATCATTTTAAGGGTATACGCAAGTACAAAGACCTAGGATGCTGGGAGTACGCACACTACGCTGCTGTGCGGTGGGAGTAGCGGCCAGAAGCCGTACTACGCGGAATTGGGGCACAGAAAAAAAAGATAGCTGATGCTGCGGACAGGAAACGGGAGCCCAAGGAACACAATTTGGACTTACAGTCCTCTTCGTTCGTATGTCTGAAAGTTCGTAAGTTGAAAGTTCGTAAGTAGAGGAGCATCTGTATATACTTTTAAGCGATCTTTGCATCAAAGCTTACAACAGTAAAAGGGACCAAATGGTTTCAGCCAATAGCATACCTCAAAGCGTCTTCCCTCGTCAAAGGGAAATGGTGCTTCCCGCTCCTCTGGTCCCCACTCTCCCCCTAGATTTGTATTACGGACAATGATCCGTTCATTAAATCGAGGGTTAAAATGAAAAGCTACATCTGCCCCTTTCACAAAGTCGATGTGGAATCTGAAAAGACAAGACATTTTTTAGAGAAGAAAGAAACCTATATCAAACATGAATTGTTTCTAAAATCTTATAAGACAAAAAAATCATTTTGTTACCATTATGCGCTTTTGCCAAGACTCCAGATGAGATAACAATCACATTAGAACTGAAGTCTTATTACTGGTGGCAAATTGGAACTACACAAATCCCTGATCCTGGCCTAGTTTTTTTCTGTATGTTAACATTCCATCCATACATTCATCCAGTTTTCATGACTGCTTAATCCAGCAAAGCATTGTTTCCCAATCCGGTCCTCAGGAACCCGCAGACAGTCCGTGTTTTTGCTCCCTCCCAGCTCCCAGAATGTGGACTGTCTGGCAGGGAGCAAAAACACGAGCTGACTGTGGGTCCCCGAGGATTGGCTTGGGAAACACTGCGGCCTATCCATACAAGCAATGATCACTAGGCAGGGAAACGCCCTGGGTGAGACTTCAGTACATTGCAGGGCAAAAGTCAGTAATAAACTGGGATTTTTTTTTTTGCCTTTTTCCAAAGACACATACTTGTGTAAAGCTAATATTAAACTATGCTATTATTGTTACTGATTGAGGACATTCACTTATTCACCATGCAAGTATGGAGGGATGGGTGAGCTGGAGTACCTCTTTGCGTTTAACATAGGCTCTCCTACTATTGTGATCATAAGCCTTGGCATCAATCCAGCATGCAGAGGCAGCTGAAATGGCATTTCCTGAAGGGCAGATTGAAATGAGAATTAACACTTCAGCAGAACAAATACTTACAACTATGACCATTGCAACTCTACGATAAATCCCCTGACTTAGCGAAGCCATTCCTAAAGAACACAATTTTTCTATTTAGAAAACAAATTAAGCACAAAAACAAATTAAGAATTATAACTGTATATATATTGCTGTTAATTACAAACAAAGCAAAGCTGTCTGATTTCAACATTATAAAACTTCCATCACACGAAACCCTGGAAAGTATGTTAATTCTTCACAGAGGAGAGACACACACACACACACACACACACACACACAAAAGTATGACTAGGGAGGAAAACCCCATGGAAATCCCAGAGGATCCCAAGTGAATACTGGAAGAATATGTAAGCACCACAGATATGGAGTAACACACGTAAGGCCGTAGAGCAATCCATTGCACCTCACCCTTTACAAAATGTTATTTTGTTTCTTTGCCAAGAAGATTTTACTACAAAAAATAAACTTTGCTTAATCACATATTACAGAGCAAAACAGCCAAGTATGTAAACTGGCATTGATCTTGACAGATAGCAACAGTAAATTGGTCATTTGAAACGCTACAGCTTTTCCTACCTTGGTTTTTAGGTCTTGAGTCCAGAAAGCCAGTCTAGGTTCCTTATATGCATATATTAACGAGCAACATGGCTAAGAGTCAAAGCTAATTCTCGTTCCAAGCAACACCACACTTTAGAATGTCAAATAAATCAGAATTTTAATAATATCATCATAGCATTTCACTCTTTACAGGTCAACTCCAGCATTTCTTTATCATAAATATAATCACTCCAACCCATCAAAACAAAAAACAAAAAACAATGTTTATCAATAGTAAAGCAATAAACAGTTATACAGTCCTTCTAATTTTCTAAAATTTTTCTAACATTAAAGAACATTTAAAGTCCCAACTGCCTTCAAAATTTGTCCCCCCAAAAAAAAAAAAAAACATTAAAAGTAAAAAGTTGTAAATGGATATCTAAAATCATTACTTGCTGTTTATTTACGTGAATACAAATGTCAAGCTAAAATAAACATCCAAAAATAATTTGGCACATGGTATAATTTTTAAATACAAATGCTCTAAGATTTTAACTAAATATGAATAACAGGTGTAGCCAGTCTTCAGCGTGTCTAGTTTACTCATAAGTTAACCTGCAATGACTAACATGGCAAGACAGACAAGCAGTGACGTCTTCATCCAAAACAGAGCTGAAGAAAATCAATGCATTCAAAAGTATGGCGGGTTATGTCTAGGCTGAAAGAAAAGAATACACGTGTTGGCTCTATTACGGTTTCTGGCTTCAGTGCTGAACACTACAGAATTTGCTTGAGAACACCGGCATTCAAAGCCAATGACATCCTTATAACCTCCACCAAGTGACAAAATGCATGTGGTAAAGTCAAACATCACTAAAGCGGCAAAAGGGACTAGTCTATTACTTTTCAAACTGAACTGGCTTATCGAGAAGCTTGGATATTGCAGATATGAAAGCCACTCACCGGCATTCCTCCAGGAGCAGGTTGTCCAAATGAAGGATTTGGATATCTTCCCATGGGATCTGGGTTGAAAGATCCAGAGTACCCAGGCTGGGCCGGGAAAGGCCCAGGCACACCCCAGGTGCCAGCAGGTATGGGGGGGAAGCCCGCACCCGGGAACTGAGGGAAAGCACTCGAATCTGTTACTGCTGGGAAGGATCCAGGATGTCCAGGCCCATATGGTGCCGCTGACTGCCCACTTGGATAAGGAGGGCTGGGAAAATGTCCCGGAGGAACTCCGGGGCCGGAAGGGAATGATCCAGGAACTCCGGGTATGTATGGTTGAGCCGATCCTCCTGGAAACGGCCCAGGGGCATTACCTCCAGCTGGGTACTGATTATGGTAAAAAGGCAGCTGCCCGGGAGCTCCTGGCCCATGAGAGTTTTGGGAACCAGGATGGTATCCTCCAGCCATTGAAGGGGTTCCGGGATACTGCCCTGGGACTCCAGAACCTGGGTGATAGTGTCCAGAACTGGTTGGTACAGAAGGATACTGAGCCGCAGCCCCTGGAAAAGATGGAGCTGATGGCTGTGATGCACCAGCAGTGACAAAGTGTGAGGCTCCAGGGCCAGCTTTAGGCCAGCCAAGATTTTCCGTTTGACGGTTTGCACCGCCTGGCATGTGGGATTTGCCCATTTTGGAAGCTTGCCCAGGAGAATCATCATCAATGGCATCAGAAAGCTGAAAACAGTAGTGATTAGCACAGGTTATTCACTGGAAAAAAACATGGTTATAAATTACCACGGAGACATGTTCATCCCAAAATATGTTACTGTAACCAAACAGTTTTTTAAAAACGCATTCAAAATTATAAAACTAACGCCACAATACTGCGCCTGTTTATTGTTTAACATAATGAATTCATTTACACTGAACCATTAAGAGGAAAACATAATTTAGCTTAATTTTAATCGTAAACGTCGAACTCTTTAAATACTCACCGAGAAGTCATCCATGTCCTGAAATAGAAAAAAAAGGAAAAGTTATACCAAGAAATAAGACTGCACGTGTATATACTAACTTAAATATAGTAGGTCTTAATCGAGGGAATCATATTCGACATTCTACATCCACATCGGTTCATAAAGAAATGTTGCTACTGCTCGGCAGTTATGTAACATAAGACGTAGTACTATAAAGCACGAATTATGCTGTACTCGATTAGTTATGAACTGCAAGACGACAGATAATGTTTTAGCTAGCTACTTCCTCGTTCCTATAAATTAAAGCTAGCGATTAATACATTCGCACGCTGTCACGTTAATTTCGTCCCGAAGCTATAGTTATAAGATACGTCATGGTTACAGTAACTTACCGAAGCAAGACACTTTCGTTTGTAAATACTAGGAGTGAAAATGCTAAAAAAATAAAATAGTGTTAGACACAGGAAGTGCTTCTTTCACTAAGGAAACACACAGCGCCTTCTGACTTTTGTCGGGGACTATTATTCCCACCCTCCTCGTTTACGCTTCTCCTCCTTTGAAATGACGCTGGATGCCAAGAACGCCGCGCAATCAGATGGAACAGCTGGTTAAACGCGCGATTGCGGCGATACTTCAGTAACCGAGCGGCATAGGCAATAAGCGCGTCAACCTTGGTCGCTATGTGGTTTTGCAGGTGTGATCGATGCCTGGAGCCCATCCCAGACACTTTATAGCACAGAGCAGCGAATTACCATGGACGGGGTGACGCTTACAAACGCCACAAATAGACCTTGGTAGCGTCAGTTAAAAGTGCTGCCCACCAACTCACCGTACTGCATATGATATTTTGCTCTAGTGCAAAATATAATTTGAAAAATAATGAACATAGGAGCAATGTGTTCCATTACATCTGTATAATAAGTTTCTAGATAGACTGGTGGAGTGGGATGGTTGCTCAATGCGTAGTACTGGTGCGTCGGGAAGTCAGGGTCAATCTGCCCACTCCCTAGGTTTCGATGGCGAAATATATTTACAAAAGCAATATCGCAAGCTAAAAAAACATATGTCATAAGTCTGCAGAAAGAGATTGAATGTATAGGAGGTTAATTCAGACCTTGGTTAATCAGAAAACTGTAAAGACAATCAAAATGTGTACTTTATTTAACATGGTTTTAACGTTCTGTGGAGCTTCTTGTATAGAGATACCAGTTGGGTGGTGATAAAAGCGGCTTTTCTGCGCAGTCAAAATGGACGTCCCTAATTGCCAATAGAAAAGTGTGTTGTTTAAAAGAAACTGAAAACTAATTCAGGAAAGTCTATTTTTGGAACCAATACGTGAACTTTGGCCCCTTGACAGTTGTATACATATACAAAATGGGTGTATTTAAATGCCAGTTTGTCAAGTCACGTTTAGATATTAAACTTTGTACAAAAATGAAAGGAAAAAAGGTTCGTTTTGCAGTCTGAACATGGAATTTGAAATGCTAAACAAATTTGTAAAACAAGGCAGTGCCATAATTATATCATCCTAAAATTTAATCCTGATTTTTATGTTATGTTATATGACTATTAATGTATGTATGTATGCTTCCAGCTTTATACATCAAAACTCGACAATTTAACACAAAATTCCTTAATATTTAGATGCATCTCCTTTTAATCAATTATTTGATTTGAAGTTTTTGAATTAAATGCAGGATATTATACAATTTATTTATATTTTGAAACCCTGCATAAGGAATTTCTGTTTTTTACAATCACGATTGACCATACAGTTTCTGTAGAATCCTCTCCTCCCTCACAGTATCCATAACATATGACCCGTTCCTGGAGCACATGTAGAGTTTATACCAAACTTCAAGTTCATGAGCATAGTGTATCTTTTAATATTCTCTTCCGTTCCTTCTCACTTTCCCATCAGAATTATCCAGTGCAGTCTTTTGCCACCTTATAGGTGGTACTTTATATATCATGTGTTATATATGAGATTGCTAGTATAAAGTCTCGTGTTTACTTCCCGTTACACAGTTTTCAGAATATTCAGTGGTCCTACAACGATTTAAATGACTATAAAATCGTATAGAAAGAGAAAACCAAATTCAGTAGTTTTTAAGAATACTTATATTCCTTAGTTTGCAAATATCAGGTTTGCGTGCAATCTCATTTCTCAAGGTGTTCTCTTCTCATCACAATTTACCCTGTCGTAAATATGTAATTATCATTACTTATGTACTTGAAAACATGAATAAATATTATATTTAGACATCCGGAACTTCCCGAACTTGAGTTTGCCGGGGGAGGGTACTTGCACAAAACCAAATGAAACAATACAGGAAGTGTAGTTCATATCCCGTCCAACAGGGGGCCAATAAACATCAACGATTCCCAGTAACTATTTGCTTGAGTTATGCTGGTTAGAAACCTTGTTTGAGTACACTCAGTTAGCCAAAATCTGATTAATTTAACATAGCTGTCGCTTGGTACTAATCATGAACGGCTCTATGCATGACTCGTCTGGTGTGGTGGATATCCAGCTGAAAAGAGGACCAGCTGGTGAGATATTTCGGTCGCGACTACGCCATGCACATTATCTGGGCTCCCAAACGTGCTGCTTGCTTCTTAACCAGGCCAACCGCAGCTCTAGTACATCTCAACTTTTGGTTAAGGAATTTAAGTCAAGATGCAGTCGCATAATTAAGCAAAAGACGAAATAATTTCATTTTTAATGAGACAGATATAGATTAATACGTCTCCAATGCCAAGAATGCATGCATTCGTTTTATTTGGAAACTTGGAAAGAAAATAGATCAGTGCTTTTGCATTGTAGTTAATAAATGCAAAACTTGCGTTTCTGCATCGCGTAACTTGATCTGCTCAGATATTCCCAAGTGACTATGCTATTTTACGCAGGCTTTGGCCTTGGTTGGCTTACTTAGAACTGTTATCAGTAATTGCTTCTAAAATTCTTGCAATGCTCGCAAAAAACTTTAATATTTAATATCATTTTCAGTAGAATTATTCGCCTGTCTAAAGTGTAATGTTAGCACATATTTGCGTTTGCTGTTCGTTAAACATCTTGGGTTTAGCTTGTT
This sequence comes from Mormyrus proboscirostris, assembly GCA_026779585.1. Taxonomy (NCBI): domain Eukaryota; kingdom Metazoa; phylum Chordata; class Actinopteri; order Osteoglossiformes; family Mormyridae; genus Mormyrus; species Mormyrus proboscirostris. Next base: position 12,741,466 of record JAODKF010000030.1, read on the forward strand.
TTGAAAGTGAAAGTTATTTTAAACAGTGGGAATGGTCCCATTTTCGCTTATTGCTAACTTGAATACTTTTAAAATGTTATATTATGCATTAATTCTTTCCCTGACGATTCAGTGCCTTAATATGGGCATTGTTACTGTGAAATCATTTTTGACCCGTATTTCAAGGACGCTCACATGCCCGAATGTTTTTGCCACTGCAGTTTACTTTCGTTATTCTTAAGGCTTGATTGTGTGCTCGAATCAACAGAGTGTTTATATTTCAGTAAGTGGGATATTTGCATAACACGGTTCGATCTTCAAGTTAGTCGTTATTGTACTTTAGACACCTACGTGGCCCAAAATCAGTTTTGACAGGACAATATAGGAATAGTGGAAAATCCCAAAATAAAATAAAATAAAATCACTTCTCAGTGATATTTTTATCTCCAGCAAGTTTGATATCCAAAACATGCAAGCCAAACCAATAGCAGTCCTTTATCAGGTTATACCTGTATGTATCACTGTTAAGTGGTTTAAATTATCCATGAAAAGTGGCACATTTTACATGTCATTTAATTGTGAAAATCTTTTGCATCGAATGTTTTTTTTTTTCCCCCCAGAAACTAAACACTGTTTAAAAACAAATAGCTTTGATTGTTCTCATCTTTAAATTATCATTATTCTGCCTCTGTAGAAGGGACACCAGAGTTGTCGTTCTTCCTGAAGTATTTAAGGTTTGCTGATACCTGTCAATATTGTGTGTTTTTTTTTTTTTTTTTTTTTTACAAGAAGATTTGCAAGATTAATGTTTGAACACTGGACTGTTTATTTAGCTACTCTGCACAAATATTGGTATCTATTGTTTAATTCGTTTTGCTTGGACATTTGCCTCCTTTTGTGCTGTTCTCAGGATTAGGGTTCAACATTGTAGGAGGTGTGGACCAGCAATTTGTGTCAAATGACAGTGGAATCTACGTGGCCAAAATTAAAGAGAATGGTGCAGCCGCCCTGGATGGCAGACTGCAAGAAGGTGACAAGATCTTGGCAGTAAGTAACAATGTGCTTATGGTGCGTTGTTTTTATGTAGGTAATTTTAAAATATATTAAGTTGGTGATAATCATGTAACTCAGGGGTAGGCAGCACTGATTCTGGAATGCTGGTATCCAGCAGGTAAAACGCTATATATTTTTTTTGAATAAACTTTGAATCATAGCGTGTTATACATTAAATAATGCATTAACTAAAGAGGCAGTTGCCATTATAAAGGAAACGCCAATTCCTCCGTGATACAAGAGTATCTTGAAGGTAGGTACTTGAAAGTTCTGGTTAATTAAGCAATTACCATCCAATCGTGCTTGACCATGTGCATCAGTGAGGAGGACCTATCTTGCAGCACGATATTCATTTTTGTCATGTCAAAATACATGTCAAGTATGTATTTTGAGTTTCCTGAAGCCGCCTTAATGCTTAATGCATAAGTTCTATCTTTTAACACAGAACTTGCGCACGGTGTAGTGTTAGGAAGGCTTCTGATGTCTAACCACATGTCAGTTAAAGCCCCTTTAAAATGTAGAGTAAATACAAGTAAATAACTTATGTTCCATGAACATGCAGTATGAATATAATTTGTTGTGTGTGTGTTTGTGTGTATGTGTACGTGTGTGTGTGTGTGTGTGTGTGTACATGTGTGTATGTATACACATGCTTTATTTTCAGATTAATGGACACAAATTGGACAACCTATTGCACAGTGCAGCTGTGGACCTTTTCCGATCAGCAGGGGAAAATGTAGAGCTACGAGTACAACAGAGGGTAAGAGCATAATTTGGTATTTCAGATAATAGTTTCACCATGAAACTTTTGGAAGCTCTACTTATGAAGGATTTAATGAGGGTTTATAATTAAGTTTGAAGTAATTTTGGCTGCCATGGTAATGTAAAACAAACATTTCAATACAAATTATCATTTGAGTAAAAGCTTTGCCCTGTTATATTATAGGGGGCACCTTTAATATACTGTGGGAGGTGGCAGTGGGGTTGTTCCACCGGGGTTTCAAACATGCATGTTACCTTTCTAACCATGATTTTATCCCAGGTTGATGAGGATGATTTGCCCTGTTCATTTGCAAAATGTCATTCATGGCAATTGAGAATAATTTTGATATATATATAATATGTCACACATATGCACAATGAATTGTTACTCCAGTGTCTGAATATCCATTTTCGTATTCATAGATATTTTTAATGTGGGTTAGATCTATAGTTGCCATAATTTAGTATATTACTTTTTCAGGTCGGCACAGCAGGTCAGCGATGCTTCTGAAACGCTTAATTCTGTCACTTAATTTTTGCATTTTAACAAATATAGGAGAATATTGCTCAACAAGTCCAATATAGAAGCCACATCGTATGAGATTGGCACTGGCTGCAATAAATTACAAAGTAACGTGGGCATTATTCTTGATATGCTATTTACAAACCCATACTATCCAAACAAGTGCTTAGTTTACTGTGGCCACATGGAAGGAAGGAGCCCCACCTGATCTCATTCTTCCTAACTACCTGTAATAAGTGGACAGAACTAGGGCACATGTACAGTAATCGAATCGCAGTTGCCGGCACTGCTTTTTGTCTGTTGGCACCTTGCAGCAAAACCGGCAGCTTATTTTACGTACTTTATTGGTAGGTAATAACAGGTTCTATTTGGCTATAGTTTATTTACGGTAATTTCCTCTCCTTTTTTGTTTTATAAGTATTGCAATGTTAGTCATGTAAATTTCACATATTGCGTGTGATATTGTGCAGCTCTAGACAAAACCTGGAAGAAATTCACGTTCGTTTCTAAAGGGGCTGTGGGGTTCATATCCCACATCCAGTGCTGGTGTGTGAAATTTGCATGTTCTCCTGTGTTCCTTTTTGTGTGTGTTTCCAAGTATTCAGGTTCCTTTCTCCAGTATAAAGAGATGAAGTCAATTGGTGAATTGTTTATTTCTGTGTATGTGAATGTGTGTGTTATGGCTGCACAATATCGGACGAAATTCACACTGCAATATTTGAAATATTTTGTGATAAATATTGCTATATTCATAAAACAATAATGTGTTAAGTTGGTGACGTTACTGTTAGTTGTGCTGACACAAAGCTGTCCAGACAAATCACATGCTTTTGCTCAATTTCATCTTTATGGAAATTAAAATATATTCTCAAATGCAGATGAATTATATCTTTTGGTTACTAGTTCGTATTTGCTTTTCTCCTCCTTGGTCATTTTTGTAAGATTTCTCTCAGTTGTGCCCCCCTATGAGTGAGTCCGACAGAAAAATGAAAATGATAATGATTGGCGTATGCAAAACTCGTGCAAAATTTTGTACACATACCAGATAATCTTGTTCCTTTTAAATCATTAAAATTGCAAAGCTAGTTTCCTATGACACAGTATAAATGTTTTAGTGTAAGTTATTCATGGCATCAACCATGCTATCGTGGTCCCTGCGATGTGACAGTTGCGTGTGCATAACATGCGACATTGATATTCATATCGCACATCATGCTGTTATGAATAAATAACATGCTTAAAAGCATTTCATTCTACGTAATGTCAAGGAAATAATTTCACCTTTTTATTCTAGATAAAACCTTTTTATTCTAGATAAGATCAAATGCAGTACAGGCATGTGGTGAGCTATGAGCAAGTGTCTGGTATCTTGTTTACTCTACCAATGTCTTCTCCCTTGCTTTTTTCCTGTAGCAAACGTTGCCGCTCGCCAACGGCCCTTCACGCTCCCGACCTGACGACGAGCCGTCTTTCTCTACTTTGGGATTGCTAGGTATAACTTTGGCGTCAGTTGTACTCCTCACGTTTGTCTGTATTCGCCTCCGGCCACATATGAAGAGGCATTTTTAAATCTCAGAATCCAAGTCATTCACGAAGAGAGAGAATCTTTTCCGGTGACACATTCCACATTTCCCCTGCTTTATCGTGCTGTGTTCCATGGGTAGGACTCACTAGGTAGAACTGGTTAGTTTCCCAGGGACATCGATTGAATACAAAAGGTTAAATAAATATTCAATTTCAATCTCAGCCCCCCCCCCCGGGGGTGGGCGGGCCGGGGGTCG
>JAODKF010000030.1:12745573-12765744 GCA_026779585.1 Mormyrus proboscirostris
CACCCCCCCCCCCCCCAGTGATTGACATGCCATTTTTCTTTTATAAAGTCCAAGCCTTGAGAAAGACCCTTTTTCCTATCAGTTAAGGTTTTTTTTGAAGGTGCTGGACTGGCCAACATCATTTTGTTAGAATTAGTAATTCAGATGGTTGTGATCAATATACCACGTACACCAGGAACCTGCTACATACTGTGCAAGCACACTATCCCACCCCAGGGTTTCACATTAACCAAAAAGTTCTTTGTTTTCATTTTTGTCTGAATAACCTTTCAATGTTGTTGACATGTGTTGGTCTAATAAACGTGTACTCTGTAATTCATTATGGGAAAAAATAACAGTTGCCGATGTTACCTGATAATGAGTCAACTGTAGTGCAAATGTAATTTTAAAATAGACCAATTTCACATGGAGATTTTTTTTTTTTTGGAACGTTTCATTTTCAATGGTACTTGTTGCCACCTCCTGATTGGTTTTGGTGATTAAGTATAACAATTCTAAAGTTTTGGTATATTTTGCAGGTTTCACAGTTTGTGTTGCATTGTAATAATTACAAAAAGTCATCCTAATTTAATATAATTGAATTAGCATAAAGGTTTGATTCACTTAAATTATGTAATTTAATGCTGTTAACCTCTGTTTTGAATTTGACTTATGCTTGATTCACTTTTGGAGTTATTCAAAGGTGTTTTCACTTGCACTGATGTTGTCTAGGTTCAGTCAAATGGTAATGCAGGAGATCAGCGATATTGTAATATTGTAGAAACAAATTGTTTAAATGTTCGTAAGTACCGCGAGCTGTGTAGTACTTTAAATAATTTTGGAGCTGATCATTGAACTTATCATTTTTATAATATGCAAGGGTTGGCAGTTACACTATAGCTGAATTTGCAGTATATTAAGTAATCAGGTCTTAGTTATGTAAGACCTTATTACTTGAATCTTATATGAATGAATTTACTCATTTGTCACAGATGAAAATTCTGCAGTTGGTATGATTATAAAGTGATGTTTATAAAGATGCGATGCCAATTAAACTGAGTAGACATTAAAGCACTCTTGCACTGAATACAATGAAAGTTGATGAATTTTGCCATGGAAAAATTACTAGTAAATGAAAATGCTCATCCTTCAAATTACTAGTGAACATAAACCCTCATAGACCCGAAGTAGAAATAGCAGTAAATGAGACCGGATTTGCATTTATTTGTCATACAGCAGATCTTTAAAAATCTTTCCTGCACTCATGTAACTTATTCATAAAGTGCTGGTGTTGGGGGAAAAAATGGAACTGTATCTCCTATCTTGATATTTTTTGGAAATCTATTGGACCTATCAGCTATATAGATCCAGTGAATAAGACTGTCATTTGTTTTATAAATGTGCTCTTTAAAGGTCAAAGAGCAGGGTTAGGATATTGTATTCATTTGAAAGCTTGTATAATTTAATAAATCACTTTTTTTTTACAGCATTGCATTGTTCCTTGATGGTATTTATTTCACTTTAATCGTACAACTAGTTGTGCTTCTCTAGTATTGTATTTATAACTAAAATGAGCTTGCTAGAAAATGTAAGTATAATTTTTATGTGATAATTGATTATTGGTTTTCAGAAGAAACTAGCTAGTGCTGCAGTTCATTAGTAAGTCAATTTCTTAAGGGTGCAGCCAGTGGGAATCTAGTGCATCAGTCCCAGAGGTGGAAAATTCAGGTCCAGAAAGTAAAAATCCAGACCAAGATTTTGTCTCTGACTTGATTATCAGGCACTTCAAAGACATATGAACTGGTCATGCAAAGCTACTTCAAGTAGACTCTAATTAGAGGTACCCAAAGTGTGAGGTGCACCCCCTCCCCCTGGTGGTGTGTGAAGGAGTTGCAGGTGTCTACAAGGGAGGGGGAAAACATCTGTGGGGGGTTTGAGGTGGGGGCAGGCCTATTTCAAAATTGCAAGCTTGGAAATAGCAGAAACAGCAGAGACTCTTTCAATGGCCAAAATTTCCAGGTATTTTAAACTGTGTGCAGGAAAACAGGCACATCCTGGGTGGTGGGAGTTTGGGACAAATGTATTAGCTTTGGGGCAGGGGGCTTGAACACTGTTCTAGAGAGATGAAGGTGGTTGGAGTGCTACTAGAATAAGGAATTACCTGTGCATGTACAACAGTTCATGATCTCAGTGGTAAGTCACCAGAATTCTGCACTATTTATCAAACTTGAATAGCTAAACATGCAGGGGCAGTATAAGTATTTATTTACATGGCTAACATGAGTATGAGGGTATTAATTACTTCTGGAACAAATGCAAGATTTTGTATAGCTGTCCTTATTCTCCCTGGTTTCATATAAGTATTTTTGCTGCTTTGTCAGTAAATGATAGAAAATTTCAAAACGCTGTAATTTGGAAGATTACACTTTTCCTGTACATTCTTAATTTCTGCACAAGTTTCAAGCCATAACTCACTGGGGTAAAATCAGGCAGACACTGTGTGAGACCGTAATACAGTAACCCTTCTGAAACATGTTTGATAACCGGAACATAAAGCGTACTGTCAAACACGTGTGTTTCGGAAATACGAGCCGGACATTGACATGTGCCGATAATGCTGTTTCAGAAGGTTTAGGGACCTGGCAGGCCAACTTCTGGCAGAGATACCGGAAAGGGGACGTAAACATTGGATGGCTCACTGATTTAATGGATTAGAAGAAAGCTGATGAGCAACAGCACATACATTTCAAATGAATACCAAATTGTAAAAACAGCTGGTGTTTTTCGTTTCTGCGAAACACTACGTACAGAAACCATTAGCGAAAAAGCTTATATTAGTAGACATATTCTTTATATTCTTCCTTACCATTATCACCATTATTATTATTATTTTATTATTATTATTATTATTATTATTCCCAGCGATACTGACCGGAATTAGCGGTCCGAATAACCATCATCAACATTATTATTAATAATAATAATAATATAAATAAATAATTTCGATATAAAGGTAGCGACCACCTTCTCTGCTGTCAACAACTGCTGATTCCACCGCACCAGTAACGATTACCTCCAAAGGCCATTTCCCCAGTCACCAGGATACTGGTGAACTTTGAACTGGGGATGCTACCAACCTTCATCGAAGGTATCTAGCTAGTAGCATACTGATGCCTTCCATCATGCTGGAGTATTTTTGCATGTGAATTTTAAATATTTCCTACAGAAGCCTGTTCAGTATAGCTAGTCGCTTACCGTCCGGGCAGGCGGCGCAGGATCACCAGCGGTGACGATTAGCGATGTGACCGAACGTGTTACTCCGAACATACCGATGCTGCTGGCGAAGATGCAGCACGACGGTAGCCGGTGAATTAGGGAAGACGCATAGCAACATTGAATGCATTTTAGTTCTGCAGTAATTCAGAATACGTTTTTTTATAAAGGTTTTGTTATGTTAGCCGTATGCAATACAAGTGGGCCGACGTATGTGTTGTCTGCTAGAAAAACAATTACACCGAAAAATCTACGCATATGAAGGGTGGTTTATGGAGAGCTGCCTGTTGGAACACAGCAAGGTTTTATTATTATTTTGATAATCTTTCTAAGTCTGATGTGTAAATAAGAAGGCGAGCTTGTTTGCATGCTTAATTGGGATCGATTACAGATCATAAAAATACGTTAGAATGTATCACTGCTTCCCAATTAATGCAGGAAATGAACTCCCACGGCAGCATCTCTGCGCTTCATGAAAATGGGAAAGTGAAAATCTGACCTGAAATTAGTTTTGTAGTGTTTATCACGGACTTGCTTTTTGTCGAGCTTGGACCGCGTTTTTGAACTGCAGTTAAGAGCAATAACAGACATTTCGCTACCTCCGACTCAGGATTAAACATGGCAAATCAACCTGTTATTCTCAACGTTTATGACATGGTAAGAAATCTATAACAATGCTGTTTGTATGTTTGGTTATCATTCACATCGATAATACGTTGCATTCGACTGGGATTTTATTTTGAGCATTCAGCTATTTTTAATAGTAATTCACAGTTGTTCAGTTTGACTTTTAATTTATTTATTTTTTTTTACCTATTTTTAATTTCGTCTTAAAATTAAAACGACTTAAAATAATTGTGTGCCACACCAAAGAAAACATTTTTTTTTGCTATTAGGGAATATAATTTAAATCTATCCTACAGCAATATTGATATAATTCCAAAAAAATCCAACATAAACTTAAGGGGAACATAAGCTTTCAAATGTAGTTTTGACTGAGCATGCTGACCTGCTCTAGATCCAATAATTTACTCTCAATGCCATAATTTCGGTTAATTTCTGATAAAAGATAATTATTGTATGTTCTACATGGGGTGATGCAATCCAAATACATTTATTTTTCACTAAACACTGAATATATCCTTTGCCATCCAAGAATGTTTTAATCATTTGAAAACTGCTTATTACTCACTACTAATAATTAGTCACTACTTGAAACATGAAACAACTAAACTATGCAAAATTTGACAGGGTATTCTTGTTCCTTTAAAGTTGTTTCCTTATTAGATATTAATCAAATGCAGATCAAGACGAACGGATTTTTTTCATCAGCAACTGATGTTTAAGATACAGATACTTGATGAAGACAGCGGAGATGCAGCGGTTTTGTTTTACATGCACTATGATATCATAGTAAGGAGGCTTAGTTGTGATTGGCCTGTAACGTCCATCTGAGAGTTATCAGACCTTTAATATGAGCTGCTTATTAAGCTTAAACCAATCCAGTGTCCAGCTGCAATGATTATGATTATTATGCTCTAGAAGAATATAAAGTACAAGATACAATTTTAATATTGCTGTTGGTAAAATATATAGTGTCCTCCTCCTCACGTGTGACCCTGCCCAGGAAAAGTAGATAGATGATGGATGAATGGTTAAATGTGTATGTTTGTGAGAAAAGTATTTTATGGTGTATTATTGCGCAAAGTTTACGCTACAGTAGTGGCCAAGATTGTGGGGGAAAACACCAAGCATCTTTGGCATTATGCTATACAAAATTACTACATGAATATTGGTGGTAATGTTTATGGACAATCGGAGAGTGTTACAAATATCATCAATTGGACGATTAAATAAGTAACTGGAGCAACAGTTGAATAAAGTTCTACAATCTCTAAAAACATGCAAGCGTTTCCACAATTTTGGCCACTAGTGTATTTTAGCCTGTACAGTAACTCCACGTTTAGGAGGGGACTTAATCAGTAAAAGTTTTAAAACTATTTTTAGCACGTGCAAGAAATGTGTCACAATTCGGTGCTTTCAAGAGTAACATTCAACCATCCAGAAAATAGAACCAAATAGACGTGATTGTGCCCATTCACCAGGGGGCAGTGTAAGAAGCTTCTGGTGTATCACCGAGGCTGAAGTGGTTAGAGGTCTCAGCGGTGAAAAGGCCGCAGGGATAGATGAAATGAATCTGGAAATGTTGGATGCCCTGTGTACTATTGGAGCAGCTTGACTGATGCACTTGTACAATGTTGCATAGTAGACAGGGGAAAGTAATATTATACGTATGTATCGAAATAATTGATAATGCAAGTCACATTGGAATCATTCATCTAATGCCCTTTCTTTTCCTTTTTCTTTTTCTTTTTAGCCACATTTATCATCCAGTCTCTAGCCTTGGGGCCAAATGTCTAAAGGACTTTGAGAAAGCCTGTAGATTAGTCCTATATAGAATTTTAACATTTACAATCACAACCCAATTAATAAGCATTTTATTTTTTGACTTGTTAGATTAGATACTGTATATGTAAAGTAGCTCCACATTCTTTAGTTGGTTGGTTGTGGTTGTAAAAATTGTCTCATTTTACATTGTGAACAGTCTCAGGGGTGGTGGAATAAAATCTTTTTTCTAAGGTATGTCATTATATTCTTTATACTACATGTAATACAATTATGTGTTAAAATGGTTTTGAGGCTGGAATCGACTCCCTATGGCAGTTGTTGGTTTCGTGATCATCAACTTCATCTTCATCTTCTTCACACTGCTCCTCATTGTAAGGGTAACCAGGAGACTAGACCTCTATTCCCAACTTGACTGGGAATTTTGAACCTTCCACTGTATCATGGGTCTCCTGAGACTTCCACCCAGTGGGATCTGCCCAGATCAGCTACCCCAGGAGTTGATTGTGGCACCCTTAGCTTTCAAGGTCCTGCCAGATGTCTGAACTCCTTATACTGTCAGAGAGGCCGAGGCTGTCGACCCTGCAGAGAAACCTAATTTTATAGTTTTGCATTTTCTTCTTTTGACAGTAGGTGACATTGGGGTGGTGGGTGGCTCTGTAGGTTAGGACTTTGTGCCTCAGATCAAAAGGCTGCAGGTCCAAATCCCTTGGATGGTATACTTGTTTCACCATGGGGCCCTTGAGCAAGGCCTTTAGCCAAAATTTCTCCAGTGACTGGGTGACTCTGCTCTTTTATCCTATAAATTAGCTATATCTGCTAACTCAGCTCACACTTCCTCACCATGGACCAGCACAGTGCTTGCAAAATCGTAGCCATCAGACTGATTCACCTCTCTTGGTTTTACTCATGAACAAGATCCAGTGATACTTAAGCTTCATTACTAATGACAGGGTCATGGACCCCTCACCTGAAAACAATGATCCACCCTTTTCTGAGAAAGTTTACCATTGCATAAGGTCTTCTTTCTGATACCTTGGAATTGATTTGCTAAGGGAGACATGGAGAGATGTGATCCTCCTAGAGTCAGAATACATACTTTGTTCCCACTTCTTAAAAACATGGCCTACCACCCTTGTTTGGCAATCAAGAGGTGCTTTATCTGGCTTCAGTGCAACTTTGAAGAGGCACATCAACCATGCTACCCTAACAACATCCAATACATTCAACATTTCTGGATAGACCATCTATCCTTGCAGCCTTTCCACTATAGAGGCTACTAACCGCTAGGCCTATGGCAACTTCAGCTGCAGTGATAGACCCTGAAGTTTCCAGCATTTCCTTCTAGTGTGAGCAACATATGCATCGACAGCCTATCCTCCTCCTGTTTGACCTCTGCAACCTTCTCCCATGCGTGAGCTTTTATATCCAAGTCTTCGCTGCAGCTTTTCTGGCTTTTCCATACCTTTCAAAGGTTTCAGAACATCCTGATGCAAGCAGAAAGCTCATCCTCTTCAGTTTAATAGCTTTCATTATGAGTGCTTTCCAGCACTAGGTCCTGTGGTTGGAAGTATTGAGCTGTAAATTACAGTCCATTCAGATTCCCTGTACTGATTCTCACTAGGCACTTTAGATAAGCTATACCAAAGATGTGAGTTGAATCCATCTCACATAGAATCTTCAGCCAAATATTTCCAGCAAACCCTGACTGCTCATCTGGGTTTTCCTGGCTCATCTGGTCTTCTCCACATGTGCCAAGTCGAATTGCTATTAATTGGGCATCAGTTGATAGAGAGTCAAATGACCCAGTAAAACACTGATTTTTTTTAGCCTATAGTGCTCTGGTACCATGTGTGTGATCATCTTTGTGTTGGAACATGGTGCTTGTTATGGATAACATGTGGCTTATAGAGCAGTCCAATTACAGGTCATGACTTGGCTTCAGACTGACACATTCTTCCTAATCACCCTCCTCCATGTATTTCCATCATTCCCCACATTTGTGATGAAGTCTCCCAGTTGGACCACAGGAGATACCCTTTCAGTCACTCTATCCACTGTCTCCAAGAAGGCTGGTTACAGCAGTCACATAGAGAACTATCTTGTACTAGGGAAAGCTCCATAGACCTCAGGCTGGTATTAATGGGTGTCTACACAATTACCTGAGCTCCTTTCTCATGGAAAAGTCCAGAGTATAAGAGATTCCACCCCCAATCAAGAAGTTTGGTTCTAGAGCCCACACCATGTGTGGAGGTAAGGCTAACTTTATATAGCTGATAGATATGCATAGCTGTCTTATAATGTTACTGCTAGCGTAGCTGCACTTATGCAGTTGGCTTCTTATCAGCTGTTTGCTTGTAAGATGCCCCAGTTGTATGTCACGTTGGACTGGTGACTGTCTGATGACAGGCACAGAGGCACAGCCTGCTGCCCATTAGTGCGTATCGTTATTAGAGTCTTTTCAGGTATGATGTTGTTTTTCATGTGACACAGGCGCCCTGATTACATGGAAACTTCATAATGTTCTTGTTGCAATTTCAATGACAAAGCCCAGATTGTGTGCCAGTCCTGAGGGATATGGTGTAACAGTTCATTCCATTAAAAAAAAAAAAAAAAAACGATAAATGTGATATGGCTGGGCAGGGCACATCGAAATAGCTTAAATAGAATAGAAGTTGCCTTTTAACTACACTATGAATCACCCATTCAAGGGTAAAGAGGATTTTGATGTTAAACTACGAAATTCTCTGGGGAAAAAGAACTGAATACTAAGGATTAGCCATTTGGGAAAAGTATTATCATGGGAGAAGCCTGTAACTCTTCTTCTTATCACAATATCATTTAAAGCATTTTATGGGTTTTTGAGTAGCGCGTTTGTAATATAGAGTATAATAAGATCAAGAAGTTTTAGTCTGGACTGTGGTATAATTGTTATGCTTCTTTTATGGAAGATGTTGGTTGCTTCTTGCACGTTGCTTATGTCCTGCATGGACATGCCATTGAGCTCCCTTGCTTTTTTTGTCACATCTTCAGGTGACCCAGTCTGTAATCCTCATTCCCGGTTATGTACCTTGCTTCACTCCTGTCATCCACCGCTAAACTTACTACTGGTTATCCAAAGTCTGTAAGAGTGCCGCAGGACGAGGATTTAAGCAGCTTTTGGTGCTTGCTTGCTGAATTTTTCGCTGCGCCATTATGTTCTTCCGAGTTTTGTCACGTGATTAGTTGTTGGTTCTGAATTCTTCTCTCATCCCGGTTGCCAGGTTGCTGATGTTTCTGGGTTTTGACCTGTTTGCTGTGGTCAGTATGACTGATTATAGTTCTGCATCTGCTGTTTTTGCTCAACTGTATATATAAGCAATACAGTGAGGCTCTTGTGTCTCCCTTCCATGCATTCTTCCCTGTTTTTCTAAGCTCTCAGTTCAGCCCCTTTCCTGCTGTTTACCTTTATTGCCTGCTGTTACGACCTTTACCCCTAGATGGGCTATAACAACATACCATGAGGAATGTGACAGGAATCTGAACTCAATGGTCCTGAGCCATACTTAGCTCTTCTTTTGAATGTGTACAAATGTACTTTTGGGGCAATGTCATTTTTTTCAGGTGTTACTTGTAAGGAGGGGCCATTATGCAGAATGACAATATACCCACCACAATATTATAAAGAGTATAATTTTAATATTGTATTAGTTTTAAAATATCCATCCATCCTTCTATCTTTTAGCTGTCTATTCTGGTCAGGGTCACAAGCTTTTAAAATATAATATTTTTAACTGTCGTCTTAAAAGAAGAAATAGATTATTGAGAGGGTGACATGTTACAGTCTGTTACATTTGAAGTTGTAAGAAAATTAACTTTATATTCTTAGCTATCAGTGTATCAAATGTGGTTAAAAAAATGGCCAGTAATTGAAAATTAAATGAGAACTTGGTATTTTCATTCAAAGCTCATCTGGGACTGAAAGGTGCTGAAGCTTCTCAATCAAAAGGCCTGTTAAGTGGGACAAATAAAAGATAAAAATTCTTCGCAAAAGAAATAAATTATTATGTTTATAAGTCTTGTAATTGCTTCATTTTTAGTCCTAACATTACAAAGCAAAAAAATAATTCAATAGATTTTAAAACAAATTACAAATTTTTATTCAGAACAGGGTGACAGTCAGCCTAGGGCCTGCAGATGCAAGGAAGTACTGGGAAATAAATTCCATGTACACAGAGGTGGAAAGTTCAGGTTCAGGAAGTAAAAATCCAGATTTTGCTTCAACTAACCAGTTGAGGACTCTTTCACTGTGACTCTTTATACTCAGCTGCAAGCGTGTCTGCAGTGGGACGTGGTTTTGTGGTCTGATAAGAACAAGACAGAGATTTTTGGTCAAAGTCTGAAGCGCTATATTTAGAGCAAACGTAACACAGCCCATCCCTCAATTAACACCATCCCTACAGTGAAGTGTAGTGGCGGGAAGATGGTGCTGTGAGGATGCTTTTTATATTCCGGAACTGGCTACTATAGATGAAGCAACATACAGGGAATTATTAAAAAACAAAAACAAAAAAAAACCTGCTTTGGTCAGCAAAAAAGTAAAACTTTCAGCAGGAAAGGCCAAAGCAACAAAGGAATGGTTAAAAACAAAAAGGTGAATGTTCTACAGTGGCCAAAGTACAGAGTTTAATCCTATAGACAGTCTATAGAGTTCTTTGAAAAATTGCAGTAAACAAGTGACAGCCAACAAACCTGAATGACCTAGAACTGCCATGGATAATGGGGGGAGTCATTGCTGAAGGGTATAAAACTTAGAGCTTTTATTGCAGCAAAAGGTAGCTCTACCAACAGGAACAGGTTTGTTGTTTTTAGGGCCGTACTCAACAAGTCAGTCTGGGGCCCCTCACCCACTTAGTGTAGTGACTGTGGCCAAAAGGGGACCCCCAATACGCAAGTGCAAATGTTTAGGTGTTGAATACTTCTGTAAATTTTTCTTTAAAAGCTTTAACTGAAAAATTACTGTGAAATTGAGAAAGAAAAAAAAAACACTGACAAGAAGAATATGTCTATGTATAAATTGTACAGTACTTCAGGCAAATCTGATAACTAAGGGGGGTTGAGTACTTTTGTAAGCTGCTGTATTTGAGGTTATGTAGAGCAGTGTTAAAAGTTACTACCTAATATTTTGTTGAAATATTGTATTTAGTCAAAGATGAATATTAGATTCTTTTTTCTAGTTCTGCTTTTATTTCAATTCTCATGCCTTTGTTAATCTATGGATCTTGTTTTTCTTGTAAGGTTAAGCAATATAATTCAGTTACTGATGTCATACTTCAATGTGGTTGTTAAAAAAATGAAGCATTATGAATTGAAATTTTGTTCATAATAGAAAACACACATTATTAGTTCTCTTCAGAACTTTCTCCCTGTGCATTTTGTATGTCTGGTTGCAGTATTTGCCTTAGAAACACATAATTACCAAAGGGATAGATTTATCTGCCAAACAATTACACTCTTACCATAAGTTAACCATACATTTGTACCGTTAACTAATTGTTTATTGTTAATAATGTCTGATGATAAATCCAAAAATGGTTCATTTGTAACAGATTTTTGTTAAGCTATACTTTTTTGATTTGCTGTGTGTATAGCATGTATATGTATATTAGGGCGGTCAAAATTAACGCATTAATTGTTGCAATTAATTTAAAACATTTAATGTGTTAAAATAAATGAACAAACTGCATTTAGTTGACTTGCTGTGTGCGGGCTGGCCTGTGACATGTTTGCTGTGAAACTCATCCTAGCCTGAGCGGTAGACAAAGAAAGCGGCAACACCTTAGAGGCCCATTGTAGAAAAATGGCAGAGAAAATTCCGGCCAACTTCAGGGTCACGGGGGCGATGAATAGTTCCGAACATTGACATTCACGGCATGGAATCAGGTTCATCTCCATTTCCTACCAAGCACTTAAAGTGAAATACCAGATTTCATAATAACATTTAATGCATTAGCTCTCATTAATATAGTAAGAATGATTAAACCAGGATGTAAAAATGCAGAGTTTTTGAAAAATATAGAGTGGTCTCCTATTTTTTTTCTGTGGCTGAGTGTGTGTGTTTATGTGTGTGTGTGTGTGTGGTTATAGCTTATATAGAAGAACTCTTATATGAGCTACCACATTATTTTCTGTCTCCAATAATAATCTTTTGAAGAATTTGGAAATGTTTGGTTTAATGTCACCTGAAAATTAATTGCCAGATTGGTATTTTCATGAGGTGACCCCATATGACGACATTATGGATGATCAGCTTTCATCTTATGTGCACTACCTGAATCGTGAATACCTGTAAGCACTTGTAATTGTTTCTCTTCTTTCTCTGCAGTATTGGATCAATGAGTATACTTCTACTCTGGGTATAGGAGTCTTCCATTCAGGCATCGAGGTCTACGGTAGAGGTACAATCAAAGGTTTTTCTATGGGGTATATTTTGTTTGTGTTATGTCTCTTACAGTAGCTTTATTTTTCTTGCAGTGTGATGATTTCAGACACACTAACTTTCACCTCTAAATACAGATGCTCCTCACTTTATGATGGGTCGACTTAGTCCTCAGACTTCGCATTTTGATCTGTTCCCCAGGCTGGCAATATGCTGTAAGATACTTTCTAGTGATGCCCGGCATCTGTAGCGACAGCAAGCGTGAAAACATATCAGTGTTTAGCAATGAATGGTGCCGTTTTTTTTTTTTTTTTTCCCCTGTGTTTAACCAAATTTTCCCAAACCCGTCGTAAATGCGCAAGTATGTCATCATATTCAACTTGCGATGAGTCCGTTGGAACTTACCATCCATTGTAAATCGAGGAGTACCTGTACAGTCATTCACCATCTTATTTTTCCTAACTGCTTATCCGGTGCATGGTAATGATGAGAATGAACCTTCCCCAAGAGGCACAGGGCATGAGGCAAGGTATTCCCTGGATGCTAGTTTACTGCAGGCCAAACAATTGGATTGTGGGAAGAATCCAGAGAACCAGGAGGAAGTCTATGTTAACATTAGGGGTATTTGCACACACGGCCATCAGGCCACCCCCAGTATACCTGCATGCAATCCGAATAATACTGTTGGAATGGTCTTAGCAAATAATTCCGAAATATAATCCACACTGCCCCTTTAAAATTCATTGTTTCTTTGTTGCTGTTGATTTTACAAAGTTACTAAAGTTTTCTGCTAATTAAACTGATGAGGCAAATTTCCCAAGGATTACAAAAATGTAACAAACTGGGATATAAATTATATCTTTCTGCTGATTTGCCCCATTTGTCAAGTGCCAGCTCCTGTAACCTTTTATTTGAAATAATCATCTGTAATTTTCAGATACGGACTCATCATTGGGAACTCCAGAAGAGAGCAGTGTTTCCTCTGTAGTCGTCTTAAATTTATCTTTGGAATAATTATCCTGCTGGAAAAACTAGATTCCGCAGTGCTGGGTCCAGAACAAAGTCAGTAAGGGTGCATCTGAAATTAGTGTGGAGCCACGATCCCCACAACCATGTCACGGATTGAAGGTGCCGTGTGTCCTAGGGGCATCTCTCAATCCGGGCCAGAGATTCCATTAACATGACCGTATGCTCAGAAAGCCCCTTCATGCTGCAGTGTACACATTAGGTATTGGAGGCAGCAAGCAATTCCACACAAAACACTCTCCATCTTTGACTGTATGCAGGGTTTTCTTTTGTAATTTTGCCACTTGATTTGCATTGCAAGAAAGCCCTAATTTGTCTTAATCAATCCACAAAACATTTCACCCCCCCCCAAAGGTCTTGGTAAGTTTCAGTCAGACTTTTTTATGTGAATGGGATGATTTTTTTGGCAATTCTGAAAGTCCTCTGAGAATTTTTCGAGTCACTTTTGCTTTCCTTTTGAACCTGAGCGAATGGGAATTAGTTTGTTTGCAGGCTTTTTAATAACATGGACTGTAGAAACATCCATCTGTGAGTTGCTTATCCTGCTCAGTCACAGGGGGCTTCTTTGGTTTAGCCTGAAGAAGCACTGGGGGCACAAAGAAGCACTGGGGGCACAAAGAAGCACTGGGGGCACAAAGCTTAGGTTCACCCTGCATGGCAAGACTGTAAACTGCAAGCAAGAATGCAGAAAGGCGTGTATGTGGTGGTTTTTGGTAAAGCCTTCGAGAAGTTCTGTTTTTTTTTTACACCCAGCTCCAGGGAAGTTGACAGTAGTTTGTTTGCAGATTTAAATAAACTTGTGAACTGTAAGGCAAGAATACCAAAATCTTTGGAGATTTAAAGCTTTGTAAATTTGTAAATGGAAATGATCATATTTGGCCTTTTATTTCGACTTTGTGCATTTAGTTAAGGTCGAGCAAAGCTGACGGTATTGTCTCTAGACCAACTCTAAACCAATCTCATCATTTTTAATTATACGCCACATTAATTCTGTTCTAATTGTATCCAGGCCTTTTGGGTTTTGAAATAAAAATGCAGATTTTCCACGTTTTTTTTTTTATACTGTTTTTACTGTAACAGTATCTATTTTATATTATATCAAAGCCTGCCTCTGCTCTGTTAACATGGAATTCCTCCTGCGCGTATTATGTCGTCAGGCTAATCAGCATCTCTAGGTTGCCTGAAGCTTGTGACCATGTCTATGTATCTACCCATTGATGGACTGGCTTCCTGGGAATTCTCATTATTCTTATACTCTCCTGTATGGGCCTGGGATGGGCTCCGGGCTTTTTGCGAGCCCATGACAGATTCTGTAGGTAATTCACTGTGTCATTCTCAGCGTTAAGGCTGTCGAGAGGGTCCATGTGGTAGGCCGTGGAAAAGAGTATCAGAACAAGGGGTGACAAAGGGAAAAGGGACTGAGGAATGCTATCCTAAGTGTCTTCAGTAAAGCATGTTACTGCGTGCTTACTGTTTTAAAATATTCTTAAAATGTTTAAATTTAATGAATGATTACCCACAGTTTGTGACCTCCAGCTCTGTAGCAATAGTTTGTGCATAAGAGATGACAGCAAAGCTTTTAATTCCAGCTTGCGGCTTCCCAAATGTAGCTTTTACTGCGTGTCATTTTATTTTTTTCACGTCACACAATGTTTTCTCTACACACGCGCGTTCAAAGATCGCCTAATTGTCGTCACGACGGCACCTCCGGGATTCGCACGCGTGCCGCTCCGTCCCCTGCGCAGGAGGGGCGTGTATCTGGTGCGTGACCGCAGACAGCGACCGCCCGGCAAATTTCAGAACCGGTGTTTGGGACAGCCAGCCAGCGGGCTGCAGCAGAGCCCCTCCCACGATGAGCCACGGCCGGAGGCGAGCAATCACACGAGCTGCTGCCACTCCCAGCATCACCCCCCCCCAACCCCCCCCTTAAAAAAGCCTGCGTCGCTGGCTGTAGTCTACCTGCTCCAACTGGAGCGATCCTTCTCCATTTCCTGATTTTTTTTTTTCTGTTGTGGGGTTTACCCCACCTCTTATTTTCTTATAGACTCCCACAGTCCTGCAGCTGGCATGTTTATCCTGTTCTCCTGGGTTATTTCCCTATAAATACAGCAACGGCTGATGCTGTTTAACCCATCCGTGCCTGAGTGCTTTTATTTCGATTGGCCCTGTGACAGCTTTTTAGTAATTTAAAGCTGCTTCTGTGTATTAGGTATTTCAAATGTGTGTAGTTTTAATTTGGAAATTCCTGCTTCCGGTCTCCCACATGATTTAAACTAGTATTTACTGCAGTACACCATATCTGTTCTCCACCACTTTGAAATGAGATGATGATGATGATGATGATGATGATGATGAACTCTTGCTCTTCCATCCTTCAAAACCACCCTCCTTGTCTCAATCCCTCACCTTCCTCTTTAGAGTTTGCATATGGAGGCCATCCGTACCCCTTCAGTGGGATTTTTGAGATTACTCCTGGAAATACTGCTGAGCTTGGAGAAACCTTCAAATTCAAGTGAGTATATCATTCTAATCCTTGGATCTGCAAATCGAGCCACAGTCCTACAGGTTTTAGAAAACCCGTTTACTTCTTTAACAAGGAACGTGACTGCAATAAAGTATATTCAGTAAAATAAATGTTAAGGCTAAAAGTAATGTGTCGTTCAAATCTGAGGGATTTCAGTTGCTAATCCTTGTTTATAACCCAAACACTTTAAATCAGGAAAACTAAATTAAACATTGGGAATATTTATTCATTGTTGCTTACATAATCTGGCTCGGGCAGGAACCACAAACGTGGTTCAGTTTCTTCTCAGTTTACCATCACCATTTATTTACAGAAATACTTACAGTATTTACAGCTAGACACAGACGTGGGAGAGGGCAAACATTCCATCTTTCCATCTCTCCATCTTGCCAAAGTAATAAACAAAACCCAAATACTAACTCCACCAATGACTACTAACCTGCAAATAGGAAAAACAATTATCTGCCCCAACTTCCTTACACCTACCAACAAACACACCCACCAAATGGTAAACTCACACTCTCTCTCTCTCTCTCTCTCTCTCTCGATTTCCTCTATCCACATTTTTGGATGGGCTCCACCTAGTGTTACTTATAACATAAAAAGATATACTGTATATACTGTATGTGCTGTATGTGCACAGACAATGTAACAATAGCAAGTGTCTTATACCAAAATGAATGATATCTTAACAGTATTAAACCTTACTTAATGTATACTGAGAATAAAAAGTTAGTTACAAGGTTCATATACTTGATATTTTTCAGATCATTAGCAGTAAAGGTAAATGTTGCACATGTTGAGTAATGGCATTTTGAAGTTTGATCTAGGAAAAGGACAACCCTGTTTTCAAAACATGAAGTAAACATTTAAAGGCAAAGTATCCCAGATAAATCTCTGTGGATGCTTTGTTTCCTACCCAGTTATGGAAATAATAGGGTTTTCACAAAATAAAAAAATAGATCCTTATATATTAATCGGTTTGCGAACCATTTACTGGTTTTGTACCTGCCCCTAAACCTTTTAACATTCCGTGACCGTGTGGAAGGTCATCCTGGGTGCTCTGGTGTCCATAGTCCAGAAACTTGGGCACTTAGGTGAACTGGTGTATATAATTGACTATAGTGTGTGCTTTTGTGCCCAGTAATGTCTTGGGATTCTATTTCCAACTTTGCACTGGATTAAGTGATTAAGTGAAGTGTTGGATCAACGGATGGATTCTTAAAAAATTAAAACAACAGTTAATTAGATCTCTCATAAATAATCTTGCACTCATCAGTTCTGTTCATTTAACTGCATATGGAATTCTTTAGTATCAAATCCAGCACTTTTAGGTATGTTATGTGATAATTTGGAATTTACAAATATTGTGCCATTCCATAAAATAACCCAATTCTATTTCCTGTAATACAAGCTTAAGTACAAAGGTGAAAAGTTTGTGTTCAGAAAGTACAAATCCAGACCAAGATTTAGTTTCAACCAACCGGTTGAATATACTGTAAAGAGTCACAGTTACAGCGGCCAGCTGGTTGGTTGGAACAAAATCTTGGTCTGGATTTGTACTCTCTGAACCTGAACTTTTCACCTCTGTTTAACTAGTACATGAAAGTGTATTTAATGGATACAGTCCAACTAGAATGTTTAAAGTTTTACTAATAGAAAATTATGAATAAATCATGTGACGTGTTGTTTGCAACAAAGTGTCTGAGGTATATCTGTACCTGCAGAGAGGCCATTGCTTTAGGCACAACTGACTTCACTGAGCATGATATAGACAAGATTATGGAAGAGCTGGGCAAGGAGTTTAAGGGTAACGCCTACCACTTAATGCACAAGAACTGCAACCACTTCTCATCTTCACTTTCTGAGGTTAGTAAAAACTGACAAATCTACTTAATATTAATGCAATATCCTCTTTTGATCGCCCGAGTTTGAGGTCATGGGGACAAATTAATCGGGGAAATTCTGTATAGCTGGGAGATTTTGAAAGGGACGGAGTGAATCAAGTGAAATGCCGTGTTGACTGTTCCGGATGCGTCACATTTTTGGAGATCTGGTGTCATAACCGTGTGTTTCTTTATTTGGTAGTTACTGTGTGGACAAGAAATTCCTCGTTGGGTGAATCGACTGGCCTACTTCAGTTCCTGCATCCCGTTCCTACAAAGCTGCCTACCGAAGGAATGGTTGACTCCAGCTGCCCTTCAAAGCCATATTAGCCTGGGCCTTCATAAAGAGGAGCAGCTAGAGTCTAGCGATGAAGATCTTCCCTCAGCCTCAGGAGCCAGTGTGGCCCCTGGCTCCTCGCACAGCTGCCGCCACACGCGGGTCTGAGGAGCCAGTAACAGTGTTTCTCGGGGTCCGTACTCTCTTGAGAAAAGCTCTTCCGTTTTTAAACCTGAACTGAGTCTCCAGAGGCCCCCATACCTGCATAGGACAAGCAGGATGTATGAACAGCCGAAACAAAGAGGCATGAAAATTGTGACACAGAGACTGCAAATGCATAATTTTTTTTATGCACAACATTTTTTTGACCCTGCAGATAATGAACTTTACAAAACTTTTATTCATATTCTGACAAGTTTCTCAAAAGGTTTAAAAATCAGTGACAGATGGTATAGACAAACCACAGCTCTGTCCGTCTTTATTTTCTCTATCTGAGTTTATTGAAACAAGTGTAGTTTGGTAAAATTATGAGAGTATGTTTACAGTTTCTTGTTTTTGTCAAGACATGCTCATGTGGAGTTTGCATGCTCTCCCTGTCTTTGTGTCAGATTCCCTTGGGTACTCCATCTTCTTCCCGCTCTCAAAAGAAATGTGGTTAGATGAATTGGCGTTTATAACTTGTCCAGATCATGGGAACAACCCTGAAATCTATGATGCAAGTCAATTTCAAGCAAGGTCACATAGCCTTTGCTAAATCCAGTAATGGGGAAATCAGCAGTGTGACACTTATTGCCTTTGTATCTGCATACACTTAAATTGTTACAAGCAGGTTTATCATCCAGAATACATGTTTGGAAACAGTGTTACTCTCAGGTGAAGATACATATTACTCTCATAATCCCAGGCACTACAAAAACCCTTAGAGTCGATGTTAAGCAAATAAGACTGTAAAACTATACCAAAATAGTCCTCCAGTATTTTAACTTAACTGAAATTTAAACCATAATTATTTTTATTAATGTATTTATTTCTTTTTAATGTTTCAATGGAAATGTTGAGTCTAATCTTTTATGATAATTTATTTGTGATGCCATTAATGTATTTTCCTTTTGTACTGTACAGTTTAAAATAGATTGATATACACCTTACTGGTTTAGAAGACCACCAACAATTTTAGAAAATATACTAATTAAAAACATGCAAACAATAATCCTGTGGGTTGGAAAATGAATGAATGAATGCTTTTCAATATCAACAGAATTAACAGTTCACACACAACATTCTATCTAAGAAGAATGGCTATGTTTGTTTCTTTCATTGTAATAAAAAATTATTTTCCATCCTGCTACTCTTGTCACGATCACCCTAAGGCCTTGGGTGACATGACAGATTCTTATTCCCATTTTAAATCAAACATTTTTAAGTAATATGGTTAATGCATCGCTTTGTAATACTTTAAATTGGGCAGAAGAAAAACCTTAGCTCTTCCATAGATATTTTTCATTGCAGAGATTATCCTGCATTATCTTGAAAATGAGCAGTGTTTGGATCCCACAGCACCATCTTAAAATATGTAGATCTATCATCATAAAGGATTTCTATGGTGAATGCCAATGTTTACTGACAGCCATTTGAGTTGAGATTATATTTACATAGCAGACCGTTTTGCTGAAGTAATGTAAAAGCGAGAAAAGCTCGGGGGTCAGGGCACATGCTCAGCTAGCATCCAGCAATCTCTTAAGGTGAGATACACAGGCCGACTTTTTGAACAATGCTGCCTGGCACTGTTGCTAAGCAACGATGCTCAGGCACTTTGCCATCAAGAATGGGCAACAAATTTCAGTTTGGGCCATTTTGATCTCAGTGTGCAGCTTTTTGAGATTTTCCAATCAGAATGTTAACTGCATCATGTGACCGACTCGGAGCTTCAGTGTCCATCTTTCCAGTGTCAGTCTTCCTGACAATAGATCTGCTCTTCTCTCATTGGTTGATGCTTACGGCCCGTTGCCTTGATTAGTTGCCTTATGTCTCATCTGGTTGCCCGTTTCTGGCAACATTGCTCAAATAGATACTCATGTATAATCACCTTTACTCTGCTGGTGGCAGGATACAAACTTGTGACCAGACATGGAACATACACATATCCATAACTCACTAAAGCCAAGAGCATAACTTTGAGTTGAGCATTGGGGACTTGTTCTGTAATTGCAAATTCCTTAAATAATGCCTTGAATGCACTCACAAAAGTTCAAATTTGTTAGTTGATGGATGCAAAAGATTTATGAAAAATTGTCTATAAACACTGTTTATGTCATGATCCGCTCCGTCCGATCCTCCCGTGTGCCACGCCCCCTCATTCCCCACGTGTATTTCCCCGATTGT
>JAODKF010000030.1:12766808-12790895 GCA_026779585.1 Mormyrus proboscirostris
ATATATATATATGTATGTGTGTGTGTACACACACACACATATATATATATATATAAACACACATATACACCCATGTTTGCAATTATATGTTTGTGGTGACCTGAAAAATGGTCCCCACAACGTCAAAATAAGTTTTTATCATATATAGACACACACAAACATGTATGTATATAGCATTTTGGAAAAATTAAAAACTTCTTCAAAATGTATAAATATTTAAGTAGATTTTTTTCTCTCCAGTACTGTTTCCAGAAATGGGGAAATATGGATGGTAGTCGTGCGTTTCTTCAGTAGTCTACGCTTTAAAAATTCCTCAGTTCCGCTGTTAATTCTCCCGTCTCACACTATTGGTTACGTCATTTGTCATTCACTCTATATTCGCCAGAACGCTGGCAGCATAAAGCGGCTACATTTCCGCGCTCCTGCGAGTAGCTGATCGCCATTTGTACACATCGTGTAAAGACGCCATTTTGCAGCGAACCAGGGGCGATTTAAAAAGAAGAGGTGGGTGAAAATAAATAGCGTTTTAATTTATTGTTATTCGGTGTAACGTGGTTTACAAATTTAGGAAGTCTTACACTGCACATTACGCCTTTCACTAACCGCCTGAAAATTAGGTCGAGGATATTGTACACTTCGTAGTAAACAAACTGCTTGTTAAATGCCTTGTTGTCTTAGCCCGAGTTTCGATCGATCGTAGGTATTTGGATTTAAAATAAAACCATAGTGTCATCGTATTACTTGTCTGGACTAGCGTAGCATTTAATTTAATATAAAATTATACTGTAAAGAATACATCTTGGTTGTGCATTTTCGTATGAGGCCTACGTAGATTGTTAGCAAAAGTAGTTTTTGCTAAATTTATAGCGCTTCAATGTCATACTACTACGTGTGAATTTTCTTATGTTTTCAGAATGGTTTTTTAAAAAAGTGAAACGGACACAACGGGTACGAGGAAGTCCCTAATTGAATCTTCGTTATTGATGGTTCTTTAGTTGCACGACGGTTTTTTTTTTTAGCTGCATAAATGTCGTCGTCGAGTAAGCCTCTCGGCCAAATGCCGTGTAGCAACAGATTTTTACCAACATTGTACAAGAGACTACATTTGTTATAGCTATTATATTAAGGCTTATGGTTCAGCGCTGATCTGAGGACAGTGTTTCGGCTTTGTAGGGGGTGGTTCGTAAGCTTCGGATGACTGGGCCGCAATGTCCTCCGCTGGTAATGTGTAACGTGTTTTATTAACTGTGGGCAAAACGAAAGTTGACTTGCACGGAAGCTGAATTTCACATTTCGGAGTGAAGCTGGTTAATGAATGGTACAGATTCGTCCTTTGTATTCAAATGTGACGATTTCGGAAGTTCTCTCTTGCTTTGTATCTGTAATAGCAGCCAAAGTATATCCTTTGTTTCGAAACGGACCACCACATGGTTAAAGTAACGACTAGATTTAGTCTCTAGCAAACCAAGTAGTGAATGATAGTAGAAGGCAATGTGTTCCTCATATGCTCAAGTCTTGATAAATTAGATATTTTATGTGTTCATATTATAAATGAGTACTGTTTTATATAGGAAGTGTTTCGTTTCCGCATATTCTACTATTATACTATTACGTGGGTTATCAGGCATAGGTGAGAGCAAAGCTCGGAGGTCAGCGTTTAGTCATTTATTTGGAGCCTCGGAGCATTTTTCGGGGTTAAGGGCCTTGCTCAGGATCACTCTGCCAGCCACTTTTCATGTGATGCACATGTGTGATTCTTAAAATGCAAGCGCGTATGTTTTCTTTCTTTCCCTTAGCATTTTTCTTGTAATTCAGTTTCCAGTGTGCACCTAGTAAAATGTGGTGATGAATTAAGTTTTCTTCTCTTATTGCTTGGCATGGCCGAATAAGGGGAAATATTTCATTATAGGGAACCAACTACAGCCTCGACAGATATGTGGTTTATCAGTGCTACGTTTAAGTCTGTATGACTTTGTAAGCTTTTAGATTTTGACACGCAATCCCTTGTTCAGGTCATATGGTTGCTGAAAATTTAACTTTTAATTAGGAAGTGAGAAGCTCTTAAGACTGTGTGACAGTTTATATTCTGAAATGAGTTAAAATGTTCCACCATTAATATGTCAGTTATAAAAATGTATTTTTACAGTAAGGCAGTGGCGTGTGTTCTCTGCAAATAATACTTGGTTTGCTCAAGTATCAACATTGTTTGCTTATTGGAAAAAATTAAACACACACTTTGCTTTTAGCTATTTAGCTACTGGTCTGTTTGTTCTGGGTACATGTGAAATGATTAGACACCGATTTTTGCAATTTTCTTGATTTCATATTTTTGTTTGCAAGTGTGACCTGCCGATTCTCATTTTCTTTCTAAAGAACTATCACTGACATCATATACAAACCAAAATCAACTTTTCAATGCAAATTTTGTAATAAAACGAATTGTTAAACTTCCTCCAAACTGCATTGTTACAGGATCTTCTCTGTCAAACAAGTCTCAAAATAAAGTGCTCTGATTTGGAAAGGGGTACAAATAACAATGAACTGAATGAGTTGTATACCCAACTTTCTGATGTTTTTCGTTACCAGACAAGAGCAGGTTTCTTGTTTAATTTTCCAGTACGTTTTTAAATTCATCAGATAACGCAACATTGTCTTATTTCTCTTGTTTTGCCAGTCTTAAAAAACAAACTCATAGGTTACAATCCTAAAATTCCATAAAATTGAAGTGTACTATTCTCTTCCAAATAATAGGTGCGGGGTAATGCTACTTATACTAACATTGCATGTCATGCACATACAATTCTTACATCTTTTACATCAGTTTTTCAATTTTAATGATTATTTTTATTTTAATGATGATTTTAATGATTTATAGATTATTCCTTTCAAGATTGTTTAATTTTACCTCGGTTTCACCACATTTTCATGGTTTATTTTGGCTTTGTGTTGTCTTCACTCACGCTAAACTTCCATGCTAACGACAAGTTAGCGCTTGGCTGTGAGCATGCACCGCTGTCTGTATGACGTGTGGTGCATATGTAAAACGGACTGGTCTGCTATTGGAAATACATGAGACTGACCGGATTTGTGATCCAGGCTGAGCACGCTGAAAATTGTCTGATTCCGGTCACTGGCCAGTTGATCGGTGTATCGCTAGAATCAAATCATTACAAAGTAGGACACTTTATTTGGGCGTTATACATTTATTATGAATGATTATCATGTGGAGGATTAAAAAAATAAAAAAAATCTCTTCTCTGTCAATATATTTTAACCAAGAAATATATTTTTGGTGCTTTTCATGTTGATCTTTCCTGTTTGGCTCAGTTTAATTCTTGATTAGAATTGACAAACCAGGTAACAATTTCTCTGCTGTTTTTGTCTTTGCGTAACCCCCCCCACCCCCCCCAGACAATGAGTGGATGTCGTGTTTTCATTGGTCGCCTGAGCCCTCATGCACGAGAAAGGGATGTGGAAAAGTTTTTCAAGGGCTATGGACGGATAAGGGAGATCAACCTGAAGAATGGGTTTGGCTTTGTGGTAAGACCTTCAAACAGTGTGTTTGCATGGCGCTTGATAAATCTACAGTCTTCTGAAAATTACAGACTGACCCAGTCAGTGGTTGGTAACAGCATATCTCTTGATCAGTAATAATTGCAAAAATATATAACACAGCTAATGCAGTTGGATAGTTTATAATTCGTATGAACACTTAAATGCATCTAGCTTTTGAAAATCCCATTTAATAAGTCCATCTATCATTTGTAATAGACTACTGTTTATAATAGACTAGGAATAACATGTTGCTAGATTAGTTTGCCAGTAGCATCACTGGGATAATGAACAGAAGTCTTCTGTCTTCACTTTTAATGTGTAAGATATTCAGAAATATTCTGGCAGCTAGCATTGTAGCTGTTAAGCACTTTAGGCACTTTTTATTGCTGACACTTTGTCTCATATTCTCACTAGTGGTTCTAGAGTCTCTTTCTGACTTGTAATGTGATTGGCTGTTGCCCTGCTGGAATCGGGTTTATTTTCGTGTACAGCTTCTAGCAAATTTAATATTGGAAATGCTGAAACGAATGAAATACCACAATTGTTTCTCTGTGTCTCTGACTCCTATGTTTTTTTTCTTCAATGACAACTTTGAATTTTTACTTTTTTCTTTTTTTTTCCCCATTGCTAGCCATTTATTATAAAGACCTGAGCCTTTTGCGAGGTGCTGATTATATTTTTGCTGTATTTTAGGAGTTTGATGATCACCGAGATGCTGACGATGCTGTATATGAGCTGAATGGGAAAGAGCTTTGCAGTGAAAGGTAACATCATCGATCTAGCAGTGTGAAATTAGTCGAGTTTCACATGTTTGACATGAGTACTAAATTGTTAGAAAAAGTTTTAGAATATTTTCTGTGGTTCCTTCTGAAACTGTACTTTTCTAAAGTATCGTTCATTTTTTGTAAGACTGTTTTTACAAATGTAATCCTATAAATTAAACTTGACTATTGGCTTGGATCCACTTCTGTGGTTGTGTACCTGCAGAGTGACCATTGAACATGCGCGGTCCCGCCGAGGAAGGGGCGGTGGCGGAGTTGGAGCTGGGTTCGGCCGGTTCTCTCCACGGTTTGGTAGTTACCGCCAACCTCGCAGCAGTGGTTCCAGGTAATGGCACCTCATTAATGAACTGCTAAATAACGTAGTTCTTGGATTTAATAGGTTTTGTGAGATTAAGAATATGCAGAAAAATGATATAACAGTATTAAAAAATGAGCAACAAATACTTCTCTAAATGTACATACAGGTTCTGATCACTGATTACTGCGCTTGCGATTTGAATGAAATGCCGCCTTAGCGCACATTTGATTCCAGTTGCCATCTTGTCATTTAAGTGAACTTCGCTAGAGTCCTATGTTGCAGCTTTATATAACAAAACAGGAAAACATTTTTAATTTGTATCTTAAGTACTGAATGCTTGTAGTTCACTCCATAAGTTTAAATGCAAATCTATTTGATCATAACATTTTGTTTGCATAAGCGAAATAGATGTGCGACACACAAAATGTATGGTTCAGTGTAATTTCACTGCAGCATGGATCCCCAATGTTTAGTTTGGATTCATTCGCCCACTCCCACCCCAATAAATAGTATAAATTGTGTTTAAGTTGCGTCCTCCCAATATCAAACTCTCATGCCAGGGCTCCTGTGCCCCGGGGATACAACTTGCTTGGGCAGTTTCTGCCTTGCGCCAGTCATACGCACTCTTGGATATCATCGCCTCATGAATTATTGTGTTGGGTGTATTTCCGAACTCCGATATGTTTCAGGCATAAGAGCCAACAGGCGTTCTTGATCTTAACTACACTCTCGTGCTGGTGTAATTAATTGGGAAACAAAAATGTTCTCAAACTGCCAATTTATGACACTGGAACCACCTTGGCCACGATTTAGCGTAATATTTACCTTGTTGAACTTCTACTTGTGAATTTAAGTTCCGCCCTTGTCACGTTTGTTTCATTGGGCATACCAAATGATACGCAATGAATACATGCACCATAGCAGCCCTAACAAACTATAACATCTTGCACATGTGTTTGATCCTCTGTGAACTCCTTCCTTAGATATGGCCCACCTGTACGCACAGAACACAGACTCCTTGTCGAGAATCTCTCATCTCGGATCAGCTGGCAGGTGAGGGAACATTTTCCATTTGTTTAACAACAAATCTGTTTGAACAGAATCTATTTAATGACATGCCGTAGTTTTTTATATAAAGCAGCTTTCGTTAATGACATGAATGTCAGTTATGGTAAGGGTTTTTTTTTTTTCTTTTCATTTTTGACACATGGAATCAGTAAACCTATGAAGTCGGATGGATTACATTAATAGAATGATCAGTTGGCAGAGCAATTTTAATCTTGTATTTAATCTTTACATCTTTGATTATGCACAAAGGTTAATCTAACCAAGTACATCTTAAACCTTCTGTTTTTTTAACAGCTGCTCTTGTCTGGTTTCTCTTGTTATGGAGTTGCATGCACGGCCCCCCTTCCCATGCTGGGACCCATGTATCGACTGGGCAGGGGAGGTGTCTGATGTGCATAGCGCCTTCTGCTGGTTGTACCCTGAATAGTGTCCATGTGGTGCCTCTCCCTACACACAGTTGCCGGTGGTCTATATCTTGGCTGGGCCCCATAGCGGGTGAAAGAGGTCTAGCGCAGGATAGCCTTAGGAGGAATGTAGCCACAGTCTGGAGGGTCTGTGGTCTGGCATCCCCGCCTGCAGTTCCCCCCGTCCAACCACGTCCACGCGCTCTCCTGTTTGGGTCTTTTTCTGTTGCTGGCGATGGGGATGTTGACAGCTGGGTGCGTCCCTCCTACTTGCTGTCTGGTTCCGTACTTGTGGAGGTTGGATTCCGAGACAAGGCTACGGTCATTTCTCAAGGGCTTAACACTGCATTGGTTCCGATTTGCTATTTGGACAAGTGGCTGTTTGCTAATGTCTTCCTGGGTATGGAACGGTAAGTAGCCCATAACTCACATGATTGAGTTTTGTTATACCGATGGGGGGAGGGTATAAACCTAGAATGGGGAATGGATTGCTTGTTAAATGGATAATACTATAGTTGGCAAAAAAAAAATGCAAATTCTCAGCAGGTAATTGAGATTAGTCAAGTGCAAGACAAATGCTTGCATGAAGCTCTAAGTTAGGCTCTGAAGGTTAGATGAAATTTTATTGAACTAAATTCATTTGGAAAAATAGCATTTCTTCATTCCTTTTGCATCCCCTGTCCCTTATGAACCTATATTTGGATTTATTTTAACACTCAACTTGTATTTAATCTCCAAATTTTGAAGTTGGACTAAATAGGTAAAACATGAGTAATTCTCAGTGGTGTATCGTCTTTCTCATAACATTAACTGCTTTGCTCCCCCTGCTTGTTAACCCGGCAGCCTGGGGAGGTTTCAGTAACTGCCTCATTTCGTTACTTTCCTGGACTTCAGAAGTAGGGTTGTTGCATATGTATTTGTGTATGTGCTGCCTCATTTCATTTTTAAGGTGGATTTTCTAATTTTAAATGTACTTCTTGGTTATAGAAGGTGTTGATTTTTGTTTGTATCATTCAATCTTAATAATTTTAATTTATGGCGCAGGACCTGAAAGATTTGATGAGGAAAGTTGGAGAGGTTACGTTTGTGGACGCTCACAGAACCAACAAAAATGAAGGGTAAGTGAACACTAGATATTTTGTGGAGGGCAATCTGACTGTGTATTAGCTGTAATATTGTGTAATACAAGTAGAGCTGGTTAACTTCCAGGATCTGCTCAAGTCTGGCTGGTGTCGGTACCTTTTCCCTATGTGCTTTTCTGTCCACCCAGGGTGGTTGAGTTTGCGTCTCACAGCGATATGAAGAATGCTATTGATAAACTAGATGGAACGGAACTGAACGGACGCAAACTGAAGCTCTCTGAGGATCGCAAGAGAAAGTGTGTATCTTTAAATTTCCGTCATGCATTATATCATGATGTAATCTTGCTAGTTATCGACAACCAGTTTATTTTTTATAGATGACTGGCCAAAATATATCATGGGAGGAATTTTGTTCATTATCTTTTTTTTTTTCTTTTTTCCCCCCTTTCCCTCTCGTTCTTCATCCTCCTCTTCTCTTATCAAAGTAGGAGTCGCTCTCGGTCCCGCAGCTATTCCCGCTCCAGAAGCCGCTCCCTGTCCCGATCACGGTCCAAGTCACTGAGCCAAAGCCGGAGCCATAATCATTCCCGATCACGTTCCCGCTCTTTGACCCGCACTCCAGAGAAGAATTCTAGCCGCGCAGCGCCACGCTCCCTGTCCCGCTCTAGGTCTCGCTCTTGCTCTCCACCCCCACAGAGGAAGAAGTCTCAATCCCGCTCGCCCTCTCAGACCCAGCAGTAAAGCTAGAGTGAGGAAGACCGTTCTGTGTCTTCTGCAGCAATCCTCAAACATGCTGCTGCTGTCTGTCGATGAGTGACTGTGACCTGATGCGCCCACGTTTCTCTTCATTCTCGATTAGCAGTGGTGTTCTGTCTGCTAGCATGTGACTGCACCATTGAAGTCTGCAATTTTTTTTTTGTTTCTTTTAAATTTATCTGTAACCCAAGTAAGCAACATTCTCCCTTAGATTGATGGTAATACTTTGAAATAAGACTTTTTCTATTTTCTCATCTTCGGGGGCCGTTATGGTCAACTATATGAATTATTTACCTTCATGCGTTGTACCCAAATGACTCGCCTGTCCCCCCCCTCATAATTACCTTATTTGTGTGTTTTGAAAAAATTTGCTATTAATATTGTTGTATATGCAGGTGAGAAATAAATGTAAATGTACCCACTGTAGGCTTGGCTATTTTAATAGTATATTTATTTTAGTCCATGATAGTACTCGATTCTCCTTGCAAATTGGCTGTTTTAAGTTTCTGCTATTGGCCAAACTGGAAATTTAAGATATGAAGGTAATTATGCATCCCATTCATTTTAAGACTGTTTAATTGCCCTTTATTCCCACGATGAGACCTCCACCATAAGGTAATTGTAATTGGTAATTCGGTTGGTCAGTGTTTGCCTGTAGTTGTACCAGGTGAACTACGCCAAATGGACACGCTCTAATTTCAGCATTGTTTTGGTTTAATTTCAGTTGGTTAATCAGACATTAAAGTTGTGTGGGGGGAGCTACATTTTCAAGGTACTGTGCACCAAATAAAGAACTATCTGCTTTGTCACGCTTTTCTGATACCTTTTGTTTGCTTAGCTGACATTTTGCGGTTGTTTCAAAGGAAAAAAAAAAAAAAGTTATTGCCCCTGGACTTTAATTCCATACTGTAAATCGGCACCTGGTAACTTGTTTTTACAAATTTGGAGATTTTGTTCGGTGTTTTGTAAACTCATATTTTTTTTTTTTATTTAAACTGTTTATCATTTAGTTGTATCTCCGCTATTGATCCTCAAATACTGCAACAGTAGTGTGTGTAACGTTTTGGCTTTCCAGTAGATGGTGCTATACACATTAAATAAAACGTCTGGAACTAGTGATTGTGCGTGGCAACCTCTGGAATCATCCCGTACCAAAAAATATGCACGTGATAAATATGGATTATTTTCCAAGCCGAACCACAGAAGAGACTGAAGGGCGGCCGCTCCTATAAATACAACCGGTCCCTAATAGCCATCCCAATCAAAATTCATGCAGGCGTCGCTGCATATACAGCCGCAATTCTTTTCTTGGTCATCTAGTCAGCAAGACTATTCAAAATTGAAACCGAAAAACACTAATAGTATTCCGAGATTTAAAAACTGATTAAAGGGTACTGGCGAGCAGCTGCCTTAATTACGATCAACTGAAACGAATGTCATTGACAATTAAACATGATATACTTAAATCAGGGTTGTGACTACTTAAACCGGTTTCTATAGAAAGGTTGACCACAAACGTGGGTTTACTAAAGCGAGCGTGAAACATTTTGCTCAGTTGGGACCTTATTGATTCAGTTAATTTTGTACTTCAAAGGGATTGATTGGTATCTAAATCGCTCCAAGTATATCTGTCTGTGCTAGACATATGTGCTGAACTGGCTATCTGTCCAGGGTGTATCCTGCCTCCTGCCATGTGATTCCTAGGATAAGCTGGAGCGTCACCGCGGCCCTGCACAGGACGATATGTACTGTTGGTCCTTGAAAACAGAAAAGAGTGTCCTTTCGTTTATGATAGTTGAAACATTGAGAACAGAATGATTTGGGTCTTAGTATAACCTAGCTATTTTTGTATAATTATGATCTAACAAATAAAATGCTTGACGTCAAGTAGCAACACTTCCATAACATAACACACAACAAACACGTATAAACGTCGCAATCCCTAGTATAGTTTATTTAATCTTTACCATAAATAGTTTTTTTTAAAAAAATACCGCAGTGGATATGGTCGACACATGCGTAAATGTTACATACTGTAATTTATATGCAATAGGATTTTCTATACATATTTCAGTGCAAGCAAGCATAAAGAGGCAAATATTTAAGCGTTAACCGCAGACAAAACGAAAGGAGAAAATGATATGGGATTTGCGGTGTTTCTAGTCAGTAGTTGCAGTGACGTTATTTCCTGCCGCTGCTGGTGAGTGTGCGGTACTGCAGGCTCCTGGAACCTAAAGGATCCGACATGGAAACGACCAGGGAGATGTGAACGTGTTGTCATGCTATGTGCATTAAACTGTAGCCTACCAACAAATCGTAATAACAGCTATTGTGCGTTCTCATTAAAGACACATTTAAGTCACTGTATATTTTCCTCATATTTTTTCATATAACACCGCTGTTGGTAAAGCTTTGATATCCTGCACCATGGCGGAGAGAAGTGGCCGGCTTAGCTTTCCCGGGAGCGGGGCGCTCAACAGACCCGTACCGATGAACCTGTTCGCCACTTGGGAAATAGATGGCTCATCACCAAATTGTATTCCAAGGTAATGCGCGTTTCTTTACTCGTAATGAACAGTTTTCGTGCTTGTAGCATGTGTGTGTTTACAGTGTGGCATCGTTTTCTGAAGTGTGCCAGCACTTGTCTTTTCCTATGTGGACAGATGACCACTTTGCAAGCCTGGAAGCCTGCTGAGATACAGGCAGCGGAATGTAGATCGCAGTGTGAACGTTACCGCATGGGGACTGTGGCAAAATGCATGTTTACATAGGTACTTCGCAGATACTCAGAATGTGGCTTGTTATGGGTTTAATAATACATGTTAATCTATAAAACTATTTACTCACTTTTGTCTGACGGCAGAGTTATCTAAATCGTGTACCTGCCTATAACCGATATTTATTTCCTTGTGATTCTAGTTTTTTTGCGTTGTTTTGGAAACTAGTCTGTTTAAACACGCGGAGTGTTTTTGAATTTCGCCAGGAGAGAGTATTCTGTACATTATATTTATATAGATCTTAAATAATTCGTGTCTTTTCAAAAGTTAACCCCGATAACCTGATTATTATGGCAACATGTTAGAATACTTTACGTCATAGTTAGATAAAAATGCATGTTCTGTTTAATCCGCCCAGGTAAGTCACATATGGGTCAGACTGTGGGTCGATTCTCCCACCAACCTGTCAGAGTTACTTCTTGCCCTAATGACTCAGCAGTACAGTATGGTGATCTTTACAAATAAACGATTGCTTTCATGGACACTAATTTGTGTGTAATAAATTTAAAATACACTGTTTATATTTTAGAGGTTACAATGAAACATTTTAAATTGTTACTGAAACTGCTAAAGAGTAGAGCATATATATCGTAAAGCAGTGTGCTGCGCTTTAACGTTTAACTTGAAACCAAACTTTCCTCTTTTAGACGAATTTTGCTAGTTCTTAGGCGTGCGCACAATTAAGGCAATTAGTTAATTATGTGTTTAATACTGTGCTCGGAGTAGAGAGCGCGTCGTTGAGCGCGAATGGACTCACTTTTTGCACAATGGCCGTATAATAAACAAAACGTTGTTTGATGCAAATAATTTATTGCCTGTTTAAATCTGACATAATTTGTCATTAATGTATATTCATTACGCTGAATGTTTATAGACACATCAGTACCTACTGATCATACTAAATAGACACATCTGAACTTATGTGTAACATGGAAATGTTCAACCCCGCACGACACTTCACGGGAAACCCGTTGGTATAAAATTCACATACAGGCACTGCAGTGCTATTTCAAATAGTTGAATTTGCCAAAATAGTAACTGTGTATAATTTTGCTTATAAATATAATCGTCGTGCAAAATAATTTTGTTGTAACTTTGAGTGTTTCTGAAATAGAATGTACCACTGTATCATAAATGTAATTATCAGCTTCACTGGGTACTATTCTTCTATGGTACAGTGGTTACCTATTATATTATAGGCAAATGTTTTGAAGCAGCCTGATTATATTTGAGTGCTGCAGGAACAATTTTAAAGAACACTCTTTAGAATTTGTGCTTTAGCCTTTGGGCACTTGCAACAGTCTTTACGGCTGCACTGGTAACTTAGAAATCTGATTTCTGGAAGCATAGGTGTGTTGCATTTATCTTCAAATGCTCTGGTAGGATCTTCCAGCTCAATGGCGGGCGTTCATGTGTTGTCAGATATAACAGATTTGTTTTATGAGTAATGTAGTAGGAACTGTTCACACTAGTTTTTTTTTGTTTTTTTTTTTTCCATTGGCTCTAAATGTTGTTCTGTTACATCCCTGCACAAAGGAAGGGTCTATTGTTGATGAAATAAAACAGATTTTTTTTTTTTTTTTTTACTCAGACAATGTATAAAAATGTGGATAATGCTCCTAGATCTATTGGCTATTCTTTATTTGACGAGTGATTATTCCTATTTCCTGCAGGTGACTGTATTACTTTGTAGGTTCTACAAGGGGGGGGGCTTCCCCTCAATAAAGTTCATAGGCTTGGGGCGGGGGGGTGCCTCTACATTTTATATGATCATTGGCACTTTCAATCACTCAGACAAAATCAGACACCCCCAATATCGACCCCAATCTGATCTTTTAATAAATATTTAAATATGTTTACACATGCAGTAGGTGTTGGTGTGTTATTGGCCTGAGTGAGTCTCTCAGTTTCTCAGCATTCTATCTTACGGTGTTTCTACGAGTGCCCAGTTAGATTTGCTGTAATTAACGACACCTCCTCGTCAGAGGGTGACATTGCAGGCATTGCAGGTAGCTGCTGGGCCACTTTGGAGTTTCCAATTTAAAGGATTTCCACATGGCTGCGATCTCAATAGCAGTTTCTAGGCATATGCCTCAGGCTTTACTGCAGCGTGTGACTGCTGACGGACGAAAATGAGGCGGACACGGAAAATGAAATAGATCGGGCCGCGGTGGCCGGAACCGATCGAGTAAAAAAAAATGCCGGGATAGGCCCCAATTCTCATCTTCGATATCAGCTCGGGCCATCGCCAGTATATACCACAGTCAGCTACCATCTCATAACCTTTTGTTCGTTCATATACATTAGTAGCATAAGCAGATTGCCTGACTAATTAACTTTATCTGCACTGGTTCTGAAAGTCTTTTTTCCAAGACATTTAAGAATGATGAGCCTGTAGCTCAGCGGATCCTTGTATTGCTTTCCCATCCTTAGATCCAGCCTTTCACTGTACCTCACCCTCCTCTGGGTTGGGACAAAGTGGCCAAATTTCGGGTCTGTGCCTTTCACACTGTGTATTACTGCCAACAGCAGGGTTTTAGCAATGCAGATAATTCCACATTGTTTCACACAGCTGCACCTACTGACGATAAGGCTGTTCAGTGTTGTCTTCAAGCCCTCCGACAAACTCCTGGAAACTGCATATATGGTACATGAGGAAATAAAGGACAGGCCCTTATCAGTTTCCTTTTATGTAATTGAGCCCTTCTGTGATGTTAATGGGCTTCTACCTGTGTACAGCGAGGGACCTGAGTCTGATTTCCTCTTCCTCACTTGTTAAAACCCAATCTTTTTCTGTAAACAGGCCACTAGCTTCCTTTAGCACATTATTTGCACCGATCAGAGGAATCTGAAATGCGTACGAGACAGAATTTTAAGTTCATCTGTGCTCCTCAACTTGGTAAGCAATTGCACTTTGCTGTTGCCTTGACTTGAGATGGCGTAAAACCCCGACAGTTTCATTTTGAGGAATATGTGTCTTCTGTGTTTCTCATATGAACAAAAATGAAATCCTTAGTTTACTGAATCCCACAGTTGTAATAGTGTTGGTAAATTCTGTCATAATCCTGTTATTACTGAGGCTTGCCCAATGGACCCTATTTACAGAGATGTGAAGGTACTTATTACAAACCTTTTCATTCACCTTTGATTGATTACAGGTACTCCATTGTATATAAATAGTCTCAGGCCAGATCCCAGTGCCAGACCATGATGCCTGCTTTGTTGTCTACTGAGCCATATATAATAAAGTCATGACCAGGCTTGATTGCTTATTTCTCCAGTGAGAAGGGTTCTGGCATCTTTTAAATAAAACTTTTGTAAAAATTTGCAGCCATAGTCGTCTTGATTCTTTTGCTCTCTGTTGGCTAGTCAAGGGCTCCGAATGTTTCGCCTTTGAAATAGGCCTGGTATTCCGCAATAATGGGTAGGTGCCCAACCATCGCTGTGTTCCGAAACAGAGCAGCGATTGAGCAGATCCTTGGTTGGCAGCTGGAGTCAGTAGGCTGTCATATTTTGGCCTGTTGGAGGAGAGAGTGCAGAGATGTTGCTTTGAATCCCGGAGGAACAAACAGCCTTTTGTCCCACACCTCATGGGCTACTTGCTTCTCAAGAATTTTGAGTAGGACGGAGTGCAAATATGAGTTTTACTGTGCTGTCTTTTGTGTTTATCAGTTAGGTTGAATTTCTCAGTCAGATTTTTGTGTAAATCTGTGTGTTGGTGTGCATTTCTGTATATACTGCATCATCTGTACGTCTGAAAGACAAGACAACCGACTTCCAGTCGAGAGCTTGACCCGATGTAATGTTTAAGACGTATGTTTACAACACATTTTGAAAATTTCAGAAAAGTCTAAAACGGCAAAATAATCTAATAAATTACAAATCTCTAAGTCGGTTTCCTTAATTTAGCCTGGTGACTTTGTAAATAACATCGCAGGACACACTCACACACACCTACACCAGAATTATGCGGTGGTTATGGCATATACTCACTAAAGGGAATTGTAAGTATATAATGGGCTTCATATAATTTTATATATGTTATTGAATTGTTATACAGATATAGTATATTTGCTATGTGGAGGTGGAAGCTACCCAGATTACAAAAAACAAGAATGATCACATCCATCTCCATCTGTTCCATGAACCTGTTCCATGTTGGGCCGGTGCGGGTTTTTGGGGTGACCTCTCAATTACCCAATAATAGAGCAGTGTTCTCAACTCCAGTCCTGGGCACCCACTGTTATTGGCTGATTGAGAAGTCATCCCAAAAACCCGCACCCATACCGGCCCTCAGTGGAACAGGTTCCCCACCCCTGCTTTAGACCTTTCTGACTGGAGGGTGCATTCATGTGACAGCAGTGTGTATTTGAGGGTGGGTATGGAGATTTTAATTTTCTAATACAAGTTATCAGAGTTAATTACAAAGTTAATGAAGCAGACATTCCTTATTGTCTTGCGTGTCTTAGTTAAATCCAGAATTAAAATATTTGTAACTTGCATAAGACAATATATATGCTGTGTTGAATTTATACTCCTGATGATTTGAATTGAGCTGAGACTCTCACCAGAAGTGCTGAGATAATGTGGTGATTTTAACGCACTAAGCATTTGGGAGTCTTGAATATATGAGTCCGTTTAAGTGGTGTATTCATCACATCTTTTCTTTGTCTGTCTTTTGCTTTGCTGAGCCTGCATATGCAAAGAACACTCTTGAGAAGGTGTGTAAATTGGTATATTTACAATAAGGGATCAAGAGCGATGCTCTTAAGATTTTCTGTGTTTCATTTACATTGTGTGTGTGTGTGTGTGTGTGTGTGTGTGTGTGTGTGTGTCCCTCCCTCTCTGCATTGTGACAGGTCGCTGCTGCAGTTAGCCACAACAACAAAAACAAAGCTCTATTAAAGTAGATGTGGAAGTGTGTGTGGGGGGGTTCTGCTTTGGTTTTAATACCTCTGGGTGTATCATGTAACTGTAACGTTCATCACATGTAGAAGTTATTTAGCTGTGGCCAGACTGTTAGCCTTTACAGCTACCCGAGTCACGGGGTTGTAGCACCCCTTTGTCTTATGTATGTTACTTAGGCAGTAAGCTTTGTCTGCATTTCTTAGTAATTTTTTGTTTTATCTATTTATTTTTATTTAGATTTCCCTTGCCCTGTACTTTCTGGATAGACTTCAGGCTGATCTTGACCCTGAACTGTATAAGTATTTCCTTTAATGGATGGATGTTAAAAGTTTTATCGTTACGTTACGATTAACTTAAGAAACACTTTTATCCAAAACGATGTACAAGTGTGCCAGACGGTGCATTACACGCTTACAGTTGTCCATGAGCCAACTAGGCATAAGTGCAGCTAGACTGAGCATCCAGTGAATGACTGTTAGCAGTGTACAGTAAGTCAGCATGAGCACAAGAGCTATACACTATGTATAGCAAGAACCTAATAAGAGAGTTATTCAAATCAAAGTGCAAAAAGAGAATACAAGGATATACAAGAGACCAGCTGAAGGAACACAGACCGGAACAAGGGTTTTAGGGCTAGCTGAGATGTTCCTAGAACGCAATCTTGAGGTGTTTCTTGAAAGCTGAAAGGGATACTTATGACCAGTGGTGGATGGGTAGCTCAATTCACCACTGAGGAACCACACATAGGAAATGTTTAGAGCATCTTAACCAGTGCATATATCTATAATCTACAGCTAAGAGGCCACAGCAAAATTTTCACTTTCACTCATTTCTCAATGTATGGGTATGTGCCTGTATAAAAGACACATTTGTCACTTGAGGTCTTCCTCCGGTTTATGAGGCACTGCTGGGTAAGTTGACGGTCATCTTTGGCATTAGAAAGTTGCTTCTGCCTTCTACTGTACCTGGCTGGTTTTGGGAGAGGTGGAGATTTCAGGTCCAGAGAGTACAAATCCAGACCAAGATTTTGTTTACGGTCACAGAGTACTCTCTGGACCTGAAATCTCCACCTCTGGTTTTTGGTTATTGCCAGTGTCTCCTGCTTCAACTTGTTCTTGTACTGCGGTCTTAGAGATTTTGAGCTCAGAATTAGCCTGCCATACACTGTAGCCTTTTGCCAGCAGAGCCAGGATTTGAACCAGGAATTAAAAATGCAGATTTAAAATATATATATGAGTGGTCTCTCAATTTTTACCAGAGTTGTGTATTTTTTTACCCACCCATAAACTACTGGATGGGCAGCCGGCTCATGACTGGGCAAACACTCCCAATTA
Source organism: Mormyrus proboscirostris (assembly GCA_026779585.1). Classification (NCBI taxonomy): domain Eukaryota; kingdom Metazoa; phylum Chordata; class Actinopteri; order Osteoglossiformes; family Mormyridae; genus Mormyrus; species Mormyrus proboscirostris. Next base: position 12,783,773 of record JAODKF010000030.1, read on the forward strand.
CACAGCAAGGGCAGTTTATAGATGCTGGTTCCTTGAATCGTATGTTTTTTTGGATGTGGGAGGAAACCAGGGTATCCTAAGAATACCCAGACAAGCACACATGGAATGTGCAGAATGTGCTGGAGGCAGCAGTCGGGCACAACACTTGAAGGTATGATGCCATTGTGGTCCCTCTAGGATACTGATGTTAAAAATAAAGTGTTCCAAAGAATTCATCAACATGCATGTCAAAAACTGTTAAAATCAAAAAACCCCAGTGATTAAAATATAAACAAGAAAGGATATGATGTTGGACCCTAGTAGGCAAGTGGACGAAACGTGATTAAACTATTTTCAACTATTTCAAACTCTCACCATGTCCATTTTGACTCTTCTGTTTGTCAATGTAATCAAGGTGTTTTACTGATATGCCATATCTGCCATAGTCTTGCTGGAGAGCTGAAATTGTGATAGAGAGATTGATCGAGAATGATTTTCAAGACCTGAAGAAATGTTTGAGAGATTTATTATTTGATCTTCAAATGGTACTAAGCACTTAAAAACTGAGCTGGTTCTAAAGTTGTAGATTTGTATGGAAAAACTCATTGTAAGTGGTTCTCACATCCCAAGTCCATCACATAAGCATTGAAGAGTACAGTGTGCCAGTGGTTCTCACATCCCAAGTCCATCACATAAGCGTTGAAGAGTACAGTGTGCCAGTGGTTCTCACATCCCAAGTCCATCACATAAGCATTGAAGAGTACAGTGTGCCAGTGGTTCTCACATCCCAAGTCCATCACATAAACATTGAAGAGTACAGTGTGCCAGTGGTTCTCACATCCCAAGTCCATCACATAAACAGCATTCTTATAATTCATCAGTAAGTGAAATCAGTTCTGCAAGTTGTGAATCCAAACAGAAATGTTGACTTGATAGGGGTTGGGGGCATGAGGACTGGATGAAGAACCACTGCATTATACATATTTGCAGTGTTTGTTAAACACACAAGCCAGCAGGGAACACTGGCTCACTGGATATTTGTATTGTTTTGTACACATTGATTCCTGGCCGTGGACTGTGTGGACTTTGCATGTGGTCCCTGGGTATGTGCAGCTTGACTTCAATCTCCCCCCCCCTCCCCAGTGGCATCTCACCCAGGGTGTCCTCTTTCTTGGTGCCCCATCTTTGCTGGGATGGGCTCCGAGCTCAGGGTAACCCTGCATTGGATAAGCAGAAGACAGATGAATAATCCAGATGAATAAACCACTTCAATAATATTGATGGACTAAGCCAGGGTGCCTCTTTCTGTAATTGCAGAGAACACATGTTGCATGGACTCGTCTGTGCCTGTCTGTGCAGACGCTCACAAAGCCTACTTCATGAAGCTTTTCCGCCAATTTGCCAATTTGAAAATTAAATTAAGCCAGAAAACATAGTATAAAACTTCTTTTTATTTTTTATTGTGGTTATCGATGTCATTATTTATACTTGTTTAGTTTCTATTCATGATTGCTAGCACAAAGGAGATATGTAATTACGCAGAGGTCAAAGTAGGTTACTCATGATCAGAGCTTGGCACATTTATTATTATTATTGTTATTATTATTGTTATTGTTATTATTATTATTATTATTATTATTGGTGACCAGAATTTCTCCAGGACATTCTCTCCTGTACCCATTCTGCCTCTTGTTTCCTTGTAAATGCTCACCTTCTTTGCTTTTTTGGCCAGTAATGAGATTTGACACATGACCTTAACACTCTGACTTGTACTTTTCATCTTTTGTTTTTTCCTCAGCTCTCCCGGATTTTGTCCACATTTTGCAACTAATAGACTCTTTAATCATTCCCAGTGTCTCCTGCTTCATCTTGTTTTTCTGTACTGCAATCTTAGAAACTCTCAGCCTGGAAGTGCCATGTAGGCTTTTTCCCCAGAGTTGTATATTTTATAGCCACATTTGTAATGTCTTTTTTTCCAGAGCCGTATGTCGTAATAGGATATCCACATCAGGTGTAGCATGATAGTATGCACTACAATTGTTTTGTAACAAACATTTTGCTTTTTTTTTTTATACTTTGGTCATATTGTAAGTAGCATATAGAATGTAAGTTGGGGATGGGCTGTACAGCTATTTCTGACAGTCTCAGTCACTGTATTACACATTTTTCTTTCATATTTGGTGGTACTGATGTGTGTTACTCAGCATTGTAATGGGATGTAATTGTCTTGGAAGGTGAATTTCAAGGTTTCTTGGCTTAAGGTGCTCAAGTTGCAGTATCAGTGTTCCCTGTCTATGAAGAAAATGTCTATGAAAAATTGGGAAAAATCCCTTAAAGGACAAAACAAGAGAAGAAAATCTTTCTAAATGGCTATTTGTCCCACCAAAACTAAAAAAAAAAAAAAAAAGATTCCTTTCTGTATCTGTACACACATTTTATGTTTCAGTTTTGATCACTGCCATAATAGAATGTCCTAATTTGTTGATTGATTGATGTATAAAATATCATAATACATTTCTCTATGTTATCTCTTGCAACAAAGCTATCAGAAAAAAAATAGTTGTAGTTTATCTCCATGGGATTTCGGGTAGTTTTCTCATCCCATCTTCATGAGACAGACGCAGACACACAGACAGACGCAGACACACAGACAGACGCATGCATATATAGGTATTGGGCTCAAAGCACAGGGTCGGTCAGGCATTTGAACTCAATTTTCTACTCAAAAACATTCCTAGCCTTTTGAGTTACACATCACACCCTAACTTAGTGCTTGCAAAGATGCTTTTTTCACACTATGACATTTCAGAGGATATGTTTTGCGGTAACTAAAAATAATGTTGTATCCCCCGTCCACATGGAGTCATTTGCTTTCTTCTGTACCAGTAATAATAAAACAGTGTCTCATCAAGCCATAGGAATAGAATAGAGAAAATAAAACATTTCCAGTTTATCTTTTTTTTTTATTTATTTTTTTAAATGTGTTTGCGCACTACATACTGGTTTCAAAACTTCTCAAGTGGTGTCTGCATTTTGAACTGTAGTTGTTGTCTTTTAATGTGGGTTTAAAATAACTGTGGTTCTGGCTTCTCATCCTGTAAATTTACCTTCTCAGGTTTCACATCTGGTTACATCTCATTCTGTTTATCTCTAGAGACCAGTGTATGAATTATCAAGTTTTACAGTGTTGACAGTGGGCATGTTCTGGAATAAGTTTTCTAATCTATGCCGCGTTGACAAATTGTCCCCCTTGAACTAATCAAAAGGCAGATATTTTAAAACATTTGTCGCTCCACTTAATTCCATTTAACATTCTATCAAAACGGCAGGTCCTGTGGGGTTTACCCAGTATGCAGTGGTCAGTACCTCCTGAAAATGATCCAAGGAAGACCAACCGGTAAACTGGCAACAGGGTCATGGACATCCAAGGCTCATTGATGTGCGTGGGGAGCAAAGGCCAGCCTGCCTGCTCTGATCCCACAGGAGAGCTAGTGTAGCATAAACTGCTGAAAAAGTTAATGCTGGCTATCATAGACAGGAGGGTGCCACTTTACGACAAGGCTACCCCTATAAAGGGATTATGAATGTTTTTTAAGCAGGTTGTAACACTTTGTAAATCATTACTAGACAACTATAAACAAGTTATACCACAGAGTTACTACCATTTATAAATGGCAAAGGGGAACCTTATTGCAAAGAGGTACCAAAAGCCATTAGACTGCACAGTGCATCGCGGCTTGCTGTGTATGGGGCTGAATAGCTGCAGACCAGTTAAAGGACCCATACTGATCTGTGTCTACTGCCAAATGCGCCTACGAGGGGCATGCAAGCATCATAGCTGCACCATAGAGCAATGGAAGGTGTCCTCATCTGATGAATCGTGTTTTATATTACATCATGTAAAGCAGTTTATCATGAGACATTTTAATACATTTTCACATTTTATCTCTGTTGAGCCCTTGGTGGATTACCAAAACTATTAAGAGATTGAATGAATCATCCAGTAGTTATTTTGTGTTGCCTAACATTATTAATGTGATTTTTTTTTTTTTGTGAAGCTGAATCCCTCTTCTGTAGTTCATCTTCTGATCTGACCAAATATAAACAAATGCACATTCAAAACCTCACTGTAAAATTTTATATTGATTTTGAAGCAGTGACACATTTGACTCGAGTGCTGAGTAAAGTGCTGTTCCATCCCTGTGATTAGACCACATACGTTAGCCCGTCGAAAGCCATCTATGTTGAATTTACTGTAATAATAGATTAAGAATGCAGTTTAAACAGTTTTAAAACTTTCAAAAAAGTTGTCATGTCAATCCGTCGTAAGCTTGCTGTTAGGTGTATTTAGCTATGAATGCATTGTGGATAAGAGAGTTGGCACAGGCTTGGCTCAGACAGGAGAAACTGCAGATGTGCACAATACAATTGTCCTTTGTAGCAGTATGAACAAACAAGAAAAGACCACTATTCTTTGTTTACTTTCGAGTTATTCTGGGCTGTGGTTCATTGCTGGGCCTATATAAAACTTAATAATAATAAAAGATTATTTAAGTTGTATTTTTAAACATATGAAGGCACTGTTCCAAACTGAAGTAGATCTTTGGACAATATCTAACAATAACTTATTACAAATCAGTGTGACATATATGTGTCATCAGGCTGATATAGCACCGTCAGATCAGTGCAGGATATTTCTTATTGACTTTCTGTGCACTTCTATGTACTTTCTACAGTTGAAATAGACTGTAGAGGTGTATGGACAAATGGATATAGCTTTAAATACTATAATGTATTTAATACTATAATGTATGCAGGGAATGTGGCCATGTTAGACATGCAAAGTGTCATACAAGAAAGCTGTTTCTGGAATGGCAAAAAAATAGTAATAGTGTGAAACTTTATTATTTTTCTTGTTATTCCTGAGGATTTATATCTGTACAGGGGATTATTTTCAGCTGTGTCTGTGTCTTTTATTAGTATCATTATTATAATTATTGTCATGTGCTGCTGTTACTCTTTTGCCACATTTTTGGAGAGTTTTTCATTGACAAAAATTGATACATCTAGCTCTGTTAAATATATAACTCGTTCCCCACTAATTTTGTGCATTTTATCAAAGTACAACTTTTGTTCACTTTGAAACTACATTTGTCTCCCTGTTTCTCTGTGGCGCGTCGTAATATGATTCCTGCAGATTTAACTCATAGGCTAATATTACTTGTTTCATTGATTCAGATTGTGCAGTCTGACTCTAAAGAAGCTGGTAGTGATGAAGGAGCTGGACAAGGAGCTCATCTCTGTCGTGATCGCAGTCAAGATCCAGGTATTCCTCCTGCACAGAAATGCATCCTCTAAATATGGGAACCATACAGACATCATTTATTTATTGAATTGTGGTCGGCGCGGCTGGTCACCCGATACTCGTTTGTCGTTTCGTTGTATGGTGGCCTGTTTGGAACTTGAAACTTTAAGCTAAACTTTAAGTTAAACTTAAGGTTTAACCAGTAGTTAGTTTGTTCTCCTCAAACTGCTCTTTTCTCCTTCTTGGAGCCACTATCTGGGGAAATCAGTGCTCTCCAGGTGCATGTAGTTAAGACCGTGGGTTGCGTCAGGATACCCGACTGTCAATCCACAATGTGGGGGCTGAAACTGGGGCAGATGGCCCCTTCCAGGGTGTGAAGGAGAAGCGCAGCCGCCTGTTAATTGTCATAGCACGATATAGAAATTTATATAAATCTCTCTTGTTTTCTCGTATAGTGGAATCGTAGTTTATTTCCGGAGAGTATTGTCACTGCAGATGGTTGACACTTCCACAGGGTTCGAAAAGGATCCTGAGGTCTCATGAGATTGTGTTGCCCCCCAGTGGACTGGTGGAGACAGACCTGGCTCTGACCTTCTCGCTGCAAGTAAGGACAAGGTGTCCGAATGGCATTTAATGGATACTAAAACGGACCGTTCAGCTCCGTCTGCTTTTTCTTACCGCGATTAAGCAAACTTTCCCTTATGTCTCTTGCTTACTCACGTATTCTTGGCTATTCAGTACCCTCACTTCTTGAAGCGGGAGGGAAACAAACTGCAGATCATGTTACAGAGACGGAAGAGGTACAAGAACCGCACCATCCTGGGTTATAAGACCTTGGCTGCTGGATCAATTGACATGGCTGAGGTATGTTTTTTTTTTTCTAAATCTTATTTTGTGTCAGTAAATGTAACTTTCTCCATTTTTAGACTGAATTGCTTTCATGATATGAGGAAAATCACACTGTCATGACAGAACTACGTATATGGAAACCAGAAAACATTGTTAAAATAGATGTGCTAATGATACCTTCTGGTATATTTAAATGATATTGTTATTTTGTAACCAAAGCTCTAACAATAACTAAGAAGTTTTGTCACAGATTTTCTTATCAATTTCTTCTATTACATTTACACTGCCCACATTTTTATCAGATTTTGTTATAGTTTAGTTTGAGCTCATGAATTTACTTATTTAAGTATTCACTTTGCGTATTCTGTGTTGAACGTAATGACTGGGCATTTCTGATATGCTAGATTTAGGTTGTTCATCCTCCCATGCTTAGTTAAAATAACATGCTGTTGGACCATTGAACATATCACCTAATGGTTTCACAGCAGAATATGTCTTTGAAAATAAGAGGTGGGGATAACTGCCTAATTTGCATGGAGAAGAGGAAAATCCAGGACATTGCACAGCCCCTTGCAGATCTAATTGGCAACGTGCAAAATGTAAAAACTGATATTTATGAAGATATCTGGACCATGGACCAGACTGAGAATAAACACATCTAATCAGGAAGATCAGAGAGTGCTGCCGATATAAATAATGAAAAAAACAAGGTTAAATAAAGCCGCCAAAATATTATGGGAATGTAATATATTGTCACTGTACTATGTGATGCTCAAATAAATAAACAAACCGATTTGTCAATAATGTAATATGATATTTGGGCGTTTCAAAAATAAACATTTTGCTGTGACATATAATACTGTTTCTAGCATGCGCTTTACCTTGTTCTTCTGGAAATCATGGTATTAAATAATATTACAGTTTTTTCCAATCATTTTCACACTTGTCTCAATACCATGTCCACTTTTTCACAACACTTCACACAGTGGG
>JAODKF010000030.1:12809071-12819862 GCA_026779585.1 Mormyrus proboscirostris
CCCCCCCCCCCCCCCGGCGGGGCTCAGCGCTGTCACCTCACACTGCTGCAGCCTGGTTCTGAGTTTCTGCCAAGGTTCCGTGTGTGTGGAGTTTGCATGTTCTAATGTTCTCCCCGTGTCATTGTGGGGTTTCCTCTGGGTTCTCCAGTTTCCCCCCACAGTCCAAAGACATGCTGAGTTTCCAAATTGCCCGTAGGTGTGTGAGGGTGAGTGAATGGTGTGTGATTGTGCCCTACGATGGGTTGCTGCCCCACCCTGGGTTTCTTCCCTGCTTTGTGCCCGTAGCCTTCAGGATTTTTTATGTTTTATGGCACATATTAGCATTAATGCTGGCTGCAGCTTAAACTGTAATGTGTTGCTTATTATAAAGATATTACAAGCACCATGGCGGCTGTAACGATGAAAAGCTGTTCATCTAAAAGAAATTTTGTTGATTCATTTTGCTACATCTGTGGAAGCTTTACGCAGCAGGGCTGTCAAACTCGGGTACCGGAGGGCCGGAACCCTGCACATTTTTGGATTTATCCTCATTTTATACACCTGATTCAACTCCTTCTGCTAATTACGACACAGCTCTTGACCTGAATCCTTTATGGTGGAACAGGGAAAGAACTAAGCTACACAGGGCTCTGAACGTCCCAATACTGGAGTTTGACAAAGAGAAAAGATGACTGATTTTGTAAAGAAAGGTTATCATGTGTACTTTGGCATGAAGCCTGGGGACCTAGACGAGCTGTGGGCACCTCATGTAGTACGCAGGACTGGGTCTCAGAAACTGAAGCAAGGGTGTGGGACAAATCTTAGTTTTGGAATTCCAAAACAAGCTTACTCCAGTATTGTTTCCCATTTTATTATGCCTGGTTGTGTTCAAAAGCTATTAAGTTTTTTTTTTTCTTCTTCTTTTCAGAACCACATTAAAATCAACATTTTATTTGTGAAAAATCCTGACAGCTACTTATTTGAAATCAGTATGTCAAAATTGTATAGAATTGCGTTCCACCATGGAGTCATCCGGCACTTTTTTTCAGAATGCATAGTGGTGTAAAATGGATAATTGAATACAGCAAAGGAACACACAAAGGGGGTCAGCACATTCTCACTTGATTTCAACAAAGCCTTTGACTTTATCCATATCATACGATGAAATGTGGCAACGCTGGCTGCATCAGCCATGCAATGACAGCTGAGTACTAAACATGCACATACTATTGGTACGCCCCAAACATTATAGTGCCCTGAAATGGGGGACTGTGTACAAAAAGTGCTGTAGTTTCTATATGGTGACCCTGAAATGTATGCAAATACCTTGAATATAACGTCTAGAGTGTGTACTTTAATCACACGTGACAGCTTAACTAGAGAGTTAAAACTGTGCATTATTGGGGCAAATCAAGGAAAAATGTTTTTGTGCCGAAAACTATGGGTTGTGCTGTATAATGAGAGAGAATGGCCTGCTAGGAAGGTAACTCTGGATTCAAAGATTTCAACTTGTAGTGGTAAAAGCATATGTGATTTTATAAGGCAAGTTAAAGAACAAAGCAGAAAGATAGAATGACAGGACTACAGCTGTCATGGAAAGCAAAGGTTGTGAGCATCGGTGTTGATGGTAAAAACAGCTTTCGCCTCCTTAGAACAATCAACAACAACAAACGATCCAGCAGTCAAGACATACATTGCAGACCGGCACTTTGGCAGAGGTGTGACAAAGGGCCCAGAGAAATATCTTCAAAAGTCCTGACAGTTCAAAAAAAGATGAGAATTGTTCAGAAAATGGCATGCTCTGTAGCTTTTATGAATGTGAAAGCTGGATATTGAAGTAGGATGACAGGATGAGTATCGACATGTTTGAACTTTGACACTGGTAAAGACTTAAAGACTACAGACCACAAGGAAAACAAACAAATGGATGTTTGACAAAATCAACCCTGAACTTTCGATTGAAGCACAAATGGCCAGACTAACGATGTCTTACTTTGTTTATAATATGAAATGATCCTGAACCTGAACAGAAACCCAAAACATACCTCAAAATTGTAAAAAGGAAGGTGAAGGACAGCTCAAAATAATGACCTGGGGGTATTGCAAAAGGATTTCTTCATTAGCCAGATAAGCCAAATGTAAGGATTGTCCAGTAGGAATTTTACTTACCTGTCTTCCTGTTGAACAGTTTTCTCATTTTGGCTTAAATTACCCAGCTAACTGGGAAAGGCTGCTTTAGGCAAATCCCCCTGACCTACTTAGTGTAAAGCCTGATCTTAATTTTAAAGAAATTATATGGGATGAACTTGACGGAAGAGTAAAAGTCCGGCATTAAAGATTTTGAGACAGGTTTCAGTTTTCTTGAATGCTACCTCGGTAATCCTGATTATGTTGTATATTTTAGTTTTTTTTCCCCCCAAATATTTACAGAAACCTTTTTTTTTAACAAGTATTTATGTAAATACATGAAAAGCAGTTATTTGACAGGTATCACTGTACTGCTTATTGTTAATGTTATTGTGGTTGTAGATTTTTTTGTAAAATTTTAAATACTTGTATACAGTTTCTGTCTACAGCTTTCTTGTGGTTCTCTGTGTGTAATGTTAAGCATAATTTGCCCTGTTTCTTTCATGTCCAGTCATGTTTTTACCAAAGAAGACTAAGGACAAGGAAGTAGAGTCAAAAAGTCAGGTTATTGAGGGAATCAGCCGCTTGATCTGCACTGCGAAGAATCAACAGACGATGCTTAGGGGTGAGAAACTGGTTTATGACCACTTTAAAATGTGTACAAGTACTGTATAAAATTAACTTTAAATAGCTTTTAAAGATAACATGATGCTTCTGATAAAACTGAAACTAGAAATAATACATCAATTAACATCAACAGTTTTACTTTTTTAGTATAGCTGCCATCACCTATTGTCAGCACCCACCAAGACATCCCTTAAGATCACTAATTCCAGTGACAATATGAATTTATTTTTATCTGACTGTTAATATATTAAAGCTTGTAGGTTTTATATATTTTCTGAAAATGATCAACTCAACTTTGCTTACAATTCAACTTCAATTTTAAGCATGAGCATTTTTATATAAAACAATACATTTTTTAAATAACTGAAAACTGCCATTTAATAAATATTTGTAACACTGAATGAACTGTGTTCAAAATTCTTACAGAATATATATATATATATTGCTTTAAAAGTAACCCCACTGTGTCAGCCTTAAATATATCTGAATCTGAAAAGTTCATGTCCCCATGCAGTACATTTAAAACAAATAATTAACTAGGAATATCTTCAAGATAAGTCAGCAGTTTTTTTTCTAAACAGTACTAGGCCCTTGTAGTGGTATAAACAGGCAAAAGTACTGAATGTTCCTTGTAATACAGACATGTTGTATATTAAAAAGTGGAAAGTGTATTCTAAGCATACAAAGCATTTCAAAAAATGTATATACCTTCTTGTACGTACAAATGCCTTATGTCACCAAAGTAATTGTCTACTTTCTTTTGCAGTACTCATTGACGGCATGGAGTGGAATGATGTTAAGTTTTTCCAGCTGGCTGCACAATGGTCCTCTCATGTCAAACACTTCCCCATTGGCATTTTTGGACATTCCAAAGGCCCATACTAGCACCTTTGGGGTTCAAACCTGGAACTGAAAATATCCGTCCGTGTGCCAGCAGCTTTTACTCTCACCCAGACCTACCTCCTTTTGCCTGATCACTCTCCCTTCTCTCGTAATCCCTGCTTTTTAAGTCTGTTTTGTTTTTACTTTTGTAAAATCATACTAGGGCAAAACAAAGAATGGAAGGCATTGCTTTCTATTTCAAGTGTCCTCCTGGCTTTTTAAAGATATTCTCTGCTTATGTTTATATATGTTTATATATTTGGAGGGAAAATATCACTGTAATGAAATCAAATGAATAATTTAACTCCGAACTAGAAAATACCCATTTACGGTTTGCCTTTTGTGTTGTCATTAATTTGGAGCCATAATCCAGAAGTAAGATGAACCACCATATTCCTTCTTTGTAGCAAGATATAAAATTCCCTTTGAACTCCTCACAGTTTGGAGAAAGGATGCCAAATTTCTTTTGTATAGCAGCATCTCCATACAGACATTTGTACTCACTGAAATTGTGTGATAAACAAAAAATAAATATAGATCTTCATTACTGTAATTCACTTTGACACTGATGGCCGAAATTTTTCAATCTCTGTCATGAGGGAAGACCTAGAAAAGACACAGAAACGTGTTGAAAATTGTTTTTGTACAAATGGAATTAGTAGTGTGTGGCTTGTTCATTTTGCACCATGGCTCAAAAATGATCTAATGTATTTTCCCTCATATGGATTATATTGCCAAACAATATTATCTGAATATTGTTCAGCCCATGTATAAAAATATGCCTTTTTCATGGAAAGTTATGCAGCATACCTTTATAAAAGGTGTACCTAAAGTATTTTAAAACTTTCAGTAAATGGAGGGCAAGGAAGGTGGATCATTTTCTAGCCTTTCACAATCATTTTTCAGTGATGTCCAGCTTGAAAGGGGGAGAGAATTGTGGATTATTAGGCACAAAACCAACTTGTGGTGTATTTGTAAGGCTTTAGCCATATCTGCTTAACCTCCACAAAGAACATGACTGATGCATCTGCTTAAATGCTCTATTTCCAAATTCGTGGAATCATTTGGAAGACTATAATAGCTCACTAGTTTTACTGTCATACATAAGATTGTTTATGTGATGCTTGCACTGAGAATTTTGTTTTATTAAGATGGATTTCGTTTATTTAAAAATAGGGAATTATTTTAAGGATTAACCATTAAAAACCTTGATTTGAACCCAGCTTTGCACTCCTAAAGAACCTTACCCTTCCCTGCCATAGAATGAAAAAACTGTCATATAACAGAAATGCATGCAATTTGAAAGCACAGATAACTTGCCATAGTTGTTTCATTATTATGAGTGTTTAGCTTTATTGTGGTGTTTGATCTGAAAGCAAGGCAAACAAATTAAAAAACTAAGACTAAATTAAGTACTAAGCACTTAAACGTCACAAAGAAGAAAACACGATTTTATACGTGTGATGATATGCCATAAAAACCTTGGAGTAATTTTAGTTCTATAGATGTTCTTGATAAGACGATTTACGTTTTATTCCTCTTCTAGGGGACGTCACATAGAATTTCTCTAAGAAATACTGTGTAACTTTAAGACTACTACTGTAATCCTTAAATTGGGAGTAATAAAACTACACTACACATCTGCGGTCAGTGGAATCTTTGCGTGCGTGTGTGTGTTTGTGTGTGTGATGGAGAGAAAGGCTTTGAATAAAACCAGAAACTGGAATGCAGGATTCTGAATATGCCAAATTGAATATTCATATTAAGTTCATACAAAAGTGATATGTCGCTTTAAATACTAGGTTATCGATAACGTACTGGTGGCTGAAATGGGCAGCGTACAGCAACACATGCGTGGTACTGGGTATTTCAGTTACGACACTTGACAACTGACTGCAACAGCGAGCGCTTAGCGATCTCCTCACCTGTCTAAGCGTGATGCTTGGATGTAACGTAAACGTTGGTGTCAGCTGAGTTAGTGATGTAGGTGGCTGAAGAGGAGGAGGAGGAGGTTTCGCTCACAACAGGAAGTAGACTGAGTGTTACAACAAACACCATCGCTGGGTTTGGGGGTAATCTCCCATTCCACAATGCACCAGCAAACAAACAGACACGGGAAAGCGAAACGTTTTTAATAGTTGCACAAAGTTGGGGGAACGTATCGGACATCGCGCAGTTTCCAGGAGTGGAGATCCGCCGTCTCGGGATCGCGAAGATGAAAGAAATAAAAGGCTGCGGCATGCGTTCTTCCGTGGGATTCCTGTCCCGGAGAAAGATAACCGGACAGCCTTTAATGAAGGAGGAATTCCAGAGACGAAGACTAGCTGGGTGTAACAGCTTATACAAGAAGGACATGCTTGGGCATTTTGGCTGCGTTAATGCCATAGAGTTTTCCAACAACGGCGGAGAATGGCTGGTGTCCGGTACGTTGGCGCGTCTTCCGTTCTCCTTTCTCCCCGCAGTTAGCCGTTAGCATTAGTTTTAAAGCTACCTCGGCATTTGGCCACTGGCTTCTAGACATATTGCTTTAGACGTCGTTGACACATTTTATCATTCAGCAGCACGTAGAGATTCTGAGTTGGGTGTCTAAAATGTTAAATGCGTAGCTTTTATACATTTTCGATGCAGGCCGTGCTCGTTTCGCTGGCTTACTGGCTTTTGATAATGCAAGTAGCTAGCTAGCTATCTAGCTTATCTTGAATAGCAATATAGTTCGTTAAAGATGCTTGTAACTATTTACTTGGGTAATTATTGTTGGAAAGGAACAGAAGACTTCAAAACAAATAGTTTTCTGAGACTTAGTTCCATAAATATTTGCATAAATATTTATTGCGTCAGTTAGCAGTGTGCACAAACTAAATCGCCAGTACCTGTTATTACTGGTATTAGCCAGGTATTTTTGTTCTTTATTAAGTAGCAGTTTACTTGAGCAAGATAGTTTTCACGTTGTATTTATTAAATTGCGTTTCGGGTAGTAATGTCATTCCTGCACATTGGTCACTCAAGAAGTCTACTTAGGGTTTATTCTTTTATTTTTAGCTGAGTAAAGTAATTTCCGGCTTAAATTATGTTTATGCATCAATATTTTAGCTAACAAGGAGACTAGGATGCGGATTACATTACTCTTTAAATACTTCAGCTCAGATTATCATGTACAGAGGTTCAACATTTCATGCTATGGCGAGCTCGTAATTGAGGTGGAGAAATGGTGTAGTTCTCTTATCAAAACTGACACTTGCCTGACGATTAACACTTGCAGTCCTCACTTTAGGTAGGCTTAATAAGACTTAATAATGCTAATAATGTTTATGATATTGGTGACGGCATTTATGAAATTTAAAGAGAATACGTTGTGTAAATGAAATGCTTTTGTTCACACCCCTTTGCTTCGATGTAATTAGCGTATTACTTATTTAAATGTCAAGTTTTAAATAGCTGTTTAGGAAAATGACATCTAAAGGTTCACCGTGTGTAGTAGGTATTCAGCCAAACTAACGTCACATAGCAAAACAACGGGAACTCCAACAGCAGCTTCACTATGACCCACGTTGTACAGGTGTCTGGATTGTGTTCAGATAGTTCAATCACTTATATTCCCTATTTGAAAAGAGAGAAAAAAAACTATGTAGTTCGCCATATAGGGGATAAGTGAAACTATGACGGTTTAGGACACCACATTCCAACATTCTTTATTTTGGTGTACTACCATCGTATGAAAGATTGATAGTTGACATTTGCAAATGATAAAATACAATGACAACATATATACAGTAAAGGACATAGAGGGAATGCAGACATCTGTAGTTTAAAATGCAAAATCTCCATTTCTCTATCATTAAAATGTTATCTTAAGTCTGCAAATATCACTGCTGTCATAAACGACTCTAAAAATATATTTGTGCTAACCTTTGTATACAAAGCTGTTTTCTTCGGCTATCTTGTCAGTTTACAACAGATGTCAGCTCTGCACTGCATTATGTCATATACATGTAGTATATTCTTGTACCTTATCTGCACAGTGTAATATACAATGCATAGTGTGTGTAAATAGTGTACTACTTAGCAAATCAGTTTTTTTGGGAATGTGGTGTGCTGTTTCTGTAATAGGGAGTGATTCTGAACATAGTCTGGAACACACATTCCACGATTAAACAGAATAGCACCTGAGATTAACTTTGCGTTCAGTGTGATATCTTTAAGTGATATCTAGTCTACTTTTGATCCCATAAGACTTGTATCATTTTCGTGTTTGTCAGACCATTTACTCACTCTTTATTATCCATTAATGGGGCTGTAGAACTCCCCCCAGATGGTGAAAAATGATAGGAATGCCTTGTGATTTCTCAGAATAGCCTATTGTTTTTTGTTTATAAGTACTTTGCTTCCTAAGTGATTAAACACATAACCAGAAAGTCTGTTTTTAGACTTGCTTGTAGCATTATAATAAATATTATTATAATAAACCAATTTATTAAGGCATGTATATTGTATTGTATATAAAAAAAGACTCATTATAGCAAAAGTGCTTTTTAGTTTAATATAAACATTTCAAAGGTTTCCTGTACAAATAAACATTTATCATTTTATTCAATAACTACACACTTCTGAACTCACTTTGCAACAAATACAAGCAAATAATGGATAAATAAAATACCTAAATAATATAAGATTTTGAATCAGAAATGCTGGCTTCTGTTTGGTTACTTCAGAATGTGAAAGGCACTGCGGCTGAGGACTATGTTCCCGCACATACACATAGCCAGACATTCCGCATTCGGGGTGCCGACGACTTCAGTGCTTAAAAAGATTAGTGATGTTGCCCCCCTTTGTATGAATGGTGTCTTTGCAAAATTTGCAGACTAAAGTAGAACAGTCCATGTCCGCTTTCGCAAATACAAACCATTTCCACGCAATCGAAGTAAAATTCAGCATTAGTTCAAATGCAAGAACTCGTGGCCATAGGTGGAAATTAGCGGGAGAACATTTTTAACTAAATTTGAGGAAGCGCTTCTTTACAGAGCATGCAATTACCGTATGGAATAGTCTTTCTGTTAGTGTAGTGCGAGCTAAAACCTTGATTTCCTTTAAATCAGACCTAGATAACATTTTAACAGCTCTGAGCTGTTAGTTGAGTTCTTTCCAAACGAGCTTGATGGGCCGAATGGCCTCCTCCCGTTTGTAGGTTTCTTGTTCTTATGTTGTTAAAGTGGAACCTTTTTTGGAACCAATTTTTCCACATCAGCATGCCTCAAACTATTTATGTGATAGCACAGCTGATCTGTGCTGTTTACTGTGTGAGATATGTACAGTATTTTTGGTGGTCCGATGCTGTGTGTAGTTTGTTTTTTTTTCCCCTTTCCCACTGTGTTGACTAAAAGGTTACAAATGATTTGTTTTTAATTCAAGATATTGCCAATACGTTTAGATTGACTGAAACAGATCGACAAAGAAGTGAGATATTTAGACGGCACTAAGATGTTATGCAGGCTGACATTGCTTTGTTTCAGACTGTCTATCCGTCTGTTTTTCCTCTGAACATGCAGGCATCGTGTGGTGTGATGGGCACTTGCCGGATTGATCTCTTTTTTGTAATAATAGTACTGAGTAGTGCACTTGTAAGTGGGCTCTGCGTAGTCCAGTGTCTCCCAGCCTTTTCCCAGCACACTTCACATACATGACATTACATATGTTTGTGATGCATTGTTTGTCTTCCTTGTATTTTCTTATGGGCAACATTGCCTGCTAAATAAAAGTAAATTTAGCGCTGTATTGAGGTTCTAACGATTCCTCTGAAATGTGCTTTGTGGATACAGGTAGAGCTGTCACAATTGCTTGATTAAATCATTGATATCTTGAAGTCCCTGAACTGACCGAATGTGTGAATGAGTGTGCACTCTGCAGTGTGCGTTTGGTTCCTGCCTTGCACCAATTGCAATATATGTACAGTATTTATATCAGAATCAGAATCACTTTATTAATCCCTGTAGGGAAATTCTCTTTCATTACAAAACAACCTCCTGATGAGAATAAAAGATTTAGGAAAGTTATGTACAGGATAGAAGAGATTTAGATAGAACTATAAGAACAATAAAGTAATTAAAATAAATAAAAAAATAAATAAAATAACCAGTAAAAATAAAACCTATAGCAGCAATCATATTAACATTGGCATAAATTAAATATAATTTGCATTTTACCTGGGTTATTACAGCAAACGTATACACAGTATACATGGTTATTTAAGGTGATTGTGCTTAATGATCTTAATGATCTTGTTGAGTCTGTTAGTGTCCATGACCCTCAGGCTGCTGCCCCAGCAGACAACAGCATACATGATGGCACTGACCACCGCAGACTCGTAGAACATCCGCAGCATCGTCCAGCAGATGTTGAAGGACCTTAGCCGTCTCCGAAAATAGAGACGGCCCTTCCTGTAAACCATTTTCCACATCTTTAGACCAGTCCAGTTTTCTGTCCAAGTACACTTCCAGGTATTTGTACTCCTCCACCCTGCACACACTGACAACCTGTATGCTAACCGGGGTCACTGGTACTTTGGTCCTTCTCAGGTCCACTACCAACTCTTTTGTTTTTGTCACATTGAGCTGAAGGTGGTTTTCCTTGCTCCAAGTGACAAAATTCTTCACCACAGATCTGTATTCACTCCCGTCACCACCAGTGATGCATCCAACTACTGCTGAGTCGTCAGAGAACTTCTGAAAACTTCCGGCAGAAAACTTATTATATTATATTATTATATTATATTATACATAAATGATTACTCAATGTATCATCAGATTAACTGGTATATTACGTGATCAGTAATGTAATCGACAGTGACAGCCTTGGATACAATTACAGCCAGGTACAATAAAATATTGCCATGTTGCTCACCGCTAACTTGGGGCAAACAGAAATATTAGCTGTTAAAGTACTTGATAAATAAAATTCACCATGCTTACACTGATTGGCGGATTACTGGTCAGTGCAGATCAGGGCAGAAATTTGTCATTTCTAGTCACTAGTCCATTTCTTGGTTCACGCCTAAATAAAATTGCTTGATAATATTAGAAATTCTGTAACTTGAATTTTACTTTAATACCGTAATTTCCGGACTATAAGCCACTACTATTTTCACTTGCTTTGGACCCTGCGGCTTATACAACGGTGCGGCTT
>JAODKF010000030.1:12829245-12848092 GCA_026779585.1 Mormyrus proboscirostris
TACAGTTGTTAAAAAGTGGAAACTTCCACGAACATGAAGTCACCAATAAACTATGTCTATTTATCCAACATGTTATAATACATGCTGTATTTGAAAACTTTTCAGCTTTAAGATTTAAGGACAGATCCGCCACTCTGTTAGGAACATTATGACTTTTTGGTCGCTTCGCTGCTGCTATATTAACACTAATGGCACATTAGCGCAGACAAAGGGCTTCATACGACGAACGGTTAAAGGCATTTGACATTCATTGGCGTGGGAAGTGGCGCTTCTAGTGCTAAACCACTAACGAAAAGACTACAAACGCTGCACCGGTTAAAATAGAAGTGACCCGTCAAGTTTTAAATCATAACTTTCTGTTGGCTATCGGCCCGGGGTGCGTTTCTCGAAACCATCGTTGCCGACTACGTTAGCAATTTCCGTCGTTCAAACTATGTAAGTACGACGCAGGAGTTTCCCAAAACCATAGTTCGAACTACAGAGGTAACGATAGTGTAGACTTACGTAGTACCATGCATCGTTAATGCTAACTTCCGTCGTTGTTCGAGAAACGCACCCCCGGGTCCGTATTTTTTTTTGCCCAAATATAATGGTAATGATTACTTCATCAGTACTAAACAGCGCAAGAGCATTAAACTAAAGAAGCTTATTGCATATGGGAGTTAGCATGAGTGACAAATAGCGCTGGGTTAAATGGTTACCTCAGGGATCGAGAATGCTTGTGATTGGTGGATCGTTCTGTGATCGACATGTTTGTTAACTGCTGGTGCAAAGCTGCGTGTCGGCTCCGTATCCAAAAACCTTTAAATTGACCTAAATTATGTGACAGACTTTTGTGGATTGTTCAAGAATAAGAACAGCGTGACATTTGTTAGTTTAGCAAAAACATCAAAACGTTGTCCACGCCGCTTAATTTTATTTGCGTTAATTAACATTGCACGTCCTTGCGATGTGACTATTGCACGCGCGTACATCGCAATGACAATGCTGAAACGATATATCGTACAGCCCTAGTCATAGTGGACCATGTTCTACCACATACAAGCTTTCTTGTAATAACTTGTTGAACTGAATAACAAGTGTAGGGCAGTGACTGTTGATCCTATCCGTAATCGAGTAATCTAAATTTAACAGTTCATTGAGTAATCGTTTTATAATATGATGTATAATATATAGATGGCAATTGGTGTAAGGCAGAAACCAACTACACATGAGAGTGCACAATCAGTCACCCATACATTCAATAGAGGCGGTCCAATTCGCTTAATCTTTATGTTTTTGGAAAGTATAAGGAAATTGGCGCATGCACACGCAGGGTGAACATGCAATGCCACACACACAGTCCGGTGGAGTGTGGTGACGGCACTACCCAGCATGCCGCCATGCCAATGAGCTTGCAAAATTCGCGATAGTAATATCGACATGGCATTTCATGCACATTGCAAGGACTGTGATAGTTTGCTTGGGTTCAAACTAGAACTGTCATGATTATTCAATTGAACTCAGTTACTCCATTATTTAAAAGCATCAATTAAAATTTCCCTTCACGATTACTCTGCAATATGGTGGAAGGAAGACTGCAAAGTAGTTGAGAGTCTAATTAAATAACAAAAACAACAGTTCTGTGGAAGCGTTTCACATTAGAAGTGAAGGAAAATGCAGTCGTTTGTAAGTTTTGCAAAGGACTGCAGTGCAAATATCTTAAAAGAAGTTTGGGTTTGACGGACATAGATGTGCGCCATTTAGCCTCTCGGAATAGCCTAGGCTGTCCTAGTCGTCACTTTGACTTGAATTATTTTACTTAATTTACTTTCTACGATAAATTAGATTGCTTAGGAGGAAGATGGATTTGGTAAATATTTTCTAAATATACGTTTATGGAATAAAACTAATAGTGAGCAGAAGAAGTTAACGTTTATCATGAAGTACCAGGGATGTAGTTATAGCCTGACCTGGAAGGAAGATTATCAGGTTATAATAATGGTTTCTGAAGGGCTTGATCATCCTTGCGCCTGGCTCCCATGAAGTTGAAACCAGTAACATTTCAATAGTGTTTTATCCACTTTGTCTGTAAGGCCCTTTGGGGATTTGTCTGAAATATACTGAAATAACTGATCTTTTCTTGAATTGGAGCGAAGGTTCTGGACATGTCCATCAGGGGGAGCCATTGCATTATCAGTTTCAAATTGTATTTACATTGGCCTAATTCTCTTTATGGCAGCCACATTTATTCAGATTTATAAACATACTTTATGATTATTTTTTTTTCTTTGTGATCATTTGTCTGCATATTAATTAAGTATTTAACACACTATGGATTAAAAATATTAACTAGCTGAAATGGAGAATATTCATTTCAGGCACTGCTGCACTGATGATAATTGTATTATGATGCAATATGAGTTTTGCTTGTTGGTTTGCTTTTGTGCTTTATCAAACCATGCACCAAACTTGTTTTAAGCTTTTTCTATGCCCTTTGTCTGATTTTTATTTTCTTTCTTCCATTCAGTTCCCTTCTGCGTTACGGGGGCAGTCTCTCTCTCCAAAGTGCCATGAGCGTCCGCTTCAACAGCACAGGCACCCAACTGCTGGCCTTGCGTCGCCGTCTCCCACCTGTCTTGTACGAGCTACATTCTCGTTTGCCCAGCTTTCAGTTTGACAACCAAGGCTACTTCAACTCCTGCACCATGAAAAGTTGCTGCTTTGCTGGTGATCGAGACCAGGTGAGATGAAGAAATGCTTGCTTTTTGTGTTCTGGTTTTTGCTTGTATTTTTAGTTGATGGGGTTTTTTTTTTTTTTTTTTTTAAAAACATGAATACAGCAACTTTCCAGGGTATAATGAGCATAATCCTAGCTATTTTAAAACCTTTTTGTTATATGTGAAATACTCGCACTGGATGATTAGGTTTGGGGTGATAAATTGGAAAATCATAAGAGTAACACCCAATGGCTTTTCAGACATTTAATTTAAGATTATTATTTTTCCATTTCCAGTGTGAACAAAATTAAGTTCGTCTTCTTCAGGCAGGATACATTTGTTTACCCATTGCAATTGTCAGACTACAATTGCTTGTGTCATTTATGCATTATTACAGCTTTTGTGGGAGAATAGATATATGAATTGAACTGAACTATTTTTTGAATTCTGAGATATAATAATCAAAGAAACTTCAAATAAAATCGGAACATAAGAACTTCAGTGTTTGTGTAATAAAGTACTTTATTCGTGTGCTCAGGTCTTTATAGAGCTTTATAAAGTTTTCGGTTTATTATTTTCTGTTTCATTTATATAAGAGTATGGTTTTTACAGTTTTGATTGTAGTTCTGAAATTTCAATGGCTGTAGAATTGGAGGAACTTTTCCTAAAATTTCACCAGTAATTGTTATATCTTCTAGTTCTTAATTCATGTTACAGGATAACATGAAAAACGGTTCTAATTAAAATGTAAGAATGCCATCATATTGGTAATGAGACTGAATCATTCTTTTAAAT
Source organism: Mormyrus proboscirostris (assembly GCA_026779585.1). NCBI lineage: Eukaryota > Metazoa > Chordata > Actinopteri > Osteoglossiformes > Mormyridae > Mormyrus > Mormyrus proboscirostris. The sequence goes on from JAODKF010000030.1 coordinate 12,832,740, forward strand.
TCGCTAATTATTCGATCATTCTCACATTGTAATGGCTTTGTACAGTTTTTTTTTTCATTTCCCTCCCTTTTTCCCACCTCCCAGTACATCCTGTCAGGGTCTGATGACTTCAATCTCTATATGTGGAGAATTCCCAAAGACCCAGATGCAGGTGAGCATGAGGGTCTGCCTTTTTGTTATGGTTACTTAAATGTTTGTGAAACTGATTGTTGTTGTTCTGTTATTTCAGGGGGCCCAGGTCGAGTTGTGAATGGAGCATTTATGGTTCTGAAGGGCCACCGCTCTATTGTCAACCAGGTGCGATTTAACCCCCACACGTATATGATCTGTTCCTCGGGTGTGGAAAAAGTAATCAAGGTGAGTGGTGATTATAGTCGGGTACATGTCATGGTAGGCGGCTAATTGATTAACCTGTAATTGATTTAAAGCAATACTATATAGCTCATCCTGATATGATTCTCCAAATAGCTCAGGATTTTACAGAGCATCTACGGAGGACATGGGAAGAGTAAAATAATTAATAGAACAAAAAAAAGTCTTTTGTCAGATCTGGGAAATGTTTTGAGTTGTCTTGCATTACATAAATAAATGGAATAATAACTATAAAGCAAATCCAGTAAATTGTGCTTTAAGCAATAGACTATGGGGGACAAATGTATACTATTTAATTTTCAGATTATGCATTTTTATATGTATTAATATAGCAGAATTTAAAATAGTTACACTTAATGTGATATCAATGTTAGAGTAAATTGTCCTGAATTTTAAACTTTAACTGTGTGTGTGTGTGTGTGTGTGTGTGTGTGTGTATACATACACGTGTGAGTGTGTGTGTGTTTTTTTTTTTTTTTTCTTTTCTTTTACTTTTTTCATCTGTTGTAAATTCTGAGAACCCTTACTAATTTTCAGGTGTGGAGTCCATACCAACAGCCTGAAAGTATAGGAGACCTTGAAGGACGTGTGGAGGACAAGTCTCGCAGCTTGTACACTCATGAGGAGTACATCAGCTTGGTCCTCAACAGTGGGAGTGGCTTGTCACATGACTATGTCAGTCAGTCCATTCAGGAAGATCCCCGCATGATGGCCTTCTTTGATTCACTGGTGCGGCGGGAAATCGAGGGCTGGAGCTCTGACTCGGACAGTGACCTGAGCGAGGGGGCCATCCTGCAGCTTCATGCGCGAGGGCGACGCCCACTGAGATCTGCTCGAGATGGAGGGAACACCACTGCCCCCACTGGAACCTCCCCTGCCTCAGGCCAGCAGAGTGATGATGACTCTTCCATAGTTGGACCCCATGGGTCAGAGGGAGAGTTCAGAGAGGAACTGGAGGGGGCACCTTGGCGGAGCGGAATAGGCCATCAGTCGATGCGATTGATGGATTTGGTCAATGACTCATCAGATTCTAGTGGGTTCTGGCCTGACCCAATGCCCAGACCACGTTCTCCTAGCCCAAGGAACATCTCCAGTTTGTCTAGTCATAGCAGCTCCCCAATTGGGTCAAGCTCCTCAAACACCTCCAGCTCCACGTCTAGTAGTGAAACGGAGGAAGAGGAGCGCCGGAGAGCCAGAACACGCCAACGGAATGCCACTAGGAGACACCACATGCGCTTCCCCTGCCACAAGGTGGATCGCTCGGAGTCAACACAAACACTATACTCAGGGGTGGATTCTTGCAGTTACCCAAAAATTTCCCTTGAAGATTCATCATCATCATCATCATCTTCGGGTGAGGCACAAGATTCAGTGAAGATTGTGCCCCAAGGGACTTCCTCCACAGACAGGGACAGGTCTCATATTGAGTCAAGAAACCCATACAGTTCAAGCCCCATCCCCTCACCAGATAGACTGGGGGGTGAGGTGAGAGCAATCATGGTGGCGCAGGAGCGGGAATCTGAGGCATTGCCTCCCTTTTCACATGATGAAAACCTTGACAAGAGAGAGCTGAGGAGTGGGAAGGCCGGTGAAATGGGAATGATGACTGTAGACTCAGAGACTGCGAAGGAAGGGCAGGATGTGGCTTTGGCTCAGAATCATACCTTTCAGTCTTTAGACAGTGCTTGGGGCTCTGCACGGCAGCTGGAGTCGGGGATAAACGGACAGAAATGCCATGATGTACATGATAGGGACACGGACCAGAACTCTGGGTCATCTACATCAAAAGAGAGTGACGGTAAACTTGACATGCAACTTTTTGAATCTAAAACCCAGGAAGAAAAATATCAAGGATCAGGTGTACTGGACACTCCTAAGGGTCTACGCCTGAAACAGACTCGAGTTGAGCCCGAGGGAGTCGATCCTGACGGCTCACCCCCAGAAAAGTTATTCAAGACGTGATGTGATGAAGTCTCGTGGGTGGTTCCTCGTCAGGGTTTTTCAGTTTTTGTTTTTAAAAGGAGACTGGTAACATTTATAATAAACACTGCAGACCTTTGACGCTATTCATATAGTTTAATGTAAAGAGAGGCGCACCCCTTTATGTTCCATATACCGTTTTTTAGAATACACATGTTGATTTATCAGTGTGTAGGTCAGTCATTTTGGCTGACCATTAAACTAATGCCTGACTTATTGTGCATTAAAATTGTTGGTGTTAATAGACGTACTGGCCATAATTATGGTAGTGCATTTGCTAATCCAGTTTTATAATATTTTATTTTTGGAATTATTTTATTGTATTTGCTAAAATAAATTTCTTCAAAAGTTAGTTGTCCATATGTGGACTGACTATATAGCTCCCTTGATTTATGCTGAGAAATGAGAAGGAGGTATGGAATCCTTGCAGCAGTTTTTGCATATTAGGGGGTGGTTTGTGATTTACGCTCAGGCTGTTAGAATTGGTCCTGCAAAATCCACTACATTGAAACATATTGTCACGGTGTCTGTTTTGAGTTGTGCATTAATAGTTATTTCAGTACTCTGGCAGTAAATTGTTTTATCACTTTCTCTCTGCATTCAGAAAGGGTTTGTTGCTCTAAAGAACTGTTGGATAAATGCTCTGTATTGTCTGAGACTGTTTATGAACAGACATTAAATGTTCTTGAAAACTGAGTAATTTTTATTCATGTTTACTTATTTGAATAGGAGCAGATTTAGTGGTCCTGTTAAACCATTGATAAATGTTCAAATATATAACTAATCAATAGTTGTGAAGATATAATGGAAGAAATTCAGCTAATGATATAATACATAACATGAAATCGTACCCAGGATTTAGTCAGTATACCATCGCTGTCTGCTTCTTGAAAATAAGTTGTATCACGGTATTATCAGTCACAGTTCCCTGCAAAGAACTGCATAATATATTAATTGGTTTTGTTTTTTTCCATTTTCCCAGTACAGTTTTCATTTATATTAAGGTAGATTACATGGATGTCTCTTCTTTTTCCACTTCTGACATCTTCAATTTCAAATCCCCGAACATCAAGTAACCAAGGTAATTTAAAAATCCTTGGAAGTGATTATACAGCTAACTTATTCATTAACATACTATTTTTGTATAACTGATATTTGACACGTGGGTTAACTATGTGTTAATATATTGCTAGACTTTAATATGTCTACTTGTATTTAAAAAGGGCTATGAAAAATCCAGGTTACCTTATGTCATTCCTACTGTAAGAATGTTGTATAAATTCTTGTTTGTTGGAATAGAAAATTGAATTTGGTTGAGGATAAACTGGAGTCCTCGCTGCAGAGCCTCTAGAAAAGATGTTGCAGGGATGAAAACGTCATCTGAGTGGTGACGTGCTCACTGGCAACTGAGATGCGGCAGCTACACGATGTGTCCAAATATCACCAGTGGCTCAGATCTAAGTGAAATGAGAGCTCTGTAATTTCTGCCTAATGCATGGAAAATTTTAAATTTGTGTAAGTACAGTAATATAGCTTAGTATAGTGGATGTATACATCTGACCAAGTGTAGTTGCAGTCCTCATCACCAGTTCCTCTGACAGCCATTTCTGCTGCCTGGCAACCATTCATTTAGTCCTTTTACATATTGTTGGCAGCCAATACAGTATGTAGCTGTATCAGATTAGGGGAAGGACCTGTCTAGAGGCAGAGAACACGTTCCTTAAAGGCTATCTGATATCTCTAGTATAGATTAAGTGTAAATGATGGATGTCAGGTTCTCATTGGCCTCACACCTCCATGAGTCTGAATTCCACCTGCTGTATGTGTTTGTGGTGAGTTTGCATGCACTCCCTGTGTTGTGTAGATTTCCACCCATGGTCAAAAGACCTGTAGTTAGGCTAACTGGCATCTTCACATTGCCTATAGTGTATGATTTACCATAATTTGGTTATCAAATGCTTTTTTTTCTCGAGTGTTGTGATGTGTGAATTGGGGAAATAGATCACAAGCATGCGGTCAATTTCAGTACAAATTGGTGCCAGTTTCTCCTTATTGTATCATATACTGGGTCTAAACTCTGTGTGAGTACACTTTATTCCAAGCCATTTTTCTGTGACTTTTGCATAATTGCTTCTCTTAAAGCGTTGTCTTTTGTGATAAATACTTATTGACTCTATGGCAGCTGGGAACCCTTTTAGTATTCAAGTTTTGGCCTCACTTTGGACTAGAAGAAACATGTATAATTGTAGGCTGTAATATACACTAGGGGCCCATCTGGAGTGCAAGGATTCTTTTGTTGAAGGAATTTGAGAAGTGCGGTAAGGATAATCTGCTACTCCTCACAGACTTCTGCTGCATGTCACTGCTAATTTTTGGTACCAAGAGGCAAATTGGGTTATTGCCACAACAAAGAATGACTGAATTACAGATCCTACCCGAGGGGCAAGTAACAGTGATGGCAGGTGTCGCTTTAGGTAAGGGGCAAGCGGTGAAAGCGGTGGAAGCTGAAGCCAAGGCAGCCTCTTCAGGAGCAAACCCTCAGGCTTCTTCAGGCTTCTGCTCCCCTCTTCGGTGTCCCCCTTGAGGAGTTTCACTTGGAATTGAAATATCAAGCATGAAACGCAGCCCCTTCGTGTTTCTGAAAAGAAACTGAAAGCGTGTGAGGATATGAAACTGCGACGGTCGCATTACTGTTTCTACTGCCGCAACATCTGAGGTCTGATGCAAGAAGACATTGATCTGGTATCACATTTTTGGAGGGACACATCTGGACTGCTATTGTTTTTTAAATGTACTGCAGCTTCATTATGCTGATCTGAAGATGTTTAGACTTTCTGTAAGGCAAATTAGCTGGGAAAAGCCCAACAAGTATTTTTTTTCTTTGTACTTCAAGTAGTTTGGACTATGGCAATTAATCACTAATGAACTAAAGTACTAACGAACTGGTGCCAGAGGCCTTTTGGCAGCAGTTCATAAACCATGAAAAATCTAGAAATAAATACTTGTTTGGATTTTTTTGTCACAAGCCCATCAATTCAATTGCTGGTTGTATAATAATGAAAAGAAAGCAATCTTCCATGAATAATATTGCACTAATCCCAGCTACCTTGTTGGGATCTGAGGAATTTGCTAAGTAAATGACAGGAACAGTATACGAGCCATTCATCTTGGCAGGACTTATGTCAGTAGCCAAGAATGCCAAAACCCAAAATCCTGTTACTGTATTGTGAGAAACTAGTGCTGTTCAGTCTCTTTCATGACTAACTGTGAATTTGATCTTTTAATCCGAGGTATTGTATTGGGTTACTTTGCAATTCACTTGAAGTCAGACTGTTAAGGTGAAGGGTACAGAAGTAACAGCAAGTTAATGGAGCTTCTTTAAGCCAGTGATTTAGCTGATGTAAAACCAGCCACAGGTTATAGATAAGCCAGATCTCACCATTCAGCCTCTGTAGATGATCTGATGCAAAGATTTAAAGCGTTCCCTGCATATGTCGTAACATGCGACAAGTAGATTTGACGATGTACTTAAACTATTAGACCTTCCTGAGTTGTAGTAAAAGCAAAATGCTCCAGTTATGGGGCGGAATTCTATATATCAGATTGTAGAACCTTTTGCTGAACTTGTGGTTTGTCAAAAGGTAAACTGTGTAACCAAGGTTTTAATTTAATGTAAATAACTTAACACTAGTTCCATCAGTTATCTGTGTCAAGTGCATATCATCTGGAACCACAGATGATTTTGAAAAAAAGTATATGAAAACACCTGTTTAGATGCATGAAACAAGTAAAATGTTGGTATACCACTTTGTTTGAAGTATGAGAAACTACTGTGAAGCTATTTGGGCTTAGTCCTGCTACCTGTTTGGACATAGTGGTCATACCGTTAGTCTTCTTAAGTAGAGCAGTGGATGTCAGGATCGGATTTATGCAGACAAGTATTTACAAAGTGTTTGTTCCAGTGTGTCTGGTCATGCATACTGTATATATTAATAGACATAATGCACAGTAAGTTATTTTAAATGCAATACAAAGTACAAGCTGTACAACTTACAATACAAGTGCAGGCAGGGTAGAAAAGATAGACAATATTTAATGCAGTTCGTTAGACATTATGAGGGCTGGTTCAATAATTTTACAGCTCTAGGAAAAAGCAGTTTAGGTGCCAAGAAGCTGCAGTAATAGCGTTTCCCCGAAGAATCAGCGGAGTTGCCTTTGCTATACATCATGACTGTGCTGTGCCTCAGACTTCAGAGTCTTCCTTTCAATGCAGAATAAAGACTGGTTATGATAAGAAGGCCGTCATATATATTTAAAGGAGGAGGGCACTTGTGGTCCTGGTGTTACTTCAAATCGATGGGTGTACTATTCAGGCTACGTTTTCTGGCCTCTATCTATTTAAGTGCAAATTAACTTTGATTGTATAGTTTGCACCCCCAATCACAAACATGAAATTTGTACGTCATAGTAATATATGTTGAAATCTTACTTGAGTGTTTTATTCTTTCTATCATGGAATGGAGAAAGGGACATTTTTCAGTTGATTTTGGAAAACTCAGTCAAGATCTTGCTAAGAATCCCATTATGCCAATGTGAGAAACTGTGCTATTAGGCAGATGGAGTTTAAATGTCTAATACAGAATAGGTTCACTGTACCTAGAAGCATTTGTTCTATTTGCTTCCAATAGAGGAAAGAATGGGAGCAAATTCATTCTTGGACTTTGATACAGGATGTCTGGGCTGGCGGCACAGAGGGAGTCTGATTAACTCAAAGTGAACTTAAATTTTTCCTGATTTCTAAAGACAAAACCCGTAGATGGAAAAAAATAATTTTATGTTTAACAGTAATTAAATCTTAATGTGCAAGAGGCAAATGGATACAAATCTGTATAGCTCAGATTAATGTCCTAGTTAATGCTGAATAAGTGTTCATAGGTAATGCTGAATAAGGGTCTTTACCGCTTAACTTTGGTACCTTTACAATTTACCCAGGGTTTTCCAAGAAGGTTTTTTCCCAGTGATTATTAGTTTAAAATAAAATAAACACCCAGTTTAGTGTTTGCATTATGGCACAAAAGGTACCAAGTGTCTATTAATCATATTCGTGACTGTAATTCTAAACTGTTTTTGATCACGCGACTTATTAAAAATTAAACCATAATTATACCAAAAAGGGGGGAATATTTTGGCATAAATACGACTTAGCACTCTTTTCACAAATGGAATGCTACCTCTTTAAAGAAAGAATCCACTTATGCGTTAGCGTGTTTCTGCATATAATTTGTGACATCACTTTCGACTATACCCCATTGCAGGTTTTTCCTTATAAGGAAGGGATCTCTAGTTTCATCCTCTGTTGCTTCTAAGAGGCCGAGGTTTCATTCAAATTGCTTCTCCCACATTAAATGAAGTCGTTTGAGTTTTACCGTACATGGCAGTGAGACTTGACTCGGTGTCTGCATGACTGTACCTGTCTCAACACAACAATGTCTCTTCGTAATGTCTTAGGAATGTGGCATAAATCGATATGATGATTGAGGGATCAGACTCGAAAATACTTAAATTTGATGCCAAAGCTATGTTTTAAATGATAATTAAATATATATGTCGTTTTTCTCCGCGAGATATTTGAATATTATCAATTTCTGTACCGCTTTCACAGCACTGTTACAAATAACTTCGGTTCAGGTGATTTGTAGGGACTGCCCCTAGTGGAACTTTAATGGAGATGCAGATATATTGCTTTACCACTCTTCTGTCGACAGAATGCAGGCGAATTTTAATATTTCAAAAACCGGTTTGACTCTGGTTGATAAGGGTAATTGAATTTAGCTGGAACTAGGGGCAGAGCAACTGAATAACAGTTGACAGAGTATCACTCATTTAACGGTTTTTAAATTTTTTTTTTATCCTAGTCAGTGTTGCAAGAGTATGATATACAATTCTAAAGAACTCCAAAATGTCTTCCTGAAAAAGCCCTGCTCGTATATGTTTTAGTTGTTTCTAAGCTTTTAATATGAAAAAATATTACAGTAACGTGCAGCAAATGTAACGCGATTGATGTGTCGATTTATGTAAGTTTTATCATTTTGGGCAATTTCCATCAATATATGAGCTGAGTTCGGGGATTTGATTGAATTCAGCCAGTGCTTGAAGTGGGCCGTATTTTCGTCTTTTGGGTTCCGCCACTTTTTTCTTTTTCACCGCACAAATGTCAAAAATTTGAGTTCCTGCACTTATTTTTTCCCACTTCAAGCACTGAATTCAGCAGTATAATAGACACTTGGACCGTATTTGGTTTGAATCGGATTTTCGTTATACGGCTGGGATTGATGGATGCCATTCTAAACTTTTATCAATGGCTTGCATATATTATTATAATACTATGGAGCTACGGAGTGGCTTGGTCAGCCAATCTATGTTGTCAACCTAGTTTGAAGCTCTTACACGGACAGCTGAGTCAGCCAATTAAATGTCACTTTTGGGTCAGGGTGGGCTGAAGAAAATCGGGTTTGGACCAATGAGGCAACGCGATTTATCTTTTTTTTTTTTTTTAATTTCAGGCAAAGTTTTGGGTTTTGTCGGCGCTGTCTGTACACTCACGTCCTTGCAACTTTTTAGCTTCTTTGCTAAAGGAAAACCAGTAAGGAAACAAGCCGACTGGACTGGGGAATTCTGAAAATCAGGATATTACGGAAGAATAATTTAAAGATATCAGTTGGTTTAACCGGAGTGTCGTACGCTCGGTATAATTGTCACAATATAGTCATTCTGGATTTGGAATAATAGGACTACAGAAATAGAGGTATCATCATGGATCATTACGAGGCCGATGAAAATGAATATATGCATCAAGAGGACGACTGGGATAGAGATCTTCTTTTGGACCCTGCTTGGGAAAAACAGCAGAGGAAGGTAAGAAAACAGTTCGGCTGCAATTTTCAGTAGGAAACAAAAGGTGGTATAGCGAGGACTTGGAGAAGCAGCTGTACATCAGAGCCGCAGCGAGCTGTCGGTGCTCCCGGAAATAGGATAAGGATACTTGCTTCGAGAAAACAGGCAGCCGTTGTTTATTATTTCTGTCGAATATGGCAAAGGAATAAACGTTTTAGTATTTGTCAGGTGTAGGTTGGCGGACAAGCCACTCAGGCCTTTATATGAAGACTTATAGTCCGATAAATCATTTGCGCTGGAGAGCTTTTCAAATGTATTTCAAGTTATTCTCATTTAAAACATTTTTAAGTAAAATTATTGAAACCACTATAGTAACTTGATGTAGCTTGGAGTCAAATGCGTGGTACATTTATAACAAAGAATAAGCTGTTGTCTGTATTTTATTATTAGTGTGTATCCAGTCCTAAACCGCACATTTTCTAGTGTCCCTGAAAAAAAAAAAATTAATTCCATTTTTTTTTGCGCAGCGGATTTCATTGTGTGTATTTCTGAGCAGCGCTAACCGCAGAGATTTTTCATGGATAGCACATTCTTTATCATAGTTGTGATAAAGAATAGACAATATTTAATGCATAGTCATAGAAAATAATCTTTACATGAAACTGGAGGCGATAGCCAAGTTAAACATTCGTCTGGTTAAAGGTATCCCCTTCTCTTTTGCTTCATCATTGAATCGATAGTTGGATTTTGTCAATAACGACATGCGTGGAAACTACGACATTTCTTTCTTTAAACGTATTAAATTAATAAAAACAGTAAAAGTAAATATATAATTTTTTGTAGCTTGATTTTTGGCAGCATGCGTTCTTCCAACGTCTTTTGAAAACATGTCGTTGACTTTTCATCAGCTTGTTTCATGCACGAATAGCGTTTTTCAGGAACCTTGCGAAAGGGTGGTGCATTGAATCTCAAGGCTGTAGTCTGGCTTCCAGAAGGGGAAAATGTCCTGGAATTTGAGTAAGCGATGTGGCTTGGGCTGGGCTTGCATGAGAAAGAACTTGCCCAAAAATGGTAATAATCTGCCCCTCTCGCTGCTGTTGGAAAACATTTTCCCCTATTGGTTTTTTGTGTTGAAAACGTCGCCTCCTGATTTCCTGAGTTTTATTGCTGCTAGAAAGCTACCGTAGAATATGGGAGGAAGAAAGTAACAACGGTTTGCGATATTATAATTCCAAAGTACAATTTAAATGTAATTGTTTTGGAATTACATATACATTTAGGATTATTTTATGTGGAATTTTATCTGTGTTCGCAGAGTTTCATATATATTCGCACAACTACAAAAAGATTAATGCGGATTCCCTGCCACGCCCGGTTTATTTAAGTTAATTTATGTTGCCTTTACATGTAAATCAGATATAGTCGATTTAGCTGATTAGCCGTTCCGCTGGAGTTTGGCGATTTTCACGGTTACATCATTTGATCACAGCTCGTTTTAACGCGTGCAAAATACTAAAAATTATGGTTTCACATTAAATAACTAGTAAAGGCTACAGTTAAACGCTTGTCCTGCAATACAGAAAAAGGCAACCGACTTGTCTTGATTAACGCCGCCCCTGGTCTTTCGGCGTCCTTCTGCATCAGCTTCTGGTTAAGCGCAGCTGCCTGGATCCAGCGCTGTGCCACAAATAGCATAGGACCGCTTGACAGATGTTAAAAGTTGTATTTACTGCATGCATAGGTTTTTGTTGTTCTTTTCCCCTTAATAACTGCCCTAGTTCTGTGCAGGCCGGAACAAATCCTTTGTTTCAGCTTTATCAATAATGGTACTTTGAAGATTTAGTCATGGCTCTTGTTTTTAAAAAAGGTTTTAATGCAGAAGATGGCCTTATTGGAGAAGGTGGAGGAAAACATGTCATCTGTCCTACGGGAGCCCTTTGCCTATAACTAGCCTCATCATAGACTTTGTCATTAATAGACCATTTTAATTTAATATCTGTATTATTTATTCCTGCACTGGTGTTCTTGATTCAGTAATTTCTTACCCTGTGTAGTCTCCCTTTCTTGAGACTGTAATTCACTCCCTTCCTGATGAAAGGGGACACTATATAAGTTGCTGTTGTGCAAGTTTTATTACCCTAAATGCGTTGCTTTCAGATGCTGATGACTTTTTAAAGTAAGCATCTCAGATTATTCCCTTTGGGTTTATGCGCTTTGCAAACAGGTAGTCACAGACACTGGATGTTTTTGTAAGTGGTCTAAAACAGGTTCTGCCGGCCTAATTTACATATGCATGTGTTGTTTCATTTCCTTTTTGGGAAGGTTTACTTCTGCGCAAATTCTTTTGTGAGAATGTACTCCGAAACCTTAATTGAACCATACATAGCTGACAATGTGTCTTATTAATTTCCTTATTCATATTGTGTCATAGTGGTTGAACTGCAAGAGTGCACTGTAGTCCTATCTAAAGTACAACAGCTATTTTCAGAAGTACTGACCATCCCCTGGGTGACTGAATACGACAACTCGTACGTAACGGAATGCCATAAAACCTATTTTAAAAATTTGGGTTAAATACAATGTTTCATAATAACGATTGAACGTGCTTCTGAAAACATTGTGGTTTCAGCGGTTTGTCGACTTGAGATACAGTATAGTACCATATGTACATTATTTTTTTAAAAACAAAAATAAATAAATGCTTTTTATTTTCCATTTGCAAAAGTACATTGGACTTTTTCCCTTTGCTTACCCCATCTTGCTCTCCATAGCCTGGTCACAGTGAAGGGTCAGCCAACGCGTGGTGCACCTGGAGCTGGGGGCTAAGGGCCCATGGATATGTGACCATTCCGCCAAAGCTGGGGCTCGAACCGGCGATCTTCCGATCATGGGCACAGAGACTTACACCCCTGAGCCCCTCAGCGCCCCCTAGTTTTATTATGTATTATATTATATGCCGGTACATTTACATGCGCACTAAGAAAATCTAGTTATTGTGTAGGTCCGACTAAAATGGACTTTTAAAGTACAAGTAAACATGTTAGTCCGACTGAAATCGTACTAAATCAAATTTCTTGAAGTCGGACTAAGACATCCAGATAATGTGAGTGGGAGTCGATTTACTTCTGCATGTATATGTTCAGTCGGATTCAAACTGGCCTAGACCCTCTGCACATGCTCCACAGTTATTAGTTATTAGTCTGGTTGACCTGTTGCACCATAAGAGGTCAACCAGCAAAAGCCCAACACTAACAAGCTGAAGAAAACCATATCAGCGCCTATTGTAGCGGAGTCAGACGTACTTCAGCCAATAAATCGATTCCCCTCCCATACGTGTATTCTGGGACAAGGACAATAGTCCGATTAAATGGCATAGTCAAGCTATAGCTATAGGGTAAGTCAAGCTGTAGCTTGTCAAGCTGTAGCTTGACTTAGCTATGCATGTAAATGTACTGATTGTTCTAATTGACCTACAGGTTCGACTACAGACTACCTTAGGGAATATATCTTGTTCATAACCTGGGGACTGCCTGTATTTTTCTCATGACTTAAGCTGTCATAGGTGTTGAAGAGCCTAATATGAATGTTATATGTCTGTAAGGGAGGGTGTAACATACATTATATGCTAAATTCAACCACTGCATGACTTAATACGTATCCTCTAATTGTGGCAAAGTAGATGTCTTAGATTCTTTGCCTTTTCTGGTTTGTAGCAGTGTAACAGTATGAACAGGAATTGTGCAATATACCTTAAAGCCCAGTCTTGCGTGTACTTGCACTGAGTCATTATTGTGTCACTGCACATCAGTCATGATAATGCAGGAAAACAACTGACAGGAAGTCATGCCTCCAGCAGTGATTTTGAAGCAAATCCCACTACCATCTGTCTTGCTGTTTCTGCCTCTTCCACACAGTCATACTGGAGAGCTGTAAATGCCACCAGTTGGACAGCCTTGCCAAGGATGTCTGGGATCAAGGTTTCAGTTCGTGTAAAAACATTTCCTTTTGTAACTTTGAGAATATGTCTGCCTTCTCAGTCTAAAAGAGGCAGTTCCCCCAAAAAACTGCAAAAGATGTGTTTTAGAAGGGCTTTGGTGCTATTTATCATCTAGTTTGCTCTGCTTGGAGATGCATTGAGCTTGATGGAATAAAATAGTTCCTACATTAAACTCTTCACTTCAAAGATGTTTGTCTTGAGTAACTGGGTCATGACGTCTTTCCAATGAATTTTTCCAATGTATTTTTTTTGCCGCTTTAATCACCACAGAAAGAATGCCATTGATTCCCAATATCTTCATGGGAAGACCTACATTTCTACTATTTATAGTTTTTCTCCAAAACTAGGTAACTTCCAGCAGAACAATCTAGATGGGGTGAACTGCCCCTTTCAAAGTCAGTTGCTGCACAGTACATTAGACAGGAGAACTATTGTCATACGGTCAATGTGTGCTTTACTAGCTGCTAGTGGTGTAAAATTGTTTTGTGATGAATCGATTATTAACTGTATAGATCTCTAATGTCAGAATCAGCTATAATCCATTTTTTGTGGGCAAAATTCTCTTTAAAGATATACTTCAAGGAAGTGGACTCACCCTCACATTCTGGAGGCACACAAATTTCTGAAACTTTGGATGGCTGATGAGAGCTCATTAATACACACAAAGGAATTGCTACTTAATGATCTTGGAGCTACTTTATTTATAGGTAACTTGCCCCTGTTTTGTAGCGCAGAACACTCTCTTTAATAGTCACGATAATCTTTGTGCTAAATGTTTTTGAGAAATACCCTTCTTTTGTAGTGTAAAAAAAAATCTTTTTCTGCTAGCTACAGTAGCAACTGTCAAGACTATGAAGTAGCTAACCAAGTAATGTTAGCCTTGGAGATGATTGACATCAGCTGTAACATTACTGCATCCAGCTCACGTGAGAGTATTGAATTAACCTGAAACAAAAAAAAATGTTACAACAACAGATTACAGAAGTGGAAGTGGTGATATGCATTCTTCTACTGAATGTGACAACGAAGCTCAAAGGTAATGTTATTGATATTAATGCAGGAATTCATTTTCTCCCAGATCAAATGAATAGTGTTTAAGTCAGCTTAATAATGGGACTGTACTTAAACGAAGTGAGATGGGTTTTTTTTGGTATGTTGTGCAAGGTAGTGGTCTTTGGAGACATGGATTGTACATCTGACAGCTTCTTGTTTTTTGTGATGCATCGATTTTCGCATTACGATTTGAGCAGTACTTGACATGGACTGCGTTGTACAATACTTTTAAGGGCCTGTCGTGTGTTAAGAAAATATAGTTGAATGCCTTCATGCTCAATAAAAATGTTCTTCTCCGAGTGGTTTTCTGAGTACTGCTGTCTCCTCCCTCGTGCATCGTTACTTTTCTGTATATCGTCATGCGTAAAAACTGAGCATAGGGGGATACTGTGCCGATCTTCATGAGGTCAGAGAGACGCTGCAGGCTGGGAGGCGGCACTGTGCTCAGGATGCACGTGTAGTGAAATTATAAGCAGATTACTCACAAATCTCTTTTTCCTGCCTTTCGCCCCCAAAGTGCAGGTTTTAAGCCACGTCGAGGGAAATCTTCCCACCCTCTTTCTGTAGTAATTAGTGGTCTGTTTACAGTTTTCATGGCTGGCTCTGTGGTTTCCTGTGGGGTGCTTGTGGCTGCTGTTCAGCAATGTGGTGCTGAACATCTTCCACAAATGTTTGATGGATCCCTGTGCACCTTCATAATGGTTATAAAGTTTATTCAGATCTCTGAAATGTAGATATCCGTGTGCAGTTGCGCTCTGCATGACAACGTTTCGGTCAACACCGGTCCGCATATGTGACGGCGGTCCCATGTGATTATAATGGAGCTCAAAATTTCCTGTCTAGTGACTTTGTAGAGTCATAGCACAACACGTTGCTCGTGTGTTTGTGGTGATGCTGGTGTAAACAAACTTACTGTGCTGCCAATCATATAAACGTCTAGCACATACAATTATGTGCAGGATATAATACTTGATAATGATTAGGGCTGTTTTCGACTAAGGATTTTCATAGTCGAATCTGATTCGTTCGATTTTGCCGTAGTCGACTGATAGTCGAA
>JAODKF010000030.1:12848192-12861135 GCA_026779585.1 Mormyrus proboscirostris
ACTATGAGGTTCATAGTCGAATCAGACGTCTACGAATCGAATCGTCGAATCCTCGACTATTAGAAGTCAGCCCTAATAATGATAATATCGTTATTTAGGCTATACCATCTATGTTTGTGTAAGTACATTCTATGATATTCGCACAATGATGAAATGAAATGTAATTCCCCTATTGTTAAGCCACGCATGATTGTACATTCTGTACACCTGGCATGCATTGCTTTTTATGTATATGATACTCTGTGAGTGAGGAACCTGTGCTTGCACCTGGAAGGGCGTGGCCTCAAATCCCCTGTCATAAAGGTGTGTAGCTCAGCTCAGTGACTGGGAGGTTGCCTGTTCTAATCCCAGGATTGGCAGAGTGATTTTATTGTAACTCCCATTTGCGTCAGAGACTGTCTGACCCTGCCTCTTCAGTTGTACTTCACTTTGGATAAAACTGTATGCTAAATAAATTAAATTATGAATTATCAAAAGTTTAACTGTTTATACGTGCACTTTTCCCTTTTTGTGGTTGATTTACTTAAATATTCTGTACAAAAAAAGTGCAGATTCTCTGCATGTTGTTGGCATGTGGACTCCGTTTTGCGTGGTACGGTCTTAACTTGCATTTGTGGATGCAGCAAGAAACAGTGTTTATTGATAATGGTTTTCCAAAATACTCATGCAACCATTTGGTTCTATCCATGACAGGAGCATATTGGGGTTTTAATGCAGTGCCGTCCCGGGGCTTAGCGATCATACAAGCCTCGACCCATCCCTGCTCATAAACGCTACCCTTTTTAGGATGGTCTTCCCACAGCTTCCTTTGGAACATCTGGCAGGCATTAAATATGGGATGAGTTTCCAGAAAAAAAAGGAGTTGATGGGTTTACAAATTACCATCTGGTGTTTTTATTTGCATTTTACTTACTGTGTCAACTTTTTTTGGAATTGAGGATTGTAAATATAATTAAATTAAAATGTGCTAAGAATATAAGGAAAATGAACTGATAATAAAGGTCATGGTTGTGAGGCAAGTCACACATGACTGCTGTTTTGACGTGGGAATTCATCCTAAGTACAAAAAACTTCATACTTACTTACTGTACTTCCTGCGCTGTCGTCAAGTGCCAATTTAGTTAACGCAAGTTCTTCAGTACTGTGGAGATGTTTGTTGCCTAGCACAATCCTACCAGTGAATCTTGTGGCAAAGTGCTGGTAGGAGATGAAAACAAAATTTGTTTCCTAGGAAGTTAAACCATTAGTTCTCTGTCACAGAGAAAAGAGAAGCAGTGCTGCATAACCTGTTTTCTTTAAAACACATTTTGCTGTTTATCAGGAATAAAGGATGTGCTGATTCATTCTGGTCCATTCAAAATTTATATCTGTCGATTCCAATGCGGATCTGATCTTTTAATAGAAATTAAAATATACATACACATTAGGAGTGTAATGGTACATGTATTCGTACCGATTAAAGTACGGTACGGGACTTTCGGTTCGGTTCGCATATGTACCAAACGAATGCAGCAAATGCGGAACCTTTGTGTGTTTGTGTGTTTCCCCCGAGCTGCATTAAGGGGCGGAAGAAGCCGCGCCATTGCGCATGCGCGCGTACGTCCTAACGTGAAGCTGGAAGTTGTTAATGTCAACACAAGTACAGCACAGATGTTTTTTAAATGCTGCACCATAATGGATATTTATTTTATTATGCTTTGGAATTTTTCTTTGACAATATTTCAGTTCTAATATGTTCTAATATGAAGCTGAAAGTTGCTAATGTGAATACATTCTGGTACAGTTAATTTTCTAAATGTGCACCTTGATGGATATTTATTTTATTTTTGTTTACTTGAGATAATGTTTATTTTCATTTATTTTTAAGTAATTTTGTTTTTTTATTAGTAGGTTGCAGCAGTACTGACAGTGACATTTATTTAAGAAACAGTCATACTTTGTTCAATAGTTTGTTCAGTTTAATAAAGAAAGAAATAAGCTATTTATGTTTTGTTTGTTGTATCCCCGCTGTACCGAAAGTACACAAGCAGTAGACATTGGTGCATTATTCGTCTGACTAAAGGCCTTTTCACAGCGATGATTGAAACGATGGATATTTCAGGATCGATACATATGTTCCTATTAGTCTGCCTGTCTTGATAACAAGGGACATATTAAGCTGTTTGCAGCTGTTTTTATGTTGGGTTTTTCTTAACTTTTTAAGGTTTTGTAATATGGCTCTTGGATTATATTAAACTGTGGCTATTAATATTTTTTTTGTGCAATTTATAGACCTATCTGTAAACAATCAACAGCCAATAAAAATCTAAAAACAATAAGCTCTGTATTCTCCAGTCCTGTAGTTAATTAACTGATACCAGATGATGTTGCTGCCACGTTTTCAGTATTAATTTAGCTTATCCTGAAGTACCACCTGAAACGATCGTTGTAAAGTTTAAGCTCTTGATGCTCGTTTAGAATTGGATGTATCCAGTATGTTTTTTTTGTGTTTAATTTTAAAAGAATTTAATTTCTGCTGCTAGTGTTTATCGCCATTTAAACAGTTTCCTTTGGTATGCCAGCCTTTCTTGATCAATTGTGAAAATTTTGCACCATGTTGGTTGAAAGTTTTTGATCACCCTGCAGTTTGGTTCCTGCCTCGTGCCAATTCTGATGTATATATTATATTATATTATATTATATTATATTATATTATATTATAACATTGCATTACATGATATTATATTATAAACAATTTCTTGACGAATCGTCAGATTAATCAGTAGATTACTCAATTATTGTTTTAATTGATAGTGACAGCCCTATGTGACTTCAGTTATCACCAAATCGTCTGATCTACATCCACGAAACAATCAGGCTTTTAATGTTCATTGCTTGACCTGTACAGACGGTTGAACACTGTATTGTGTTTAAGCATCAGCGGAACGCATTAAGGAGTTGCTTGAGTGAGTTACAGCTTTCTTGTGATTCGATAAGAAATGAACAGGGAAGTTCTTTGTGTTTAAATGTCATAAATGTGTTACAGTTTTGAATGCACTGTGGTCTGTTTTGCAAATGGAATCAGTGTAGTTCACTTGCAAAACTTACTATGACTCCTGTAATCCACAGACATTCACAGCATGGTGCAACTCACACCTTCGGAAAGCAGGGACACAAATTGAGAACATTGAGGAGGACTTTCGGGATGGTCTAAAGCTCATGCTTTTGCTTGAAGTTATCTCAGGTAGGCAAATTTGTTCCATGTCTACATGCAGAGTTGAGTAATTCAGGTCCAGAGAATAAAAGTCCAGACCGGGATTTTGTTTCAGCCAACCAGTTGAGTACTCTGTGATTGTGACTCTTTATGCTCAACTGGTTGGTTGAAACAAAATCTCGGTCTGGACTTCTACTCTCTGGACCTGAATTACCCAACTATCTGTCTACATGAACTATATTTGTGTGAAATGAAAGCAGCCATACCTTATTTTCTAAGCCTACATTAGACAAAATATTGATGCTATTCTTTGTTCCTCATAAAATGCAGAAGAGTACCACCTCTTGTATGATTTGTCACAATCTAGGAGAACGGCTGGCTAAACCAGAGAGAGGGAAGATGCGCGTTCACAAGATCTCTAATGTCAATAAAGCTCTGGATTTCATTGCCAGCAAAGGAGTAAAGTTGGTATCCATTGGGGCAGAAGGTAAGCATATTACTAGGCATGTAACGATGAATCTCGAATCGGTTAAAAATCGATGTAAATGTATGACGATTTAAACCATGTGGAAAATGAATCACTACTGTAGGAGTACTTCACGGTACTTTACTTAACAAAAAAACTGGTGTAATATTACATTTGATTTCACAACGTCAGTTTGACATCAGATGTCACTACGTATTCACGTCAACGCCGTACATTAGTTTTTGGTTTTGACCGAACACAAGATGGCAAGCGCATTTGAAATTGAGGACACACTCACTGTAACACACGCAAACATTGTAAAAGACTGATAAGATACAGAAATAGCACAACGAACATGCTTCAGCATGTCCACCGGCACCACAGTGAGCTCCAACACCAGAGTGAAAATTATTAAAGAGGCAAACCATGCTAAAAAGCTGCACATGCAAGCCTTTATTTTAGTTTATTTGGTAACACTTTATATTACGTGCACCTTCATAATGCATTCATTATGCATTTATAGATCATTCAGTGCACCTTCATAATGCATTCATTATGCATTTATAGATCATTCAGTGCACCTTCATAATGCATTCATAGAACATTTATAAGCAGCATACAAGTACAGTTTAACATCCTAACATCTAACAGCTTCAATATACATTAGTAAGAAACATTACACGATTATACAGTTATAATGTTTGTTATTATTATATAATGTTTGTTAGTAATTAATGTATATTACAGTTGTTAAGGGTTATTAGGATGTAAAGGTATACATGCATGGTGTTAATGAATGATTTCTGAATATTTAATACATTATTAAGGTGTACTGAACGTTTTATGAATGCAGCATGAAAGCATTATGAAGGTGCAGTTAATGTAAAGTGCAAACCGTTTATTTGAAGATTTTTTAAATGTATTTTGATTTGGGTATCAGTTATTCAGTTTCAGTTGCACTCTTAAGAGGTATCAGTATTTTATTCAGTTTCAGTTGCACTCTTAAGAGGACATGTTTTCATGTTTTGCACAGTTTAGAAAGATAAATAAATTTGTCTGCAGCTCATTCTGTTAAAATATCGTGAGTATAGTAAATTCTAAGAAAATATCGTGAGTATAGTAAATTCTAGGAAAACTAAAATCGTCAAAATCGTAAATGGTATTGAATCGTGAGTTGAGTGTATCGTTACATCCCCACTTATTACAATAAAAGATAAATTATTTTCTAGAATCACAGTTTTAACATTACCTCTTACTGAGGAGATATTTAGGTCCAAGTAGAAAATTAGATTTTAAAAGAAACTCAAATCAATAATGCATATATCTCATTTTTTAATATAATTTATGTAGTATGGACTTAGTTTTGATTTTTAAATCATTAATATGCACAAATAATCCCAGTCTTGTGATTTACAAGGTTATTTTTCAATTTTAACCACTCAGTTTTATATTATATTTATTTTATAATGGTTTGGAAAATATTAGGTTCACGATCAGTCCGCTTAAACTCTAATTTCTCCTAGTTTTTTCTGACTTTCCCATCATTTTTATTGTCAAAGTGGCCTCCTTTAAAGGAAATATTAAGCTTAGTTTGAAAAAGCTTGATCTTCACCTCAGCGGCCAAATATATTTTGGCCACATTCTGTAATGGAGTTTAAGATTTGAGGCACAAGAGTGGAAGGAATACTGACTGTACGGCTTTAATTAGTTTCAGTTTTGGATTGCAGTTGATCTGGCCTGTTGTCTCCATCCGGGAAGTCGAATCTCTTTACAGCCTGGAAAAGGACTGTTTTATGGCTGCATTAGGACCGATTATCATGTTTCAAATCTGTTCTTGGGTGTTCAGTCTTATACCCGGGGTAGAAAAGGAAAGCTTGTAAACAGAGGCAAACGTTTTGGTAGAGAATGAAAGTAGGAAATGCTAAGGACTAAAATACAAAAAACAAGTGGAATTTTAAGGATTTGTTATACTTTCAAAAGTATTGGCCATAAATAAACTTGCAGGTTATTTATTTAAAAGAGAATAGTCAGATGCAATTTTGGTCAGATAAATGTCATGGTTGATATTTCTGTTCTTCTTTTCCAACAGAGATTGTTGATGGTAATGCTAAAATGACGCTTGGAATGATCTGGACAATTATTCTCCGGTTTGCAATCCAAGACATTTCTGTTGAAGGTAATTCTTAGCAGACATGGCTGCTGTTGTGTTCTTTTAAGGAATTCATACATGAAAAAGACCAGCATCACCATAAAATGCTGTAACTGCTCTTACTGCATTACGTTCCAGTGGTATACATTTTATATGTAATATAGCTTATTTTTTGACATTTACAGTATTATAACTGCTATCCTCAAAACTCATTATAAATAGTGAGTTTGAATTAAAGTAAATTATATAGATGGTAAACAATTGTCTGACAATTTTCAACATATTTATAGTACATTTGTAATGGCAGACTGCAGGAGCCCCCTGACATTGAATTATGAGCTCATTGGCTAAAAGTCCAGTTTATCTACTGTCTTTCTTGCTGATTTCTGGACCTTTTTTGAACCCTTGTGTTCACAGAGACGTCAGCCAAAGAGGGTCTGCTTCTGTGGTGTCAAAGGAAAACGGCGCCTTACAAAAATGTCAACATTCAGAACTTTCATATCAGGTGATGCTTCATATTGAGTCGAAATCCCAGACAGGAGTCTGAAGAAGGCCTAAAGGAATTCTTTTGATCCATGTGTCTACAGTTTGCTTGGAATTAAATTCATGAATTAATCACCCAGAAAAGCCAAAATTGTATCGTTAAGCTAGAATTTATTTAGATTCCTCTGGGCAAAAAATGGGCCAGAACATAAGTGCACGACATTAAGTTTTGCCCTATTTTTGTGCCCTGGAGTGTGTGCACCTTGTTGATTTTGCACAAACGCCGTTCAGACATGCATATCAGTCTATTATTTTCTTGCTTGTCCTTCCCAATAAGTCTGTTGTGACAGCGTTATAACGTCCTTTGTTCTTCCTTCTAAGCTGGAAAGATGGCTTGGGATTCTGCGCACTCATTCATAGACACCGTCCGGAGCTCATCGACTATGGGAAGCTTCGCAAGGTGAGAGAATCTGATACAAGTAAAAATTTGCCCGCAGACACAAAATCACACTGATTAATGGTTCAGTAAAAGTCTAAAGAATAAAAATGATTTTAGATTAAAAAGATTAATCCTGACTGTAAATCTGCACAGGTCAAGCTTTTAACACGTACAGCAAGAATTGTTCTGAGTACGTTTATGCGGTGTGAGCATAGACTTCACTGTATTTTGGCAGGACGACCCCATGACCAACCTCAACACAGCTTTCGATGTGGCGGAGAAGTATCTGGACATCCCGAAAATGCTGGATGCTGAGGGTAAGGTGGACATGGAAGAGCTGAATGGAAGATGGTTAGATTGCAAAAAATGGCTACTCAGGTCGATTTTTGTTCTTATATTTTTCACATATTTTTGTACCTTTATATAATTGTATGCCGGGTGTCATTATGAAAATAAGAATCATGTTTCTCGTCCATGGCACGCGCTAATGGGAGCAGTGGGTTAATGAACTGAATTTAAAGCCAACCACAGTACACTCCTGACTTAACGACCGAGTTCCGTTCCTATGACCTGGTCTGTAAGCGGATTGGTCGATAAGCGAGGAGCCGCCCCTTACTGATAGTTCAAGCAGACTGTACTGGTAGTGGGTTTGCGTCAGCCATCTTTAGATAGTGCTTTAATGTCACCTTTGCGCCATTTATTTGATTTTTAGTATGTTTATAAATGTTTATACAGTAGTGTACTGTATACTGTAATAAGCAGAATGTCGGAAACATTACTTAAGTTTGCATACTGTAAATGTAGGTGATTGGAGATTGTGAATACTAGTGTAGGGAAAACTGAGTGACTACAGGAGGGAGACTGAGACTGAGAAAGGGTGACGTGAGATGAGATGCTTGATGCTGAGACACAGTGAATCCTTTTTTTATACGATACCAGTATTTTAAAAAATTAAAAGAAATCGAAGATCATTAAATCAGAATTAGAAAACTTCATTAATCCCGAAGGAAACTGCTTACATTACGACTGCACAACACACAGAACAATACAATGAAGTACAAAGATTGGTGCAGCTAAATTAAACTAAGCACTCTAATAAAAATTCTATAAACAGAGTAGGATGAAGTACTATATTACCTCATACATAAGTGACTCTGTAAACAGTTCTTATAAATGTAACTTGACTATATTACACATTGTTGTGAATGATTCTATTGCACATGTTAATAATTCAGTAGAATGAGCAGTATGTGAAGTATAAATATATCGCACTGTATAATCGTAGTTCTATTGCAACCAAAAAGAAACCAAAGTCAAAGAAGTTGTTCAATTGTTTAATTGTAGTTAAAAATGAAAATTAGATGCGTTTAACAATTGTTTTTTGTCAATTTCTGTCTGTTTTCAGTACTGTTAATAAAATGCAACACTGTCACATTCCAAATCAGTAGGAGTCTTAATGCCACCATCCAAAATATGTTTGCTATTCGCTGAATAAATTAAAGGAATGGATTCGGTCATATAGCCAAGCTTTGATTATCCTGTTTGATATGACCACATGCCTCATCCTTGACTTGTGTTCTTTATGCAGACATCGTAGGCACTGCCCGCCCGGATGAGAAAGCCATCATGACTTACGTGTCAAGCTTCTACCATGCCTTCTCTGGTGCCCAGAAGGTATCCCAAGATGCACTGGGCTCCTCTTTCCCCAGCTCCCCCTGTGGTTACTGCATCACTGTCTCCTAACAGGGCTGTTCTCTTTCTGCAGTGCAGAACTCTACCTTAATGGGCCCACTCTTCTCTTTCCCAATGGTTTTAATTACCAACTGCATGGTGGGAAATGTGGCACAAGCAAGTCTCCAATCCAGATCTTTCCTTATATCATGCATGTTTTTCTTGCGTCTCAAACCCATTATGGCTTTTCCATTATTCAAAAACTCTCTGCTTTTCCCACGAATGCCCAGTAATGTGGAGTAAGAGCTGTACAATGCATTAGAAAACATTGTATCCAGTGTTGCCTAAACATGACACCAGCAAATCTGAGGCTCATCAAAGGAACTGTGCATAAATTATTTGCTGCAGATATTCCTTTTTATTATTTTTTTAAAGAAAAGAGAAATATATCCACAATAGGCTCCAGATCCAAACAACCCAGTACAGGCCAAGCTGGTACGCAAGATGGATGGATGAATGGATGGATTGATAGACAAGATTATATGTATGTGTGTGTGTGTGTCTATATATATATATATATATATATATATAAAGAATCTAATGATCTAATATGAATATATGGTATTATCTGCCAGACATGTCATACTAGCATAATGGTGAAAGCAAAGCCATAATGGCGTATGGGACAGGCAGTAGAGATGGATATACTATGTCCACTACTTTGTGTATTGTATTGGAGACTATGTGTCCACTGCCTTGCCCTACCCTCCTGGTATTTATCGCCTCTGCTCATCTTATTTCTGCATACTTTTACTCTGCACATATTTCTTCTTCTGTTTTCCCCTCCCCCTCTCTCTCTCTTCCCTGGGCAGATCTTATTAGAACCTTGAGACCAGATGAGAAAGCTGTCATGACATATGTGTCATGTTACTTCCATGCATTCTCAGTTGAAGCAGAAGGTGAGCTCCACCTAGACTCTGCCTCTGCTCCCGTTACTTTATTCTCCCAGAAGATGATGAAAGGAGCAGCTGTTGTGGTTGTCGTCTTACCCATAAGCAGCAGTATAAGCACAGCTGTGGGGAAACGTTTTCTTCCCTGATGGCTAGAATATGGTCTCAGAATCATATATTCGATTTGGAGCTCTCTCACAGGTTTCCGCATAAGTCCACTCTCAATCTGTTTCCTGCCGTCGACTTTAAAAACTTGCACGTACAAACCACAAATAAGATCTATCTAATCAGTGATATATCTGATGTTTTTCCTTCATAATCATTTTATTGATAATTTGTGAGTAGAAAGCGTCATCTGATGCAATCTTTCTTTGAGTATTAAAGATCATTCAAGGTTTGTAATGGACTCATCGAGCAGGTTGGTTGGAACACTTTACAAGCTTATTAAAGACTTTGTGTAGGAAAAGCAGCTTTGTCTAAGTAGACTTGTTGCTTCAGTTTGCTTATTTGCATAGGATTATGTAGCTTTTTCCGATTACAGGCAGTAATCGACTGGCATTATGACATTCCCCGAACCCATGCTTAAGTCACTTTATACAACTTCATGCAAGTCAGATTTACGTTCCCATACCATTCAAGACACCTTGAAAATAAAAAAAAAAAAACATAAACCAAATATATGCTAGTCATACACATACTGAATAAACATACTGAATATACTGAATAAATGAAAAGAAAGTCACAATTTACGTACAGGTGTGTGTCACCTTTTCGCGTTAGCGCTTCAGTAAACACTGTCTTTTTGTGAGTCTGGATTTGGATGTCAGTTTCAGTCGAGAGCTGCCTGTATTGTATACGCATTCAATGAATGTTGATACTTTGGTTATTTAGTAACTAACTGACTTTAAGCTGCTCTTAAGTTGTTTTGTTTATAGTGAGTGCTACTTAATTGCACAACACTAGAATCAGATTTGAAATCTGTGCCTGATATTTCAGTTATGTAACTGCCCCGAAAATATAAAATATTTTCACATATGACACCTGTCACCTAGTTAATTATCCCAGTCCGCTAACTTCGACAATAGAGAGACTGTAGTAACACTGTAATATCTGAGGGGGTGAAGACCAGGATACTGGACACCTGTACAGGAGGCTTTCTTTTGATCACTTACTGAGATTCCGTTCATTAAATAAAACAACCTGATGTTGTCATGTACCCTATGCATCCCGAGAAGCGACGAGATTTCAGCGTGTTGCCGTTGTTTTACTATCAGTGATACCGTACACCCCGTAGTTTACCATCTGCTTTCCCTCAGGCAGAGACAGCAGCCAACCGGATCTGCAAGGTTTTGGCAGTGAACCAAGAGAATGAGCAACTGATGGAGGACTACGAGAAACTAGCCAGTGATGTATGCAAACCCCTGTCTTTCCTACACTTCAGTCCATTTAGACTTTTCTCATATTGACCTCAGGTACGATTACCAAACTACAATGATTGTATATATACCTTTTGCCACAATCGCTATACTTTACCATATAATGTTTTCTTTTTTTTCCAATTCACCTCAAACTGCAGTCCATCACCAGCTTTTCCAGCCCTAACCCCATCACTTCCTTATCCTTTCCAAAATATGTGCTTCCCTAGCTGCTGGAATGGATCCGACGCACCGTCCCCTGGTTAGAGAACAAAACCCCAGAGAACACAATGCAGGCCATGCAGCAGAAGCTGGAGGACTTCCGGGACTACCGACGCCTCCATAAGCCACCGAAGGTGCAGGAGAAGTGTCAGCTGGAGATCAACTTCAACACCCTCCAGACAAAGCTTAGGCTCAGCAACAGACCTGCCTTCATGCCTTCAGAGGGGAAGATGGTCTCGGTAGGCCACATGCCGCGTGCGTTTTCTGGAACATGGTTTGCTTTCTGGTTATGCTTGACATAAATCAGCGTGATTATTTTCTTTTGTGAAGTTACTAACCATGATCACACAAGTACGCATAATTTAAATGTAGAAAGCAAGGGTTTGTTGTATGGTCCAGCCGTTTATGCGCTTCATGCAGTCATCAGTTGTATTTAGGCAAACTGAGTGAAGACAGCACAGTATTCTTGGTCTTAGTTGGGAGCCGGCAGGGAGGAAAAGCACAAACTGTCTGTGGGTCCCCGAGGACTGGATTGGGGCGCACTGCTTCAATCGTACGGAGGCCTATTAGACATGTAACGCTGGTCTGGCTTTTTCACCTTGCATCAGGACATTTCCAATGCTTGGGTTGGGCTGGAAGGGGCTGAGAAAGGCTATGAGGAGTGGCTGTTGAATGAGATCCGCCGGCTGGAGAGACTTGACCATCTGGCCGAGAAGTTTCGCCAGAAAGCCGCCATCCACGAGGCCTGGACTGAAGGTATCAGATCGATTCATTCATCCAACCATGCATAACTGAATAACCACTTATACAGAATTGGTTTGTGGGGAGCCTGCAGACTATCCCAGGAATCCTGTGAGCCTGAACTGGATGTTGGTTCTTCAGAGTGCACATATACAGTACATGCCCATATTTTATGGGTAATTTACAGTGTATTCACACTGTGCCCAAGTACAGAACACAGACATGAGATCAATGTTGCGAGTGACACACTATATATGAACTGAACCCGGGAGGAACAGATCATATAGGCTATACAGGTCACTCCGTGTCAGGAGAGTAGTGGGGGCTGGGGGGGAAGAGGGGCAGCCGTATGCATGTGCTTCGTTATACGGATCTAGAGAAGCTGCTGTGCTGACGGATGGAGGGAGAGAGCAGCCAAGCATGCAGAACTGTAAAGCGCATTTCTTCTGTGATCAAACTCATCACCGTTATGCTCCACTGTAAAAAAAAAAAAAAGAAAAAAGTGAACAGGTAGTATTAAAAAAAAATGGCCGCGAAGAACATCATGCTTGATTATGTAACAGCTTAAAACACCGCATAGCAAAATAACCTGTGGATACAGATGCTAGTTTGATGTAAACCTGGCCTGTTTGCTATATTATAAGATCCCTTACAAAAATTACTGACTTGAAGATATGGAGAATATATTTAACTGGCTGATATTTTAGTATTTTTTATACAGTAGCATGATGCGTGCAGTTCTGATATAGGGTATAATTGAGGTTCGGCAGTGGTTCAGACACATTGAGTCTACAGGGCCGATTTGATGGTTTGGGTTAGCAATGTCTGTGATAGTGCAATTAGTAAGGGTACCAAAGAAATGTAATACTGAACAGCTTTCAAAAATGCGGTACCACTGTACCGTTTCAGTACCGGTATCCCGTGCAGTGCGGGTTCGCACAAACTATGGCGAGTTATTTGGTAAAATATGGGACTTCATTATATGTGCTACACGATTAAATAAAAATCACCGTGTTGCGTATCAGATAAATGTACGTGTGTCATTGTGCCAAAAACAACTCCGAATAAGTCACAAAGTCCTGAATCATCGTTAATCATGAATTCCATTCTGTTGTGCAATAGTGCTTTCCTTCCTATGTTTTCTTCAACACGAAAAAGTTGCAAAGTGATGATACAGTCGTGCTCAGGGCAGGATCAGTAAGTGCAATGTGAGT
>JAODKF010000030.1:12861159-12871298 GCA_026779585.1 Mormyrus proboscirostris
TTTTTGCTGTCGGTGGAAACGGAAGTGCCTTGATGAAACCATGGCAACACGGGGAGAACACGCAAACTGAACATGTAGAGGCGGGGGTGGGAATTGAGCCCCAGCTGTGGAGGCGTTAGGGTACAGTGCTGCGTTTGGGTTTCCTGCAGGTAAGGAGGAGATGCTAGAAAAGAAGGACTATGAGACCGCGTCACTGTCGGATATCAAGGCCCTGCTGAAGAAACATGAAGCTTTTGAGAGTGACCTGGCCGCCCATCAGGACAGAGTGGAACAGATCGCAGCCATTGCACAAGAGCTGAAGTAAGAATCCAAAAAAGAATTAAGAAATGGCACTCGAGGGTGAAAAGGAGAAGAAACGGGCTGAAATAATTATAACATGTAGTCTAAATAAATAGATTTTTCCTTGCTGTCCTGATTAAATTTACCATCATAGCTTTTTCAAATATATAAAGAACAACAAAAAGACTGCTATTTAAAAATAATTGTCTGTTTACAATGAAGTATCTCTTTTCTTCTTTGAGTGAGCTGGACTACTACGATTCTCCCAGCGTGAATTCCCGCTGCCAGCATATCTGTGACCAGTGGGATGCTCTTGGCGGTCTTACTCAGAAGCGAAGTGAGGCTTTGCAGGTAAGGAAGGATTCGATCAAAATGCTCTGGAACACATCTCTAGTTTTTTTAAGTCTCGCTGGAAAGCAATTTCATATTCTTACGTTTTAATCCATTTCATTAACAGAGGACAGAGAAGCTGCTTGAAACGATCGACCAGTTGTACCTTGAGTTTGCTAAAAGGGCAGCGCCATTTAACAACTGGATGGAAGGGGCAATGGAGGATCTTCAGGACACGTTCATTGTCCACACGATTGAGGAGATACAGGTATGTTTGGGAGGACAAGTCTCCCCTTGTTTGTGTGAGATTCCTTTCCTTCTGATCTCCTCCCTCAAATCACAATGTGGATTGCTGTGTCTGAATTGGTCTTGGCGCATGTGTCACTTTGCTGTTTTTGTTGGTGTCGGTGTCAGGGACTCAGCACAGCCCATGAACAGTTTAAGGCCACGCTGCCAGAGGCGGACAAGGAACGCCAAGCCATTCTGGGCATTCACAATGAGATTGCCAAGATCGTTCAGACTTACCACGTGAACATGGCTGGATCAAACCCTTATACAACAATCAACCCTCAAGAAATCAATACAAAGTGGGACAAGGTAACAGCTGGGTGATCGTGTGTATGCTGTGGGACAGTGTCTGCGTGAATGCAGTTATTGTCTTTAGCAAGACAGAGTTACTTCTGTGTGCTCATAAATGACTGTTGCTTGCGCTTGCTGACGTGGTCACAGGTTCGACAGTTGGTGCCGCAGCGTGATCAGGCCTTGAGTGGAGAACATGCTCGGCAGCAGAACAATGAAAGGTTGCGGAAACAGTTTGCAAGTCAGGCTAATGTCATTGGGCCATGGATCCAGACCAAGATGGAGGTAGGTGAAATCGGGCTTATCGATTTAAGGTTACAATTCTTTTTAAAAAAAAAAAAACATATTTTAATACTCTCATACATTCAAAATCTGACATGCCCTGTATCTTTCTTTTGGAATGGTCTTAGGTTTGACAATTAATCGCCGTCTACCTTGTTGCAGGAAATTGGCCGGATTTCCATTGAGATGCACGGGACCCTGGAGGATCAGCTGACACACCTTCGCCAATATGAAAAGAGCATCGTGAACTACAAATCAAAAATTGATCAGCTTGAGGGAGACCACCAGCTTATTCAGGAGGCCCTTATCTTTGACAACAAGCACACTAATTACACCATGGAGGTAAAGGAAAACATGGTGTTAAAGTCTATCTGAAAAATGCATTGAAGGGTTTGCAACGGTTTCCGAAAATGTCTAAATTTGGTCTTGCTGCCAGTCTTTTCTGTATTTTTCTTCTTTATTATTCTCATATCTTTACAGCATGTGCGTGTGGGTTGGGAACAGCTCCTTACCACCATTGCTCGCACCATCAATGAAATTGAAAACCAGATCTTGACACGGGATGCCAAGGGTATTAGCCAAGATCAGATGAATGAATTCCGCGCTTCCTTCAACCACTTTGACCGGGTGAGTCCTTGACGATGTGAGAAACAGGGAAAAGCAGAGAAGTGGAGGGGTACAGGAAGCTCCTGTCAGGCAGCATTTTTCTGTGGTAAAAATGAATTCTTATACAGAAATTTCATTATCGAAATGAAATTGCGTATGCAACGGATTTTATGCAGTCATAACTGCACCGTTATATGTTAGGTTACAGAACATTACTGCAGAGAATCTGTAATGCCATGGATGAAATTCTTGGATGAAGTTAAATTGAAAAGCAGTAATTGTTTTAGAGTAAGGGGTGTGCTTTTCTAGGTTTTTGCATATAATTTCCACTCTCTGAAAACTATTGTTCATGTAAAAAGTTCAGTCATTTGAATAAGAAAATGCTCTGTAATAATTCTTGCATTTCATCCACAAATGAATGTAGACCATATAATTCTTGACCAGACAATGATTCCATACAAAGGCTTCTAAAGAGCACTGTTACAGTTAGGTTTGGGGAGTGTTCGGGTCCACTGAGCATGCTCTGTATCTCATAGTCTTCATTGCACCTTGTCAAATTGATGGGTACAGTCAATAGGAAACACAAATCGGCTCAGAGCCCCAATCATCCTTTCATGATTGGGCAATTAGGTTTTCTTTGAAATATAATCACAAGGCTAATTTTGAAGTTAAAAGGATATAACTTTCACCATGAGGCCGGTTTTGCCTGCCACTCTGCACATTAACATCTCTGAATGCCCAGGTTTTGTGCCCACTTGCAACATCTTAATGGTTGTGCACTTTCCCCCCCCCACTCCCCTTCCTCCATATTGTGCATGGTCCGAATGGTCCAACAACTTCCTCCCGATCCCAATCGATCTGCATGACGCACTTGGATCTCCCGCCTACTTCCCCCCGTGACACTTCACTGGCTTTCACCATGTGCACTGCATGCCCTGCGGTGCACCCCCATCCCCCCCCCCCCCCTCCCGATGCACTACAATGGCTCTCAGGACCACTCCGGTACTTTGGGCGCTGAGGAGTTCAAAGCCTGCCTGATCAGCCTGGGCTTCGATATCGCCAACGACGCACAGGTACTGGCTACAGCTCCACCCCGTGGACTCGTCGTTTAACTTTGTTTTCTTTTTGTCTTCATTTTCCCTCATCCTCCTTTTCCAATATTTTACCTTTTTTCTTGCTGTGCTGCTGGTCTTATTTTGGAACCTTTTCCACTGCTTTCATCTTCTGTTGTTCTTTTGATCTTCTTTTGGATCATATCTATGTTACTTCCCCTATTCCTCCTGAACACCACTCTCCTGTGCACTGCCTTGTTCTGTTTGTTGTTCAACAAACTGTAGAAGGGAACAGGAATGATGGACGCAGAAGACTTCGGAGTCTGCCTTATCTCCATGGGTTATAATCTGGTAAAGCTATGACCTTGCTGTAAATATTCCACTGTATATTCCCCTATATCAAAGCACTGATAAATGGTGCAGTGGATATTCAGGTACAGTACTATATACACAGAAATCTGTTTTGAAATTTCATCTCAGAAATTAACTTCATTTCATTGGCCAGTAAAGAAGGACCATTTACTAATCTGAGATTTGCAATAAGCGTGGTGTCTTTGCAACGCAGTGGAAGACAAAGGTTATTCCTTTTCAAAACTGAAATACGTATTGTTAAAATAATAAGCATGGTCACTGTGTAAAGATAATTTGAAATAGTTTTGTGTTTATGCATTTTTTAACATTACACATTTTCTTTAATTGTGTGATTGAGTTGGTTGAATAGGTTACCTTTAATGTCACATTAAATTAATTGTTGAGCATAGCTTTTTATAATATAAAATATGAGGAAAACAAGGAAAAATTAGCCGTGAGGATTCGTTTTATTTTTTATTTCCTTTGTGAAACTAAACCATTTAGCAGTTTACAATTAATATTACTGAAGATTAGATACGTTATGGTTTAAGAGAGCTTGAAACACTGAAACTATTACATATTTAATCTGATTTTTAGTGGCTCCTCCAATCAAAAGCTCAATTAATTCTGAACTTAGTTGCAACATAAACCAGGATGCAGTGGATTTCTAAAACCAATATTGAAAACTATTCATAAAGGAAATTGCTTGTTGAATTTATCATCCGCAGGGAGAGGCCGAGTTTGCGCGCATCATGAGCATTGTGGACCCCAACCGGCAGGGTGTCATCACCTTCCAAGCCTTCATTGACTTTATGTCGCGAGAGACTGCTGATACAGACACTGCCGACCAAGTAATGGCCTCTTTCAAGGTGCTGGCTGGAGATAAGGTGAGTTATTCCGTTGTTGTGTTCAGTTGGGCTTGATCAAGATGACAGTTGCAAATGTAGGTTCTAAAGTCTCACACTAATTCATAAACGTTACTATAAATTGAAATGTACATTGTAACTATGTATTTGAAACATATATTGGTATTGTTGAAATTATTTGAAATCAGTTGATGGAATTTACATTCGAAGTGTGTGAGATTTTTTTACAAAACTTCAATTTCAGTAACACTATGATACCTTTTTGTTTTTTTTTTAGAACTACATTTTGGCAGATGAGCTTCGCCGTGAACTGCCCCCAGACCAGGCCGAATACTGCATCGCTCGCATGGCGCCTTACTCCGGCCCCGATGCTGTACCTGGTGCTCTTGACTACATGTCCTTCTCAACCGCACTCTATGGAGAAAGTGACCTTTGAACCCTTCTGCCGCCGTAATCACAATCACCTCCTGCCGCCCTGGGACCATCATTCTCCTACAACTGTCATTTTTTTCTCCCTTTTATCACAGCCATTTTATCAGTGTCTCTTCCAGAGTAGCACACCTCAATTTACTGTCTGCTTTTTCTACAATACCTGCCCCATGGAACCAGTGGCATCATTAAGAATACAGTGATGAAAAATCACAAAGAAATTATCAATGACGCAAACCGATATCAGTTCATTAATAAAAGATAGAATTATGTCTTTTTTATTCTAAACACGTGTTATTTTTTTTTAGTCATGGCAAACAATATTGATTACTCACTGAGTATTGAGATTTGAAATCTACCAATCAACTGTCTTTTTAAAATGCACATTAAATGTTACGCCATCAGCAGCATTAGCCAAATCTCAACATGTGTCCCAAGGCAAGAAAGTCTATTGTGAGGGGAGTGGCTTCGGCAATTTAGAAATAAATATCCATAGAAAAAATATGGAGAGGCAACAGGTTATATTTGAGTTTTTCATAAGCAGCCAGATCAATGGACATGACTTTAAGGTCCCCCCCAGCCCCCATGGGTCATGTGGATTCTGTGGTTCGTACCCAAGGCCGTTCCCCCCCCCATCATTTTTAATGCTCCCAACTTTCTTCCATCGTCCCCTTACTTTGTCCATAATATACTTCCTCCACATCCAAAGTAGGGGGTTCTCCAGGTTGACAAAAGGCTGTGAGATTTGCTCTCTTTGCATTTTTATTATTTTTTCTTTCAACTGAAAGTTACATATTTTATACAGGAAGAAAAATTATTATTTTCATCACTTGATTAAAAAACGTGAAACATAAACCACCGGTGTTTATTTTCCCCTCTTCAACCCCAGAAGCGTATTATCGCAATTAGCCTGATGATACATGAGGGAAATGTCACACAAATCTGTCTGAAGTCGAGTTCCATCTTCCCTGTGAGGCAAATCGTACATTACAAACATTCAGCTGTGAATTATTTAGTGGGATCCTGTATGTTGTCAGGAACTGTTAACTGTTGAAGAACACAAACAATTGAACAATACAAAATGGCCTAGTTCATAAACAGTATATGTTGAAACGGTATGTATGAATATTTTTGAATACAGGCAGGGGGTGGCTGATATGCTTCACAATGTTTACAAATTGCCAACACACTAACCAAAACTGTCAAAGGCCAAAGTTTAGTTATAGAATGAATCGCACTTTTACCAAAGCAATGTTCATGCAGTTAGGCACAAATTTCAGATCACATTCACTCTTTTTACAAAACTGAACATCTGCATTTATGAAACGCATTTCTCCGTACATTTGCAGCACTGTGCTGATTGCAAAAATGGAAAACGCAGGCTGCATAATTTAAATACACGGGGTACACTAGTCATAATTTTAACACATCTAAAAATTTGTTCACACGTGTTTTTAATCATGTGAACATGAGTTGTGCGAGTAGTCACGTCACCTTTGGGGCTGTACTGACATGGCGGTCAAATTGGTCATATTTGTACTACTAAAAGGAATGACGAGGACGGAATCTCAATACCAAGAATGCAAAGACCGGACTTGCTAACTTCCAAGCACAAATCTGGGGCACATTGATTCGTGAGATTGGTTTCATTTGGCGGGGATGTAACCGATGTATCCTTCATATTTGGAGCGGAGGGATTTTTACAGTCCTCTGAACTTGTGTTGGAAGTAGTATTGGAACCAGTCTTCAGCGATGGAAGATGACATAAAACGGGAATATGAGAACACGAGTATGGTCAAGCATGCATATTGAAATTCACCCGAGCTCTACGAATCCCAACAAACATGACAGCCCCCATGGCACAGTTTTGCTAGGTTACTGATGTACTATTACTATCATGTTTTTTTCCGTCAGAAGGAACACAATAATTAATTGTTTTAAAGCAGGTTGGGACACCAGACCACCATACGTTGTATACTTTAATATTGGGGTCACAGCAATATACTTTGTATGCTAACCCTGTTTGGTTAGCCTGCTGAGGTGATATACATACCCTGTTGAAATTATATGCTCATTTATGTGTTACATAATTACTAGTTATGATAGTTATGATCAGCTGGAATCATGCTTTAACAATGACTGCGATACTCGGGACAATTACGTTCCGATTTATGTGTCATCGAATTAATGAGGTATGTTGAGTAAACATAGTAGAGTTTCGCCACAAGTTCGTTCGCCACGGCACCTTTACCACAATTCATTTCTGTCACCGTAAAATATCAGTTGGAGATTTTCAACATTATTTTGGGTCAGTGTGGGACCTCAGAACGTCCGGGGGAAGCGGGTTATGCTAAAAGAAAAAGCATTTAATTCTTTTTTGCCACCCACTTCCCACCAATTAAAATGTATCGGTCAATGTATCGGTGATGCTAATTTTTATCGCTGAATTTTGTGTCGAAAGGGGGTCAGGAGACTTGACCATCATGTTTGGGTGGGTCTCCAGACAAAAAGACTGACAACCAGCAATGAAGTGGATAGTCTAGGTATATTTTTATTGAATAAAATTGCACAATGTTTTCACATTGTTTGCCTAATATGAGACGCTCTGTTGTATAACAGCAAACACGGACTGACCTCTGAAATATGTAGTTGCACAAAAATCATGTCAACCTTTTTATTTGAGATCCATATAATGAGTAATCATCCCAGCTATCCGTCAGCCTGGAGCCCCCTTCAGCTAGGGCTATCCTCCAGTGCCCCTGCAGCTAGATTTTTACAGTTAATAGCTTCATGCTAGTCAGTATTCACGTAAATGTTTGTGACATTTAAGAGACTGCTCTGCTGACTGACAGAGTTGGATGAGGTAATTAGCTGATTTGGAGTTTCCTCATTCAAGACACTTCCACAAAGTAAGAAACAGTAACCCATTTTAGCAGCTGGAGAATTTTCATGGGAATAATTTGCCTGTTGAATTAGGTTTCTATTTGGAGAATCAGCACTGTGAAGAACATTCCTATTAGGTTTAAAGTTTATTGCTGACCTTTGTGTGTGATCATGTGTGACCTTGTTTCCTGTTTCCTCATCGATGTACTACTGATGTAAGTCAAGAGATGACACTTACCCACAGATGTTTGCTCACTGAGCCAATGAATTTCCTGTCAGACTCGGTGCTGCGAGGAAAAACTGAGAACATACGGATCAAAGTTCAACGCCAGCCTCTCTTTTAGAAGTAAAGCCAAGTTCAGAACAGGTAACCTGGTCCCAGTGCATCAAGAGAGATGCAAAAGGCTGCACTGACTGATAATTACATCTGTCTTTTGTAGAAATAACCTTGTAGAAGCCCTGCTTTTCTGTCTGAGAACAAATACGGTCACATTAATAGTATTAATAGTAATTTATTGAGCATTCTGGGCTATAACACAGTAAATCTCATTCCATTTTGTTTAAGAGTGCAGTGTAGCAGAGAGGCGGTAGTTTAAGTGACTTTTGACAGGGATGAGGTGATGCAGTGATGGCAATTTATTTTCCCAAGGTGCAGTGCAAAAAAATCAACAGAAAAGGGGGAGAGAGAATGAAAAGAAATACTTTAGCTAAAAGAACCAAAAATACAACCCAACACCTGGCTCTGGCAAATAATGCAGTCCAATAATGGCTGGTCATACTCTGAATGACTGAACTCCTCAGTAAAGTGGAAGTTTACCACCCTCTTTAACAGCTGTTACCTCAATGAGAAGTTGTCAACATTTCAACTTAGCTATTCTTATATATAGCAGGTTTATATTTGATCCTTGGGCAACACATGTGCATTGTAATCCCTGCTATGAGGTCTTATATGGGCTATCATTCTGTTTTATAAACTGGGACAAATGAATCTCACTGAGCCATCAACCAGTCATAAACATCCAGGTGAACAAGTTGTGGATATTGAGCTACATTATGGCCATATTGCAATGGTTATGCACATACCTCACAGTAATCATTTCAAGACTTTAGAAAGACACCTTTTAATTTAAATTGTGTAATTTATGCGCTAAACTATAATGTGAAATAATAATGTTAAACTTAATATTACATTATTTGGAAAATGTGGGGGGGGGCACTAATTCGTTGGTGACGGTACTACACAGATTGTCCGATATGCTTTGAGAACATTAACCACAGCCGTATATAGAAATCAGTGATTGTACTTGTCGCCTTGTGTGTGTTTTTTAATGCCCTAATCGAGCAGTGAGGTGCTTTGCCAACCCGTTATCGGCGGTGTATCCTTAACCGGGGTGTCCTTTGGCTGGGAGTGTGGGTGCAGGAGCCTAGGCGTGCGATCCTCCAGAATAACGAAGAAGCTGCAAACGATGCTTGTTTTGCTTCATCCGCACGTCGGCCTGAAACATCGAGGTAATTTACGGGGTCAAAAAAAGGGCCATTTATATGTAAAGGGATGTCCGCACTGCGTCTCTGATATGGTTCCGCTTAGAAAATAAAATAATCTGTATTTCCTTTTTTATTGTTTTGATGTGGGGTACTTTGGATGGCCGAGTATTTACTAGGGGTGACCGTGGCCACCTCTATCCGCATTTTGCCATCCGAGTCATGGTGAAGATCTGCATTTCCTTCAAGGTATGTATGTACACGGTTCGTATGGGTGTTGGTGGGAATACGTGCAGAAAATAACGATATAACTACCACTGGGGTGACATTTGGTTCTGTGCAGTGTGATTGCAGTCAAGTTCGTTATTCTTGTTTTGCATCCGTAATCACTCATTAGAAAGCGGATAGCTGGTATGTCCTGAACCGTTTAGTTTAGAAATGACACTCAGTTCTAATTTTTTTGGACGTGTTTTCCCGTCACTGACTGAGCCATTTGCTTCACACAGCCAATGCAATTCGGGATTGAGGCGAGCCGTTCTTGTTGATTATCTTGTTAGATAACACAGTAGAAATCCAGGTCATAGGATCAGTACTGTCTTATTTCTGTTCTCTCTCTGTCTCTCTGGGCGTCTCTGTTGCTAAAAAGGGCTGTAGAGCCGACGAACGGAAGATATTCCTGGGCTGTTGTATTGATTACGATCTGTCTGCAGTGTAATATTATCTTAGCTGGGCGCTATTCTAACCACCCAATCACCTTGTTGAGTTGTTTTTTTTCGGCATGGTATTGGTTTAGATTTCTGTCAATCAAGTTCTTGTGTATATAGATGTGCCCGTCCCTTTCGGCACTTCAAAAGTTTGGCGAAGAAGCTTCGGTCTATTCCGCCAGTGGCAGAGAACGAAAATGTTTGTTGTACATTTAATTCGTGATGGGACTTGTGTGGTCAGAGGCGTACCCAGATATTCTGCCCCTCCCCCTGACAAAATATCACTTTGCCCCCCC
>JAODKF010000030.1:12871309-12897769 GCA_026779585.1 Mormyrus proboscirostris
TTGTCATTGCTGCCCCCCCCCCCGATTCTCCCAGGATATCCTTGCCTCTGCGACGCCCCTGCGTGAGGTAAGTAGCGTGCGTGCAGCCAGCGGTAAGTTCCAGTTTAACTGTACAATGATGTACTTCAGCTGTTCCTTTTATTCTAGTTAGACTGTGTTGTTTGTTAATGCGATAATGATGCGTACTTACCGCAACTGTAATATGTAACCTAAAATGTATATTAACCTAGTTAAAATACTTATATATCATGTTATTGTTGCTAACCCGAGGAGAAGATTTCAGGTCCAGAGAGTAGAAATCCAGACCAAGATTTTGTTTCAACCAACCAGTTTATATTCAACTGGTTGGTTGAAACTAAACCTTGGTCTGGATTTGTACTCTCTGGATCTAAAATCGCCAGCTCTGTTGCTAACACATTATATAAAGTCATCCTATCCTGTTATCTGTACTAGTGAAAATCATTGTTTATTTCATCAACAATACTACCAATGGGAGGAAGAGCCCTGTTTGTCCAAAGTTACCTGTTAATATTCTGTTGTATTGAAACATGTCTGCAGGGGCGCCGCTAAGGGGGGGAAAGTTGGGACAATTCTAAGGGCCCACGCCCTTTAGGGGCCCCCAGAGATCTGCTTTATTAATAATAACACTGGTAGGGGGGCCCAACCTCATATTTTGTCATAGGGCCCAAAATTGCTAGCGGCGCCCCTGCATGTCTGTATAGTTTATTGTTAATTATTGGATTATGTTTGTGTATAATGTAGTATATAATGTTTATATTTTTATTTCAGAACTTCACACATACTCACACACACACTCCCATAACAGAACCTGATGAATGTCTGCTTTGTGCACAATAAAGGACAGCTGGAATACAACATTCGCCTCCTTGTTCTAAGCGGACAATCTGCAGTGGCTGTCACTGCACCCCTGCTGCCGGAGATCCGGACGTAAGATACTTTAACCCCGCATAACTGTTGCATTCCCCATATTTTTGTATGGGGGAGATTTCACTAATCATAATGGAACTGGAAGAAAGTCTGTACATGCTCTGACATTCAGAGATGAAAACTTCAGGTCAAAACATACTGACCAGGTAAGATTTAACAAACACATGATAGCAAGCACTACATGTGGCGGTGTGAAACGGTGAGACCTGAAATAGCATCATATTTAGTACACTGGTTATTTATGACGCTTGAGATACATGTATTTTGGGAGCTGAACATATATTTGCGATAACAAAAATGGTTTCTTATCGGGGTTGAGGCTGTCCATGTGCTCAAGGGACTAGATCCAGGCTGGAAGATATCAGAATCAAGTGAAACTTTTCCTTGAGTGAATCTCCTCACTCGTTGAATACTGAAAAGTTTATTTATGTGCATGTTTACCTTGCAAAAGTTCATTCTAAGTAGCGTTGGGGGTTGTTGAATGAAATATCCATTTTCAACGATATCCATTTTCCTGAAATATAATGGTGCCAAGCTTTGCCAGTAGATGGAGACATTGTATTTTCATATTATTGAGACTTTCCTATATTACTCTAAGTCAATCATGTAGGTGCTTCTGTTGATGTTCTCAAGTGTGTCATGAATTGCTTATTATGGCAGGTAGCCTTGTAGGAGTCAGGTCATTGTCCATACAGTTAAAACAGAATGATGTAATGGAACCGGGAATTTCTGGGAAATGTTATTTTCATTCACTTTCAAGTATTTCTGTGCCTTTTTTTTGCAACAGAGGGGAATGGGGCTTTTCAGAATGGATCAACAGCCTGTAGGGAGTTCAAGCAGCCCTAGTGGGAAAACTGGTAAATAATATGGGGAAATGCCTGCCTTTGTGTGTAGTATGATTACCTTGATATAACAGGTTCCCTAATTGTTTATATTAAGTAGAAGCTATTCAGTTTTTTTTCCCTTTGGGTTGTAGGGTGTCGCTGTATTAATGAGTTTTTGTTTCTGCGATTTGGATAGTAGAAAGATGTTCGAGAATCTTCTTGAACACAGCTCTACTCAGGAAACACTGGGCAACATCATAGTGAATGTATGACTAAATAACTATCTCATCTATAGGCGTATCAATGCACGAAGTTAATGTGACAAATTTAAGGTTTTAATTACACAGATGTAACTAACAGACATTTGAATAGCTCTTTATTTGCATATTTTTAATTTGTAATATTGGCAGGCTTGCCTCAGAGCAGGGTTGAGTGCTCCTGTTGTGGAGATAATAAGAATGTTCCTGGAGGTTCAGTGTAAGTACAAGCTGCAGATCTGCAGCTGTATCGTATCGCTTAAGTATTATTGTCGAATTTTGTTAATCACCATTTAATGGTCCACTTTCCTTTCTGCCTTCCTTTTCTTGATATGTGTGAATAAAGATGCCGCCCCTTACTGGCAAACAAGCCAGTTTCAAATGGAATTGGAGAATACCACAGTGTTTCCCTGGTTGCAACTAAGAACCAAAACAGTGAATAACAAATTTCAGTGGTGCCACCTAGTGGAAGATAAAATATTTTTATTTTTCAGAAATAAATAATTTCTGAAATATATACACTAACGTAAGTACATTAAACTGAAACCCAGACCTTTATTCGAAAAAGTTGCTTAAATGATTTACATTACTCAGAGTACACTATACTTTATAATTTATGTATTTTACAAAGTTACTCATCTGATGCATGTTAAATAAATGAGCCTATCAAAAAAG
Organism: Mormyrus proboscirostris; assembly: GCA_026779585.1. Classification (NCBI taxonomy): domain Eukaryota; kingdom Metazoa; phylum Chordata; class Actinopteri; order Osteoglossiformes; family Mormyridae; genus Mormyrus; species Mormyrus proboscirostris. Next base: position 12,874,014 of record JAODKF010000030.1, read on the forward strand.
TTGAGTTGATTTGAAGAAATTTGTTTCACTTTGGCTTTTAATATCTACATTATTTAGGGTGGCTCAGTGGGTAGTACTTCCACAGTCAGGGGTTTCAGTCCTACCCCATCTCCATTTCTGTGCTTCTCTTGGCACGAGTTTCCTTTGGGTACTCCGATTTCCTCTTGCGGTCAAAAGACATGCGCTTAGGTCAACTGGCATCACTAAACTGCATCCTGCCCACGGTGTACTCTTGCCTCATGCCCTCTGCTGTCTGGGATAAGCTTAGGGTGCCCTATGTCCCTGTATTGCGTGAAGCACCCAAAAGATTGGCCTATGTGAACACGTAAAAAAAAAAAAAATCAAGTATAAATGTGTGACATGTTATAGAATTGTCAGATTGCTAAGCAGGCTCATATAGCGCTTCATTATTGGACACACAAACTGAAATGGGAGTTTCGTAGGTAGCCTAGAGAACGAGGAAGGGGCCCAGAACAAACCCACACTATAAGCAGAGACAAGGTGAGCCTGGGACTGGGGGGCTGGGAAGTCCAATTGTATCGGTCTCTCCACCGCGCTCTCGTTTGCAGTTCTTCATTCAGCTTATGTAGACCAGCACTGTCACTCTGCCTCTGGGGTCATGGATCCCAACTCTGTGTATTTCAACTTTTTGATGTGAGTTTCCTTCATTATCCTTGAAGCAGATAGGCAGTCAAGTATGAAGGAATGACGGCTAAAGCACAAGTAAGAGTGAGTATGAGCTCCTTCTGAAAACCATACATGCTGTCAGACATGAGTTCAGCTGTAGTTTGTCTCTTTACTGTCAGTGATTTGTCATAAAGGGTAATTGCTTTATTTTATATTCCTTTAAGAAAGATTCACTCTGTCTTTCATAGGCTGTAACAATATAAAGAAAAAACTTGAAGTAATTGTACTGTAGGAAGCCTGTGGAAACTACTGTTAAATTAAAAATTCAACTAGTATTTCGATCCATCTATATACAAACATCAGAGGTGTAGATTTGGTTGAGATCATAAAAAATTAAGAATGATAAAAAATAAAAGTGAGCAGAAGACTGAATATTGGTGTATATAGTACAGAATTTTGCTTTTCTTTTTGTTTTTACATTTCACATTCACATTTTATCTGTCCTGCTCCACACTATATTAGATATGAAGAATATATACAGCATAGACTCAACTTTCACGGTTGATGACTAGTGCTTCCAGCTCGAATGAAGGTCTTTACAAAAGTACGCCATGGAAACACTTCATGCTACTTATATAGGATGTCAGCCCAATTTGCTCGACCTTCGACAGTCGTAATGGCTTAAATTAAGCTCCGGGGGGGGAACCCACCTCTGCTCGCTACGCAGCGGGATTTCTGTTACTGTACTTGTATTCTGTTGGTTGCTCTTTATACTACTGAAAAATCATCTCAAGAGAGCATTAAAGCTTGTTTGATACTTCAGTTGGCGTGTCATTTACTCTGACAATTTCAGTCATTCTTTATGAAAGTTGCAATGTTTTTTTTTTAGCGGAAAAGCACAACTGAGAATATTGCTGGGATACCTTTGATATTTTATTATTACATGTACCATAAGACACATAAATTTCCATTTATTGTTTTGGGATACCATTAGTATGCAGGTCATGAGTGAGATGGGCTTTTCAGAATCTCCTGGGGAAGGGAGGTGTGTACCATGCAGGAATGGATGCGGGGCTTACGCTGCATGCGCTCTACTGAGAACGCCTGAGGCTCGCGGGCCAGGCTGTTGCTAGGCAATGGCACAGACTGCGCTTATGATACACTGATTCCATCGACTATGTGATGTGAATTTAAAACGATGTTATACGGAGCTAGCCATTTTTAATTTGACATCATGCAAAATGAATAAATGAAATGGCCCTCTGCGATGTTTATAAACAAACTGATAGAGAGCTGCCACTCATTCTGCATAGTCATGTTTGTTTAATTTCAGCTGCAGAGCAGATGAGTATGTGATCAGGGTTGACATATTTTAGGTATTTATTTTATGAAACATTGGTCACATTTTTGATAAATTATTGACTACATATTAGGAAAGAAAGACCGATGCATGTAACACGATTTCAAGGGTATCCGCAGCACTGGCTAGCGTCCGGCACTGCTTTTGCAGCTATAACTGAAAACGATATACTTCAGGAGTTTATACACCAAGTAGGACAGGCTCTGCTGTCTCCCGCATGACGTAAAAATTAATCTCCCAGCACTGAAATGAAACATCTGATGAACAGTTTTATTTTCTAAGTATTTTAATCATGACACAAGTGGTGTGGATCCACGTTTAATGGCGAAGTTGTGTTGACAGATTAGGTCATAAACTTTAACAGTGATAATTAATGTATGTTCCATTTCCAAATGTAAATTTATTACTGATACTCGGGTAGCTGTGTTGATTATTCTGGATGATTCATAATGCAAAGGATTATATTTTGATTTGAGAACGGGTTTCTACATAAATTCAGTGTACAATTGCTACACGTTACTTGACATGAACCATGTTTTTTTCTCAAAATGTAAGAGCACGTTCCTTCTCATATTGCCGCTAGCTAATTTCACAGCTAATTAAAATATAGTAGATTGCCACATACATTATGTGATGCAACTAAAATACTATAAACTGAGAAATGTTTGTTCACACGGTGACTCAGAAACTCATTCTAGCGCAAGTCCAACTGCCTTCCCATGTCTACATTTATTCTGTTAAACACCTGAGAGACTAACGTTGTAAATGATGGCTGGAAATTCGCAGTATGTTCATTTTAACCAATAAATGTATTACATTATATATGTTCTTATATTGCCGCATACACATTGTACATTTATATTTAAACACAAACATCTTTTTTTCTCATTGGTCTTCATATCTTAATGAGTGAATTTCACATATAAATCGGAACGACAGATAACCTGTAAAGACTGAAAGACGTGTCTCAATCTGTATATCACATTTCTATCCCTGTTTCATTATAGTAGGTGATGGTAGGTCCTCTTTTTTGGGACCTTAGTAATAAGTAATTTACGATTCTCGGGTGTTTAATTATAAATTGTCAAAAATTGCAACTGTAAACATTAAAGGCTTTGAAATCGTGGACGAGTTTTTGGTTGTATTTAGTGTCTATAAATATGTGGTCAGCTCCTGGCAGGTGGCCGTTTTAATTAATTACTCCACAAAGTGACCGGACACAAATAGCCACAGAAAGCAAACCGCCGGGCAGCTGCGTTGGGGAAACGAGAGGCCTTATTCTCAAGTCTGGTCGTATCAATGGTATAAATGAACAACAAACAGTAAAGTTGAGACGAGTCTTGCAGTTTCAAGGTCACATTTAAAATAGATATGCACTAGAAAAAAAAAACCTTTAAACGGCAAACTGTTTAATGTTTCTATTAACGAGAAGTACGAACGTCTTGCAGTTGGAATTACACATTTACTCGGCAACACGTCATTTGTAGGAACATGACATCGTTTAAGGAAATATGACTGTAACTTTCACTGGCAAGGACCGCGATCGCAACGTCGGCGCAGTTAAATGCACTGTAGGTCTAAACCGAAACTGCAGGGAGATCGGAATGCAGGCATCACCAGCCCCCAATGTATTGCACAGGTATGCTGCGCCTCTGCTTGTGGTTCCGTAGGCGGCTTTCCCCCTCGTCGACGGGCTGCTTGACCTCTGACCTATCCCCCCCCTCTCTTCCCAACGCCTCCTTCCCTGAGATAATGAGTAAGGAGCCGCGGCGGTACCGGCGGCACAGAGAAAGCGCAGAGCGGTCCGGACGGTCATACTGCGGGAGCCCATTTCATGCACATAATACAGCGCTCTTGACATTCACATCTCTTCTACTTTGTGTCTCCCCCTCCTCCTGTTTTCTCCCCCTCCCCCCACACCCTAGTATCTGACACATTCTGCTTTCCCCAGCACCATCCACCTACCTACGCACCGATTTTAGAACTGCTCCTATATTATTATTTTTTTTTCGTTTCATCTTATTCCCCTGCAAATAAACCAAATACTGAGATTAAGCAAGCAAACATGATGGCGGCAGCTCCCATCCAGCAGAACGGGACTCATACTGGGGTGCCGATAGACTTAGACCCACCGGATTCCCGTAAGAGACCGCTGGAAGCGCCTCCCGAAGCGGTCAGCACCAAGAGGACGAACACTGGCGGTAGGTAGCTGGCTGCCCACCATGGCTTGATACCCGAGTCATCATGGATATAGCCTTTTCCTTTGTTGGCGTTTGTTGTAATGTCGGAGCTGTTGCGTCTATGCGCGCGACTTAACAATGATACAATGTAAAGATTGTATAAAGAAACATGGCGACCAACGTTTTGCATTCACTGTAAAAACTAATTTAGCTTAATAAAAGACAACAGATGTCGTCGTCGCTGGAAAGGAGCGGAATGAAGCGGCGCGGTTTTTCCCGAAAACAGCATTTAGCGTCGAACTTTCCCATAAGTGTAAGAGACGCGAAATGTCAGATGTCAGAATGATAGTCGGCCAGCTGGTGAGCCCCGCAAAATCTGTGCGCTTTACTCGCACATCGCCTTTTAAAACAGTTGTTTAGCGTTCCCGTGCTACCAAACGCCGCTACGACACTGACAACCGCAACGATCTCCAGCAGCATTTCCAGTCTGATCTTCTCTGGAGATGGTTAATATAGATGCAGCGTGTCGTTTCTACACATCCAATGTTACTAGACGCTGTCGGTCCGTCCGCCGCTAATTTGTGGTTTGTTTAGCTCAAGTGTTGAATGGATAGTTACTGACGGGGGGTAACGCAGGGAGAATTACGCCGGGTTTTTCTTTCGCATTGAGGCGTATGTTGGTCTTTTACTCCCACCTGCCTCGCTGTTTTTTTAAAGAAACGGTTTTACGCTTCACTTCATGCAATCGAACCCGTGCAACGGCGAACGGGGTGCAAAATAATATCTACAGAGGCCCCGCTACTCAACAGAAAGCGGAGACACTTGCGGGCGTTGCGGTGCCTTAATGGTCCAGTCTGCTGCGACTGTATAGGGTTTACAGGCATTAAACCGGAGAACAGATACAATATATATTGTCTTTTACGTTTCATGTGCATGTCACCTCGCCTATTCATATGCCTGCTTTTAAAACACATTTACACACGTTTTCTTTATTTTGCTGATGAATTTCTTCGCTGTCGCCGTATAGCTTTGCATAAATTAGGAATTCATTGTGCATCACGAAACTCCACTTTTTTGATCGTGTCCTGTTGCGATTCCGGAAATAATGCTTCAGACAATGGAAACTGGAACTCAAAATCTGAGTAAAGATTGGCTTATTTCTTACTGGATCTTAATGATTGATGTTACGATTGTGTAGTAGTCGCATTGACCGTAACCGTACCGATAACCCGAGGCGTTACGTCTGTGCTGCACGGAGGTTTTGCGCACAGTCCCCTACCTTTATAACATGTTGTCTAGATCTTTGGCAATCGAATCATAGGCCTTGAACGTGATGCGTTTCTCGCCATTTTACAATTTTTTCTTTTCCCCCCAGAGGACGGCCAATTTTTCCTAAAAGTACTAATACCCAGTTATGCTGCTGGATCTATAATTGGAAAAGGAGGACAGACGATAGTTCAGCTTCAGAAAGAGACGGGCGCCACCATCAAACTGTCAAAATCCAAAGACTTTTACCCAGGTAGGAACTGTGTTCAATACATGTCATAATTAATTTTGGTATTGTTATATTCATAATAAAATGTCCCTTATTTAAGAAGGTCTTGAAGCCGACATCAGTAGTGGCGCTTTTGGTTCCGGTGTTTTATCGGTGACCACACTGAGGTGAAGTGTCTGGGTCCCCTATCATCCACATGCTGCAGGGGCCCTTTTATTCTATCGGTACGGCTTCTCCCGCTTGTTTACTGTTATCAAGTGTAGGGTTCACCATGGAGCTACACGTTTCGTATTAGTAAACCCAATGCCTTTGTTAATGTGCCAAATTAAACTTAATTTTACGAAAGCGTTGAAGGCAAACACGAACATGGTTTTTATTCGCGCATCATTCAACTATTCGTAATCGTGAAATTTGAAATTTTACATTATATACATGATAGATACGATTTCTGTGATTTTGTTTAATTTGGTTTATTGGATTTTTTTCTGTTCATGGCATGAAATGGTCTGCCTCAGAAACGAGATCCTCATTTTCCTATATTTTAACACATTATTACATAATTAAATTTAAACTTTTCCTTAAACATTTGCAGAGGGATAAATTTGCTAAATGTTTTTTGGGGAAAATGATTTTTATATTATATAAAGCTTTATGGGCACCTAGAAACTATGTGGGTAGCTTGATTCATGGGCAAATTCAGTTTTTTGACCAACAATGCAGCAGGTTATAACCTCAAGCCAGCATGTTACATTGCAGTGTCGCAGATCAGTGCTGTGTCGTCATTTTTCCGCTGCCTGTGCTCAGAGCAGACCGGTCCTCTTGCTGTAAGCTTGCCCATCAGAGGTGTTTAGGACTCAGTTTGCCTTTGACCTTCAGCTGGTAAAGTTCCCAGGGCTTATTGGCATCCAGCTTCTACGGTACCAGGAGGAGAACTTTATTTTGTTGATCTTGCCTGCTATTGTATCTCAAACATTTCATTAGTGAAACAGTTTGATTTTTATTAACCATTTCTTACAGAAAGTGCATTGTGTGTGAAGGCTATTTCTTGTCATGATATGTTCTAAAAAAAATCTAAATGTAAATGAAGTTCTGCACATTGTTCAGTAATGTCCATTCTGCAGGAAACCAGTCTTGGAAGGCCGAACCTTCATGTAATATGCTAGGACTTTGCATGCTTTTCTGAAGGTCAGTCAATGGACTAATGGTTGTGTTGTGTTTATGCGCCAAACAAGCACATGCATGTTGGCCCTGGATCATTATTAATTCCTTATATGGACCTGTTGTGATGTCACTGCAATGTTGCACTGGTGAACTGAGGGTTTTTTTTTTTTTTTTTTAATATAGCTTCTGATTACCACTGGGCTGGCGCATTCTTTGAAACATACATGTTTCTTTTCATGCATATGCTGTTATCCGAAGGACTGTATTTTCTCGCCAAAGTGCTGGTTATGAAGAAATTTGCACTGCTTATTTACAGGGGCGTCTGAAGGCTGTGAACTGCGTAATAGTCCTGTGACGGCAGCACATTGAGTAATAACGCAGTTTGACGGTGGCATGGGATGTAGTAATGTGAGCACGGTGGTCTAGGAGGGGCGCATTAAGAAAAGCAATCGTTATCGATTCTTTTTTGGCACGCCTGGTCTATGTAGATACAACAGACATGCATATAAGCATGGCCTGCTCTGATGCTGGGCTGAAGGTTTATGCTCTGTGGGCACATGGAGAGTGTCTGGTCTGTGGGGGGGGGGGGTGGCACCAGGTCAAAGTTTGCATGCCAATGGTAAGAGGATGCAGAGAGGCTGCAAAAAAGGATTCCAAATGGACAGTGAAAATGTATACAAATTAACAGATGAAAAGCAAAAAAAAGTGTAGTTTTCATTATTCTCGACAGTCGATAAGTTTGTATGTATGTTTGCTGTGAGTGTGCTTTAGCAGATGCCTTTGATGGCAAATATAAATATAGGAAATAAGACTACTAGATTTCTTAAATTGATGCCACGTGAGCCAATTGATGTTTGTGAATAAAAGGTCATTAAAGTTGCTTTTCAGTGTTTGGAAAACAAGTTTTCGTACTGCACGTGCAGTGTGGTAATTTTGGAAATTATATGTTACTGTTTTTTACTTTATATAGTGTGAAAGCACCTTTAGATTTTAATGTGTTTCAGTAGCATAGTGATCATAGTACAACATTCACCTTGTCATTACATGCCACAGGAAATCTAAGCTGGGTAGTGAGAGTGGATCACATTGTTAGTTCTACAAAGGCAAAAGAAATGTTGCAACTGAAAGGAAGCCTGTTTTGTCTGTTAGGGAAGTTTTACTTTTTAGATGATTGTCATGTTTCTTTTTATCTGCTGCTCACTTGAATGAATCTAAGCCTTGTGCCCCAACTACAATATTAAGGATCATACTGAGAGACCCAGTGCTTTTTGTGCAAAGAAATGTTTTCCGTGCTGTGATCTAAGCCGATCTCTGGCACGTTCATCAATGGCTGTGTTATACCCGATTAATCTTAACGGGAATGGCATTGTCAGCATCAACCTTGCCTTTCCTCTCAAGGTTTTGTGAGATTTTAAGACTAAATATATTTAATAGTAACCCTTTGCGAATTGGTTGTGATCATTGGGGTGTTCCAGGATAAGCTGCAGAGAGATTTCACGAAGTTTGGGGATTTTTTTGGTCTCTCATGCAGTTTTGAGTTGTTGTTATCATCTCTTTTTGTCAGTTTTTATGGTCTGGTGGAGTCATTTGTTTTCTGACAAGGACTCTGGATAATCTGTATTGACAAATGAGTAATATTAACATGGCATGAAGGTATTTTTCTGAAGAGTAGAATACGCCTAATCCGTGTGCTTATTTGTATTCTTAAGTGTGTTTGCGTCCTGAGTGATATAGTATTCTTGTTTGCTGAACACAGATATGCTTGGGTACAATCGAGAGTGGCTATCAGGGTGTCAGTGGTGGGGGGGGGGTGACTCTGTTCTAGAAGGAGTCTGAGCTGAATCATGAATGGTGTGATTGAAGCTGTTGCCTAGGTAACGGGCCCCGAAGATAGCTTTTGGTGCAGTGTGTATGATTTCCGTGCTAAGCCGCAGCCAGAGGAAGCCAGCTGACTCTGCTTTCTCCCTGTAACTACCTGCCGTCCCTTAGCTGTGCAGCATCTCCCTGTGCCTGCTTACCTGTCCCTGGACACACAGGTGTGCAGGAGATGCGAGACGGACCCTGGCTGACTCCAGATACTCTGCACAAGATAGGAGGCGCACGTCTGATTTGAAACCCAGTCTACCCACAAGGCACCGAGACCACAAAATCAAACCATACCAGCACAATTATATAGCATTTAATTAAAAAAAAAAAAAAAAAAAACCTTCTGCCAGCATTGTTTTACTGGAGCTATTGGTGTTATCTGGGATTCTTTACAGCTATTTGTGGTTTTTGTGGATAGTATTGATATGCACTCAACTGACAGCAGCTGCATGAGCTGAAAATGTCTTTAAAGAAAATCTAATTAAAGATCCACAGACTGAGTGACCTTTAAATATCGTCTTCATGACTGTAATATCAATGGTTGAAATTTTGTGTGTGCTGGAAATCTGCTGTTTGTATTAAAGACCGATATGGGCTATTTATTTTGTTATACATCGCATCAGTATGATGGACCCAGAAGCTGCGCTGTCTTGCAGATTTGGAATGAGAAATTGCTCATTTTGGTTCAAGGAGATTCCACTTTATGGTTGAATTACATTTACCACATTAACCAACTGCTGTTGCCAGCCTTTCCCGGAGCGTGTGAATTGTTATGGAAGCCAGGAGCCGAGCCAGTCTGTTCTAAATTGCAATCTGTTAGATGCATGCTGCACACAGTGATTCAATTACTACCTGCATAACCCACTGTTGACTGCTGGCTGATCTTTGTTGCAAAGTCAGATCTGTCCCCCTGGAGATAAATGAGATTAAGTGCATGTCAATGGCAGGAAGGACTCAACCGAATGTAGACGGTCGGCGCTTTTTGACGCGGTGACGACGTAACTGCGATCCCCTCGGCGTATTCGCTGGCAGGACTTATGAACATCGCGGACTTGGCCGACCGATGACATGCCGTCATGTGAAAGGCAGGTGACTGCAGCTGTGTGACGGCGATAGTATCTCGTTCCCGTCACCTGCACCCCCTACCTTGTCCTTCCTCGGGTGTCTTCGATATGTCGTCACGCCGGTGGTGTGACGTTGACGGCCGCTGCCGTGACGTCCAGATCCCAGGCTCGAGGCGGTAAATTTCCGATACGTCGGCAGGAATGTACACAGGCAGTGCTATGGAACGCCATGCTGTGCCATGCAGCCTCTGAGCTGTTTAACAGAATTGAGTTACAGCTCCTCACAGATGGGGAAATGATTCGATTGCAAGTTAAGCATGAGCTGTCATGGGATTCTCATTCCTATAGTTATTATAAAGATATCTCTTTGGGCAAATTGGAATTCCGTCATTTTGCACCCTGGTGAGATGACCTGCATAGTGGTCAAGAATGTGCTTTGTATCCATTATTTTCTTGAAGCATTTCCTCTGTGCTTCACTTTACTCTTATTCAACATGACATTAACTGAAATGTTCTTCGAGGAGTGAAATAGTAGCAATTTTCACAAGCATTTCGACCTGAACCCCTTTGGGTCTGAAATATAACTGTATGGTTCTTTCTTTTCTGGGGTGTCTGAATAAACCTTAGCGTTCAGTTTTGATCTCAGAACCAAAAAATGGCGATTTGTTGGCGATTCATGTGTGGATTTGAAGTGTTTGTCTGTGGATTTGATTTGTGTGTTTGAAGCTGCCGCCCCGAGTGCAGGCCAAGCTGTGAATGTGGTGGGAAGTGCTCATCTGCTGCTGGCCGGGCCGATCTGCCGAGGTTCCCTTTCATGTTCCGTTGTCTCCGGACCGTGAAGCAGAGCAACATCTGCAGTGGCCTGATTGACGAAGCTCTCCCTGGGACACGCTGCCGCCAGGCGCAGCAGGTGCTGCCCCCTGCTCCCCCCTGCGGCGGCCCGGTGGGCAACCCCACCACGCCCGTGGAGAGAGTGGCCTGGTGTGTCAGTTGCTGGCTGCTCATTTCCTGCAGGTAATTGGGCCGGACCGGCCGGACCCGCTGGGCGTCCGATGGCTCGTGTTGCACGGCAGCTGTTGTTGAGAGAGCGCTGGTCCCCCAGGATGTCAACGGCAGCCTGGTCTGCAGGGCCGAGTCCTTGTGTCTCTGTCTGTCTCTCACTCGTTCCATCTTAATGACTGCCTCCGTTCTTTGAAATCGCTGACTTTTCACTTGATTTGTGGTTGATAAACGCCAGTTCGGAAGTGAGAGATTGTTACCGACGCTTCCCGTTTTACTCCCACCGCTTTTCCCCGAGGCACAAAATTCACGGGGAATCGTCACTGTGGCTTTCTTAGTCCAAATTGAGGAAAGATGGTATGATGTGCATCTCAGGAACTTTGCAATTAAACTTTCATCGGTGTCATTACACCGGTGTAGTTTTACTGTCGTTAGGCGGCTCGCTTCTTATCGACATATAAGGGCACATCAGAGGGTGATAGAAAAGAATGAATGACCTGACAGCTGACGAGACCACAGCTCAAACAGTTGCTACTCAAGGGCTGGCTAATGGCATAAGCACTGAAGCGTAATTAGTGTGCCGTGGCCAGTAATTAAGATGCTTTGGACAAAGGTTAGTCTGTAGACAGCTAATTGATACAGATTTTGTGCTTTGTGATGGATTTGGGCATCATTACTGAACTGTAAATGCTTGCCACCTTCTGGAAACGGAGGCAGTTCGATTCGGCTGACCTTGGATGTATGACTGACAGTTTAACGGACACTGTATGAAAAAGGGGAGAAAGACTTAGATTTTGTATCGTATTAGGAAATAAGAAGACAAACCAAGTAATGACTCCTGTCCCTGTGTTTATGACATTCAGCACGTTTCTCTGATTAATGCCCCCCCATGCTGTTTCCCCAGCAAGCAGGATCGGTCATTTACAGTTTGAAGTGGCTTCCAAATTTACAACACTCTGTTCAGCGGCTTGGGGGGTGGGGGGGTCGTTCCTCTGGCATAGTAGTGAAGATCTGCTTAGTTATTTATTTTTTTAATTACTCCATATTCTGTTTAATTTTAGCCTCTTTTTGTGCATGCAGACAGAATATCTCGCTCTTCAAAAAAAGAAATATCACGTGTAGAATTGTTTGAGTACCAATCTATTACATTAAAATACTCTTCTGCGCATCCGTCTTAGCATCCTTTAATTTGTATTAAATACTAAGTGTGTAAAATGAGAAGTGTTGCAAAAGCACCTGTCTGAGGAAAATGACATCGTTAGTAACGGCCACTTTAGTCTTACCTCAGATCAGTTTAGCATCTTTTAAGCTAAATTGTTGAACCTAACAAGCTGTTGTCCGCGTAGAGTGAGGGGGAAAAAATGTACTTCACTGATGGATGAACCAAGACAAACAAGCATTTTTTTTTTCTTCAGATTATTGAAATTTTCTTCTGTGCTGTTCTGAGGCAATTTAAAGCAATGCTTCTGCTAACAGCTCTGTGTTCACTGACAAACTCCTTCTGTCACCTCAAATCAAAGCAGCTGTAGATGTTTGGGTTTTTTGTAGGATAATGTAAAATATGCACTTTGTGTGGTTTTTTTCCCCTTTCATATCAAAAATAATGTGCTTCAGTTTCTTTAGTTTTTGTGTTAATTGGCCAATTCTGTTAAGGCAATGGTTTGTCTTGTTGATTGGCAATATTGTTCCTAACAGAGTTTTGGCCTAAAGTGTGAGTAAATGAGAAAAGCAGTCATTACTTTTGGAATGATTCTGCCTCGCAATTCTCAGTGATGTGTCCCTAGAAATACAACTTTTTAAAAACATTTAATAAAAATAAATGCTGCACCTTTTTATTTTTTAACGTGGTTCTCTGATCAAAGGGCTGGACTTCATGGGTCCTGTGGCCTTCAGTTTCTTCAAAAATCATTGTTCTCTGGGGCTATGCAGCAATTCCATTTAGCTCCAATAAAATCCAGATTAGAAATTTACTGCATTACAATTTTCTTACTGTCAAATTCTAATGGAGAGTTAGAGTTGTGGATTTTAACTCGGCGCTGCTGGTTTGGTGCTGCGATGTTACATTGTACTGGACCCAATTATGCTTTACGTGTCGTATACAGTAATTTGAAAAGTACATGTAGTTCTTGCATTACACATGAAACTGATTATTCTGGGGCTGTTGCATATTTATTGCAGTGATTTATCAGTAGTGGTTTGATTGTAATTAGGGGAAATTAAGATCAATTTGTGCAAATATAATTGTGGTAAAAAGTAATTAAAATGAGATGATTAGCAAACTGAAGATACTAGTGCTTGGTCGCCTCGTCTGCCTGTTGAATCGGTGCCTGCGTACCCAGGGCCAATCGGGGTGAACCGTTTTGCAGAAATCACGGACTTTGTTGGCACCTGCTTTTCTCTCCCCTCAGTGTCACTCCTTGGCTTTCTGCTACCCTTCCACTTGTGTTTGGCTTTCTGCTACCCTTCCACTTGTGTTCTTCTTCAAATTACTTGCGGAAATTTAAAGATTGAGCAGGGTGCATCGGTGCAGTCTGCAAGCCCTGGGCAGCACGTCACCGCGAATTCTGACGCGTGTGTGACATGGCCGCTTGGTAGGGGAGCCTTGCCGGGCGGCAGACCGCGAAAGTTTAAACCGAAGGCCTTTTCCTCACTCAGCAAGGGGTGCTTAAATCGGATCGTTAGTGGGAAGCTCACTCATGGGATTAGCAAAAGGCTGAAGCAGTGTGGCTTGGTGGAGGTGAGGTCCTCACAACCGAAGGTTTTTGATTCCTCAGCGGTCACGGGGTTTTATGTTGATCTGGGCACATTTAAGGCCAAAGGCTTGGCAGCTATGGGCGCTATGGCTGTGCTTGACCAACTACCAAGCCTGGCTCTGATATCACTTACTATACAGCCTTACCATTATACAGACTTTCTCCTTTGCTTCTTAAGGGCATATAGTTTTATTATTTTTGCACCCTAGGTGATTGTCTCATGTTAAAGAAATATACACAGGCGTTTTGGAACGGAGCAGGCGGAGAGGGTACAGGGCTCTTTGACACCCCAGCAGCAGGCCTGAATGGCAACAGCCCCCCCCCGAGCACCAGGGAACCGCGATGAAAGGCGGCGTCTTTCTGCTCCCTGCCAGAAAAAAAGGAGAGAGAAATGAGGTCCGATCCTGAAGCAACCCATCACAGCTTGTCTCCTCTCCTCACGGGACCCTATCATGCTGCCCCAGTTTCTGAGAGTAATGAGGAGCACGTTCCCCATCTTCAGCACCGCTTTCGGGAATTGCATATGGGTCACTCAGAACACCATGCCTTTGTTATCCGCTTCACTATAATGTGTCTGAGAGTAACGCGGCCAAGGAAGTTGAAGGTGTTGAGGCAGCGACATTATTTTTGCTTCCATTTCTAAAATATCAAAGGGTGGATGATTGATTTCTAATTATGTATACTTCCTCATAAATATACAGGCTACTAATCGCGTGAATTTTTTGCTAAACAATCAGGCGACTCAGACTCTTCTCCAGTGGTGTTTGTGAGCGCGATTAAAATGGGTTTCTTGATTTTTCCAGGCTCTGACACATTTTGTCTTCTTTCTACTGTAAATAGCTCAGCCTGGATACATGGCTGGATATGGCCTTATTCGCTCTAACTAGGCTGAAGTGCAGGCCTGTGCTGTCCAGGCAGGTCATAAATCATGTCTAGCGGTGGCCCGTTACAAACAGAGCTGGGTCACTTTACTTTAATTTTGTACCAAACTAATTTCCGCTTTGAATCTCCTCCTCTTGGCTGTTTAAACTTGGGTTTGATTTACATTGTGATATGACACATTTTTGGGTTATGTTTATGTTTTGTAATTTAATGCTCTCCTTTTCCTCTCTTTAGCAATGGAATATCATTAATGTCTTAACTTTTGTTATAGTGCTTAGTGTATCCTTATACTTTTCATTTTTGTAAATATATTTTAATTTTGTACTTGTTCTTATTTCAGTATACTTACTGCAGCTTGATGATGGTCTTTACTCTGCCTTGGATTTCCATTGGTTATTTTATTCTGCCTAATTCGGATACATTTTTTGTCCTTGATCACATTTGAATTTGAAATTTAAATAGTTCTAGGGGGGAAATTCCAATTCCCAACCTGGTCCTCGGGGACCCCCAGACAATCCTTGTTTTTGCTCCCTGTTAGGAGCTGGGAGGGAGCAAAAACGTGGACTGTGTGGGGGTCCCCGAGGACCGGATTGGGAAACGCTGTGCCTGGCCCCCGGCTTGCCTCTCAGTGGCTGGGTCGCAGCTCACCTTCTCTCTCCTTGCTGCTGTCGTTGTCTTGGCATGTTGGCATGTATCTCTGCGGGGACAAGGATGTTTGACAGCAGAGAACATGAAAGGTTGCGCAGATGTTACCTTCCATATGTGAAATTGCTTCTTTGATAACCTGATGGTACAGTGTCTTAGCTGTGGTTTGAAAATAATTTCTAGTTGCTTAGGAGCAGTTCTTTGTGTGTGTAACTGTATCACGTATCCTAAACTGCTCTGGAATCACCATCATGGTCAAACTGTAGCATGTCCTCTGTGGCTGAACCTTAGATGAGTTATATTTTTAGATAATATTGTGCCATAGTAGTGGAACTGAATTTTGGGTTTTGTTTCGCAAAATGGTAATTATGAGCTACGAAGAAGGCATTAGCAAAATTTATTTGAATTTTGTTGACCCTTCCTGGTCATTAAGGATAGATGGTTTAGACAGACTTTTATAGAGTATTATTATGGTAAAATGTAAATCTGGTGAAATAAGTGAATAAGACCAAATTCAGGTTTGTCCTTTTCTCTTCAAATAATTTTCATTAATTAAAAATAAATCATAATAAAATGTTACTGTAAAATGTAACACAATTTCAGTAGTATTCCTGGCAAGCACAAAAGATATTAGAATTTGAATTCAGGTGAGTATTGTGGTTTGGTAAACAGCGGATGAAATTTTTGATGTATTCTACCGGAAAAGCCTGAGTTTCAGCTGTTGCCTGTGCTCTTGCATGTTCTGGACAAAGTGTGTGCTTTGCCTGTATTTAAGGAAATGAGTGACAAGCTTTCGTTGCTTTGCAGACTTGGAAACCTTTTATATTAATAAATTAAATGTGTCACCTGAGTTAGTGTGAATGTATCGCTTTATCTTGCTTTTACCCTCTGGTGTTTTGTTGTTATTAGGGTTTACAGTGATGTTTTTATGTGTAACTGTGTTGTTAGGTCATACAATGCAGTGTTTGAATGTGGCATTACCATCTATGGTACAATATGAATGGATTTTGTTATTGTTTAATATGTGAAATTCAAACTTTGGTGACAAATATGAAATAATTATTAATGAAATGCATAGGGGTTTCTAGCTGAAATGTTAGAAATAATTAAGAATTTATGCATGGATATTAAATATAAATATGTATCTGTACAGTATAATAGCTTTTTCTGATTTATGCCGCTTTGCAGTTTTTGTAAAGTGGCTAAATAAAATCAGCAGAAAAGGCTTCCTGCCTGTCTTTCCTGGCGGGCACCGTCCTTAGCGGTGTGAGTGTCGATTGTGAGTTCTGCGCAATACAAGAGAGTCGGCTATTTCCGCCTTTGTTACTTTAATGGCTGTGTTTTTTCAAAGGTAAATCCCACCGTTTGCTTCGTGATTGTGGAGTTTCGTGTGAAACGTGGGTTGATTTCTCAATCTTATTAATTCGCAAGTAGCAGCGTGCCGCCTCTGTTCTTCAAAGACGTCGCTCCACAGAGCCTCATCTCACCCTTTTCCTCCAGCTAGGAGCAAGCGGCACCTCGGAAAAGCGAAGCACTTTGTTATAAATGGCATCCCAGACGAGGCACAGAACCACTGCTTTTCTTATTTCCTCTTCGCTTTTGTGGCTCCGCTACTGAACCTCTCACTTATCTTCCATCATTTCAGACCATTCATTCCACAAGTGCACAACTTTTTAATTGTTTCTTAACCTTGTTATTCTCACTGAATAAGATGAATGTCCTTAGTTCCCATCTCAGTGTACTGTACTAGATGGTTTTGATTGGGCAACAATTTGTGCTGTCTGGACTGAATGCACTGATGTGCCTCACCTGTTATAAGGTCAGTATACAGATGCTCCTCTACTTATGAACTTTCAACTTACGAACTTTCAAACATATGAATGAAGAGGACTGTAAGTCCAAATTATGTTCCTTGGGCTTCCGTTTCCTGTCCCCAACATCAATTTTTTATTTTTTTTTGCGCCAATTCCGCATAGCGTGCGGACTCCCAGCATCCTAGTTCTTTGTACTTGCGCATACCCTTAAAATGATGTTGAATAACGACTTACGAACATTTCAAGTTATGAACAGCCGTTCGGAACGTAACTCGTTCGTAAGTAGAGGAGGGTCCGTACATGTGGGAATGATGTCTGATTCTACTTTTAAAACTGTTGCACGTCGTATATGAAAGTTTAAGTTGTGGTAGCAGCAGAACTGGTCAAATCCTGCGTGACACTCTGAAATCTGTCTCTGGGTGTTTCCGTTCGGAGGTGGAAGGGTCAGGCCGCTGGCTGTTGAACTCATAGATCCCCCACGTTCGGATTTCCTTGCTTATGGGTTCGGTTTGAACTTCAAACTACTAACCTCTTGTCACTCACTTTGCTCGTTCTTGATTTTTCCAAAAAAAAAAAAAAATCATTGTATTTGCGCTTTTCAGAAGGTAGTACGGCGAGAGCTTCCTGCGGAAATAAAGTGCAGTTGATGACAGTAGCTGGCAGTGACTCTCATGGCGGGTGACAGTGGGTTTTTAAAGATAAGCAGTCGGGGCTCTTTTTTTTTTTTAATTCCCCTGGCATAGTATTACTGAAGCTTCTGTTGAGTCTGTTTGTCAGCATAGTTTTCTTGCCATTGATTTGATGGCTGTAGAACTTCGTGCTGAATCTGGGGCTGCATCCATACTGCTCACCTGCCTTCTGCCTGATTAGACTGACGTCTGTATCAAAGATGGAGCCTTAGTGCTGGCTGGTTCTCAGTTTGTTTAGTGCATATTCACTGTAGCTCCTTTGGACTTGCGGGTGCTGAGGCTTGGTGGAAGCAAAGGTGAGTAGCGTTTTACTTGAAGGCCCAAGGAGACGTGCTCTGTTTTTTCCTGCCATTGCTTTGGATGGGGAAAATGAAATTTACAGAAACGTAATGGCGTTAATGAATCGTGCAGCGTGCTTTGACTCGTCCTCAAATTACTTGCTAAAGCGCTCAGCTGGTCTCCCACAGGCAGCAGTGCCTGTAACGTGTGTGTGCGGCTGCGGTGAGACCTGCGGCGGGCCTCTGCATCACATTTTGCAGTCTCTCTAACTGGCACCCAAACCGCGCTCGGGATGGGATGCAGAGGGGACTGGAGGGAATCTTCTTCATGCAGTGGAAATTACGAACTCAAGGGACCCTAATGTCATGAAAAGACCACCCTCATTATCTAATTCTAGTCTAAGTAATTGCATGAACTCTCCAAACGGCATAAATTATTCACATTGTTTGCCGGTAATTGCTGATAGCTACCATATTTTAAATATTAAAATTTGTACATGCTTGACTGCCCCAAACTTATGTAATGGCATGTATCCCTGATCTAGTGTAATGCGGAATGTCTGCTACCATTGACACAATGCCACGCGGTCAGATACCGTGACGACAAAGGGCTGTCGCTGAAGGTAAAAGGCAGCAAGCGCTCAGCATTAATGCTAGAAGGATAGTCAAGGCGCTAACGCTAACCGGCGGCGAATGGAGGTCACGCTAACGGCAGTGCGAGAGGCGCAGCAGCCTAGCAGCGGACACTTGGCCTGCTGGCTCGCTAGTGGTGTGGGGAACGGAGAGATGTGCCATCTCAGATACTGTGTCAATCGGCAGGCAGGCGGGCTGCATGGTCTGTGCCGTGCAGCTGCTGTCGCCCGTCAGCCTGGGAATGTGGGGCTTAATGAGGCTTTAATCATCTGCTCTGTTTTCCTTCTTAAACACACATCTTGCATCAGTGTTCATACTTTAGCCTTACAGCACAACTTTTTTTTTTTTTTACATTTCTTAAAGCTGTTGATTCACTTTAAAAATAAGTATTTTTAGTTTTATTTTTATCGTACATAATACGTACTATACATAATTCACCCGGTTCTGTACTTCAAATTTTCTGTTTCTCATTCTAGTTAAAGCATATGGAATATGATTTCTTCTTAGATTTTACTAGAATTAAGCTATCTGCTAAATAAAAAATGTAGCGGTAGTTCAAAGTACTTGAACACTGTAGTTCAAACTACTTGAACACTGTAGTTCAAACAACAGAAGGATAGCATAACCCTTTCTCCCTAATATAGATGTTATAGAGAAGACTTCATTTATATTAACAAAATGCACTGTTTTTTGGCAAAGCAGGGTGAGCTTTGTCTATTTTCAGAGGTATTAGGTTATATATGTATATTTTTTGGGAGCAGATGCTCTTTACTTTGGTCGTTGACAGCTGCTGCATGCTGTTACAGTATTCTGCATCTGTACACAGGTAATACAGAATACATTTTATCAAATAACAGAACATGTTCTGTGGTTAGATTATCTCACCCCATATAACCAGTGATGCATGCAGTTAAAATGTATTCAGAGGTATGCCTTCAAAAAGGATATTGTGAAATATCGTTTTTGCATTTAGTCTCAGTGACGGAGCAGAAGACGAAGGTCATCAACATGCAAACATAATTGTCAGAGTTTATAATGAGCCCTATTTACAAGATTTGATAAATGCTAAGATGAAGAGAAAGTTGTCTAAGGAAAGTGGTATCTGGATGAAGTACTAACCGAATCCTAGAACCCTTAGAAGCTGCATCTGGGAAAGGGCACCTGTTATGAATTACATCTCTACCAGATGTGGTTGCATCAGAGACAATGATGGATCACTAACTTGGCAGCACCTCTGCAGTAACTGAGCTTTTATTTTCTAACACCAAATCTTTTCAGAGTGAGAACGTAGTGATAATGATACCTCAACACACTAGAGGCTAAATTTTTATCTAAAATTTGAGCTACATTTCTGTTTCAGGCTTGGTTTTTGAAGAAAGAAAAAAAAAAACTGTTTGAAAATTCTGCAGCGAGTTTTGGACCTATGAAATTTGGGTCAATAATACCAACAGGACTCCTCATTGGCTGCTTGCCTGTCAGGTGGTCTCTGCTTTCCCTCGTCCCCGAGGTAGCTGACCTCCACGCTGGTTCCATGTACAAACATCTCCATGATTAAAAACAGTCCACATAGCTCGTTATTCCCTAAAAGCCATTAAATAGTCTGACATCATATGGAAAACTGAACTAGGGAAACATGGCAGGTTTCCTGTGAGTTGGAACAATCTAATAACTTTATGAGTCTTTTTAAAACTCTAATGGGTCAAAAAAGAGAACTGCTTTACTCTGTAACCACAAAAGGGGGACTATGCTTTTGTTTTAATTTTGCATTCCCTCACTTTCATTATCGTCTTGAAATCCTCCTCCTCTACTGTCATTTCATTAACTGCATTTGTGCTGTAATCGACCTATAAATGGTTTGCCGTGCTGCTTCTCCTAGTTCCACTGCAGAGAATTAAATGGCAGTTTAAATCCCAGAAACAAGATACTTGTTCTAATCTACCTTTGCTAAGCAAAAACCGTGGAACGAAGTGGACTTGGATATATTAACATCTGCTAAGCTCTTTTCCTAAAAGATACCTAGAGTCAAGTAGACTATTGATGCTTTAAATCTCCAGATGGTGTTTGGCCGTCTTTGCTGTCATTTGGTTCCCCTCTGCTTTTGGTCTGATGTCATTCTTCACATTTAATGTGCTGTATTGCTGCCTAGTGCTGCAGACATGTGCGCCGACCTGATCTTCATCCATTGGGGAATTTTAAGACCTTTATCCTGAGATCAACTTGTAGGATCTGATTCAGACTTGATGTGTTTTACACACAGTGGTTTTGGGAACGGTCAACTACTTGAGTTTAAGGTTTGGTAGACTGTGTATTTGTCACAAAAGAAACTTGTATGATTGTGCCTATACTGTACTAGTAGGCTGGTATTTTCCCACATTGCCGTTATGTGATATTACTAATGAAACCTGAAACCGAACCTTGATTTGATACAAGCTGGTACAGCTAGTGTGTGCTTTCCAGGGGTAAGATAAACTGTACATGCTTTGGTAAGAGTGTAATGCTATGAAAATGGCTTGATCTGGATCTCTTGAATAGCCCGGCAATCTGTTTGTTTTTGTAGTACATGGCACCCATCTGTGGATGCTTTCCTGGGCTTAGCCCTCTTCTCATTGTGGTTTGGGAGACCATAAGGTGTATCGTATCCCACAAAGCCTCCTTAACACACGTTTTGGAAGTAGAACGTGCTGGAAGAACAATGAGTGGGCGGGGCAATTGAGAGAAATGCTCAGTTCGACGCATCAGCATTTAGTTTCTGATATGCGAGCTGTAAAAATTTTGAGGTGCTCAGGATGCGGCAGATACTCGGTCCCGGGGAGTGGAGTGGTGATGCGAAACTGACCGCCTTGCGAGACGCGAGAAAAATGGCATAAATGTCAAAATCGCCGTGCAGGTTGCTTTGCTGTGTGACTGTGGCAGTGTAGCCATGTGATTGTATTTTGATTCCTGTTGTAAAGCTCCACTGGCTTTGCACGTGTCATTCAGCGTTGGGCTGCAGGAAGAGCTTCTCTGTTCTCAGTTCTATACTCAGTAATGCTGGTCAGAGGGATGGACCTCGGGGACGCAGCCATGTGCCCCTGTGTCTCACATGGATGATTTGCCCTTGCTGCAGCCATCCTGCCCCAGCTTGGGGTAGATTATCAGCTTTGGCTCATAGGTGGCTGCCCGTAGACACAGTTGTTAGTTGCTCCACAAGGATGCTCAGAGACACATTTATATAGAAAGCCCTGCTTTTGAGACTTAACAGAGTTTAGCCGGGTGTCATTGAGCTATTTATACCTCGGCTGACTGGTGGATGCCGTACAGATCCAGGGAAACGCCCGTCAGGAAAGGCTCTCAATATAGGCTCATTTTTCTCCCGGACAGCTGTGCTGGTGCGTGTGTGTGTGTTTTTGTGTGTGTGTGTGTGTGTGTGTGTCTGTGTGTGCGCGCGCACACGATAATGATAATAAAGCGAAAAGACATTTAGGGTTTGGCCGAGGATGACGGCCATTTCCCTCGAATGTTAAGGTGGATAGTGGGGTGTGTGCGGCCAGTCTGCTTTGAACATGTGCAGGCGTATCCATCGTGGTTTTGGATATAAACTGTATCCTTTCTCGGTGAATATTTCACAGCTGTCAAATGCTCGGTGAGACCTTGCTGACCACGGCTTTGCCGCTGTCACCTTATAAGCCGGGTGGAAATACCGGCGACCTTGCTACCGTTCAACAACCGATGGTGATCCCCTCTCTCACTCTCTCGCTCACTCTTCATATCGCTGACCGACAGAGACGGATAATTTATCTAATAAAATCTCATCTAAACCAATATGGCAATATGTAAGCGCTTCTTTAACCGATAATTTTAAAATAGCTGCTTTGCACCAAAGCTGCACGTTTGTGATGAAGTAGAGCTGATGTGTAAGGCCTCTGTTTTACACCTTAATGCTGCCGAAGCACTGTTCCACCTCTGGAACACCAGACATTTGTTCGTTGCATTTCCCCCTTGGAGTGAGGGTAATGGTTGCCATGGTAACCACTCTCGTGATGCTAGTCTGGGGATGCAGTCACTCAGGTCATTAATGATTTTAATCATGCGGTCAAGGTCACAGCTTGCTATTGAATGTGATGTAGGTGTGTGCCATGCCAAAGTCATCAGGATGATTTATTACATTGTCCCTTAAGGCTGGCAGTCAAAATTCTCAGCTTCAGTCCATTGTGGTGTCTTGCCACCTTCTGGCTACTGTTACTGTATGACTGCAGGCCACTATGTACCCAAGAATATGACCAAAACATCTTCACATTCTCCTGCAGTCCAGTTAACCACATCTGTGGGAGACGTAATAACTCAAGGGTTTGCTTATTTCTTGTTGCTTTTGAAAGCATTTTGTTTCTGTAGTGACTCGGTGTTGAAAGTTTAACGGGACTCCCAGAGCATTGTGTAATCCTCTGAGCAGCTGCTTAAAACGACAACGGCGCCAGCCCTCCGGTCCGTTCACAGCTCGCTGCATTGCAGGCTTTAAAACGCAGCCCTTCTCTACCAGTATTCCAAATCTAAAGGAGCTGATTTGGAACTTCCTATGCGCAGCAGGAAGTTGTTCGAATCTGCGCTTGGCAAGCTTACGCATGACGTATAAGGCACGACTGACAGATCATCGGTGTTTTCCACTTTAATGGCCGTCTGTAATACCCAGCGCGGTGCAGAAGGGCCAGCTCTCTGTGATTCCCTGGAATGGCATCTCCCTTTATGGAGTGTAGAGAAGCCTTTTAGTTTGTTGGGCAAACCCCTCAAAGCACAACTGTTACAGCAGGGTATCGTGGCTTAAAAATCACAGCCTTGTAAATGTGTCATTTTGCATGTTTTGATGCTTAACTGATGCCTTGATAGAAAGCGTCAATCACCTCATGTCAAACCATGGCAGGGGGACTCTTGGGATGTGAACTTTGTGAATACGGGTGTGCATCTAACCGTCATACTAATGTCTGCCTCTAGATGTCAGTAAGATCTCCTGATCAGATTAATTAAATTAATTAAAGGTGCAAGCATTAATGGTTTTAGACACATTCCGATAAATACACCGCACTCTATTTTCCCACACTGTAATTTGCCAAGGCATTTTACTTCATCAGCCCGCTTTGGCATTTGTGGAGGTCAAAACAGAACTGCTTTTTTCCCCAATATATATTCACAAAGTGTATTGTAAAGTGTACTGGCTTTCTTACAAAGGTAAAGACGAGGCACCTGTGAGAAATGTTCCAAAAATGTTCTTTATTTCAAGCTGGATACATGACAAGTTTTTAGTGGTTTGTGTTTTGGGGGGGGGGGGGGGGGGGGGGG
>JAODKF010000030.1:12897869-12912124 GCA_026779585.1 Mormyrus proboscirostris
CTGGATACATGAAAAGTTTTTATTGGTTTGTTTTTTGCCCCCCCCCCCCCCCAAAGATTCTAATCTCATTAATGGAAGTCTGCAATAATTTTTGGCACCGGGCTATTTCCAGAAGGCTCATGACGTGTGCTGCAAGTATGGAGCCTTTGATATGAATAACTCTGAGTGTCTCTGCGAGTCGTCTTCCAGCTCTACACATACTAATACTTGATGGCCAGGGTGTCAGGGATTGAGAGCCCACGTCGGAGCTCCCCTGGGGACAGAGCTAGGAAACACCTGTCAGGTAGAGAGATTTCTTCTCCAGCCTGCCCCCCCCCCCCCAAAAAAAAGTGCCTTTAGAAGTGTCAGACCTCATATCTTGTGGAAAGGAAGACTGAACTAAGACTGAAGGCTGCATTAACACTGATTCATACTGTATGTAATCTAAAGGTAAAGTATTAAGCTGATATGCAGGTATATGTAAAATGTCTTTGCTGTACTTTAATCTTGGGCTATAAGAACATTGCATATTAATACAGTGATGCAGGTGCTGTGCAAGTCTTCAGTACAGGTATTTATTTAGCTGTTTCCATGGCCGTATAACACTAAGAGCAAAGGAACAGTCAACGGTCAAAAAGGCCGTGACATGGATGTCTAAGTGCGTCGAGTGGTTGTTCAGATAAGTCCTGTGGCTTTGGTCTTAAGTGAGGGTAGCTGAGGCTGCAATCTAAGTATACAGGTTATAGAGAGAGTGGAGTGAGGAAGGCTTGAAAGATGCTTTGTGTCTTGTGCAGCCAGCAGCTCTTCTTGCAACTAACTTTATTAATAGGAAGAAGCGTGCTGTCGTGTTTATGGGCACAGAGAACTCTCTGAAGCTAAGAGGCTGACATATTATAAGGGTGACTAGGTGGTGATGGCAGTGCTTCAGCCCCCCCCGGGGGGCAGCCTTCAGCGCAGACAATGGGCTGGTGTGACTCTGGTATATTGGGAGTGCGTCCGTCATGACTCTAATAGTTTGGCTGGTGCTGCCAACTGCCAACTAGTTATTTGCTGTGTTTTATACATCCTCACGTGAAATCATGATTTCTGAAAATCTGCTACAGATCAATCAATTAAAACCAGTGATTTCTCCCCCCCCCCCCAAAAAAAAATAAACCAAAGAATAATCTGTAATTAATAAGTTAAGTAATGTTTATGATCTTTGTATCAGTGATAGATTTAATGTTAATCTTAAATTATGCGTATATATTATTGTTTAATTATGTGAGCGCTGTGGATTGAATGACTTTGAGATGAATTGTACTGGTTCAGTGCGTGCCTAAGCTGGCTGGGCTGATAGTGGTTTAATGGTGTATTATGGGTAAGAACACTTGGATCTGCTGTACTGCTTCAGCCCTGGGGATGTTGTTTAAATTATAGTAGCCAATATACACTTCATAAACATTGGTTTAAGTGAGGCTGAATTTTACCATCAGGGCAGTTCAGGCAGTGTTATTAGTTATTAGTGGTATTTGTAATCCTGTGGTATAATTTGTATACATTAGACATCTTGTTTTCATTGCAAGCATTCAACACCTGGGACAGCGAGTGAGTGATGTGACCTGGGACAGCGAGTGAGTGATGTGAGTCCAGCACTGACACGGTGTGCTTTGCAGGTACCACAGAGCGCGTGTGCCTCATCCAGGGCACAGTGGAAGCTCTTAATGCTGTTCATGGCTTCATTGCCGACAAGATTCGAGAGATGCCCCAGAATGTGGCCAAAACGGAACCCGTCAGCATCCTGCAGCCCCAGACCACCGTCAACCCCGACCGCATCAAGCAGGTGAGCCCTCACCTGGAACTCTGGTGCCGTTACCAGTGGGGCAGAGCGCGATAGTCCACATGGCCTGTGACACCATGCATGCTTGGTCACTTTATTCTGGGGTTAATGGAGCGTCAAATTTGACTCTTCAACCTTCAGCGTCATTAATTCCCCAGACCGAAACCAGAATTTGAAATAGTGTGGAAATGGATGGAGAAGAAATTGCTTAAAGTCTTATCAGAAGCTTGTCCTGTTGTAGACAAGGCTACTGCACCTTATCCTGCTTTTTGATTTTGACCAGCCAGTTCAAAAGGATTCCTTTATTTTGTGTGTGTGTGTGTGTGTGTGTGTGTGTGTGTGTGTGTGTGTGTATGTGAGTGAGTGAGTGAAAGAGGTGATTCTTGTTTTAATGCATTTTAAATTTCTGATGAGTTCTCTTACTCAGCGGGAACAGTATGTCATTGTGGGAGGTAAGTGGTCTGCCTGATGCTTCATCAGATGGCTCTCACAGTGCACTTGGGTACTTCCCACAGCAGCTAGAGCCTCTTTATGCTCTCTGAATACACGCCTTAATGTGGTAAGAGTAGACGTTTTGTTTCTCCATTGGAATACAGGTATTGCACCGGAGTCCATCAGATTAGGAGTGTCTACATGCAACTTGTTCAGTACATGTTTAGTAAATTGTTTTCTGTTCATAGTGGCTTTTAAATGTATAGACACTGTAGCTGCATTGCATTTTGAGCTGGGTATCATTTGAGTACTGAAACATTTTAAAAGGTGCTGGAGCTTAAACGGTGCCTGAACTGTGAAGGTTGACATTAAAGAATGGGTTTTTTTTTCCTAAGGCAAATTTTGAACTTCCAACATACATTCCAACTTCACACCTTAAATATATAAATACACCTAAATATAAAAATTTAGCTTTAGGCCTTTGATCTGTGCAGCTACTTGCTGACATCTGGTACTAACCCTATAGGAACCGGTGCCATACTGGCAATGGGTTATTCTAATTAGAATAAAGATTTTACTGTGCTGTTTACCATGTTTACAATCGGTTAAGTGCAGATATCCTTTACACAGACTATCAGGGAATGGTGCTTTTCCACTGGAGTACAGGAACCGACCCACACTCGAACAGTACCGCGGAGAGAGATCAGCTTCGGTGCGGTTCCACTGCAGATGGGCCGGCTCCATAAAGGCATTGTTGAGTTTGGATAGTGACACAGAACTAAAGAGATGCTTATTTACTCTTTACACAGTGAAGTTCATGATTTACAATCCTGTTTCCAAAACAATTGGGTCACTGTAAAATGTAAATAAAAATGGAATGCAGTTATTTTCAAATCATATAAACCTGCATTTAATTTAAAATAAACAACATATCAAATGTTGAAACAGAGAAATTGTATTGTTTTGTTGAATTTGATGCCAGCAACATGTTTTTAAAAAAAGTTGGGACAGGGATATATTTACCAGTGTGTTGCATCGCCTTTCCTTTAACAAGACTATAAATATTTGGGTGACCACTCGCTGGAGTTTTGAAAGTGAAATGCTCTCCCATTCTTGCCTGATACAGCATTTCATCTGCTTAACAGTTTGGTGGGGTCTCATCGTATTTTTCGTTTCCTGATGCAGCAGATGTTTTCAGTGGTTGAAAGGTCCGGACTGCAGGCAGGCCAGTCTAACACCCAGTCTCTTCCACCATGGAGCCATGTTGTTGTGACACGTGCGGAATGGAGTTCGACGTTCCCACAGCAATATTTTCAGTTTCACTTATTTCTCAATTTATGGTTATGTTATTTATAGGTATCTGTGTAAAATATATATTTTTTTTGCAAACTGCAGTCTGGCTCTTCCCGGCTTGTCAGTCTTAAGTCCTGCTTCTATAAGCCCATTATGAATTTCCTAGAAGCGTACTTCATACCACTTAATATTTGCCATTCCTTTTGAAAGTCACTTGAGGTTATTCTTCGATTTATGAGGCACTGACGGATAAGTTGACGGTCATCTCTTGCTTCTGCCATACCTGGCTGTTTTCTGGTCGTTCCCAGTGTCTCCTGCTTCACCTTGTTGTTCTGTACTGCGGTCTTAGAAACTTTGAGCCTGGATGCAGCAGTCTCAAATCTCAAGTCTCAAGTCTTGCAGTGTAGTCTTCTGCCAGCAGAACCAGAAGTAAACCAGGATTTAAAAAAATGCAGTTTTTTAAAAATATAAAGTGGTCTTGTAATTTTTTCCAGAGCTATTAAACAATAGAATTTCTAAATTTCAACATTTGACATGTTCTCTGTTCTGTTTTCAGTTAAATACAGGTTTATATGATTTGGTAATCATTGCATTCGTTTTTATTTACATTTAACCCAGTCTCCCAACTTTGTTGTACTATGTGCAATTATTGTTATTTTTTTACTGTGTGCTAGGACTGACATCGCCATATTATGCAAGTATCAAATGCTAGTGAAATTAATATTAGCTTGTGCAAATTTGCATTATGAATTTATTCCTTTCGGCGGTTTTATGGTACATTTTTAAGTAGGAGGTTGGAAAATTTCAAGTTCCGAGTTTTCAGGAACGCATCTCAATGCGTGGTGCTAATAATTAATTATATATAGACTACATATATGCTTTTTCCTTCTGATAATGCATGTGCAGAACAGCACCATCCCTTGCAGTCGGTCACGCGTTCGGACCTGCGGTTACGGCTCGGCTCCTGGTGGCTGTGGAAAAGCTCCATGTGACATTTCACCTAACAAAAGCAGTAAAAGGGCAATAATACAGGTACTGTCTAGCAGGGATTATTGGTGTTCAAGTATACAGTTATGGCAGCATAGTCTGCTGGACGTGATATATCGAATTCCTGCCGAGGTGGCTTTACAGTTCATTTTGTTTGTTGTGAAGCCTGTATACCGGCTCTTCTCCAAGATCATGGTACCAGTAATACTACAGTGTGTTAGACATGACGTTCATCAGTGTTTTCTTTAATGAATTAACAAACAAACAAATAGAATGAAAATGAATACAGTGACTGGTTGAATCTATGGTGTGTGTTGTGGTTGTTTAAAGGCTATCACCAAAAGCTTGTTGGTGATAATTACAGTCTTGGTAAATGGTGAGTGATACGCGGGTAGGGCAGGCGCAGAAGATGGCAAAGAACTACGTACAAATGTATAATGGTGAATACAGATGAGGTCACACTACACGAACGTCTTTTTCCCTGTATGTTTATAATCATTGTGTTTACACATCATAGTGCTACACCGTCACACTCCTGTCCATGAGGGTGGTAGGTGTGGAAAGACAATCGGCTACACCACCCAGATGGAACACCAAGTCGATTAAAGTAGCATAACCCATTATCAATTAATGCTTTTTTTATATATGGTATATGTGTGGAATTTAGAGATAATTACAGTGTGATTACCGTTGGTATAAGTCCATCTCTGTATAGGTTAAAAACAGCAGGCAATGCTAAATGGCTGGAGCCTGCATAGGAAGGGCCAAATGTTTGTTATGAAGCATTAGTTAAAATATGCACTAAACATAGTTGCTTGATACACCTATAAGCGTAGCTTTTGTGTTTCAGTTCAAGGGTAATAAAAAATAAATGCAGTTGTAATTAAAAAAAGCTATTGTGTCCCCCCTTTGTTTCTCTATATTTTATAAATGAACACAACAATGAGCTGGACGTGACATCCTGATCTCTCACATGAAGGAGTGATGACGTAAAAATCTTCATCTGCGATATTGAGGAGAACAAGTGGAATCTCTCATCTCTAAGCCCTGTGACTTGCGTAGGGTTAGTCTTGCAGCTGGACAGGAGCTCTGGTCTCCCAGTTTGAGGTGGTGAGGAGATCAAATGGAATTTTCCATCTCTAAGTCTCCGTTTTCATGCCAGATTCCCATTGCCATAAATTGAGCCAATTAAGCCATAGGTTTTTGACATAGACCTTGGTAATCATTCTTAAAAACTGCCAGACACACACCGATCAGCCATAACATTAAAACCACTGACAGGTGACGTGAATAACATTGATTTTCTCGTTACGGTGGCAAGGTGCCATTATATATTAGGCAAGCGAACTGTCAGTTCTTGAACTTGATTTGGTGGAGGTAGGAAAAATGGGCAAATGTAAGTATCCGAGCAATTTTGACAAGGGCTGAATTGTGATGGCCAGAGACATCTCCAAAACGGCAGGTCTCGTGGGGTGTTCCTGGTGTGCACTGGTCAGTACCTACCAAAAGTGGTCCATGAAACGCCAGCTGGTGAACCGGCGATGGACTCATGGTGCCCAAGTCATCAATGCACGTGGGGAGCGAAGGCTAGCCTGGCTGGTCCAGTTCCGCAGTAGAGTCATTGAAGCACAAATTACTGAAAATGTTAATGCTGGCGATGGATACAATGTGTCGGAACACACAATGTTTGATTGCATATAGGGCTGCGTAGCTGCAGATCGGTCAGAGTGCTCATGCTGACCTCTGTCCACAGCTGAAAGCACCTACAATGGGCACGTGAGCGTCAGAACTGGACTGTGGAGCAATGGAGAACAGAGGTCTGGTCTAAGTAATATTTTCTGTTACGCCATTTGGACAGCTGGGTGCCTGTGCACTATTTACCTCAGCGGCATCTGGCCGTAGCACTCGCCTATCAGTCCATCTCCAACCGGAAACCCACCTCCTTCCAGAATCCAGGAAACGCTGTATTGTACGGAAATCACATCGTCGAATCTGAATGGGGGCAAAATTAGCGACCTGTTGTGGTGCTTAATAAAATCGATGTGGAGTGGTCCGGAATGTTGTGTCCCTCATTTTCACATGTGAAGTACGTAATCAAAAACCACATTCAAATGGTGTTTCTTTATAAGCTCTGTTTGTAAAGCTGTAGTACACTGAAGGATTGACTTAGCTCTAGAAATAACACTCATACAAAGGCAAGGTTTTTAAGTGATGTGTTTAAGGCAATGAGGTGGTCAGTATGCCTATGAAAAACTTTGTTTAAATCACCACTTCACCAGCATTGTGAAAGGCAGACGTATGCCAGAGGTGTGTTTTTCAACTGGGTGGCCTGGGGGTTTTTTGGGCAAAGTGGGTCTTTGTCTTAATGCAAATCTGTAATGAGGTGACGTGGTGCTCAGTTCTTTGAATAGAAGGCTAGTTACATACACATTCTTTATTGATTAATGTACAGCTCAGTTGACTTTATTTTTGGAAGATCCTCATCCTTCACCACAAATACTACATATTTGGTCATTTGTGAATCGGAACAGTCAACGCAGTTTTGCTTCATGATGTTTTCTGATGGATGTGTTTGAATGCAGTGTTTGGCAGCAAAGGTACGTCCTTCTATTGCTAAAAGCTGCAAAATGATAAAAATAATGATAATCAGGACAAAAACAATATGGATCAGCTATCGTTGCTTTAATAATAATAATAATAATATTGGACTCAATGTTATTCTCTTAACATTCAAATGAATGTTATTCAATGTCATATGGTTCGCAAAAACAGTCGGTCTCTCCAGCTTCCTCAGTAGAAATATGGTGATCTTGTTTAATGACAGGAGAAAGAAAATAATTGATCACCCTGGACACTGCATTGTCAATTTCTCAACATATGTGGGATTTTATTATTTAATTTTTTTGCAATACCCCTCCAGAACAGTAGAAGGCGATAATGGTTGTAATTCCACACTTCTCGTGTCTGGGGAAGAGAGGACACAAGGATGTGCTATTCGAAGAAGGCAAGCTGACAGTCAGTGTGATGTTCTGGGCAGTGTTCTGCTGGTGAACCTTAGGTCCTGGCATTCATGTGGATGTTACTTTCATAAATACAACCTACCTAAACATTGCTACAAACCAAGTGCACCCTTTCATGGCAACGGTATTCCCCGATGGCAGTGACCTCTTTCAGAAGGGGAGTGTGCACCCTGCCACAATGCAGAAATTGTTCAGGAATTGTTTGATGAACATCAAGGTGTTGACTTGGCCTTCAAATTCCACAGATGTCACTTGGTGTTGAAAGTCACTTGAGTTGAGTCGAATTGAGCATCTGTGGGATGTGATGGACAAACAAGGCCCAACTTACAGGTCTTGAAATAACTGCTGCTAATGTCTTGGTGCCAGATACCACAAGACACCATATCTTGTGGAGTCCATGCCTCAGTGCTCAGAGCTGTTCTCGCAGCACAAGCGGGGACCTACACAATATTAGGCAGGTGGGTTCAGTGCTATGGCTGATCGGTGCATCTTAATAGGAAAGGCGGACAGATTCCCTGTAGTTGTACTATGGCAGTTTATTTAATGCAGTGTAAAAATGATGCGACAGAAGCATCAGCGTGTCAGCTGCTGCTTGAACCCTCGATGTGTGGTCCTTGTTCCCATAAACATGTAATGTGTTTCATTTCCCCACATACAGATTGAAAATCTTAGTTAAGTGATTTTATGGTCAAAAGTTGTGTTTTACTAAAGAAGTGGAAACCCTGAGTGTAATAAACGTAAGACTTTTCTATCAAAATCTGGGTTTCAGATTGGATTTATCTTCTAGTCATTTTACTCTTTTATTGAACCAGCTGCTTCTGCTGGGGACATATAATGCATGAACCATGCATTATGTGATAAAGGTTTAGTTTTTTCTCCCCCCAGATATATTGTAATCACTATAGTCTCTTGCAGCACCAAATCCTCAAAATGTCATCACTCACGGCGTTTTCCCCCACACTACACGCACGCTGAATCAAATGCGGGAAACATCCCTCCTCATGCTTTCACTGTAAAACGGATTAATCTGAGAATAATCCGTATGGTTTCTTTTGGTCCTTGATTGTATTCCGTGGTCTGGATCTGCTCCTGCCTGGTCCTGAGGTAATGATACATAAAGGCTTTGAGAAACTGCCTCCTTTTCCTTCCAGTTTGTGTTACTTATAGGCAAATGGGATCTTGAGCTGTGACCTCAGTCTGGGTTCAAGGAATTAGAATTAAAAGTGATTTAAGCTTATAGCGAGTCACAGTGGACTCCATTACTGAATGTCATTTTTTCTCCTTTGATTTTCTGGTGAAAGGATCACAACATGCCAAAATGTCATATCTCCAGTTCAGGTATGAACCACTGCATGTCTGCCCTTTCCTCTTCCCATCTCTCTTCTGTTTAATGACCCCCATGAGAAATGTTTTATTTTCAACCCTTTTGGACGACACGTTTCCCAAACCTAACGCTCCTTAGAAAACCCTAAAAGTCACTAAAGAAGACTTTGACCAGTCTTCCAGAGAAGCTTTGAGAATTTGGAAAACTTTCTAAGCCGTTTTGTTCAAAATCGAATTACTTGCTACTATCTCTGGGGTTTTTTGCCCAAATAGGTTTAAGAGTTTAAACGTATTGGCATGTTGGCCGCTTAACTACTATGCAACATTTTCTAGAAGAGTATAGTCAGTCTGGCTTGCCTCTTGTATAATATGGATAAGTAGTTTCTTCCTGTCAATATTGTGAAATGGTATACCGATCGTTATATCAATTTTCTTTTTCATTGATTTAAAAAAGGGCCCACATGCAGATTGTGTTGGCCAGATCATTGGTAAACCCCAACCCTCAGTAGGTAGTCGTATTCCCTGTACTTAAACTGTACCCCAAAATCACAGTGTACCCTGACCCTCGGTGTACCCCAAACCTGCTGGCTGTAGTTGTTTTTGGAACCACTGAGGATGTTGATCCACTACCTCTCTGCACCAGCACCTGACCAGGCCTTGCCTACTGAACGTCACAAACCTGAACATCTCACCTGGCCTTGCCTGCTCCACTGAACGTAACACAGGACGCACAGCATGAGGCTCAACACAGTTTTATACAGACTTTTCTCCTCCCTCTGCGTCTGTCCTACTTTGGTATGTTCGTACTTATTGTTTGTTAAAAAGGAATTCATCATAGTCCATCCAAACATCTAAAACCGTAATTTCCTGGAGTTAAAAGCCACTTCAGTGGTTTCCCAGCAAACGTCTTGACAGTCGCAGTCAATGCTAAATGTAATGAATAGGGTGACAAACCTCAACAATTGTGCAGCAATTAATCCACTCATTAAAGCATAATTTGCTCATGTAAATCCTCACTTTAGCATGCTAGCCTTTATACAAACATGCACCTAGAACAGGCATGTAGGTGTGTCTCAAGAGTGGGCAAATGAACGGCCATGTTCTGATTCTGAGACCTTTTTAGAAGAAGCACCATATGAATGCTTATTGGGATGTGTATGGAATCAAAGGGTTGACCCTTGCCTCCATTCGTCATACAGTTTTCAGGTGTTTGTGCATTGTGAACATGGCCAGCAGCTGATCCTGTGCAGAGCAGGATGTAGACAGACACGTGCACATTGCTTCATGTCACCATCACGGTTCACCATCATTACATTCTTCGGCAAACTTCTAATTGCCTTTAGAGTGTGGTCTGATCATTGTTAATAAGTGACCGTATGCCTTGAATATTACATTAAAGAAGAACTTTTAATCCTTTGAGTTAATTGTGCATCTCTGATATGTTTGAGTGTGCAGCGTTGAATGCGTTTCGCTCACTGGTTGGTGATTTGTGCTCACCTGCTTTGTTCCCAGACATTGCCATCCTCCCCAACTACCACCAAGCCCTCTCCATCTGATCACATGACCACCTCCAGGGCCAACCAGGTACAGTATCATCCTCTCATCCCAGCCATGTCCTCCTGCCACCAGTTCGTTCAGATGAGGGAGCGCGGTTGCCTTCAGGGGACGACATCTGAAGACCGCAGACATAGGTGTTATGGTGTCCCAGCTATATGGTGATATGGGGACGCTGCTGGATTTAACCCATATTAAATCATGTGGATCTAACCTTATTCAATTATGGGACTGCTTATGGAACCTAAATCCTATTAAATTATGGGGCTTCAGAAATGGATTTTTTTTTTTTTTTTTTTTCCTGAAGACTATAAAATGAAGTCCCCAAGGTTCTGTGCTTAATCTGAGTTTGTAATATGTTTGAAAGTTGGAATGTACACATTTCCCCAGAAGCCTTTAAATGTGTATAAGCGTTCTTTGCAAGAGTGGCTCAGGAATGTGGTTGTATGCATGATTTGTGCGGTTGCACATACAAGGTTTCTTTCACACGTGTGTGATGATTCTTAATGTTTGAAGGGAGCATTTTTTTTTGCTGCAGTATGACTCAAGACCTGTGCCTTTTCTGGCCAGCAGTGAGAGCTTCCACCATTAACCAGCACGCTTTCCGGGCCTCTGTCCGACGTGCAGTCGCATTTACTGCGGTGCCTTTACTTGCCGTTTCCCACAGTACTGCTTTGGTGACAGATGGAGAATTACTGCAGACTTTGCAACACAGAGGACTTTAGCCTGTGGTCATACTTTTTCCCCGGCTTTTTGTCTTTTTGATTACATTTTTTTCCCAGCTTTTCTGGAAGTTAAAAATATCTTCTGGAATAACGACGTCTATCCTTCTAGTTAGTAATAAATAGACTGTTAAATCAAACTGTTCAGCTTTACTGAAATTTGCCAAAGAAAAACTAATTCTACAGGGGGAGTATGGCAGTATGTAAGTACCTCTGTTACTTTGTTACCACGTTGTTTCATCTAATTGTGCTTCAGTTTATTAAAGTATGTTTTTAAATAATACATCAGTGACGGCTTGTACAATAGCCAATTAAACAGTGTTGTTCGGAAATCAGATCTGCAGCGGTAACATGTTGCTCTCCGTAACGATGTGTATCTGCGATCTGCAGGCCTCCCGCTCTCATTCTCATGCTCGCAAAGATTTGCCACTGAAGCCGAAATCAGTCACAACAAACGAGCCCCTTTTCGCAATTTCTTGCTCTTGCCAAGACTCACCATTGAAGCTCTTTTATAGATACTTTCTTCAAAGTTCTTTTTGAACCTGGTGTTTCATTCGGAATACTGAAGTTATGCTCTCTGAACTATTACCGAAAGATTATAGAGCGCAGGGACAGAAGAATGCTGATGACATTATTGCATTTTCAGGATATGTTTGAAATCACACAGTGAGTTATTGTCAGACTGTTGGCTCCAACCTGCTAGGAAGCAGATGATGGTTGACTCTGTTCTTCCAGCTCTTCCTTGTCACCCAGTCCTCTTCTGGCACTGCTCCTCTCTCCTGCTGTTCACAACTAGCAACTGACAGTTGCTTCTGCTTGTCAAGAAATCGTATTGCATGAGTTCTGGTCAGGAACTCTCATCTCGCTCACGTGACCAAAAGGGGATGGAGTGTGTTTCTTCCGCTGTAGTATGCTTTCAGGACTGCAAACCTTTTCAATCTCAAAAACAATCCAAATGTAGTTAGTCTCGGGTTAATATTATTGTCAGACAACTAAAATTGCAAGCCAGTTAGTTAATATGGCAAGGAGCCTGAATTGTTTGGTTGTCGTCCTTTTACATGAGTATGGTCTAAATGAAAAAACAGAATTGCTCGTTGAATCATGGTTTGACTCATAATTTATCTTCATGCCTTCTGCTATTTTAACAGGCCTTCCTGTGTCAGGGTCTCTGCCTAGGCCCTAGGGTTGTAGAATTTTATTTTCTCTCTGAAAGCTGCAGAAATGGAACCTGCCATTCCTTTTGCAAAGCAGTGATTTGCATTAAATGCTTAAAATAAATCTCTAGTACTGTGGTAAGAAAGAAAAATATAATTTTTATAACCGGTAAATTCCACGAGAACCTTCAAGAAGCTACGGTCTCACTTGCCAGTCATTTATTTGGTTTGTCCTTCTCCATCTTCACAGGTAAAAATAATAGTCCCCAACAGCACAGCGGGGCTGATTATCGGCAAGGGCGGGGCCACTGTGAAGGCTATAATGGAGCAGTCGGGAGCCTGGGTGCAGCTCTCCCAGAAGCCAGATGGGATCAACCTTCAGGAGAGGGTAGTGACCGTGAGCGGTGAGCCTGAGCAGAACCGTAAAGCTGTGGAACTCATCATTCAGAAGATCCAAGAGGACCCTCAGAGTGGCAGCTGCCTCAACATCAGCTATGCTAATGTGACAGGGCCGGTCGCTAATTCCAACCCTACCGGCTCTCCCTATGCCAACACTGCCGAGGTCCTGCCCACGGCTGCCGCCGCCGCGGGTCTCTTGGGACACGCCAATCTGGCAGGGGTGGCGGCCTTTCCCGCCGTGCTGTCGGGGTTCACGGGGAACGATCTGGTGGCCATCACCTCGGCGCTCAATACTTTAGCCAGCTACGGGTACAACCTCAACACCCTGGGGCTGGGTCTTAGCCAGGCGGCAGCTACCGGGGCTCTGGCCGCAGCGGCCGCGAGTGCCAACCCAGCGGCAGCAGCGGCAGCAAACCTGCTGGCCACCTATGCGAGTGAGGCCTCGGCCAGCGCGGGCTCCACGGGCGGCTCCGCAGGCACATTCGCGTTAGGTAGCTTGGCAGCTGCCACTGCTGCCACCAACGGATACTTTGGTGCTGCGGCTCCACTCGCGGCCAGTGCCATCCTGGCCACCGATAAGACCGCGGACGGCTCCAAGGACGTGGTGGAAATCGCTGTGCCGGAAAACCTGGTAGGTGCGATATTAGGGAAAGGCGGGAAAACGCTAGTAGAATACCAGGAATTGACTGGTGCAAGAATACAGATCTCCAAGAAAGGGGAGTTCGTGCCCGGCACAAGGAATCGCAAGGTAACGATAACCGGATCGCCAGCCGCCACGCAGGCCGCGCAGTATTTGATAACGCAGCGAATCACATATGAGCAAGGGGTTCGAGCTGCCAACCCACAGAAAGTGGGTTAACACCTCGATTCACTCCGAGAGATCTCTCTTTATCGTTTCACAGAAGGATGTACTGTATTTTGAAGTAAAATTATGTTGTTTTTTTTGTTCTCTTGTTTGTCTTTTCTTTTAATATATAATATGCAAATGAATGAAATTATGTTTAAGATGTGTACATGTAAATAATGTGTTTTATCAGGAAGAACTTTTCTTGGTATGTTTTAGTTCTCTAATTGGCTTGTGTATATTTGTATATTGTTTCTAGTGTGAGAAGATCTTAGCCTGCCAGTTTACCAGCATTATTGTAGTTTTAAAAGAAAAACAACAACTGAATGTACAGGGATATGCGTGTAGTTTTCAGTATTAGTTAGAACTAGGAGTCAAGCATACGTGAACTGCTGTTAGGTAGGGTGCGGCTGGGCTCACGTCCGGAAAAGAGCGCGGCCAGGCACTGTTGAGGCAGTCTTACTTCTTACATAAGGACGTAGAGAAGTAGGAGACGACCTTCTAGGATTAAGTAACAAAAAAGCAATATAGTTGCAAAAAGCACTGTAAAATATTTTAAGGTTAAAACTGTGGATTATTGTATTTGGTAAGTTTACAAATCAGCAAAAGCACCAGTTTCCCTCTGAAATAGACCATTGGGGAACGCTGCCTGGCCAGGGGGGGGGGGGGGGGGGGGGGGGGGGGGGGGGGGGGGGGGGGGGGGGGGGGGGGGGGGGGGGGGGGGGGGGG
>JAODKF010000030.1:12914073-12945381 GCA_026779585.1 Mormyrus proboscirostris
GTGAAAGGGAACCGATATGTCGGGGGGGGGGAGGGGGCGGGGGGCGGGCTTTGTGGCAGTGAATTAGGCCGTAGAGAACGCTTGGGTGGGTGCGGCAAGCCGGATAGCAGTCTGACTGCCGCAGACGGGAGGAACACTCGTGCGCGCCGTCCGGCCTTGTGAGTGACAGCCGTGCGGTGGCCTGCTTTGCTGTATAAGGCTGGGAGAGCAGCGAAACAGAATTACCTCAGTCCTGCAGCATTGTGTGTCTCTTAATGCATTCTGTTTCGGGGTCACTTTCAATCAATATTTCATTTACTTACTGAGATTGAATGGGTGCTCTGAGACAGTGCTGTTTATCACACAGATTGAACACCTCATTCCGGATTCCAAATTTCTTCTACAATGTAGAGAGCTGTCCTTTCAGCACCAAGAAATGACAATTAGTGCTATTTCCTCGGCCTCATGTCAGGGCGTTCGTTCAGCTGCACCACACGCATCCTATCAGCTCCTTCATGCACTGTTGACATTCTTTGACACCACACCTAATGGTGATGATTTAGAGCCTGTCTCCCCTCACCTGAGCCCCCCCCCCCCCCACCTTTCCAACCCCCATATACTGGTTGTGGGATCCATTTCTCTCATTAAACCAAAGACAGAAAACAAAGAGTACTTTCTAACCTTTAGCGACTCATTAAGATTCATTGCTCACAACAGGTCTAAGCTCTTTTTTTCTGCTTATCGATTCAAACCTCTCATTGCATCTATAACAGCTGAGAGAATACAGAGAACACGCCCCCTGTATGCAGGGCTGGGGCTCCTGATTGGTCCGTCAGAGTCAGGTGCTTCTGAGGTCCCAGCCTCGTGTTAGTAACCTTAGTGTCTCACTTTCTATGAAAGTGCTGTTTGATTAATGTTTACGTTGCGTTTGTAAACAGTGTTCTAGGGAAACTGCTCAACTTACAGAGATTTGTTTTCATTTTATTTTGTGTACAACTTCAAATGTATACAGTATATTTTTCTACTGATAATAAAAAGTATGAAAGCTTAAAGATGGAAGCTTTAGTGATTTAACAGTGCATCGATTACTGCAGCAGTTTGATTGACCAGAACAAAAACCATATCATATTTTTATTGAAATTTGGCTAGTTATATATTTTTTCTCAACAGTTAATGGCCAAGAAGCTGAGTCTATAAAAACAAATCAGCTTGGCAGATGGATATATCTCATCATTGAGATTATTTAACATAAGAAGTTTCACTGGAGAAGCAATGGGCTTGAAGCTGTTGAGTTTGGTTTTTAAATAATGGAGTCAACTTCAAAGTTAATCATTTTGCTCAAATATGAAGCATGTTTGTTTTAGCAGGCAGCTAAATTTACTCCAGCATTGGATGATTTTAATCCTGGGTAATAATCCTTCAAGGACTCGCACCAAAAGAGTCGTCTTTGAGAATCTGATCCATGTGTTACCTGAAGTGAAGCATGTTTACGGAGAGAGACTGGAACTCTGCATACACACAGGTGTTACCACTTCCTTGGCTGTTCTACACCGATTCTGGACTACCGAGGCTCGGTTAAGGGTCACATGACCCCCAACCTGAGCCAACTTGACTGGACACATCTCCGGGTATTCTTTTCTATTTGCAGCGTGGAATTCATCTGTTTCTAGTTGGAATCACCATAATTTGTAGTCTGAACCAAGTCAGGCATTTTTGAAACAATTGATTAGAGAACCTGAGCTCTCATTGCTCTCCTCTTTTACTGTTGAGACTCCTGGTCCTGGAAGAGAGACACCGCATCCTTGATTGCCCCGTCCTCTTGCAAAGCTCACCTTTAAACTTAAGGCCCTTTGATGTGGCATGGAATCTGAAGGAAGAGGAGGAATCTTCAAATAAAAGTCCACCCTCATTGCCCTGAGTTTCAAATCGCGTCCACTTCAGGAGACTTAAAGGATACGGAAAATTCCCCCAAAGAGCCAATTTGGAGAATCCACTTCTGCTGTTTCCCGCTAACCAAGTTATCGAAGTGCTCCGCAAAACGAATGTGGTATGCTATGGTGTCCTGATATATTATCCTTCCTGTACATTTTTGGAAATATCAATGCTAAATGGTACTTCTGCAATGTAGCAAACTAATTTCTGTAACTGGATAACCAGTTTTAATTTTTTTTTTTTTTTAAATTTATTTTATTTATTAATTATGAACATGCTTTAAATTGTTGATATTACCATGGTCATTCAGTAGTTTTCTATCATCTTGTATACTGATTTTATTTTGTTCGGTCATTCCATAGTAGTGTTGTTTTAAAAAAAAAAATATAGGGAACATTATCTTCTATGAATATTGCACTAACAAAGACCATAGCAATTTGCTGCTCACTAGTGATGAGAGAGAGTCATACCCAGCCGATGTTTCCTTTTCATATTGCTGCCGGTGAGTGTCTGTGTTTGTTGTGTCACTGCTGTTTGTGTCAAACACATACATATGTGGCCTGTTATTAATAACTGTTTGTGGCCTATTTATTAACATTTTGTATCCCATTTTAATTTTGCAGTAAGAACGTGAATGATAAGTGTATTGCAGTCAAACAATAAAGCCTTCTTATAGCAACACCTCATTCTCTTTACGTTTCGGCCTGTTTCAGAGTCGCCCGCTTCATTGTGCTGTCGAAAGCCATGTTTCTTTGAGCGCCTCATTCCCCACGGAGTCCCCTGTAAAATCATTCTGAGCATGCTGCTCATTTCAGGGATTTTTTGCAGACAATTGCAAATTAGGTCATTTGAACTCTGTTCTAATTTATGTGCCATAATAATTTTCAAGGTATAAGAGTTCTTTTCTTTTTCAGTCTGTGTTAATCCGGTTGCCCGATATAATAGGAGCTGTGATATTATGGCTCTCTTCATTACCATTTCGAGTGCGAATAGAGATTCTGTCATCAATACAGAAGCTGAAAGCTTTGACAGGTGAGCACTGTCACAAAGTCAGAGAACGTAATGACTTTCCCCTTTATAACTTAAGTGCATTTGGGCTCCTTTTCTGCAGCAGTCCTGTTAGCAGGCTTAGATTTTTCCAATGTGTGCCAAAAACTGGTAGGATAGAACTTGAACTGTACTTTTTTTCCAAGAAAGTATGTGAGGTGATGGAAAGGTATTACCACACTTCTTGCCCTAAGCACACAGGTATGTGTGGTAAATAATCATAGAGCTTTTTGT
This sequence comes from Mormyrus proboscirostris, assembly GCA_026779585.1. NCBI lineage: Eukaryota > Metazoa > Chordata > Actinopteri > Osteoglossiformes > Mormyridae > Mormyrus > Mormyrus proboscirostris. The sequence goes on from JAODKF010000030.1 coordinate 12,917,266, forward strand.
GGATTCTGCAGCGGACATGTGATTTCTGTAAAATCACTCGATTGTTGATTGTTTAATCGGTTCATATGTTTTTTTTTTTTCCCCCTGTAAACTGTATCACTGAACTGTGATGAGATTAAAAATTCTCCAGTAATTACATTTAAAGTATTTTTGTACTGAACAAATATTTTCTGATGGGAAACAAACTTGAATCACTGGAAAAAAAAATAAAATAAAAGATCTCAATGAGACTGTACTGTATTTGGGTTAAGTTCCGTAATCCAGTATGTTGCAGAATTGTTATGTATGATAGAGGAAAGATCCCCATCTTATCTGGGTGTTTGAAGTTCCTTCATAAACTCTGCTGTCTGTTAACTAGCTCCCCACATCTACTGGCCAGGGTCACTTCGCAAGTCACATGGGGAGAGAAGCAGCAGCAGTGGCTGTAGTGTGACGTCCCCAAGATGCACTGGTATGAAGGTATGACCTGCGTTTTGCTAACACAAAAAAGAAAATGGACCCTAACACAGTGTAAGATGGAATCCCGGACAGGATCATCGCTTTCTGCGGACAAGAAGCATCTGAAGAGGAGCCCCGCCGCTCTGGTGCTACCAAGCAGGTACTGGGGGGAAGAGGAAAATCAGTTTTAAGGTGTTAAAGGTGCAGTTTTCATTTGATGAGTTTCTCTACAGAGATTTGTGCTGGTGCATTTCTGGGGTCTACTGCTATTCCCATACGGTCATGGCTGACTGAAATAGCTTTTTTTTTTTCCATTTTTTGAAGCTATGACTGTTGCAAACTATCAATCTAAACAACACAGAACTACTTCAAAGACCAAAGTGGTGAATGAATAATAGTGATTTAAAATGACTAAAAGGCAAACTATAATCTTTTGTATGCAAGTGAGTTTAGGCAGGTTTGGTCCCGTATTACGGGTCCGGTGAGATCTACTGATCGAGAAGCAGCTGACAAGGTGAAATATTGTTCAGCTGAATGGTGCTCAGTTTCAAAAATGTAAGTGCACGGTTTCCATGGAGACTGGCTTTGTGCATAGCAGACCGCAAGGCATGAACGTATTGGCGACACCTAGGAAACGCAAAGAGGAACATTTGCCAGGCCCAGAGAGTAGGACGTCAATCTCGATATTTACCTCTGCATGGCACGGTGGATCAATGGGAAGCCTCCTCTTCTGTCCTCCTTCCCCCCTGGGTTGGGAAATTGGTTCTCACCCCTGTGTGTGTGAGGGGGAGAGAGTGAAAAATATATATATATATATATATGTACTGTATGTATGTATGTATGTATGTGTGTATATGTATGTATGTATGTATGTATATATATATATATATATATATGTGTGTGTATATATATATATATATGTATGTATGTATGTATGTATGTATGTATGTATGTATGTATATATATATACACACACACACGCACACTATATATATATGTGTGTATGTATATGTATGTATGTGCTTTCATGTATATGATATAAAATGAATAGTTGTAACTGCATGTTCCAAATTGCATTCCGAAAGCCCCATGACCTCTGCTCCTTGGGGTGGATCCTATCCTGCATTGTGCTGGAAATGCTTATTGGATGGGTAAATATTTCTGAATACTAAGAAGTGGTAGTAAAATTTTTTAATTATTACATGAAAGTATGTAAAATTGTGATTTTGGTCAGGCACTTTCAATTATGTGGCGTGAAGTAAATCGGTTGTAGTCGAGTGTCTTTTTAAATGGTCAGTGTGGGAAGTAAAATGGACAACACATAATGCACCTAAACCAGCCGGCCGTTATGGAATGCCTAATTTTATGAATGCCATTTCCAGAAAAACAGGGTGATGAGGACGACCACAGGTATGTGAATATGAATGACGAAGAGCAGGCATTCTGGAAAAGTAGCAAGACTCCCCTGCAATGACGGAGAGCCTGGCTGTACAGCAAGGCCCGGTGAGGTGTATTCCTGCTTTGTCGCTACGATTAAAAGATGCTTAATTGCATATCCAGGTCTGAGTGTGCGAGGAAATTCATTTGAAGAATTTGCGTAATCTCATATCACTGATTAAAATTCCTCTATATGGACGAGCCATCTGGGCCTGCCTTCTAAGCGTAATGCTTTGTGGAATTACAAGGCAAAATGAGTTTCACCTCCGTAATAGGCTTACTAGCAGAAACCAGATTCCAAGCGATGACTCTGTCTGTGATTACCTCACTTTGTAATCTGCAGAAGAGCTCGTCTCTCTCTCTCCACTGAATGACAGTTGATTTCATTAGTTGGCCAGTAATCCTGTTTTCTCTCAGTTCAGGGCTGTGTTTTGAAGCCCGATATCCAAAGCACCCTCACACTAGGCTGCATCACCCCAAACCGCGAATTCTGGGCCCATCCTTTAAGGATACCCTTTAAAATGCAAATGAAGATGTTTCTTATTAAGCAAAGAGCTTGTCTGTGTGACTGCTTAGCAGGAAACAGGTATAAGCTTTTTCAGTCCCTGTGTCTTTGGTGTGCTGTGTGCATAAAACAGCCGTATGCGTTACCATGGCAACAGGCATAGTAAGTGGTAGTTTTCCCAATAGAAACATTATCTAATGGCAGACAATTGTAGTGAACGATGTTTCCATCCAATACTTTGTTTCAAACTTGTGAAAATGACCATGTGATATGTCATGAATGTCATTAACGGGCACCTTTTGTCCCCTGGGGCCAAAATGTCATAGGAAAGCAGCGTATGTGCACCGCACTGGTAGCCAGTATAAATAATGCTGGGTTAATTGCATTGCTGTGTCATGGGGGACCTCTGCAGTGCTGAGCCACACTTACAGTAGGAAGACCAGTACTGACCTTTGTCCTTAACTCGGGGTTCATGGTTGTTCTCATGTTCATCCTGTGGGCCACAACAGTCATGCTGCTGAACACTGAAATCACAGATGATGTCGCTTTTCTGGTCACGTTCGTAAGATGCTATGTTGTCATCTGTAACGATACTTGCGTTACATTACAGGGAACTGGAGCCAGGGTTTGCCCCACAAACCCATTCATTTCTGCTGCTCTTTTCTACTCGTAGAAAACCACACGTTTTGAAATCAAAGTAACCCACATCTGAACTGGTAACGCACCACTGTGACCTTGCCGTGAGGTACATTGCCAGTTTTGTCACCGAGGCAAAAATAATATATGTTGCCATTAACTAAAAAAAAAAAAAAAAAAAAAAGGAAAAAAAATCGTAAGGAAATTTCAGCGCTTTTCTCCTAAATGGAAAGACTGACAATTTACAAAATTAGTCTTTGCAAGGTTATCCTGATACACACTCCCATTTGTACATGTCCTTATCTGTAACACACATTTCTCTATAGCAGACATGCGTGCCTGGTTTTACACCATCCATTTCTGAGCTTCATCTACCTTGGAGGCTCAGAGACGCTGCACTGGTGGGGGTGGGGGAGGGGGGGGGCCAAGGACGAAGGAACGGCACTAAATAACCTCCGTGGAGCAGCGAGTCTTCCGTGCCAGACTGCGTCTGGCTGCTTTGCTGCCGGAATACTAAACAGGGAGGATCTGCAGTGTCGGCCGCTTGCAACACCGGCTGCAGACTGCACTGCCTTTTAACTGATGGCGATCATTTCATTTTTAATTATAGCGAAGAGCCATTACGCTGCAGTTTAGCAGCCAGGAGAAAATTGCCATTATTAATCATGTCTGTTTCCTACCCGCCATTTAATTTAGTCCCTTCATCGCCTGTTGTTTTGGGATTAGGTGTCTTTATATTGCGCAAATGTGCATATGTGTAAATGAGCTGATGCTGTGTGTTTCCATATATGAATGTGTCATAAACGGTTATGTCACAGAAGTGCCCCTATACAGATCTGCCTGTTTATCGATGCATTTCCTATAAAAAGGTAATAGAATAAAAAAAAAAATGTACGTCTGTTTCACGAGTGACGACTCCCAACCATACTGGTACAGTTTTGCAGGGTAAGATGTACTCAGTTTTTTGGAGATGAGTTTTTTTGTGTACGCAAGTCGGGTTAATAAAATATTAACGAGTCAAAACATCTTTGTAGAATATGCTTTTTAGACTAAGCAGAGGGAAGAGACAGTTGTAACACCCATCAGAAATACATTAGTGTTATAATCAAAGAGTAGGCAGTAACACAAATGTGTGATCTGAAAGCTGAGGTGATTTTACCTTGTTGCCAGGACAACATAACCAATGGAGACCAAAAACGGAAAAGTCAATGTTTCTCGATGAGATTGACGTATAATGAGCGGTACAAAAGCATCTGTGGGCAGGTTATGTGTGTGTGGGGGGAAAAAAAAAACTATATTCCAGATGGTAGTTCATAAAAGTAGAAACAGTAAAATTCTGTTTGCGCTAATATGTTTAGATTCACTGACTCTTCTGAATATTCAATGACTGCTGATTGGAATGTGATGTCACAGTAATCCCTGTAGAGTAAAATCCTGGCTTTGTGCTGTTTTACCACACATTGCTTGGAGCTTCTGCCTTTAAACTATTTCTCTCTTCGTATTACACTGTGCAAGTTTACAACTGGGACACTGTATACTGATTTTTAATTTGAGTCAAAAAAACAATATTGGAACTGGACATAAAATAAAGGAATGATGTTAATGTAATTTTTTTTTTTACTTAAAATTTTTGGTCTCAATAACATAAATAGATGAAAAGCTATTTTTTTGTCGAAGGAGTTAGTGATTACAGTACAAGTTACGACGGGTATACTAGAGAATTGTTAAGTCAGTTTTTCCCTTTGTTAAGCTTTTATTTGTTTCCTTGCCTTGTCAATTCCAAAGAAACCATCAATGGCTCATTGATATGTATGGGATGTGTATAAGGGCTGGTACACTGACATGTCGTGTTCCACAGATTCTTAAGCCTCAGTCTCCCAGCACTTTCAAATTCCATGGAGAGGTTGTCAAATAATATTGTAAGACACTTGCAATTAAAGTCTGGTAATCGAGTTCGAATAGATGTTTTTGCAGAAGAGGCAGACTTAATCGGCAACTCATTTGGCATTAAAATAGTTCCTGCCTTTTCTTGTTAATAATTAAATATGCAATGACTGTTTTTTTGTCTTTTCCTAAACCTACACTGGGGAATATCTGGAGAATATCATCAGCATTTGTCAAGAACTGGAAAAATCTTCTTCCAGACTTTAAGACACCCACGAAGTTTAATCATAATTGAAGACAGTTCAGAACGTGGCTTTCTTACTAGAAAGCATTCTCCTAATCAGTGTAGTGGTGAGTATCCTCACCTGTTCTTCAGTAGTCTAGGGTTCAAATAGACTTTCCTCCTCGAGGTACACTCATTTGTCTGGGTGAGGTTGCTTGCGTGCACCACAAAAGCTTGGACCTGTGCCGTCTCCGTCTGGTGTTTTCAGTTCCTCTCAGGGACGCACATGGCAAGCGGGTCCTGGGTGGTGGATAAAATATACCACCTTTTTTAGGCTGTGGTGAGAGAGAACTGGTAAAAAGTAACTGAAAAATATTTCAGTGCCTCACCAAGAAAACCTTATGGAAGGACACAGCAAGACAAATGATGTAGGACTGGAAGATGAAGGCACAGAAAATGCTACTGAGGCAGAGCTAAGGATTCTTTGGAGTATGGCTGGTGCTTCTGACATGGTTCGATAAAAGTCTTTTCAGTATCTAATTGCCAGTGAAATCATTTCAGAAAACAAAGGATCTCAATGAAATCAGGACGTAATGATGGAAATTGCATGCAAGTCAACTTCTTGGGCATTAGAAAAATGGAGGGGACTGGGGCATTTTCAGATAGGCAAATGTATTTGCTCCTTTGCAAATTGACATTGGAAGGACTTGTACTGGATACAATTTTATAAACGCTGAATTTGATTCTGCAGGTACCACTGCAATATTTCAGTTAGACAGGCTTATGCCCAAAACACTGATGTGGCCTAAGCTTTTAGTCATTTTATGAGCAGGTTCAGTCTTAAATAGCTAATAGCTAGCAGCTAATATTCCTGGTTATTATAGACTGGAGTGCTAAAGTCATAAATGAGTAGATGGGACATATGCCCAGTGCAAGGAAGGGAACCAAACCACAGAGCACCTAATCGGCTTCTGGGAATCCAACTACCTCTTTGTTCTTCAAGAAAATAAACCCTCATCTTTACACCTGGACATCTCCTGATGAGAGTCACAGGAATCAAATAGGCCACATTTCTAAATGTCAGACTTTGAAAGGGTTGAATTCAAAGACCAAAGATGTGACCTGAAGCAGACTGTGGAACAAATGAACTACTACGTTCCAAGTGAGGCACGAGAGGAGCAGCAAAGCTGTCTGACTTCCAAGAAATGACCTGGAGAATTTAGCCATTACCTTCAAGGAAAACATTAGTAACCAATTTGTGATGGTGGGCCTATTTGACAGAAATCCAGAGGAACTGTGAATGGAATTCAAATATATCATCCAAGAGGAATCTTGTCACGTTCCGCGGTGTAGGCGAGCGGGGAAGCAGGCGAGCAGAGCCGGATGGACGGTGAAAACAGGGTTTTTAATAGTTGAAGAGGCAGACATCCACGAACATTAACACTACAATGATGGATCTGGGAAACAGGGGGAGACATGGACTAATATACACAAGACAGAGCAAACTGAACAAGGCACAGATGAAAACAATCAGGTATGAACACTAGGTAATGAGGTGGGCGTGGCACACAGGAGGATCGTTCGGAGCCGGGCGTGACAAATCTGTGAAAAATTTGGTAACAATGAAAAAGCCAAGGAAATAAAAGTTGATGACAGAAGGCACAGTAAAAAATCGCAAAAAGAGACCAGAACCCAAAATCAGGAAAGCTAAAAATGTCTTGAGTACTGCATCGTGAATTTCAGAAACTTAGCAGGAAAGACAAAACTCATTACTGCAACATATGCAAAATACTTGAAAAAAGAAGGACATAGGCAGAGAAAAAGAGAGATCATTGCTGATGCACAATGGGTGATTGAAAAAATTAACGAATGCCTGTTGGAAGTCAACACGTGCCTCCGATTGTGTTGATCAATTCGAACTATGGAATGTACTGGCTATACCATAACATCCAAAGCCATGTCAGGATGCAATATAGAGAAAATGAGTTTTTCCAAGATGCATACAGTCACTATGCCCATTTAAGTGGTACGCTATATATATATAATGAGATGTTGGACTGGAAGAAGACAACTGTGGACTCAAGACTGAAGGAAGAAACATCAGCACCTTTTATATGCTGATAGCACCCCAATTATAGCATAACATGAAGTTGTGACAACTCTTATAAGGAAGGTCAAACAAGAATATAAATATTATGACCACCTGATCAGAAGCTAACTTTACTGTCGATTGAGGCATAGAAGTTGTATGTGGGCTGCTTATGGCGTAACTTCAAAATCAAAACACGCACGCAAATATGCCACTTGCGAGCGCAAAAGCGCACACACACAGGGCGAAGAGCTGCGTGCATGTTCATCATATCACCTTCTCTGATGTATTTTTCTCCCCCAACGTCATAGCAAGCGCATTTCCTTCAGTGCCAGCCACTTACGATGAGTATTACTAACGTAGTTGTAGCATTTTGTATCGAAGCTTTCAGTAGCTTTTTGAACGTTGTGTGCTAGTTAAACTATTCTGCAATGTAATGCCCCTTTGGGATTTTATTTACAAAAAATATCTTGACATGGGGACACACCGAGTTGTCTCCATGGTGTCAGGTATTATAAACTAGTTCCAGATAAAGACTTTAGTGTAATGTTTTTAGTACTGACTTTAACTTTATCCATTTAGTTTATCATTTAGACAGCATAATTATTAAGATGACTTGTTAAACTGATAACGTAGATGCAGCTCAGGTTCAGAGAGACCATACGTTAACACGGGGGGGAACAGGCACCCCCAGGGACAAGGCAGCAGACAGGCCACAGAACAGAAGTGGTCATGAGGCAGGTCTTGCCAACCACGTCTGCTGCCTCAGGCAGTTCATACAGCAGACTGGACGAGAATATGGCCAGGTTTGAATATCTTGAAAATTTAAAGCAATGAAGAAAAGTTGTTTGTTCTTTCTTATTTTGAATAATATCCAAAGTAGGTCTGTTTATCGTTTAACAAGTTGCCTTAACAATAATGCCAGCCTCAGCATCCCAATAACGTGTGTCGTGAGTGGCATATTTACGTGCGTGAGTTTTGACTTTCATGGCTGCCTCCTCGGAACAACCGTCAGCGGCAAATGGTCCATCAGTCAAAAAATACATCGCAGATTGCGATGGAGGGCATGTGGGGGAGAAAAGACCAGGAGGCTTGGAAAAGTTGAAGATAAGAGACCAGTAGTAAGATGGATGAATTCAGTCATCACTACAATGAACATGCCTTTGGGTAGCTGGAAGTGCTGCGCAGAATGGAGGAATCAACATTAATCAACAGTAACTTAAAATACCCATCCATCTCCCACCTTCCATTATCACACAGTGGAATAACCTGACAACATGGTATCATACCTTCTTTTGCTTACCCACAGTGACCTCAGAGGGGTGTGATCCTTCCATCTTTTTTATATCAACTTTTAATAACTTCCTCCAATGACCTTTTCATTTTTTTGTTTTGTTTTTAAATCCAAATTCAGGCATAGTTTTAAAACATAGCCAGTAAATTATAGCGCTGCATAAATAGTTAAGTGAATATATTACTACTGTATTCACTACTGTATTCTTGTGCAGGCTGCTGTTTTACATTTTTATTGATTTCTAGCCTCCTAACGGATGAGGAAAAAATCTAATTTTATTTTCATATTTTATTTCATGCTGTTATAAAGAATGATTTTCAACTCAAGAGAAAAATACTGATGTGATGATGTGGGCGATGTTAGAAAATCATGCTTGCTCTATGCCGACACAGTTTGTTCAAAATCTTGGGACTATGACAGCCACGTCCTTTCGGTTCAATTACCTAATCCCCTTTAATTGCAGTGTTTTACAAAAGTCATGCAAAATTGTACTACATGGAAGAGATGGCATGCATGATGTCATCAGAAGTGAACGGCAATGTTAACTATGTTTAATGTTGGGAGAACCAAGTCCTATGGGGAAATTTGTATGACAGCATTCTTTCAGGTGTGACTCCTTATCTCAGAAATGATCAGAAATTAACTGATAAATTCATTAATCGATTGCAAATTGTGAGCCCAATTGTTACCCTTAATACATGTGACACAGTTTCCCTTTCTGACAAGTTTAGATGACAGAGCTCATGTAAATCAGATCATTCGGGGGCGGGGAGGGGTGTGGCAGATGTCTTTCAATTTTGTTTTTCACCAAATAACTGAATGGATTTATTTTCAATTATCCACGAGGGATTAAATCATCAAAGGATTAAACACATTTTTTACAGGATGTGGGAATATTGGCGTTTTTAAAATATTGGACCTTTTTTTTGTCTAAATTGCAGCTTGTAAGACTTTATATCTGCGATTAGTGTAGTGCTACCAAGCCTAATGCAACGGGCCGTTGTGAATGTTTGTGAATGTTATGTTTGCTCTTTGGTTGGCTTTGAGATGTACTGATCCTAGAGGGATGACCACTGAGGCAGGGGAGCAATGAAGACTTCCTCTTTGTCCCAGTGGCAGCTGCCTGTGGTGACACATGACAAGTGAGATTGCACCTCCTCTCCTCAATGGATTCCAGACAAGGCATCGCGGTCTCCCACAGGGGACTCGTTCCCGCGGGCTCACATTTCTGATGCTCAGTCCCTTTGCTTCCACCACTAATATAAAGATGTGTTTTTACTAGACGACACACTAATTTGCTTGTTCTGCTTTAACTGACTGAAATTATATTATGTTTTCCGGACATTGTAGTTCTTTTGCACTGTCAATAGTTTATTTAAGCATGATGACATGTCTATCATCAAAAAGTGTCTTTGCACGCTGATGGTGTTCCTTGGATTGATACATGTTACAGACCTTGATCAATGGGCAGCAGAGAATGGGGGAAGGGAGCCCCTCTGTCTGTCTCAACCACCCGCTGCCCTCCCCCTACCCCTGGCATTGCTGGCACCATAAGAGTCTCTGATTGCTCTCCATTCCCATCCAGTTTTTGGGTACAGCATGAGTGATGTGGTAATTATTTCTTACACTTGGGATGTAAATCCAATCATACAGGGGTGCTTCTGTGCTTGCCGGCTGCCATGTTGATGCATAGGCTGGGATTTATCTGGGACAGAAGCACCATCAGACTGGTGGAAACAAGCACACTTCTGACTGGCATCATGTAATCTGGCTGTTGGGTGCTGGGGAAAATTAGAAGGGAGGCAAGCCCAGGTTGTCCAGAAATCAGTTAGGTGCCAAGCAAGGGATATATCCAATGAAAGCGGGAACGAAGGCATAGTGAACAAGAAGGTGGGACATGATTCCTTGTAGACTGAACTGGCTGTATTCTGTAACATTTGGCCCCCATTACCTGGTACATTGGCTGAATTATTAATATTAAATAGGGCTTGTCCTGAGAGGAAAAACAGATCAAAGAAAATGACTGGGCCTAGTCTGATCAGTTGGACAACGGAAAAAACAACTGGCTTTCACATTAATTCAACAGTGACTCGATGAATTAATATTATTAATATTTAGCATTTACTTGAAGAAAAACATGTACTGTACAAGCATCTTGCATTTAAAAATAAGTGATAGGCATACAAAAATAAACAGGTAGAGCAACAGTACACATCTACTGGGGTGGTTACATGGGGGAAATTCAAAGACTGATTTCACTATGTAAAAAAACTGAGGCGAATAGCCTTGGCTGGATAGTGAGAGGAGGCTTTAACTTGTATATTTATGCTTGTTTCTTGACTGTAACTGCAAGCCCACTGTGATTATGGTAGGTTTAGTGACTGGAGAGGAAACTCGTGCCAGGATCCCCAAAGATTCAAAGCAATTCTGCACGGTTTTAGAGTAATCTTGTGGGTATATAACTCATTGGATTCATGGATTGAAATTTTGTGCTCATGCAGTTTAAAAGTTATTCGGCAAGCCGCTGGAGCTGGGTAATGATCGTGTTCAGGGGTTATAATTGGATGTTTTCACAGCATCATTTTCCAAAATGTGATGTACATGGAATATGATGCAGCGTGAGATTTTGGGGTCTTGGTAATGTATGACAGAGGCTTGTAACAGGCTGCTCTGGTTTTCCAGTGGTTCTGAGCCTGGAGGAACCTCCTCCCGATAAATAACTGCATGGTAAATGTACTCAGGTTTGTAAGCAGCAAGAGGTTTCCCTAATCAGCTAGTTGAAGTATTCTATCTTTCTAGCTATGACATTTCCCGCTAAATTGTGCCAGGTCAGTGTGCTCCACAGCGTGTTCCCTCCGGCACACTTCCACTCACGAGTCCACAAGAACAACATCGTCTGGCCTAAAGCCCAGGACAGAACAGCAATCCCATAATGCATCAACATCTTCTTACCTAAGGCCTAAGACAAAACAACAATCCCATAATCCCCCCAACCCTAATTAACCTTATAGTTCTCTTCCACGCTGTCCAGCAGCTCAGTTCGTTAGCTTTCACACTCGGGCTGTGGGTTGCCACACACAAGTCATTTGTTTTTGTATTCTGAAAATTCCCATTTGGCTGGCTTGCCAAGGTGTTTGCATTCGAGCGAGTTTGATTTGCCGATCTCCGATTATCGTCCAGCTTCACTGACGCCTAGGGTGGCCTCACACAGGGGAGCACTGGTCTTGCCACAGAAGAGGCGTCATTATGTATCACCTCTCACTACACCTCTGCTCCACGGCAGCCGCTGTGACACCCTTTCTGCTGGGGAACTAGGATGTCACAGGCGGACACTCGCTGTGCCGTGATGCCAAACACAGTGACTACCAAAAATCCCCTAGGTGTCTTGACTGCATTAGCATGAATATGTATCAGTCAATTGCTGATTGCATTTTATTGCAGAACAGTGTCAGATGTATTGTCTATTATGTGTTGGATGTGGACACAAATAACAGGACTGAGGAGGGAAAATTCAGCAGTCAGTATGACTTGACCATCATCATACAGTTGCTGTCTGAAGTGTCATCAGGGCCCATTACTGATTCACCAGCGTCACACCAGGTGCTCAATGAATCATCACTGATTCACCAGCGTCACCCGAGGTCCCTGTTACTGACTCACCGGCATCGCCTGGTCGCCGTTACTGACTCACCGGCATCGCCTGAGGTCGCCGTTACTGACTCACCGGCATCGCCTGAGGTCGCCGTTACTGAATAACCGGCATCGCCTGAGGTCGCCGTTACTGACTCACCGGCATCGCCTGAGGTCGCCGTTACTGACTCACCGGCATCGCCTGGTCGCCGTTACTGACTCACCGGCATCGCCTGAGGTCGCCGTTACTGACTCACCGGCATCGCCTGAAGTCCCCCTTACTGAGTCATCACCTGACATCTTTAGTTCTGATTCACTGGCATCATGCAAGATCCCTGTTATGGTTTTGCTGTTATCACACATTTGCAGTGTTTTTCCTGTAACTTTTATTACTTTTATAAAATTGTTTTCTAGCTGTGGAACTATACGTGTGGTGAGCGGTGCCTCTGCCAATTATGGCATCTTCTGCAGTGCCATAGTGAAGTAAACCGGCTCAGTGGTGCTTTCCTCTACAAACAGGTACAAAGAACAGAAATAAAACAAATTAATGTGACTGTGCTAAAACCTAGCACTGATTGATTTTTCTTTTTCTTTTATTCTGGAAGGTTCCACGTCTGCTCAGCTCTCCCCATCCAAGCCAAATACATTCTCCTTCAAAGCAAAGGGAATACAAGAATCACTGAGGAAAGTACATACAGACCACACCTGCACCGACTGAGATCAAGCAGATTACTATTTAAAAGACACAATGGTAACGTGTTAGTGACAGTCTGTGCCTGCTGACACACTGTCGTGCTGTTTTTGGGCATTGCTGAATTCATCTGATCTTCTCTGATGAAGCACTGCTTGACTACTGCTAGTGCCCATTCGGTTGAGCGAAGGCAGCTGCGAAGTGTGATTTTTGCAAAGATGTGGTGAGCTGGGCTACTCCGTGTTCCTGAGAGAGAGCTCTGCACCATGACCTGGCTCAGTCCTTAATAAGACTGCCTGGCAATGGGGCAAAATGCTACCAAAAGCAGGCCTGCAGTTGGTGATTTTTATCAGGTCTTTTTCTTGCAGGTGTGCTGTCCAAATGTATGACAAAATCAACTTCTTATAGAAACAGCACTGTGGATTTCTTTTTTTTTCTCAGACATTTAGTGCTACCAGTGTGTGGCTCTATAATTTCTGAAATTCTGCATTATCTATGCGTAAGCGTGTCTCAAATTTGGTGTATTAGGGACTCAGAAAAAAGGTAACGTCTTTAGGTCGTGCAGAGGATTAACACTTATGTTCAGTTCATGTTCAGCTCACGTTCACTTTTGTGTTAGTGTTCAGTTCATGATCACTTCATCATTTGCAGACACTTGTGGAAGGATTTGTTCAGTTCTGTACTGAAGAACATTAAGAGCATTAAGGGGACTGTGTGTAACAGAATCGTCGGGTCCTGAAGAAGAGCATCCTACTATAAAACCTTAATCTTGTCATTATTTGTATAGAAGGAAAAATTAAACATCTGGAAAAATATATTTTCTTTAGCATGAATGTTACCTTGTTACGTTGGGATAAATGTTCTCTTCTTCGTGTCTGGTGATTGGGGTGACTTCCTCCTGGTGTTCCAGAAAGTACTTCTGTTTAGCGGTGTGCATAGGGGCACTATGGGCGCAGTGTCTGCACCACAGGATGTACCTGGTGCTGTCAGATTGTCTTATGTTCTCTGGCCACTATATGATGGTTCAGAGCAACCATCACACCTAATGAGGAGACGGCTGCCCATATGGACAAACATTGTTGCTGAATGGCATCCTTTGGCTTTCTGGATGTATGGAAAGGGATGAGAAATGTCAGATCGTGTAACATTTTTCTGTGTTTTTCTGCTTGGGCTTCCATGTTTTGGAGCAGGTTAAGCATCTTTGTGTACCAGCCCTGGATACGAGTGGTTTCTGAACAGCGGTCCAGCCGTAAATTCAGCTTTTGTGGAAGGTGGGTCACGCAAATGTCAATTCAGTTTTGTGTTAACTTTGAGGTCGTATTGCTGTGAGATTTAGCTACATCCTGGTAAGTGTCCATTTATCGCTGTCCCCCTTTCCCAAAGTTGCAGTTTTCTGTATTTAACACATGCTGTCATCATTTTTAGGACTATTCTCCTTGACATGAGTTAATTTTGCCGCTTTTGTGACTGATGCACCTGCAACCGGGGCATCAATTCTTCCGGCTCTGTTAGTCACTTCGAAAACTTACAAATGAAAGTTCTAAGGGATGAGCCTCTAATATAACCAACAGAGCCGCATTAGTAATTGTGGTTTAGTTACTTCAAAGTTTTTCCTCATATGATATTTCACTTGACCGTGACTATTTGTTAACATGTTTACAACTTCTTAGCATCACCTAGTGGATAAAAATGGCAAAGAGGCAGCTGTATCTTTGTCCACAGACAGCTGACAAAACAGATGCAATTAAGTAAATATCATTTGCAGTAATGGGCGCCAGATTTCAGAACAACATACACATCGATCTGAAAGATTTTTCCCCCCCATGATTTTCCTAACTTTATCCTCACTGCACACAGCACTAGCATCTGGGAAAAGAAGGGCTTGCTTTGGCTATCTTTCCTGTACCGAACCACAGAGATCAGTGTGGGCTGGTCAAACACCGTTTTCCTGTGGTTACAAGAAAACCCTTCACTCTTTACAGCTCTGCATATTGGTGGGAAGATCTTGACAATTCTTAGCACTCATGAAGAAAATGCCTCTCGGCATGCTGGCCTGAAACGTCCATGTGTGATTTTAGGGAAATAGTCTGCTTTTCTAGCAGTGGCCATTCCGAGGGAGGGAGGGCGGAGATCTGTCTGTGTTCTCCGTCCCTGAGGTCTCTGCTGCGGCACCACTGCAGTCAGAGATGATGTCATTGGCCCAGCGAGCGCAGTGGTGTGGTGCAGAATTGCAATGAGGCTTTCCCATCTCGGGTCGTCTACTGACGGTTTCACCAGGAGGGACTTGTTCATGTCCACAACCTGCAATGTCGAACCAATAGGTTGATGCAGTAAGATGTGTGTGTGTACTTTGTTTTAATTGCCGAATTGCTGTAGCGGTAAAGAGGCAGAAGACGTCTCCAGCATGCAGATGCTCTTTGCAGTGGTGTCTGTCTTTGCAGTGGAGCTGTGTCTCTGATCGATTCAGGGCAGACAAGGTTATTGGAGATTTATTATACGGCCTCAGTCTGAACTATGGCTCTAAGTGAAATTCCTGTCCCCTCTTCTAATGAATTCCCCAAGTGACATGACCTACTTTATTCTTCGGGTGTCCATTTGCACTGGTCTTTATGATCCATGTCTCTGCTTTCTGAAGTGTCTTGCTGTTGACACTGACGGTGTGATGGAGAGCGTGGGTGAAGCAGTGTTGTGACTCCTGACTGTGTTTACCATGTGAACCACTGTGAACCATTGTGCTACATACAGAAACATCAAAATGATGTATTGGGTGCTGTGAGTGAGGATGTCGTCTCAAGGTGGCTAAGGCTATATCCTGGAGTTTGTAGGGAGGAAAATGTTCTGAGGTTGCTTTGGTTCTCTTTGGTGCAGTATAACAACCTCACGCCAACCGAATTGCCTGTTAACAACTCTAATTTTATTATAATTCAGAGGACTGTGTAAGAGATTTAAAAAGGACTGATGTATAAATTATTCTGTGTCTATATTGAGGAAAGACTATAAATGTTCTCTGGTGTGTTGGGGCTGTAGATATTGCGGTTGTAAAAGTAAACTTTACACTGGCATCAGAAGGAATTTACTGCATATAGTATTATAAACTCAGGTAATATCCTGAAAGGATTTGTGGATATGAATACAAAACAGTGAACTAAGTTACAATGTGACTAGTTGGCTAAGAGATTGAACTAGAAAACAATGGAAGGCTGGAGGTATTCTGCTACAACAACTGGCATGTGACCAGGTAGTAAAATTATAAGTTTGAACACCCCCCCACACACACATACACACAGCTGAAGCTAAAAACAGTCTAATAACTCCAACCAGGATTCTTGCATTTCCCTAACTGGGCTACATGTACAGTAGGCACAGTGCAACACATCAATCACCATGAAATGAGGGACGCATAGCCAGTCCCAGCCCCTCGCTGCTGTTGGCTCACAGCTAAAATGAGTACCGGGCAAAACAGTGACGCAAAAGATGCTAAATATTGTAACATAAATCTGAGTCAGATTGCTCTTCGCTATTTTATAAATAGTTTTGCATAAAATAAGGCACAAGTGAAAGAACTCAGGGTTAGAAAACCCCTCAGATGGTACAAATCGACAAGTAATTTCCCAGGTTGGGAAGGGAAAGCACACACAACAGTGGAATGCCTGATTTTGGTGGCAAAATCTGTGTTGAAGTGCACATGCACTCAATGGCCACTTTATTAGGTAGTCCAGGTTAATACTGTGTAGGGCCCACTGAACTACTTCAAGGGTAGGCAAGTTATGTGTTCAGAGAAGCCTTTTCTACACATCACTGCTGTACTGATCTGTTATTTTTGCATTCGTGGCCTTTCTGTTACCTGGTAACAAGTATCCATTCTCCTCTGACCTCTTTCATTAACAAGTTGTTTTTTGGCCACAGAGGTGTGACTGACTGTATGTTTTTATACTCTGTAAACTCTAGAGACTACAGTGTCTTTGTCTGTTTTGCACAGTATTGCACAACAGAGGCGCGATATTTTACATTCGCTAAATATTGGAACAGTCCTGGGGATGCATGCTACTTTGGAAGTATCCAAAGAAGAATATTTCTAGCAGTGCAATAGCAGATTTTTTTTTTTAGCTTACAAAATAATCATTCATTCGGGTTGCCATAAAGTGCTTTGATATTTGGCAAAAGTGTGACAGGGCTTTAGTTCAAGAAATTACAGCCACAAACAACGAGGGATTCACCTGATTCGGTGTGTAGAGAAACAATGTTGTCCCTTCCAGCAGCTGCCGTGCTGCAGGACACCAGCAGGACTGAGAAAAGCTGCAATGAATAATTTTGAGCGTCAAATAACTTCTGTTTGCCCTAATTTGTATTAAAGTCTCAGTTTCTCTATAATTTTGAGTGGGATCCAGCACCTGCTAGTGGCTTGGCTGGGTTCATAATGACTGCCAGCTTTATAGTGCACACTAAATATTTCTATTCTAATCATGCCTTCTCTAGAGCTGAGGCAGTTGTTATGGAAACAGTAGTCAAGGTCATGAGTGGAAAGGACTCAAAATGGAGCAACAGCAGCTACAGAGCAATAAGGAGAGCCCTATAAAATAAGCACAAATCATTGTGCTTGATGCACCCTTCAATAAAGCATTTACTACAAATGTACTCTCAAATATTATTTTGGATTAAAATAAGTGAAAATGTCTGCCAGGCTGAATTGTACCACGCTGGGGAAGCTGTATGTTTCTCTTAGGTGTGAATGTGTATGTATGTGAGAGAGACAGATTTTACAACCTTTTGGGGCAACCCCTGTGCTGCCGGCTTGTAAGTGTTTCATTCATATCTGAAAAGCCTTGCGTTACATAAATAAGGGGAGGGTAAAAACCTTGAACTTCTCCAGATTTCCTCCTTCAGCCCAAAGTGCAGGTTGGTGAATTGGCGTTCCTCTAAATATCCCGCGAGCCTACAGTGTGCTGGATTCCCCCACGACGCTGTACTGGATAAGCGGCTGAACGACGGATGCATGCATGCTTGGAATGTTCCCTGGTATAAGTAGTATACGGAGAAAGATGGTTTCCTCTAAACTACTCTGTCACAAAGAAATGAGCATGTATTAGGCTACTACAAACATCTAATGGTAAATAAAACGTGAAATCTGTTGCGCTATAAAACATTGGAAGCTCCGTACGAAATTTCGTCTATATGTTATGAAAAATGGCGCCCTCCCGTGGAAACGAATAAGAGGCGCAGTCAGGTGCGAAGTAAGGTCAAATACAGAATTACGTAATGGTATCTTGCGTTGTCGAAACACCGTTTAAAATAAAGTTATTTATAAACAGAAATAAATACCCTTATTGTTTACCTTACAAATATACGGAAAGAGTACACTTTGAGGGATTTAAAACGGTACATACATTTACATACGTGTATGAGTTGGTCACCCACTGCATTTACAACGTTTAAATTTAAAAGTATAATTCACAATCATTCACTAAGCACATATTTAGAAAAGAAAATACCACCTTTCCTGCTTCAGTTGTGTGGAATTTCCGTCCAGTTTGCACATCTTGGAAACGTATGTAACTACAACCGCTGTGTTTCGCTGCTGTGCTGTGTGTGTATTGCCATGTGATGCTTGATGTTCATTTTACACACTGTTCGGAGGGTACAGATCAGAATCTAAAAACTGACTAATATGTGAATGTTAAGTTAAATGACTGAATGCCTGAAAGTATTTGGTCCTAACATTGGCAATTAAGGCTGTCATTTTGCCAAGTCAAACGGAATAATGTACCACGTTGCACCGTATAGTGATATATAGTAATAGATGTTAGTGTTAAAGCCCCTTGGGGCTTGAACCACAAAAAAATAGTTATAATTTTCTAATATATAGTTCTGGCAATTTATGAATTACGCAAGTGAAAGGTGCATCAGTCTCCAACAGGAAGTTGTGTTCGTCTTTATTTTGAATAGTTTCCTTGCAGACGGTTACAATAACACTTGGTGGTTTGTAGCTTGTTTCCCTTATGAGTCCCTGTTAACTGCGTCGCCTTGGTAGTGGCCACTGGAAGCCGAGTGCGGTTCCCTAGCAACGGCAGTATCATACAGCATGGCGGACGGAAAGACGGGAAACGATCATCGCGGCGAAGTCCGCGTTTTCATAAACCTCATCGACCTCTTTTCTTCAAAGTACATTGGGAAGGTAATATTTACTGTCCCGGTGTTTCATTTGCAGTTCAGTAAGACGGACAAATGTTGTCGAGCCTGCTTCCAGCTTTAATTAACCTGTTACGCATGTGCATATGTTAATATCTTACAGCTAAAACTATTTCAGTAGCAAAGAGATGTTTGCTTTGGAGTTTCATACCACCTACTGAAAGTGGTGAACACCGGATAACGATGCAATAAAATGTTACATGAAACTGTTACCGTACGTGTTGCTGTCATCTGAAACGCGTCCCGCCTGACATGCCCCGTTGGTGTGAAGTTCCCGTCTCTCACACCTAGTTTCTCTCCGGACGTGTTGTTGGAGCTTCGCTGGAGGCAGCAGATTCGGGGGATGAAGAAGGGCTCCAGCGATCGCACACATTCCGAGTCGTCGGGACTGTTACCGGGCCGACAGCGCAGAGAAGGTCCACTTTTGCGGCCGAAGAATACTCCGTGAGTACAAGGATGAAAACGCGCGTTGATGCTTTAGCCGTTGTCCCAGCATCGCTGTGACTTGTGGGTTATTAATTTTGCAGGCGTCAGACCGGGAAGTCCTCCTTGCGCGATTGATGGAGTGTGATGTTGTTATTTACAACATTTACGGAAACACCGATCAAATTCATGAAGCCATTTGGGCAGTTTCAGGTAATTGCCAGTAACTTTGTGTCACCGTGCTGCTTGACCGTGATTATTAATTTTGTCGACAGAACAACAAAATATCTTTAACGAACAAGCTGATTATATTTTCAGCCCTCCATGCAGAGTTGGACAATTTCACTCGTCCAAAGATATTCATTCTGATATCAACTGTGCTAACCTGGGCACTCAGCAAACCAGTCGATCCAGTAAGTGTCTGTCAGTGTTGTTTAATGCTGACCAGTTCTGTCCAGATTAGATGCTACAATTTTACCAAGTTATTAAAAATAGTAGGGAAAGTGTGTGCGGACTGACTTGTAGCGTTCATAATGTCTTGTATCAAAGTAAATTGTCTATATATCCTTATTGTCTAAATGCTTTATTTAATATTTTTAATGCAGGGAATAACAAATTATTATTATTATTATTATTATTATTATTATTATTATTATTATTATTATTATTTGTCATTTCAACCATTCCCAGTGATAAGTCTTGAATGCAAAACCAGAAAATCTTTAAGTCTGCTTAAGGGTTTTGATCTGTCAGGTAGGTAACTGATTATAAATAATTGCAAACATTCAAGAACAAACATACAGTTATGTATTCAAATATTTTTAAAAGGTCAGTTAAAAAGGAAAAACGTCAGTGATCCTATTTTGATTAGCAGAGGCACAATTGGCAAACAGCCCACCACAGATGATACAATGTATCAAGTCACATAGAAAATTCACCGAAAAGTACAAACATGGATCAGCACTAATTAATTAGGAGGACAGTTGGACTGACAGAAACCTGCACTGTGTGTGTCAATGCAGTGGTTTGGAGGCTCTGCTCCCAACATTTTTTTTTTTTTTTACTTAAAACAACATATTTATCTACTTGCAAAATGTTTAGGTTTTTTTCTAACCCTCCCGAGTGCTGCATGGTTAGTGATGAACGCTGTGTGATGCTCTATGTGCAGCATGACCGTGCATCTTCATTGCAGGAAGATCCAGAGGCTGCTTTCACTGAGGATGACTATCGTAGGAGAAGATCCCACCCCAACTTTAAAGATCATATCAGCGCTGAGAAACTCGTCATTAAAATGGGGAAAACGGTACCGTAAACCAAACTAATTTCTGTAGAATCATTAGGCCGATCATTCACAAACGAGTGTTAAGATACAACCCTCCTTGATTCTCAGACGCCTTAAATATTATGTGTTTTCAGAGTTGGGTAATTCAGGTCCAGAGAGTAAAAGTCCAGACCGGGATTTTCTTTCAACCAACCAGTTGAGTACTCTGTTACTGTGACTGAAATGGTTGGTTGAAACTAAATTTTGGTCTGAACTTTTACTCTCTGGACCTGAATTGCCCAACTCTGTGTGTTTTTAATTGAACATTCTAGATAAGATAAAACAGTATCATCAGATTCAAGGTTGTTGGCCTGATTTGAAGTGTGCGTGCAGTGGAAGTATTGGCACCTCTGACTTGAAATGCACTAAAATACCATAAAAAATTAATAATAACCGTAGCGATGAACTTAAAATGCCAAGATATGAAAAATGTCACAGTTTATTAATGTTTCAATGGAACCAACCAAATTCATTTGTTCATTTAATTAAGAATCAATTTCCTACAAATAAAGGTTTCACAATTATTGCAGCCCGTAAAGATTAAGATTATACATAAAATCTACCAAATTTATTTTTATAATATTGACCTTATTTAACTTCATCTAAGTTTTACAGAACTTTGTAACATCGACTTCCTGTTTCATCAGGGTTTAAAAATGAGGTAACACACATCTGAGATCCCTTTGTCATCCAGTGCCGTAACGAAAACAAAAGAACCCGCATTTCATAAGACTCAGATGTATGTAGACCTTCATTAATCTAATGATGGCTAAAAGAATATCAGCAAAAAGTTATACAGCTGCGCACTGTCAGGGCAGTTACTGAATGGTTGAAAACCTGGCAGGTAGAGGATGTGACTGCATTTTCTCCCCCATGATAGAGAGAAGGATAGTGAGCGAAGGAAAAAGATCCCCAAGAGTCACCATGAAAGAATCACTGGCCATAGTGGTACTTTGGGGTCACCAGGTTTCGAAAAACACCATCAGACACCAACTATAGGGTCTTTGGAAGTATTTCCTGACCCCGAGACAGAGACATAAATGCTCGTAGATTTCTGTAGGACATTTATATTGACTGTATGAAGATATTGTGATCAGACCGAAATTGAACGTTTTGGTCAGATACAGCATCGGCATATTTGGTATGGAGACGCATACAAGGAAAGGCATTTCAGATCCACAGTGAAATATAATGGTGCATTTGTGATTTTTTTAGGGGGTTGTTTTAATTTTGGAGGTGTGGGACACTTGTTATGATCAATGACTTCATAGATTCCATCAAGTATTGGGAAGTTTCTGTGGTCAGTGGCTGCCTTTACCAGAAGGTGGACACTTGGCCATAGGTAGACTTTCTAACAAGACAGTGACTCAAAGCACATCTCAGAATCCACATGGAAATGGTTCTGAGACGACAACATCAAGGTCCCGTTATGGCCATCACAGTCACCAGACCTCATCCAGATGGAAAACCTGTGGGCTGAACAGAAGAGTGCAGTTGATAATCTCAAACTCAAACCCATGTGACTAATCTTGATAGGATCCTCTAAATGTATGCCTTAACCTGGTCAAAGACTGCAGGAAGACTGCATACTATCTTCGCCGCAAGTGGTTGCACCAAGTACTGATCTGCAGCACTAAAACATTAATAAACGGATATTTTTCCACATCTTTGGATTTTGAGTGTAACCCCACATGCTATGATTTGTAACAGTATTTTTAGTGCTTTTACAGTCAGGGGTGCCAATACTTCTGGAGCCCAATGTTTGTGTTGTATGTGCTCTGGCATAGTTACTCATTAGTTCCAGGAGGACTGGAAGGGCTTCAATGGATGCATGGCACATTACCACTTCAGTAAGACTATTTCCTTTCAGAAAAAATCTAGGTTTTCTACCTATGTTGTGGCATCAGGACTTCAATATGGAATGGAAGAAGATGTATTCCACTACTTTTTTAAGGTACAGCATAATCCATATATATGTATGGGATTGCATTTTATGAATGACGTTACCTTAAAAATGAATATGCATTACATGTGAACCTTTATGATATTTAGTCAGATAAGGATCCAGAAGTGATTCTGTTGACAGATGACGTCCTGCAATATTCAATAACTTCAGTTGCAGAAATGCTTATTATATGTGCATCTTATTTATGAAGTTTATATTACACAATTGCATTTACTCATTGGTGTAAATAGGCAAATTTGACTGGCATGAAACTCGATAACTGCTGTTTTGGCGACGTGTAATCACATTCATTACAGGATTTAAATTTTTATTATGGTGTTTTGTAATTTAACAGTACGTTGTTTTTGCAGATGTGTTGGTTGGGAGAAGCTTCAAGAATCCCTGTGTTTGGACCAGGCAACAACATTCTTCCTACAATTCATGTGAATGACCTAGCAGGGTTTGTCATATGTACTCATTATATATGCTGCACAAATGAAGAGATCCATTATCTAAATATAGTGCCATAAAAGAAGGAACTTGAATTCTGATGATCAAGCTACTTAAGAAATTTGTCTTGCTTTTTTATATGCAGTGTGATCCAAAATGTCATTGACCACAAGCCAAGGACACATTACTTAATTGCTGTGGATGAATCCAAGAATTCATTGGAAGATATTGTGAAGGTTAAGTCAATCAGTTAGTGATATAATTTGTGTTAAATGTGATCCTGCCTGAAATTACTTTAATAAAATGCATCTTCTTTTATATGCTACTCAGGCAATAAGTGCAGAACTTGGACCTGGAAAAATAGCAAGAGTACCAAAAGAAGATATTTTCCTCACAGATGATCTGATGGTGTGTAAAAGGGTTCATATATCAGGTTTCCAGATTTGGCCTGGTGTCCTCATGACGTTATACTTGCTCATACATAAGTGCTTCATTGATTTAAGTGTTTGAAACTGTTTAAAGAAACTATACCAATATACATCACAAAAATAAAGGGTTTGTTTTGCTTTTTCAGCAAAAAGACATTGATTCCCTCTTTGTCAACCTGCACATGGAGGCCGTCTTTTTGAAGGAGAATTTTAATCTTCATTGGGTGTCAAAATTTGGAATGATTGAGAACATTGATGGCATTGTGGAGGAATACAAACAAAGCAGAGGATTACTGGTAAGTGTTCCAGTTGAATGGTTCTCATCCTGAAAGATTTTTCGTGAGCTTTTCAAATTTGCAACACATAATGTAATTATCTGCTATTATATACTGTTATGCATAAAACACAGAACTGAGCTTGGGGTAAGTTTTGACCCCATTGAAAGTGTGGCACAATATGTATTCAAACAGCAAAGTAATGTCTTGTGATCTCATCGGTCCTTGTTATGAAATTATTTCCAGCCTGTTCGAGTCGGCATCTTGGGCCCTCCAGCTGTGGGAAAGAGTAGTGTAGCTGAGAGGATCTGCAGGCAGTACAAACTGCATCACGTTAGGCTCAAAGATGCCATACCTGAGTGTATCGCCCAGCTGGTCAGTGTGTCTCTTACAGTGTAAACATTTGGAATAAGTTTCACTTAACTTGTACCGACAGCATGCAAGCGTTTTGTTGTTCAAGATTCTGTGAAATGCTATGTAAAGTCTGGGTTAATTTCAGGAGAAACAAGTTGCATTGGAAGACGGAGACGGTGATCATGAAGATGCTCAGAGGTTTTTGGAGATGCTGAAGGAGAACATGGATAAAAATGGAGGTATATAGCAGAATTCCGCCTGGAAGCCATCAGGAAGTAGCACACGCAGGCAACCCAGGCTGACGGAAAGATCATACACAACCTTGGAGTTGGTTTTAATATAGCATGTTATGTGATGTTACGTTAACTGGTGGGTGTTTCGCTGTCTTGGGAGATATTGATTGTTCCTATCTTGTGTTTTTTTAGGTCGCCTGGATGACCAGTTTGTTATACATATTGTGAAACAAAAACTGAAGTCAAAACCATGCAGAAACCAAGGATTTGTTTTGGATGGTTTTCCTAAAACATATGAGCAGGCCAGGGAACTGTTTGGTGGTAAATGTCATATAATTTCCCATTTCTATCGGCACTTCAAGCATCGATTCTCTTCTGAAAACGGGCGTCTTTACTTTCCTTCACATGAGCTGAGGAAGACGAGTCTGATGCTTCTAGATCTAAAATGCCACAGATCGACAATCAGATCGTCCCAGGTTTGTCAGCAGTGGGCATAGAAGTGGTTTTAAAAGCTTTGAGAGAGAAACATATTTACAACAGTAATAAAAATCTCACTGTCAATGTAACTAGTTACATGTACCGGTGTTAGATAATGAAAATAAATGTAATAGGTTACAGTTACTGAGAAAAACGATGTAATTAAATGACAGTTGCTAAAAAGTATGGTGGTATCTTTTTTAGTACAAAGGTTATATGTAGAATGTTATATTCACTTCGCATCTTCACAATGCCGCCTTTTGGCATATTTCCACGGGTCAGCAAAGCTGTTGGAATTTTTCATGTTTATTGCCCAGTTTAAAACATTTGTTAGAAAAGTAATCAGAAAGTAATCAAATGTATTAACTTGCAATACTTTGATGAAGTAATCAAAATTGTTACATAGCTTGATACATTTTTAATAGGGTTTTACATTTCAAAAATGCCAACTCTAGCCTTTGCCCATGCTGTTGGTCAATGGCAGTTGAGTACTAGATGGTATAGTTGTTCTATTGTGTGAGTATTATTCTTTCCTTTATTACAGAGTATGTTTTCTGCTTGGAAGCCAGCGATGCATTCCTGACTAGTCGTGTGCTGAATTTGCCAGAGAGTGTAGTCCAGGGAACCCACTACGCTCAGGAGAGGTTCCTTCAGCATCTAGCATCTTATAGGGACATCAACACGGAGGATGAAACAGTGCTTAACTTCTTTGATGAACTGGAGATTCACCCTGAGCACATCGGTACTGCAGACATAGCATGTGATATTAGGCTGACGGCACTGGCCTGTAATGATGTTTGACTCAACTCTGTATACAGTAGTTATAACAGTAGATGACAGATGTTCTTTTTTATAGTGTTGGCCATACCCCAAAGCAAACCAAGAGCTCCATCTAGTGGTGTCAAAAGAATAGAGCAAATGGTTCATGGCCTTTACTACTTTTTTTCTTTCTTTTTTTAAATTTTTTTTTTTTTAGAAATCTCCAGCAGTGATGATGTGGAGTATGTGGCAGTGATGGAGAAGATAGTTTCGGCTCTGGGGAAGCCCAGAAATTATGGACCCGGTCCCGAGGAGCGAAAGCTACTGGAGCAAAGGGCAGCTGAGGAGCGTCTTAGGAGTGTGGAAGCTGAGGCAGCGGAGAAGCAGCGGAGAGAGGCAGAGGAGGAAGCTGAGAGAGAGGCCCGCTGGAAGGAGTGGGTGAGTCCGTGTGATTCAGCTATATTCAGTTTTACAGAGCGGAATGCCAGCGTGAGCACGCAGCAACCTTAGTCTCCTTTGTGTTTGGTGCAGCCGAGCCCCTCGCGCTTTTATTTGTTTGTGATATCAGATTGCAGGCTCGGTTTTTTTTCTAAGGCAGCACAGTAAACTTCTGTTTCTTGAGCTGTTTTTAGAAACAGTGTTGCCCTGTGTTCTTAGTGACCTAGCGGGGCAGCATGGTCGCAACTCTGCCTGCGCTGTGCCGTGTCTTCGTCTTCAGGCTTGATCTGTTTGTTAGCATCACATGTATGGGGGCGGTGTGCGGTTTACTGGGCTAGGATGCTGTTTCTGAGATCAAAAAT
The DNA here is from genome assembly GCA_026779585.1 of Mormyrus proboscirostris. Lineage (NCBI taxonomy): Eukaryota > Metazoa > Chordata > Actinopteri > Osteoglossiformes > Mormyridae > Mormyrus > Mormyrus proboscirostris. Next base: position 12,943,744 of record JAODKF010000030.1, read on the forward strand.
CTGACAGTTCAGAGCCCAGGATTGACACAGTGCTTTTTTTTTTTTTATGTTGGGCCTGTAAGCAAGGCCCTTATTGCTCCACGGACTGTCTGACCGTGCATTCTCAGAAATGCATGTCATTTTGGATCAAAGCATCTGCTAAAGGAATGAAGTGTAAATGCCCTGTATCTTAGCCAGACCTATGTCATGGTCTTAGAGTGCACACCTGGCGGAGGTAAAGCAGCAGGAGTGGGAGCTGCTGGAGGTCCAATCCATTCCCCTGAGGAACTATCTGATGAGGAACGTGATGCCAACACTCACCCAGGGACTCATCCAATGCTGTACCCTGAAACCCGATGATCCAGTGGACTTCTTGGTATGTAAACACTTGGATAGTTCTAACAAGGACATTCACATGGATTATACATATTCAGTCACCAGAGAGCACATATATTGCATTCTAAAAAAATAACAATTATGTAAATCTTTGTGTTTCAGGCTGAATATATCTTCAGGAACAATCCTCAAGTTGATTGACCTGTCATTTAAGAATATAATAAAAATCGTAGCAGTTTATGGTGTTTAATCTGTTCGTTCGGAAAAATGTCACAGATTACACGGAAATCTCATTCCCTGTTGAACTAAAAAGGTGCACAGAACCTCTACAGTCCAAGAAAGGCTGTGAGAAAAAAAAAATAACCATAAAAGTAATTCAGAAGTTTCTAGTTCTGAATTACAATCAAAATTCAATCCAGCACTGAGACATTCTTAATTTAAATGCTAATCTGCAATAACTGCTGTTAACAAGGGTGTGCAGCAGGCTGCATTAACTTGATTTACTGTTGCTGTGCCATCAACACACAATTGTGGCCCTTTTGGGCTTCCTTACTCCACCTACAGGCGGGACATCTGGCATACAATTCATCAAACGGGCTGGAACTGGCCACGGCCCTCTGACATCTTCCTTTGCATGGTACATTTTTCCAGGTCTTTCTGTACACAGTCTCGCACTATTCGCTCTGTCGTCATCTGGTCTACCTGCAATGATGGTTATACACAATTGCTGTACATAACATGAAATTGAAATCTTTTTTTTAATTATTATTGTTATTATTATTTACTACTATAATAACGGCAAAGTACATAAGTCTTATTTTTTTATGTTGGTAAATGCCTGTTTTAGCTGATTAACATTTAACATTTAGTGCAGAATAGTGCTAAAATAATCTGTTCAACAATTATCTATTATGGTTATGTACATAAGTTATAGTAATGTACTTATGGTTGCCAGGCTGTTTTTTAGATTTGTTATATTTATAATAATAATTATAATATAATCATAATTATTTCTTCCTTTAAGACTCAGAACACAAACTAATACTTAAGCTAATATATAAAGAATTAGGCTTTTTCTTTTTCTCAGTTCAGATCCCGACAACAAATACACAGGATAATCTCATATTGCTTAACATGACAAAATGTCATTATGCAAATTATCAAGAGAAAAACTGGGTTCATAAATAATGTAGATTTTTGATTTTGTTTTTATATTATGTGTTCTTTTTTGCCTCAGATAACCATTTAGACCAGTGGTTCTCAACCTTTTTTTGCAGTGGGCCGCACTATGTCCAAGTTCAAGTCTCACGGGCCGCATATTAT
>JAODKF010000030.1:12945481-12961293 GCA_026779585.1 Mormyrus proboscirostris
ATTAGATGTATTATTATCATTAGAGAGTATAATTCTAATTACCATTAATGGGACACATTTATTATTATTTTATTTATTTTTAATTTATTTCTATTTTCTTTTACGTGGTCAGCATCGCGGGCCGCATTTGCATTTGTGACGGGCCGCAGGTTGAGAACCACTGATTTAGACTAATCCCATTGCAGTTTTGGATATGGATTCTGACACTAGATGGCAGACTTACTTCAAAATTTAAACTGCTGACAGTATTAGAAGAGCAATTTTAAAATGCACTTTCATCCACCTGCTGCTACGCCAGTAATCATTGTCTTAATGAAATCATGATATTTGTATATTCTCACTTCAACGGACACAATTTCTTTTAATGATTCACATTTTTCAGGTTTAATCAGACAAAAAGACCAAAAAAAAAAAAGTATTTTTTTTCAAATGTGTTTGACTCTCATCTGAGTTTAAAATAAAATGGACCATATGAATTGATCATTACTGTTCTTATTATTTTCCTTTGAAAGCTTTTGACTGTCAGGCTTCCGCACTGTGGGGAGGCTATATGATAAATGTGTGGTTAGGTTTGTGAAAACTTCTGGCTGTAGCACAGAGGAGAAGCCTGGCACTGTATCTTCTGCCTGGCCGGCCATCCCTTCCACAGACGGAGCAGGGTGGGGCCCAGCCAGGGGCGGAACGTGTCCCGCCGGGCTACACCTCATAACGGATTGTCTGTAGCATCGTACTGACAGAAGAAGCAAGTCGTCCACAGATGCTCAACTGCTGGGTACCTGGAAGCCTTGTCCCACCTGACTGTGAAGCGCCTCACATGGGTATCTGGCAGGACCCTCACGTGAAACTGGGTGTCTGGCAGGACTCTCACGTGGTTCTGGGTGTTTGGTATGATCCTCAGTGAGGACTCTCACACAGGTGTCTTGGAAGCTCCTTACATGGAGCTAAAATGCCATGGAACCCTTGCATGAGGCAACCTTCTGAAAGGTTTGTGTAATGGGTAAGGTTATGTTTTTTTTTTTTTTACTTATTAGAAATGATATCTTAGAGCAGGGCTATTCAACTGATGGTCCTCAGGGGCAGAGTCCTGCTGATTTTCCAGCCTTCCTTAACCTCTGAGCCAGGTGTGAAGCCTCTGGCCAATCAGAATCAGTAATTATTAACCCAACTGTCTGGAACTGAAAACAAGGCCTGGATTTGGAATCGAGGGCCAGAGTTGAAGAGCCCTGTCTTAAAGGAACCAAGATTTTATTACCTGCAACTGAAGTTGTGATTCCTAAACTGGTATATGATGGGAATATGTAATTGCGTCGTTGCATGGGTGAAGCTGAGAGGCTGGATCAAGGAGGATATGTTGAAATTTCTGGTAGTGTGGGGGGGGGGGCATATTTGCTAGGATCTGAAAGATGGCGATAGGCTGGGAAAGACGAAGTTGTTTGGAAGGTAAGTTGGGTATTCAGGAACTGACATACCAAGGGTATTGTAGCCTGGAGGGCCACTGCGTTCTGGGATAATGTCATCAGCATAGTTAGGTGGGTTATTCAGTTCTGATGGAGATGGGCTTGAATAATGTGTGTGGGCCACACGCTTGATGTATCTGAGTGGCTTAACTCTGTAGATGCTGGGCTGTTGTGGATAGATGAATGGCTTAAATATGCGGGTTCCATGTTAACCTCGCTGATGTGACTGGGTGGATGCATTAACTCTGGGGGTGTTGGGCTTTCGTCGCTGGATTGATCGCTCGACCCAGGAGAGGCGGGGCTGACGAGGCTGGGCGGGTAGCTTAACTCAGGGGCTGTTGGGTTAACGTCACTGATGTAGCAGGCCGGATGATTTTGCTGCGATGACTTTGTTCCATTCGTCGTAGCATTATTTTTCAAGCGTTCAGAGATTTTGCAGAGCAGATTTTTCTGAGTTTCAATCAGAAAGTCGTCCTAAAAAAATGAAAGGGAAAAGCAACGTGGCAAGTCAGTTAGTTTTTCTACGCAACTTTTTACTCCCGCTTAGCTGTTTCTGTAGCTCTCATAATAAGAAATAGTCCGAATGAGCCCCTAACGTACATTACATGCACGGCGACACATGCTGCGTCGCTGAGCCAAGTTTCTGGTTCATCGTGCTTTTCCACTCCTTTAACTTCTCCTCATCAGTCCTAAGGGGACGGGGGGGGGCTCACTCCTGCCAGGCAGAGCTGGCCACCCTCGCGCCAACCGTGCCCGGCAGTGGGAAACCAGCTCGGCTCAGCAGCTACACTTGTAAAGAGATTGATTACAGAGCTGTCAGCCGGTGGCAGCTGGGCAGGGCCGCCCCCCCCAGGAGCGGCAGAGGGCACGCTCAAACCCGACAGCCAAGAATGGCAGCAGCGGCAGCATCGCACTGTGCTGCTGATGTATGGGTTGGGTTAGTGTACCTAAAGGCCCAGCCAACCCACAGCTACTCCTCCTGGATATAATTTCTTTTTTGTCTTGTGGTTATAGGTTATACAGCATGAGGAACATCTGTAGATGCTGAACAAACAATGGTAACTAACTTTAGTGAGCAGTCTGTTATTTAAAGTATGCTTTCTTCTTTCCCAATGGCAGCTCTCAGCCCACTCACCTTTTACAGAAACAACCATTTCGTAACTCTTATAATGAAAATATTTACAATTGCATCTTCGTGCTATTAAAATGTAATTGTCAAATGATGTCTTTTTAAAATTCCCACCATGGAAAGCATACCCAGCCTTTGGGTTTGTGATGTCTGGAAGGACGTCGGAAGGGAATGTAGGGGGTACTGGCCAGATGGGGGGGGGGGCTGAAGGAGAATATGGAGGTATCCCAGATACAACGTAACAGCAAAGGAGACAAATGCAGATGAAGTGGATACAAATGTGGGTGCAGTGAACGGGAACGTACAGGAAACATAGAAATATGTCTGGGTAGCAGATCAGCAAACCTCAGTGAGGGCTGAGGAGGACTGAGCTTCAGCCTTTCTTAGTGTTTCAGGGGGCCTTGCAGGTCATAGTGTTTCAGCGGATGCTCCTGAGTTGCATGCAGAGAAGGGTATGGTTGCATGGTGTTCTGTTCACAAAGTGTCACCTGTATATCATCTGAATCAGCTGAACCCAGTGACGTGTGACATTTTGTTTCCTCTAAATGGCAGTGTTGCTATAATATGGCATAGTACATACAACATTTATGTTGTATTCCCACTGAGTCTGTACCTCACGATGCAAATTCTTTTGTTGTATTTTTAAGTACTTATAGTAAAGTTAGTGCTGTTTATGACATTGCCCAAGCTGCAGAAAGGAATGACGTGTATGTTTTATGCCTTACTCGTTACAGTAAGTTACATATATTGTTATAGTGTATAACACGCTAAAATGTTGACTGAGACATAACGGCAATGCTACATTCTATGCAGATGTTCCAGATTTATAAGTATGTATTTTTTGGCATTTCATACTAAAAGAAAACCATACAGACAACATGTTGGAGTGGGACAGCCAGTCCGCTTTGGACCTCCAGAGTTATATTTTCCTCCCTACTTGGGAGTTTTTGGTTCCTCTCTGTTTTTTCTGGCTTTTTCTTTCTGTCTGTATAAATGATATAAAGGCAGACTGCACACCCTTGTCAAACACCTTGCGCAGACTTTGCTGCCAAAGGTGCTATATAAAAATAAATTGCACTGAATTGAGAATTTTGGAGGATTATCTTTGTGGAGTATTTAATGCTGACTTTGGACAAGCAGCTCAAAGCTGTTTCCAATGTTTCAAGGTATGAAGCCTCTTCCTCGGCCGATCTCTAGATGTCACTGTTGTACTCATAATGGCTGAACGACACTGGCTAGAGCAGGAGCTGGTCCATTTGCATTTTGAGGTGGGGCTTAACAAAGGCTGCCCTTTGGATGTCACTATAGCTTCGCACCTCCAGGGTTGCAGGTCTGGTTCTCGTTCCTGGGTATGTTTGGAGTTTGTGTGTTTCCTCTATTTTTTTGGGGAGGGGGGGTTCTTCTGGGTACACTGGTATCTCCATGAAAAACACGCAAGCTTGAATTTTTACATTACCCATAGTGTGGGCCCCGTGATGGAACAGCATCCGATCCAGGGTGCCTCGTGTTTTCTGGGATAGGCTCAGGCTCACCACAGCCCTCTACTGGACTATTTATGTAAGCTGTATAGGTTAAATTTAATATTAGTGCGTTGTATTTAATGTCTTATTCTAGCCTATATTTTCTGTGGTTATACAAAATGATTTAAGACTAGTGCAGACCACTAAGTACATTGTATTCTTCTAATATGTATATAGTAACATTTTTTATTTTAAAATTCATTTTGATGTAGCTTTGCAGTAAATCTGTATGAAACGCTGCTGACTAGTCTGTATAGTGTAAGTGTGTGCGTATTACTGACCCGCCCATATTCTTGCTAACTAAGCATGTGTATAATTAGCTCCAACAATTTTATGTAGACATATCGTGAAGTTAATGGATGTGTAAAACCTCATATTTGTGACTCTAATTAAGACTGGCTATTCTACTGATTTGCGGCCATTATCAGGCTGCTCACTAACCTGGGTTGATACCTCAGGGGCACTTTTCAGTGCTGCAAGCTACTTTCACAGATGATGCAATTGATGTTCACAGCTGTACATGTAAATGGCGTCATGCTAAAAAGTTATTAGCATGTGTTTGGTTCTTTTTGTGCACCGTAGGGCACCACACGCTATCTAATTAAAATTGCATGACTTGCTGAAGTGTACATGACAGCAGTGCCAAGTGAAATCATGGAACTCACTTATACTATCTGAAATAGCATTCCTGAGTGTAAATAGTGCCTAAAATTACATGTGGAAAAACAGTACATGCAATGACGGTGAATTGAATTTAAGACGTAATTCCAACGATTACAGTAAGCCTGTCATCACTGTGCCACCCACCCAAAAGGCACCATGTTAGAGCCCACAGTCCCCTGGTAAGCTGTGCTATGTTTCTATTAGAGGAAGCCATGCTCAGGGCTGCTGAGGAGTGATATCCGTACCCTTGTGCCACATCACCATCTGCACGAGTGCACGGTGCCTGCAGTAATCCTCTCTAGGTTGGCATGGCAACGGATAGCAAGGTGAGGTCAGCGCAGGTGTGAAGACGGCGTGGGGATAGTCACCTGTGCACAGATCGGAGCGATTCCAATAGGCCCGAGGGTGACTGATAGAGATGCCAAGCTTATACTCTATGCTGACACCTCTTTAACTTATCTGTATAAATACGTTTACGCCTTCATTTATAATAGTACTCCACCTGCTACAGTTATCACCTACAATCAGAGTACTGACTAAAATCTGCCACGTATAAGAGATAGTCAGACAGACAGCTGAAATCTGGCACTCATCAGATAAGGGTCAGACTGCTGGCTAAATTCTGGCACTCATCAGAGACTGTCTGACTCTTGGCTAAAATCTGGCACTCATCACAGACTGTCTGACTCCTGGCTAAAACCTGGCACTCACCAGAGACTGCCTGACTCTTGGCTGAAATCTGGCACTCATCAGAGACTGTCTGACTCCTGGCTAAAACCTGGCACTCACCAGAGACTGTCTGACTCCTGGTTAAATCTGGCACTCATCAGAGACTGTCTGACTCCTGGTTAAATCTGGCACTCATCAGAGACTGTCTGACTCCTGGCTAAAACCTGGCACTCACCAGAGACTGTCTGACTCCTGGCTAAAACCTGGCACTCACCAGAGACTGTCTGACTCCTGGTTAATTCTGGCACTCATCAGAGACTGTCTGACTCCTGGCTAAAACCTGGCACTCACCAGAGACTGTCTGAATCCTGGTTAAATCTGGCACTCATCAGAGACTGTCTGACTTCTGGTTAAATCTGGCACTCATCAGAGACTGTCTGACTCCTGGCTAAAACCTGGCACTCACCAGAAACTGTCTGAATCCTGGTTAAATCTGGCACTCATCAGCGACTGTCTGACTCCTGGCTAAAACCTGGTACTCACCAGAGACTGTCTGACTCCTGGTTAAATCTGGCACTCATCAGAGACTGTCTGACTCCTGGCTAAAACCTGGCACTCACCAGAGACTGTCGACTCCTGGTTAAATCTGGCACTCATCAATCATAAATTTAGACTGCCCGCTGATATCTAGAATTCATCATAGATACTCACATTAAGACTGCCGGCTGAAATCTGGTGCTCATCAGATACTGTGAAACTACCTGCTGAAATCTAGAATTCAACATAGATAGTCAGGCTGCCGGCTCAAGTCTGGCATTTATCAGCACTTCTGTGTTCCAGTCAGCTGTTCCACTTAACAATAGGTTATCTGGTCTCAGCGGTGAGGCTACCAAAGCAGAATAAGTGTTTGTAATGGGAGATTCAATAGTTAGAAATGTTAGAGTTTGTAACAATCATAAAGCAGCGGTTTCAGAGTTTCCGACATTGAGGGGAAATTGGAGACACTATCCAGCAATGAAGTCTCCACCTTTGTTGATCATGCTGGAAGTAATGACATACAGTAAAGTCCCAACAATCTGAGGAACTTCATTTCTATGTGTGCACATGTAGCGGTTTCACTATTAATTAGTTTGCAATTATTAACTTGGCTATACACATGCAAAAACAAAATGTCGGAATCTATTTCTCTCTGGTCCCTTACCAATTCTCTATGGAGGGGATGTTACTCTACCAAAACTGCTGGTCAGAGACTTGGTCTTAACTCAAAACTCAGCCCTTATTAATAAATGGGACATATTTGGGTATGGCCTGGCTTCTATAAATGGGTCAGTCTCCATCCTAAGGGGGGGGGGGGGGGATCAGTTATGCTACCCCAAAACATGGCAAAATCAGCTGTTTATTTTCCCTCTGTTAACTTATGTCTGGCTCTGAACCAGGTGCTCTATAGATTGGCATCCCCTAATTCTAAGAATTACTTAGAAACAGAGGTGAATAAGCCTGAAAGAAGTAATTATTACTAATAATGACTATAACTAGACTGTTAAGGTTAAATGACTCAGCATAAACCCAACATAAAATGCTCATTAGAGGATATTTGCTGTCTAAGAAACAAACCACTTCTTGCCAATGACATGCTGCTTGACACTGGTGCAGACCTGTGGTTATTAGGAGAAACCTGGCTCAGACCCACAGACGCTATTCCTCTTGTTGAAGCCTCACCTGATGGGTTTAGTTCTGTACAGAAACCATGGGGCTCTGGGCGTGGAGGCCGCCTGACAGCTATTTCAAACTCTCTGTTAAAAATCAGCCCCAAAATCATAAAAGATTTGACGGCATTTGAAGTTATGCTACTTCAAATGGCATTTGACCCTCCCATTCACATTCTTACACCATACAAACCAGCTGGACCGTTCACAATGTTCCTAACTGAATTTGGGTAGCTTCTCACTGCTGTTAATTTAGAGAATATTATAATACTTGGAAAATTCAATACATTTGTAGACAGAGACTCCTGTCCTGTCTCCTGTCTTGCCTTCAGCAAAAGTTTCCTGTCCCTCCTGGACTCTCTTGAGTGTCACCGGCATGTAATGGGACTGATGCTGTTCATTTGTTGTGCATATTGTAAGTTTTCCATTGTCAAAACACTATGGCTGGTGGCAGGCCAGGTTATTTTAGTCAGCACTGAAAAAAACACTGCCACTCACATTTTTCCTAGTGTTACTGAATTATCTATTGATTAGTACTGTGTAGATTTCTAAATTTTATTGTGGTTTTTCATTTTGGATTTTGTTGGATTACCCTTATGGGACAGGTTGCCTTTCATTTGCTTGCTCTCCTGGTGAGTTGCCCTGTTGTTTTGAACCTGCCTGAGTTAACAATGGCAACCGATGCTGTGAGACTGTATTTATGCTTCTGGACCTTAGTGCGGTCTTTCACATGGTTGACCATTCTACTCTACACTTGAATTTGATATTGGGTTGTGATTGGCTGAGGAGTCCTCACACCTGGGTTTGAATAGCTGACCTAAAGGTTAGCCCAAAAACCTACATACACACTGGCCATTTGAGGACAAGATTGCCCACCCCTGGTATAGCACCTGCCTACAGAAATAATTCAAGTTTACAAGCCAATCATACATTCAGATCACAGAATGCAGACTTCCTTGTCATTCCACATATACCATTTGGCTGTAAAGCCTTCTGCTACAGGACTCCTTTATTGTGAAATAATTAGCTACAGTAGCTCACGTTCAGGATACCAAATTGCTCCCAGTCTTTAAATCTTGACTGAAGGCCTATTACTTCAGCTTATCCACAACTTAACACACAACATACTGTAACTATGGCTGCTAATGCTGCTGTACAGTACATGCCCTTTTGACCTCATGTGGTTGTTTCTTAATGTATCTATGTATGTTCTGACCACTAATGCTCTTCTCCTTCCTTCCTACATGTCCGGATGGTGCCCAGGGTGTGCACTATCTGAGCTGGACTGCTGGTTCAGTCCCATGCAAGTGCGACGTCTTGGGTACAGCCTTCAATCTGCCAACCCACAAGGACTGGCACTGAGAATTGACTCATTGATGGACTCCGGCTTGTCTTGCTTACAGTTTGCACCTTGGTTTTAGCAAGCAAGTCTACTTTCTCTTTTTCTCTTTTTCATGCTCGGGGGAGTTGGATAGCCAGTTGACCTTGGACTCCCAGAGATTTTACATTTTTCTCTCTTTTTTTTTTTTTTGTTTTTGGTTTTTGGTTCCTCTCCTCCATTATTATCTGGCTTTTAAAATTTTATTTCTGTATTCCCTTTTCCCTGTTTTTGAATTATTATGTATAAATCATGCAGGGATGTATTACACATTCATGTAAAGTGCATTGAGGTAACTCTGTTGTGAAAGGCGCTATATAAAAATTGGAGAAATTCAGACTCCCGGCTGATAACTGGCATTCATCAGAGATGGTTAGGCTGCCGACGGGAATTCTGGCACTCATCGGAGTCTGTAAGACTGCTGGCTGATATCTGGCATTCATCTGATATGGTCAGTCTGCCGGCTGAAATCTGGCACTCATCGGAGTCTGTAAGACTGCCGGCTGATATCTGGCATTCATCAGCGATGAGCAGACTCACGGCTGAAATCTAGCACTCATCAGAGATGGTCAGACTGCTGGCTCAAATTCTGGCACACATAATATACGGTCGAATTCTTGGCTGCAATCTGGCACTCATCAGATATGGTCAGAGACGCGTACTCGTCTTCAAGAATGTCAGAAGTGTTTGATGCGGCCCTACGCTTTGTAAGTTAGTAAAAATCTGAAGTTAAACTACATTTGCATTTATGTGAATGAATGCAAACAATTACATTGAAGCGAATGAGCCGATACTGTCTATCCTCTCATTACATCCATGAAGATTGAATGGGAATTTTTTTACCTTCTTCCTGCTTTCCTTTTTATTTAGTGAAAACTCAGAACAGAGTAGTTTTGTCTTCCAAAATCTTGGTCCTTTGCAAATCAGAGAGTCAGTTCAGCTCATTTAGTCAGGGTTTTCTCCAGATCCTCAGGGCTATAGGAGTTAATGTGAAGTTTTATAAGTTCCTGAGGGGCACGCTCAGGCTAATGCCTAATGACAGTCAGGCGGTTCACTAAAACCCGGGTCTTTGGCAGCTTATTATCTGAATTGCTCATAAATGGTTTTTATATTCTGTTTGAAGAGTTGCGCATCGTAGGTCTAGGGGAGAATCCTATGGCCCTTGCCGGCAGCTCTTAAGTGGTTTTATTTTATTAGGTATTTGGGGAGAACAGGAAGAGTAGTGAGCCAACAGATGCGCCGAGTTCACACGTCAACGCCCCGTTTCCTTGGGGACCATTTCACAGTGTTCTATAAGGACTGCAGAGGCAACCCAGGAGGCACCAAATCAAAGCTTGAGCGATGGTAACAGACCTTCAAACAGCCCTGTTTTTAGCTTTACAATAATGTGAACATTATTACGTGATCATGAACGATAATTTATTCTGTTCTTTCTTTTCTCTTTCTTTGGGACGTCTTTCCCTGTGTAGGTAAAAAGAAAAAGGGAAAAAAAAAAAAAAATAGGGGCAGTGCTGGCTTGATGGTCAGGGAAGCGCACTTGTAATCGAATGATTGCAGGTTCGAATCCCCCACCAGCAAGTCACCACTGAGGTAACCTGAGCAAGGTACCGTCCCATAGCACTGCTCCCCGGGCGCTGAATTAGCTGCCCCCTGCTATGTCACGAAAGTCACATATGGGTTAAATGCAGAGGACACATTTCATTGTTGTGCACTGTTGACAATGACCACTGATCACTAAATTCTAAAAATTCTAGTCCACTGAATGTATCTGACTATCCCAAGACATTCTACTAAATTGGCGTCAAGCACAAACCCAGCGCCCTTACGTCAGTAACAGAATCTCCAAGCCGGACTTGTCTCCCTGCTCAATCCATGTACAGATATCTTTGTATTATAGACACTCAGAGGCATATTCAAGGAGCTTTTTAACCCCTCTGGAAATCAACTGTAAAGCTATTTATGTGAAATTGCACAATATGGAGTAGCATTTCACTGACTGACGGACCATCACTGAGCAAATCAGCACTGAGCTGGCGAAGCGGACAAGAGCTGGAAGCCCCATCTCTGCCACAACTTGGAGGTGTGCTGAACAGCTGGTCTAACCCTGGCCGCCTGGACACTGCCCCAGCCTTTACTAGCATTGCCAGGATGCCAGCTGATTCATTCTCTGGGCCCTGTCACAGTGATGTCTTCATTGCTAACCACAGCAGACGCCAGCTCCTGGCAGCTACTGGAGGTGACAACAAATCCAATTATCTCCCCTCCACGGTGCCCAGGCAGGCAAACCAGTGTGACAGGGACAGAGGCTGCCGTTCTCCCCCCAGTGTGCAGTGTCCTTTGTGACCTGGTACTCCAGCTGGAAGGACAGACATGGAGGGGACCCTAAGGTCTACTGCACAGGGGAAGGGAGCCTGTTCACTAAAAAAAAAAAAAACACAGCCCAATATTTTGAGGAAGTAAAACTGAGAGCTGCACCTACTGCTCGGTTTGTGAAAGCTCAGCGTATTCATGATAAGGCCGAGGACGTTTTAAATCCACCCTCCGTATTCAGCTCCATTAACATGCATGCGTATCCCCAACTAGTATGACTATGAATCATAGCTAAGAGAGCAGTAGGAAGTGATGCTATTAAAGTGAGAGCAAGAGCCATCAAATGTGAGACTTCAAGGAGCCTGCAGGAGCGAGCAAAGCCGCCGTGCGGCCCCACGCGTGCGGAAAGCGAGCATCCCAATCACGGTGGCCCGGTCATCACAAGCCCGTTGCGGCTAACCCCTGGCGACTGCACGCTGAGCTCCTGCTCTGTGCTACGCGGGCACTCAGAGGGGCTAATTAATGCCTCGATATGGAAATGAGTGTCACGGTGAATTACACAGCTAGCAAGCAGGCCATTTCCTTTGAACATGTCAAGAACTTGTACTTGATATGCAAATAGAAATGTACATGAAGGCCATGAATGCAGGAGGAGTGCATGATGACCATGTTTATAGAAAGCCAGCATGAAGATGACATCTACAGAAAGATCACACCACCGGGCCCACAGACCGCGTACACAAGGACTATGTCTATAACAAGGCGGAGTGAAGACCACATCTAGAGAAAGACCACACAAAAACTGGTTCTGCAGAATAAGCGCACAATGACTGGGTCCACAGGAAGACCGAAGGAAGGTATCTACAGAAAGGCCGCACAACTGGGTCAACAGAACGAGTAGGATCACACAATGATTGTGTCTATTGGAAACTGGAATGAAGACGTTCATCTACAGGAAGATCACACCATGACTAAAAAAGGTCAATATCCCAAAAAAATGTGTGTCTGCATGGAGATCCTATTAGCTGCTAAAGACGACAGTATTCCCAGGAGCAAAATGACCTTTTATCCAAGTTAACCCCCCCCCCCCCCCCACACACACACACACACACACACACACACAGTTTATTCCATGTGTTGTTAGGGTCCTGCCCCCGAAGCAATCAGAAACCCTACTGCTTTTAAAACACTGCATACATAGCATTTGTTTTACAGAAGGTTTTATCTCAAAAGCAGAAATATAACGTGTTTCTATAGTATTTATAGCTGAGATGGATGTTTTCATTGACACACAGATATTTAACCTTGTGTGTAGAATGTTTGGCAGTGATGTTTGATATGTTGTTCATTAGTCTGGTTGACAGATGTATCCGGGGAGAAATGCTTCCGTTCCATGGTGGCCTTCCAGCTATGCCTACATCAATATTTCAAATGAGTAAATAATTGATCGTCACACCAAACTGGGTGATGATCAAATGGAGAAGCTCTGAGATGGATGTAAAAGTGTAAGATGTAAACAAAGATATTACAAGTAACCCTTATTTTACCTGGAAATAGAGCTTATTAGCGATTAATCTCCGCCAAAAACATTTATGATTGTTTGTAAGTAATATGAATTATGTTATATATTATGATATAAAGTCATCAGGAAATCAAGCACTGGTAAAATATTAGTGACATGATCTATCACACCTGAATGAGATTTATGAGACTAACAAACTCTTTATCCTGCATTAGTTATCTCAGTGACAGCCACTCCCTTGCCTTTCAGAGGGGAAGCTGAAGAGGTTTGACACATTCTGACGCAAAAAATTAAACATGATATGTGCATAAAAAGATGCCAGTTGATACCTAGCAAGCAGAGTTTATCAGCCTGAATATCAGCCAGATAAACTTCGTTTTTGCTCTTAGAGATTTTGAAATTCACTTAGAACATGCAATAAGCAATGCAACACAAAGATAAAATACAATATATTAACGTCTTACTGTATAACAGCATACAATAATGTTAATATGTATATGTAATACAGTTTTTTGCAAAGGACTGAACACTAAATGCATGACGTAACACATCTAAGACTCATGTAATGGTGATCTTGTCTGTCTTTGACTCGTGTGATACCAGATTAATGCTCAAAGACAGGATGATGATAGCAAACCAGCAGACATACACAGCAGCTGCTGTTTATCCCGTCATGGAATTTAATTGGATACGACTGAAAATGACTAACTAGAGGTGGGAGAGTAACATAAGTCTGCCAGCTAACACGGACACTGAGTGTGAGTTTCCGCCGATATGAATCACTCAGAAAACAGACTGTTACTGAGCAATTCCATCATACTCTAAGCAGGCTGTATAAATAGTAGAATCTGAAACTGACCTCCTCCTCCTTGGGGCTTTTGTCCAGTTTCACCTTGACCAGCGTCTGGTTAAACTTCAGAGCTTGTGACAGAGCCAGCAGGCCACCAGTGCCAATTAGGTTTTCGCAAATGTCAAGCTGCTGAATGTGACGACTTTCAGCGATGAATTCCGCCAGGACCACAACACCTGACACAGATAAACCCAGACATGATGAGAGATGATTCCTTTTGTTTGTTAATGTGTGAAAACACTGCAGACAGTGATAAACTGTTATACCTTCACAGGTAATTCCCGTGCACCTGAGGCCCAGCTGCAGGAGTGAGGGGCTGGAGATGAGGGCCTCCTTCAGGATTTGAACCCCTTGGTTCTCAAGAATATTGTTGCCCAAGTCCAATATTTCCAATGTTTTCATCAAAGGCTGCAATAGAACATGCCCACTATGAGGCTACACACAAAGAGGGACACAGGATTTTCAGAGACTTTTTAAAGAGAAAACCTCTTCTGCTATAAAATCTGGGAGTAGAGTTGTGTGCGGGGAGGCTTTTCATTATGTTTCAGCATTTTGGTAATTAATTCAACTGTAGAGAGGAAATACCATCATGCAGATGTGAATAATTTACTGATTTGGCCACTTTCCAGTCAACACCTTGGTATTTCATTCTATTTTTGCCCCAAACAATGACTTTAATTAAAGAGGGGATGGGCTGGGTATCAGCAAAAAACCCCAAGCACCTCACAGCCCTTGCAGGCCCTGATTGAGCCTCCTAAACGATCATTCCCCAAACTCTTCACTTGGTACGCATGTGCCAAGGCAGAGAGCACAAGCACCAAATGGCACAGAGGGGTGAGGAGTTGAGGTTCCTTCTGTATTCCGAGTGCTTTGAAATTATTAATTTTCCTCACTACAACAAATGCGCTTTTGTTGCTTCTATGTCTATAGTAATGCAAGTTGTAACAAGATAAATAGGACCAGGCAGCCCACCCCCTCCCACCCACCCCGACCACCTTCTCCCTGCCAGTCTGCAAAATCGGTTGCCGGACACCCCATGAAATTTTGTTTCTGGCATTAGGCCTGGACCGGGTAAGCCCAAAGTAATCAAAGGCTGATAGAGCTATTGGTGGAAGGCTATCTTTTACCCTTTTTTTAAATTCTTTGATCGTGTCACTTCCTGAAAACATAAGTCATATAATTTCAGGGGGGAAAAAAGCTGTGGTCAATGGTGGAATTCACCTATTTATAACAAACATAGTTTATTGTTATGTAATTTTATGCAATGATGCCTAAGACTCCAGTAGAACAGTTTCTCGCTCATGGTTTCTTTTCTTTTTTTGAGGCAACACAGAAAAAAGGTTAATAACAGCCCTTCCAGTGTCATATTCAACGGGACCAGCCTTTGGGCTAATTATGATCATTATAGTCACAAAGACATCCACGTATCCTTCTTAATGACAGTCCACAATAAGAAAAAACTCCATAACACATATCTATTATTTAATCAAAGTGATCCCATTCAACCAGCTGGAATGGTGAGAGCAGGTTTTATCTTTACCCCAGACTAACCAACCTGGAAGGCAAGAGCGGAGAACAGCAGGCCCTTAATTTGTATCCATTTCATTTCTCTTGCTGGAATGAAAAAGCATATGCTTTACTCTGACAGTCAGCAGACCTGATTTTACAGGAGGTCCTGGATAGCGTGTCTTTTACTCTGCCTAAGCTGAGGTCTGACACTGTGGAGTCTGACTCCAGAGGAGGAACATGGCTGAGAGGTAAGGCAGCTGTTCCAGCAGCCGGTGTGGAGGTTTCCACAGCTTCTCTCTCCAGTAAAATGGTGTGAAGTCTCGGGGCAGCACGCTGTCAAATGTACTATGCTCAGAATCCATAAACGTGTTTTAGTGCAGTGCTTCCTAATCTGATCCTTGGGGACCCACACACAGTCTGCATTTTTGAGAGCAAAAATGTAGACTGTCTGGCAGGTAGCTCAAAGGGAGCCAAAACGCGGACCTGCTGTAGGTCCCTGAGGACTGGACTGGGAAACACTGCTTTAGTGTGAGTAACGCTTTTTCATTGCAGCCTCCTTTGGGAATTTCTTACCAGAACACCAGCCAGGTGGACCATGCCATGGTTTGTGAGATGGTTACCCCACAGCACCAGCTGTTGCAGTCTGCTTCTCTGAGCTTTTAGACCATCACAGATCTCCTCCAGACCTGCTGGGGAAAACAAATCCCTTTAAAAAGCCACCAATACAGTAGACGGAGGTGTTAACTGTGAATCGATGTAACCTTCACCTGAATCAGTTATCAAATTATTGCTGATGTCCAGACACTTGAGATTCTGGTTGAACTTCAGAAGGTCTCCCAGTTGCATTGAATCTTGGAAACTGTTCAGCTTGTTGTTAGCCAGATGAAGTTCTCGAAGGGTGGTATTCATCTTAAGAATTCCAACTGAGAATCAGACCAGAAATACATCAATGAAGTACTTTGAGAAAAAAAAAGAATAACTGTGACTATGGTTGTAGATACAGAAGTATAGTTGTGGACTCCGTAGAGCAGGGCTCTTCAACTCTGGACCTCGATTCCAAATCCAGGCCTTGTTTTCAGTTCTCCCAGGTAGTTAGTTT
>JAODKF010000030.1:12961393-12972604 GCA_026779585.1 Mormyrus proboscirostris
ACCTGGCTCACAGGTAAAGGAAGGCTGGAAAACCAGCAGTGCTCGGACCTCGAGGACCGTGAGTTGAATAACCCTGCCGTAGAGCGTCACACCATCCCTCTCTTACAGCTACTATCATACGACTTCTTTGAAAGAGTTAGAGACACATCACAGATGCTTTTGATTCCTTTTGGAGAATCTCCTGAAATTACTGTCCTTTGTGATGAACTAGATGCAAGACATTTCAGGACTTGAGTGAACTGTTCCTAGACATTCTCCAGTCATTCATAAGTGCTTCCGCTTTGTGTTCTGTGTTTTGCTCTATTCAGTGAACCAGCATCAGTTTGCATTATCAACATGCAAACTGCATTTTCAGCTATTTGGTTGGATCTGTGTTTTTGGTTTTCTTTGTATTCTGTCCTTTCAAAAGAATACAATACAGGTGTTTATGATTTTTATGTGCTTTTCTTGTAACACACACAGTAGCTCATCAAATGTATTTGGTTGATTTTTGACGAAGTACTTTTTTTTTTTTTTTGTCTGTCCACATTGTTGTCGTCAAGACTGATCCTGGTGAATCCAATGTGTGGACACCAGATCCGCATTGACAGCCCGCTGATCAATAGCTGTGATGTGCAGCCAACATCCTCCAGCTTGGCCCTCGGCGAGGACGTGTCAAGGCAATGATAGAAGCAAATTTCTATTCAGTTGCACCTGGGACTTTCCAAGTCTGTCAGGGCAAACATTTTCATTTCTAAATCAAAGTCACAGCAAACATTTTCTCAACTCTTCTTCCACGAACACTTGATCATCTGGAACACGTGGCGCATCTGACACTGAGCCAATGAAACTGGTTCTCTTTGGACTCTTTGTCAGTCAAATGTAGACCACACAAAGAAGACCACTCCATTTCCCAGCATTGCTTTTAGCGTTACCTATTGTTCTGTAGCATATAATATTCGCATATAAAAAGTGCATGAACTATATTTCAACTTCTCCATAGTTCAGAACCAACTAATTTCTCATTGTCTGTAACAGCAGCATCATCAGTGAAAGTGACTCCAATATCACAGCTAAATCGGGTTATGAAGTTACTGGCTGCAGTGGTACGTGCAGATCGGTGCAGCATTGTGTAAAGTGACAAGCAGAAGATTAGGACATCTAATCCTGGGTGATTCTTGCTGTGCGGGTCAAGGGCCAAAATCTGGCTCTCCTTTTCCTATCATCTGTTCCTGCTGGTCAGCCTGGCCGGCCCTGTCCTGTGCTGCGCCCTCCCAGTGAGGCCGTGGACAGACACACACGTCAGCGACTACTACGTTTAGGTATGTATGTACTGTGAATGGAGCAATATGTAAATCAGGTGTGAAACACTCTATTATGATCCTAATAACCTTTTCATTGTTAAATAATAGAAATTCTACTCCACAATGAACTGAAATGCAAAGTGAGAATCAGCTTTAAACCTTTGTCCTATCTTGACATGCCCCCCTCGTGACCCTGGACCTGTCCCCAGGAGTGCAGGCCTACCTAGAGTGAAGAGGGGTGTCCCACTCAGACTGCTGTTGTCCAAGTGCAGGACTGACAACCTGCTGGTAAGGAGAGATCCTGACAGCAAGCGTGCAGGGCGCTCCAAGAGGGGCATGTCGCTGGCATCCAGCCTCTCCAGGTAGCGGCTCTGTGGGAGAAGCGTGAGCCGTAATTGATCCCAGGACTTGCTCACCTCTAACCCCAAGTCTCCTTCACCTCTACGTCCAAGTTTGCTCCGCCTTTCCTTCTTACACTATGCATTTCACATGTAAAGGGTTTCTTTCCCAGTGATATATGACATTTCATAGGGTAGCCAATTACATGTGTGGTTTTTACCATAGAACTTTCGGTAACACTTAACATTAACTGTGTCTTCGTAATGCATTAATGACGCTTTCAGTGCACCTTTATTTATAGCGCATTTGTAGAACATTCAGTGCAGCTTCATAATGCATTCATAAGCAGCATGTAATTATACCTCAATATCCTAACATATCTTAACAGCTGTAATACACATTAAGAACAAACATTATATGATTATACGATTACAATATTTATCATATAACGTTTGTTATTAATGTACATTTAAGCTGGTAAGGTATTTTAGGATATTGAGGTATCATATAACAAACATTATATGATTATGAATGCTCTATGAATGCATTATGAAGCCGCACTGAATGTTCTACAAATGCATTATAAATGAAGCTGCACTGAAAGCGTCATTAATGCATTACGAAGACACATTAAGAACAAACATGATTATACGATTCCAATATTTGTTATCATATAAGGTTTGTTATCAATGTACATTTAAGCTGTTAAGGTATTTTAGGATCTTAAGGTATATGTACATGCTGCTGAATATCCTATGTATGCAATATAAAGGCATTATGAAGACACACTTAATGTAGCATAACCAAACTGTCTGCCTATTCACACAGTTCAATTTGAATTCTTAGACAATGGAACCACTTCTGCAAACCATAGACAGCAGGGTTGTAATGTTGATAACTGATAATCACAAAGGCTTTAATAATACACTGTTAATACAGCTCTTAGAAGTTGATTGTTATTGAACTGTACCTGCTGGATTAAGTGTGAAAGTGCTTGCCAACCCGAAATCCCAATATTTGCATTGAAAGATATGTCCAGATGTTTCGCTGATTCATAGTATAAAATCATGTCCAATAATGAAGCAGCACCCTAAAAAACATCACTGAGCATTAGACAAGGAAGGTTAAGGCTGAAGGCAGCTGTTCACAAAACTCCACCATGACAGGTATAAATGTCCATAGAGCCAAACAAAGCTGTTCTCTCAAGGCACTTACATTCTCCTCCAGCTCCGTCTCCCGTAGATTGATGAAATCAAACTGCAGTAATTTTAGAATATCTTCAAGAGTCTCACATGAATGGTTATCTAATCGTTCACCTGAAAAGCAATCAGAATTTGTATAATTATGATTTCCTCACAGCCAAATTGCCCATCTCAGTCAGGAGCCTAAGCTTTTCGAAGGTAGGGAGCAGAGATGACAGTGGGCCAGAACAGCCCCAAATGTTTGCATGGACATTTCAGCATTCGCTCCCTGCAGAGAAGAGAAAAAGCGACTCTGACTTTCCCTACAGAGGAATGAGCTTGTCTAACTCTAAATCTGATGCTGTTTCCAGGAACTAAAACTCAAAGCACACAGCTTACTGGAGAAGCGGTTTAATGCCCAGTGCCATTGTCCTCACTGCACATGCAAAGTTCTGCTTCTTCTTGTCAGGATTGGACCTGAGGATTTATCCCACAAAGAAGCCCTTCTGTACCGATTGTGTAATTTGATAACCTGACCTGATGTATCTGCATGTGTACATTAATGGAGTGGAGACTGACGGAAGTCACACTGCCATGTAGGTGTCAATAACATTAGGAGCAATCAAAGGGAGGCCACGGTGGTAAATACTAAAATTCTATCCCCTTTCACACAGGGATCGATGAGAAATCAGTAACAATGTTACCTTGCAGATCTAACTGTGCGCACCGGCCTTGCGCTGTTGCCCCCTCCTGGAGAAACAGTAAAAGAGACCCATCATATTTATACAAATGTTAAGACTAAGATTAACTTTATTGATCCCAGGAGGAAATTCTGGTGCCTGTAGCAGCAGGAACATAGTGCAGCAACAAACATACATAAAGTTGCAGACAGACAAGGCACAAAGACGTAGTGCAAACAAACAAACGTAGTGCAAATTTAAGAAGTACGCGCTTCACATATAAATGAAACATTCTGGAAAACGGAATGTGACGCTAAAATAAATATTTAAAGGTGATAATAATAATTAAGTGTAACGCTGTTGCTGTTTGTGAAGGCCTATATGGAATTTGCTGGATTTGATGAGTAGTGAGATAATAATGAGGTGTTAAGCAACTAAATGGTTGGCTCAGTGGGTAATGCTGTCAGCTCCCCCCTCCTGGGCTGGGGGTTGAATCTTAAAACTCCCATGTGGGGAGTTTTCTCTGGTTTCTTCCTGCAGTCCAAATGCATGTAGGTATCTGAAGTGAAGTCTCCCCCTGCGTGGTGCTTTCTGGGGCAGACTGCTGGCTTACTGAGACCTTTTGTCAGATATGGGGGGGGGGGGGGGTCTTTAGTAACGTAGTATTTAATGGGAATACAGGGTTGACAATATCTCTATTGATTATTTATTGTCTATTTTTTTCACCTGTGCTCTGAATTGCGATGGACGCTGGGAGAAATGCAGATTCTCATTTTTTGTTTAGGAATTTTTGTACCATTTTCTTAAAATATTACAGCATGTATGATGACATTAACCAAGCACGTGAAGCATAGTGATCCAAAGGCAGGTCCTCATGCGTCACACAGAAAAGGCAGGAAGACACCAGGCAGCGTTTGAACCTGAGATGTGACCATCATGATGTAGAATTAATGAGCTGTCTGGTGCAGAGCAATCACAGTATGTGCAGAAATGGGGCTAAAAAAATGATTCTTTCATTTCATTTCATGGAGCTTGATAGCGAGAAGCCTTTAAAACGCTCACATCGCAAGAATGGCGTAAGTCACAAGGAGAGTGACGTCTGCACCTTTGACCACTCTGCAGTCTGCAGCTTCTATGACCGCAGTGACACCATGACTGAATGGCAGGGAAAACCAGGGATGACCGTGGAAAATGTGGATTACGCTGGAATGATGAGACCCGGCAGCCAGCTCCCATTCCTCAGCAGACTAACTCACAGGAACAGGAACAGGACTAGGAGCACTTTACAGTTAAATTTAAAACACAAGAAATATAAGCAGTCTGTACTGTAAACGTTCCCAAGGGTTAAAATCAGCAGCATATTTCCTTTCAGCTTCTTTTCAGCAATAAAGGATAAATTATTTAAAATAACACGACCTTTTATCTCACGCCCTTTGAAGGCAGTAAATTAAAAATGTAAATTGGGGAACTAATTAATATGCAAATGTATTCATTCCCAGTTAACAATTAGCAATTAAACCTGCAGTGTCTAGAAAGAGCATAGACAAAATTAGTAACTTAATTTATCATTAAAAAAATGAAAACGTACACAAAATTTTAATTGACTTTCAAAATATTTTCACTTTTTCCTTTGTTCATCTACCCAGATTTGAAATTGAAGATAGTGCTTTCTAAGGTAAAACCATTAATTGGAGTCATAAAATGTGCCATAACCTTAAAAAGTCGTCGTATATATTTAGGTTTCTGTGGATGG
This sequence comes from Mormyrus proboscirostris, assembly GCA_026779585.1. Lineage (NCBI taxonomy): Eukaryota > Metazoa > Chordata > Actinopteri > Osteoglossiformes > Mormyridae > Mormyrus > Mormyrus proboscirostris. The sequence goes on from JAODKF010000030.1 coordinate 12,966,630, forward strand.
AGTGTTATGAACATCCACTACTGATTTACTGATTGCTGCGATTCTAAGTTACGATATGGGTTAGACATCCTTAGCATACACCATTTAAAGCAAAGGATTTTAGGCACCCTTCAGCTACTGGATGCTATATTTTAGTTTTCTGGCTTGAGTAAAAAGGAGACACAGCTATCCGATTGTCTTAAACCAGAAATGATGTGGGCATGCTTTTTAATATTCACCCCGGAAAATGAAATAACCTTCTCTCTTCCATATTAAGCCATGTCCATTAGTCACATCCACTAATGCATATCATGGCCAGCTGCTGTGAACACTGAGCCCATTAGGGATGCTGAATGAAAATATACAGTGTTCAGCGTCGGCCTTTTCATCACACGCGCTCTTTGTCTACTCCCTTCAGCTTGTAGATTTGGGTATCTACCTGAACATCCAGGGTTTCGGGTTGGAAGCTTAATGAAAGCCAGCTAAAACGCTTCATCAACGCAGTGCGCTGAGGCTATCAATGCATCTGCATCACGCCGAAAGAGCCGCAGCCACTGTTTGCCCAACAACATCCGTTATTGTTTTTGTGTCTTATGAAGATCTAACTGAAAGAAGTGCTCTTTTATGTGGCTTAAACTGTTCAAAGGAACCCAAAAACCCCAGGGAACGGTAAATGTTTTAAACTGCCTTCTACGGTCGCCCCCCCCAGGCACTAATCTTCCTCAAAAATTTCATTTAATAAATATGCTTGTTAAGCCGTGGTATTATATACTCTTATTATGAGTGCCATTTAAACGTGTCTCCTTTCAGCTATCGTTTAACTGTACATCTGTTTCTGTTTTTGGGGAGACCACCTATACTGTACAGTACTACTCTGTATTTGAGCTGAACTACACTGCACGTGTTTAATGCCCAGAAATAGACTGGCATCCCATTCAGAGGGTGCCCTGTTTTGGGTCTTTTTCTTCCCAACGTCGGGACCCTATACTGGCTAAGCAGTTTGGATGGATGTGTGTAATGTCCACTGCTTCCGGCATGTAATTTACTGGATGTGTTTTATGCAAAAATAGGCACGACTAGTTAAAGCAAAATACAGTACCTCAACTTACGATAGGGTTTTGCTCTGATGAACCCATCGTAAGTCGAAAAATATCTTAAGTCGAAAATGAATATGATAAAATGTCTCTGTCTTGGCTAGAAATGTTTATAATGTGATATTTTACAATTTCTCAGCACCTCTGAAAATATGGTTTTGAAAAGTAGATGTTTTAAGTTGATTTTAACAAAAAATAGAATAACATTCTAAGTGGTCTATTGGTACTGAGTTTGTGCTGAATAAAAGCACATGTACAGTAACACTTTGGGGTAGATGTTTTTTTTAAATTATTTTAAAATGTCCAGGCATGTCAGACTCCCCTGAAAGTGGCTGAGAGGCCTCAGACTCCTGAGGGTTAAGTAACTATATGATGCATCGTTAAACACTGTATGAGAGGTTTGCGCTCGCAATCGCTACAGAGACTAGATGTGTGGCTGTGTAAATGCTGCTATCTCCTAGCATCAGTATAAAGAATTGAATGGCATATCGATGACCCGGGAACAGATCAAAAGTCAAAGCTTGGTCTGATGAGTGTGAATCGCTACTGCACCATCGTAAAACCGAATTATCATAAATCGAATCATTTTAAAGCGAGGAGAATCTGTATATAAATTTAATTAAAAATGACTGTGGGACCTGGATAGTATTTGTTTACAGCTTTGTCATTTTAATTTCATTATCTCATTAGAATTTTGTTTGAATATCCTCATCTGGAGAGCTGTGTTTTGATTGGAGGAGAAGCAGGTATATGAGGGACTCCCATGACCACTCTGCATACTGGCATTAGCTGGCAGGGTAACGGGCATTGAATTGTAGTCATAGTACTGTACCTGGAGCTGCTGCAGTACTTTCGATATGGGTTCCACATGGTATTTTACACAACTCTGCTTGTATGCTGACATCACCTCCGTCAAGGTGATATTGTCAACTGAAATAAAAGAACAAAATAATCAGCAGTTCAGTATTTATCTGCTGTATCCAGAAGGGGATTAAAATATAAACAGGAATTTGAAGATGCATGTATTTCCTTGATTACCGCCAGTCACATTAAAAAAGCATATCAATGAGTATGAATATTCCCTGCTACAGTATGTATAGATGGGTGGGGCACGGCAGTCTCCTGAGCTTATTGGTGCTGTTATTTTACACTCATTGACAAAAAAAAGGTAAGCACCCAGAAGTAATGGTCCGATTTGGATGTAATTTGTACATATGCAGACCAGCGATGGGTATGTAAATGATTCGATTTGCAAGGAGCTGACAGGTCTAGTCACCAGACACAGAGGATGCCTCGTAGACACATTAGACAGCATAACCGGCACTTGATGGCGTTTCATAGGGGTCACATTGTGGGTTTGCATGAGGCCAGGTGGTCGTACTGTGTAACTGCAAGGCATGAGGGGCATGCAGTTGTTACAGGTGGCCGATGTTGGAACCAATGAAGGTTCCGGTCGCCCAAGACAGACCACACCAAGGGAGGATCGCCGTATTGTGCGCCAAGCATTACAGAACCCCATGACATCTGCGCCTGCCGTCCAGACACAGGTATTGGACACTCTACACCACCCCGTGCCATCCCGCACCGTGTCTCAATGACTGGCATCAGCCGGATTACGGGTTCACCGTCCCATGCCTAGGCTGCCGTTAACACCGGCGCAGAGACGGCTGCGTTTGGAGCGGCGCCACAACCGGGAGGCATGGACCGATGACGAGTGCCGTCGTACCGTGTTCAGCGGTGAATCTCGGTTCTGCATTGGGCATGGGACCAGTCATGTGCCCGTACTCCCAACTCATAGTCCATTTGATCTGATATTATAATCATTGTGATACAGTCACATGACCCTTTACTACATGCAGATTCATTTCATTTGCACCACTCTGTCTGGATGCTTAATGTTTTTTGTCACTGAGTGTATATGAAATGTGTTCATGTAAGATTAGAAGCACCTCAATACAACTCAAAAGTCACTGGGCTGCTGGGTTAGTTGAAAACCAAATCATAAATAAAATTAACAAATTATTTTAACCATGATTTCTGTTTTTATTTATTTATTTTTAAATAACTGATTGACATAAGAGAAGAGCAGGTATTCAGGTCAGGAGAGTGTTTAATAGAATTGATATTCCTAAGTGTCATGTTTATATTGAATATAATGATGAAATTTTTGCCTAAAAATACTGTTCCTGCAGGCAAATAATTACAATGGTAGACTAAACATTAATGGCAGGCAAGTGTGTTATACATCACTGTAGGACATGACGCACACTAATGTGAAAAATAATGAATATATCAAATTCTTCAGAACACATCACAGTTTGCTTTAAAAAAAAACAATTCCTAACAACATTTACCTGAAGTGGGTGAAGAAAATGTGGCTCTCTCAGCTTTACCCAGTATTGACGGTGTCCTGAGCTCTTCAATACCTGACACCATGTCCTCATCCGGAGGAAAAGATACATGTTTACAGCCCCTGCGTTTCTTTGGAAGGTGAGCTGGAAGCAAGAGCGTGTCTGTTTGGCTGTCCTCACTGTCAGCCATCCTCAGAGCGAACACGCCGTGTTTCGAGCATGGGTCAACTGAAATTCAATGTGTCGCGATAAGTCACAAAATGGACCAGCGTATCAGTTTATCTGGCTGTCATTGCTTGATGAGGAAACGTCCACCTTCAAGTCCTTAAGATTTAAGTTTGTAGAATACCTCCAGCAGTCGAACCACATATACTTTAACATTCAGTCGTGACAGCATTGAAAACAAGCTGCCATTTGCTTCCAAGTGTTCAGCAATGGAGTTTCTGACGGCGTTAGAACAGACCTGACTCCTGTTCGTCACTGTGCTGCCTGAAATGGGATAATGCAACAGTCATTATTTATTAATCCGTCTTCCTAGCATGCATGTGAAATTCAATATTTCCATATCAAATAGCTGTATAAAAGAAACAGAAGCTAAGAAGTCAAGAAGTTTGTTTGCACGACACCTCTCATATTTAGAGGCTCCCTTCAAAAACATTCATTCTACTTTGTGAGTGTTGAGAGGGGAACTCTGAGAAAATTTGTATGAGCACCATGTGTTGGTCAATAACACGAAGACACGCATACACCCCTCAAAGTATTGTTAATTGTCCCTACAAGTGCAGTGTTAGGGGTGAATGCCATATATGTAATATACTGATCACACAATGCTCTTCATATCTAGCTATATAATTGAATAAATATATCAGGCCTTTTAATAGTTTTTGATGTATTATGACAACTTTTAGCAGACATACTGTAGGTCTACATGTGGCAGAGAAGAAGCTAGTGCCTCTTCTCTTATACAGGGATTATGTGCGGTAGTTCTAATGTAAGGGGATTCATGCATTAATGCAATCATATCAATTCTGTGAACTTTTACCATAAAAACAATTGTAGGCCTCTGTTCATTCCTCTGTTAGGACCTCCCATGCTGGCCATTGGGTCAGCTTGTGATGTCACTGCATCTGCGGTGCAAGTCGAGGTTCAAGGCCTTTCAGCTCATGCATGGTTGATGTTCACCACAGATTTATCACACAGGGGAGAGGAGGAGACACATATATTTCATATTTGTTTAAAGCGGCATGACTGCACGTATCTGTACCATGAGTGGTAAGAATCTGTTTTAATTTTGTAGTATATCTGAGCCTCAGAAAATCTGGAATGTGGTGGTGGCATAGGTACTTAAGGACTGCTCTTTTAGTTGTGACATCTATGTTGAAGTGATTCAACAAAAGAAAATCAGCAAGCAATCTATGTTATTACGAACCTTGTAATACCAATTCATTCTTGAGACACAAAAACCTGTTGATCATCTTTTTTTTTTTGGGGGGAGGGGGTTATGGGTTTTAAATATCAGTGTGTCTTAGTGTCTTAGTACATTGTTTTCTTCCTGCATGCCAATCTCTAAATTGTCTTTGTGAGTGTGTGTGTCCTCAGCTGGAAGGAGACATTGGAGTGGGCAACTGGTTCACTGTTAACTTGCAGTGTTCTTGTTTTGACAAGGTATGCATTTTTCCATTAGAAGTGCTATATTGTTGATAACTCATATATCCATCAAATTATCCATCCATCCACAGGGTTGCCAACTCTCACGCATCTCGCAAAGTGCACTCGCACTTTCGAACTGTCAAGCTCACCCAAGAAATCTTATGGCAAATCCATAGTATTCCATTATATACCTTAAATTAGCTACATCAAAAGTGTTGGCGTAGTTTGCAAGCCCTACAGACTATTTACAAGGTAATAATTGTTAAACACATGTAAATGCATATGCAGACTTGGAATTGAAAATCCTCCGCCAGCCAGCTGACCAAAGTTGACAACCAGTACAAGTTCATGGTGAATGTAAAGAAGCTCGGGGTACACGGCAAGTGGACTCCTGTGCAGAATTCTGCAATATATGTTCTGAAAAATGAAAGAAGTCGGCCTAATAAAATATGAGTTCCATGAGAGATTGGTAAGCGATTTCGCGTGCAAATGACGAGGCTTTGGCCTAGTACTGCGGGAATTTCGGAGATATGCTACAGTGGTAAGTAGGAAAGTTAAGCGTTTTTTTTTTTTTGCTAAAATTTAGCTAAAATTGGCAGTGTTCATGTGACGCACTTTCTGCTTGCCCTACAGTCGCTTCTGGCTTGTCTTTGTGTTGTTTACGTCAGGACAATTTTCTCTACTTATGAAGCTGAAGTATACAAATAAAAGTCTTTTTCAGAAAGTATTTGTTTTTTTTTTATCTAACCTGTGGGTTGCACTACTTATTTAATGTGGAGTGAATAAGAATGATGACGTGACAGGATTATGTGCAGCGATGTCTTGCTGCTTCCTACAGTACAATTATTTTGAAACGGGAACCCCTGCATTCTCATAGCCAGGGACCGAAGTCAGGAGAAGA
>JAODKF010000030.1:12972704-12982704 GCA_026779585.1 Mormyrus proboscirostris
ACACTGCATTCTCATAGCCAGGGACCGAAGTCAGGGGAAGAACACTGCATTCTCATAGCCAGGGACCGAAGTCAGGGAAAGAACACTGCATTCTCATAGCCAGGGACCGAAGTCAGGGGAAGAACACTGCATTCTCATAGCCAGGGACCGAAGTCAGGGGAAGAACACTGTCCACAAACGGCTCTGCAATAGCTTGGGGTGAGACCTTGTCATCTTCATTTGGGTTCTTTGGTTCTACATCATGTTTAGGCATTTAGTTCTTTGTTGTTCCTCTTTCTTGCAGCATCTGAAACCGCTTAGCGACATCTGATGTAGTACATTTCCTCTTCTGTCAGGCTGGTTAAGGGATTGGGGTAGAAAATACCTGGTAAAAGTAAATTTCAAAACATGGACAACGTTTCTGGTAAGTCGGGTGCTGTGGTTGAGAGACATTTAGCAGCTGTCAGCAGCCCTGGACAATGACAATTTCTTGGGCATTTGTCTTCTGTTTTCTCTGTACCCCTACAGGCAGGGCTCATCATAGTTGCTATTTATTCCTTCCTACCGAATCATAAATTAGCTGACATGGTAACCGTGATTTGGTAACCAATCAGCGAGTGATTCTACCGCAGAGAACGTTGCACGGGGCGCTGTCCACAGTGTCGTTTGCATATGGACAGTGGCACCAGGGAGCTGGCCTTGGTGAGCCCAGGGGTACCTGCCCACTGCAGTTAGAGTATGTAATTATCCAGCCAATCTGTTCCACTCAGCAGGGGCTGGACTGCGATCATGAGGCAGCAATCGGCAGATTGGAAGGAAGAGGAGAGGTAGCCATGACGGTTCAACTTTTGTGGAGGGGGGTGTTCATGTGTTATATGGCAGAGACAAGAAATAGAGATGCGATTGTTGATACTAAGTAGATATTTTTGTCACTGTGTTGACTTGATGCATTTTTCTAATCTGTCCTTTTCTCTACTGGATGATGTACTTAAGGTTTATGGATTGGTTAATGGTACGTCGTGAGATTCTGGTTTTTATTTGCGGCACTGGCTTGAGGTAGAAGGTTTTAGGTGGAGAAGGGTTTCTTCAGAATTTGTGTCTGAGCAGGCATTGTTTCTGCCTCAGAGTGCCGAATTTGAAGTACTTGGTTCTCTTGAGTTTTTGTTGGGTCTCGATGAGTACTTTGGTCCTGTAAACGATAGACGGTACTGCACGTGAATACTACCTTTTGTTTGCATCAGCATGCACAATTGTCATGGGGTCCTCGTTCGATTAGCACATACGGAGCCGGTTTTCACGGGCCTTGACAGCACTGAATGCTGTGTCCTTCACAGAGAACCTGTCTAAGAGAGATAGCAGTAAATATCTTGAAATAAAAATGAAGAGTGAACTGGTAAACCGTCTGATAAATAGGCCTCCTGAAAAGGATAACTTTGCTGAAATTTACCTGCGTCTCAAATGTTGACAGCTTTGCTTCCTGATAGTAAGCGGAGTCCTTTTTGTTTCACTTTAATTTAACCCAATTAAGTGATTATGGTCTTTTAATGTATGTGGGATTCTGCTGCACGTTCTGTGTTTCTGCACTGAAAATTGTTCAGCTATACATACTTACAGCTTATGATGCAACGTGTTTCTAATGATCCATCTGGACAGAAGATTTTCAACTAGGATTTAATTTTACAACTTGAGGTTGCAATACTAATTCTTTTCTTTTTTCTCTCAGAAAAACCCCAATATTAATATTGACATTGTGTTTTGCACACACAGTTGTCATATTGCAAGGACCGAAGACCGTGAGAGTCAGCTGGGTTGAGATTAGCCTTAGGCAGTATGTAACGTTTCATACCATGAAATGTATGGTATTCATCAAAGTAATGTTATTTTGCAGTACAGTTTGAAATTTTGTTGATAAAATATGCAGGGGCTTCTCATGATAAGATTTGTTGAATGGAGACCTTTAATAAGTTCTGCTAAAACATTTTTACTTTGTCACAGGAAAGAAATGTTAGCAAACTTTGCAATTGTAATAATAATTGTAATAAAGAATTCTAGAATCCTAATATTTGTTTAAAAATTAGTGTAAAGTTTACTGCATCTCCTTTTGCATGAGCTCTTATCTTTGTACTGTCCACTTTCTGCCGTGACAATACAAATTTCCCACTTGTGGGACTAATAAAGGTTTATCTAATCTAATCTAATCTAATCTAAGCTCTTCATGCGCTCTCCAAATGTCTGAATCATACTTGCTTTTGTACTTGCTGCCGCACCCATTCATAGACGGCGTGGAGAGTATTTGAGCAATTTTGACAAAAAAATTTGTCAGGATGCACAAAGTAAACAAAAAGTGGTCACTAAAAAACATCATCATCCCGCTGTATGGAAATATTTTAGATTCTATAGATATGTACAAAATATTGCTAAATAGTTTAATTTCTGAGACTATTAATACTGTGAAACAGCTTAGTAAAATGTAACCAGACCAGGTAGTGGTAGGTGCAGGGTGTCATTGGTCCAGATGTTGAGCTGCAGGGTGACCCAAACGCAGATTTCTAAAACTCTGTCTGTCTGTTTACTATACAGTGTCCTGCTTGTCTTACACGGTGTCCTTCCTTGGCTTTCTCTGAATGGCCCCAGTTTGTTAGTAATTAATAAATATTTGTTCTCTTCTAATGTATAAGGTGCTGCTCTTGGCAGAGGAAAGCTGCAATGCATGTGACTCTTATGCTCTCCTTGCGGCTAATAGCTACATTCGGCTGAGAAGGAGCTGCTGGTGGCTCCGCGTGGGGCTGAGAACCTTGGGCAGGCGTGGTCTGTGTCGCTCTTCGTTCGGTGTGTCTCCATTTCAGGGAGAGGCAAGTCCCTCTGTGATGCCGGCGCTGAAGCAGGAAGTGACAAACGGGCCCGCACTCGGCCTTTACTTGGGCTTCGTTGCCATGGGATCACACACGTGGCCCAGTATCTCTGTAATGTTGCTCAGGCTGCCGTAGTTCCACTTCTCCCTGTGAACACATCTGCCAGGACGTCGTGCTCACAGCAGAGTGCTGTGCTGTGCGCTGCTCTACCTGGCTGAAGTTCCACATGGTTATTAAAAGTAAATGGCAAGAGCTGCAAACTCATAAGAGTGAAGATCATGCAATTTTAAATAATCCCTTTCTCCTTTTTTTTTTCTTTTTTTTTTTGTTTTTTCTAAATTTCTGTTTTTCTGATTCTGTCTCGAGGTAGATGTACTGCACCCGATGTGTGTAACCCGAGTGACTGATTCTTGGGATTTTGATAAACTCTCATGGGGAAATGTGACACTAACCATGTGATCCTGAAAAGGTTGCGGGTGGAGTGACTGGGGTGAGGCTTCTTATCCCATTTAGACAACAAATGTCATCTGTGGAATCGCTGTGGAGGATTGATCTCTGTGCCTTTTCATTTTATTCTTATCTTCTGGACCCCACTGCCTGTGTAATGGTCTGTTTTATGATCATAACTTCTGCTGGTGAATGTTTGGGATTTTTCTGGATGGCTGCAGCATTCCACCTTTGTCCCCTTTTGGCTGTGATGTGTAGGCTGTCCAGTAGAGGGCAGTAGTACACAATGTTGGACTGAGGGAGGCAGTCGCCCGGATCTCACAGCTTTTCCTTCTATAGCAGTTGTTCATTGCCTTACAGTTTTAACTGGCAGGCTCTCCCTCGTATTTGTGATTGCTTCTGCTGGGTCCACCTACTGGCTGATTTTGGTAAAGCACCAGTTGCAACTCGGTCTGATCCAGCCCTTGACAAGCTGTCAATTTCAGCCTTAAGAATTTTAGTTTGGTCAGTTGAGCCAAAAGATATTTTCCAAGAAATAGGTTTAATAACTGTTTAAGCCAGTGAAAATAAGCTGTTTGTTAAAAGGGATCTCTTATTATTATGAGAACACAAGGAAGCTTTTTTGGATGGGCTCAGGGGCATCGACACTCTACTGCAGCTTCTCTCCAGCACTTGACAGGGGCCCTTAAATGCGTAAAATTAGGTGGGGGTCCCAAGGTGATATTTTGTCATGGGGGCCAGAATTTCTAGATATGCCCCTGGAGAGGCTTACGGCGGTATCAGAAGTGTAAAAGATGTTGCAGTAGACAAAATTATATTTGTTATACTAGCATGCAAAATTGTAAATGATAGTAATTTCATGTGTTTGCTCTTATTATCTTCCTCTGCTTTTGTGCCTGGCACATCTTGCCTTTTTCCTTTTTTTGTTCATTCCTTCATGTGTTTGCTGTCTGATTTATGTTACTCTTCTCTGGCAATTTGGAACTAATGGAAGTGGCACAAATTTTGTGGTTTCTCTGAAAACAGATTTGAAAGCTAAAAGAAGCCATTTTTTGAGTTGTGTGTGTGAATATTTGAACCTTTAGTGTTCTGTTAACTGTGGCACACTGGGGCAAAGATGCTCATTCCTCTCCCTGCACATCTTCCTGCTGGTTCTAATCTCAGACCAGCACAGGGAACAAAACCGGACAGGCATTTATTGTCCCATTAGGGGTGCTTGAAAAGACCAGTGTTAAACACTCTGCTACCTGCAATTTTCTGAGACTGAGGTCTACGTGATGAAATGTAGATATGCATTTAATTTCTGTTTTTGCTGAAGCGAAGCATGCAGCAGTAAGCTGGTTTTGCATCCTGTTTTGCGAGGCCTGGTTTGTGCCCTAGTATATTTGCAGCTGTAAACATGTGTATCAGAGGTTTATGAGGTCTTTCTGTATGTGTCACAGCCCTCTCTGCTGCAGCCTCTCTGGATGAAGGCCTCTCCGAGGCAAAACTGCCAGACCACGGCCACGAGCCAAACTGAAAGACTCTAACTCAGTTTGCCCTTGGCTCCATGGACAGGATTTAGTGGTCTTCAAACAGACATGTTTATCAGTGCCAGGCTGTGGATGACTCTCTCTCCGTCTCACTTCACTTTTGGACAAGCAGGGGCCACTAAACCAGGTGTGAAAACTTTCTGTGACATTGCAGAAATGACAGGGGCTGTGATCTTAATTAAAGTGACATCACTACACATATAGAAAAAAATGCACAATGATGTGATTCTAAGGAGGCCACTTGTTACAGCTGTTTTACTAGCTCCTATGGGTCGCTTTTACACGGGACATTAAATATTTAGCAGTGATGGACGCGAGTAGCTACTTCGTTAGCTCACAGCACAGCAGGGGCATGAGTGGACTTCTCAGAGATGAACTGGAGGTACGTTTCTTATCGTGTGTCATACTATGGATAAACGTGGTTAATAAACTGTTGGATTGGCTGTTTAGTTACATTAACAAACAGACGTTAACCTATTTATTACAGCGCATGATGGGTGTGAACGGCAAATGACATCACGCTGCCGTTTTAGGCCCTTTCCTGTGAGCGTTGGATATGGCTTTTTTTTTATATAAAGTTGAGGTTTAGCTAGCATGCAAATAGGGTTTTTTTTTCTTTCTTTTTTTTTAATGGTCCCTTTGGAGACAGTACCTTACTGGATAAGCCAGCCTCCCCTTTAAGGCAGCAGTGTTCAAAGGGCCCCGATCTTTTTCTAGGCTGCGGGTGTAATTACCTGGTGGCTGCGGTTCAGATTTCACCAGTCCCACCAAAACAAAACGGCAGCTTCACTCGCCCTTCCTTTTGATTTGTGGGCAAAGTGGGGTAGCACATCAGAATGGGGGAATCGCCGTGTCCATCCATCTGTCACTTAGGGCTCGAATAATAGAGTTTCTGTCCTAATGTGAGGATAATTACAGTCTCTCTTCCATTGCCACCCCTAACCTTGTACTTGAGAGCCTCTGCAGAGCAGGCTGGGCCAGATGGCATGTGTTTGATATCTGATCTGAGATCAGGTCAAGTTGAAGTTCAAGCCAAAAGGACTGCTGCACCTCGATTACAATAATGGGTATAATTTAAACAGCGATATTCCCAGGCAATCCTGGTGGAAGAGACGGTAACCTGTATACACATAGCGGAGGCTGTGTGGGAATCCCAGAGGGGGTGTAAGGGAGCCAGGCTTCCAGCATGTGAGACGGCTTGACCAATAGATTCCACGCAAAGTGTGATGCTGCAGAAATGCTCTCTGTTCCTTATTACGAACGCATCTGTCTCTGTGCAGTATGTATAGTTCATTGAGTTCAGGTGGATTGTTTCTGCATGTCTGTGTGCAGCCTGAGGTCGTTGCTGTCTTTCCTGCTCTCATCTGCTCACACTAGAATCACTCTCCCTCTTGGGGTGACCCGACCCTGGTAACTGTACCCGTGGAAACAGATGACAGACCAGCTCTTTAATGCCTGCCTCGCTAATTATTTTTGTTGACGTTAAATGTATGCAACTTTGCATTAAAAAATGATAAGACACACTGAGTTTACAGTTATCCCTGTGGTGGGGGCAGCATACAGTCTATTTAACAAAATGTATGCGAAGCTGGAAGGGTGTATATACTGTAAACCCCTGTTTGGTGTGATCCTTGCACAAGGCAGTAAGACACTGTTCATACTCCCCAGAGCGAGTTTCTGCAAAGCTTCTGTCTGTCTTCGGTCAGACCTAAATAATCCAAGCAACTGATTTCATTTGTACCATGTTTTAATCTTGCTTGCTTGCTGCAGTTCCACAATTTTAAAAATGTTGTAATATCTAGGCACACATTTCGTGGTTCCCAGGCTCTTCTACGAGGGACGCCTCGAACAGATAAGGGCAGAAAATATAAGTCTAGAAAGCATGCATAATAAGTTTATCTAATAATTGGTCAAATATGAACAGGAAGATATTTACAGCTGTCAATATACAGTTTTTGCAAACAGATTTGGATTCAGGGTATTATCTGTCCAAGTGTCCTGCTTCTTCAGGCAGAAAGCATGTCCCAAACGCGCCATGGAAACAGGCCGTGCTGGCCTGCCTCTGTGTTTACGGGTGTTGATGGTGATATTCTGGTGGTGCCTCTTTTCCCCTGGCTGTGGACAACTATGTCAGGCGTCTCCTTAAAGGGACGCCATCATTTTGAGGTAAACGTGACTGTTGCCTCATTAATGCTGTCACAGAGTTGTGAGGGCTGGCAGGGGGGGGGCACCCGATTTGTTCATAATTAAATGCTATATAACCATATAAGGCAAGACAGCATAACTCCACGTCTTATCAAAACTGAGTTTTGACAGAAATCAGTTCTTAAGCTCAGTTTTATCTTGCGACAAAATATCTTGGTAACACTTTTTTTCGATAGCCAGCCCACAGAGGGTATACATTTCAACTTATTAGTTGAGATTCAACGATTTATATAACATCAGTTGAGTGAGTAGTCAAATTCAATTAAAGGTATGTTCATGAATCGTTACATATACTCTATATATTGTATATTCTGGTAAACATCTACAGACACGGTGAAACAGCTGAATTGTTGGATCTCAAATAAGTTGTTGAAACGCTACAAATACTCTATAAGGCAGACTTCAAATAACGTGTTACTGTACCAATATCTTCAGCTATGCTTGGTTTTCGAGAGAAAAAAGTATCATTCATCTACCTACAAGGGCTGGGCCGTAAAATGATAAGGATAATTATCTCAGTATATTTTTCCTCAATATCAATATAACCACTGCGCGATACAACTGCGATACAATTTAAAACCTAACATGTTGCCCGTGACACATTTTGCATCACAATGACCTGACGCCACTTTTTCTGTGACTCCTTGTCAGATCCGGCAAATGGAGCAGAAGTGCAGACATAGCCATAAAAACACAAATGGGGGATTTATTGAACAAGTAAGAGAATGCGATAGGGCAGGCAGGCAGAAGAAAGACAACACAGTCAGAGCAACAGGGCAACACACCAGGAGAGCAGGTAAGTGCAAAGCAACCTGTCCTGTATGGGCAATCCAGTGAAATCCAAAACAAAAGACCACAGTAAAATCCATCCACACGGTAATAATACACTAAGAATTCAGAAACACTATGAACAATGTAGGCGGCGGCATTTAAACTTCTACTTGAGGTTTGTAAGCGATGTGATGCTGGTTAGCGAGTGTTTGTCATGTTATGATGATAAATCAATACCACAATTAACCACCTGGTTTCTTCAACTTTCACTCAAGTGCAAAAGTCAGGCTTTAGACTGAAAAGAAATGTCATGATAATTATCGGTATTGAATGGTATGAACATTTTTATTGCGATAACATTTTTGGCCACATCACCCAGCCTTGCTACCTACTACACATATGGGTGGTCAGTATTTTTTTTTTTTAAACCAAATGAAAATAGATTAGAATTTAAGGACACCCCCCCCCAAGTATTTTAAGGGCTTCGTGAAACTTCTGGACCCTAGGTTGAAACCCACTGCTATAGTTGATAAGATTTGGGATCAATATTGGAGTTTGGTTGCGATGCGTGAACTACCTTGAATTACATTTGGCTGTTTTTAGTTGCCTTCTGGTTAAGATCTGGTGGCACTTTATGTTCCTCAAACAGGTTTTTCTAAAACAAATTAGATGGGACAGATAAATACATGGAATGAGGAGATTTAGGCTATGTGTGTTTGTGGGTTGGAGGGAAGTGTGTTGGTGACCTCACTGTGACTTTAATGATGTGGGGACTATGGGACTGACTCCCCCTGGGTCATGGGGCTCCTCTCCCAGACGCCGCTTCCGTGTTTTTTTTTCCGCTGACCTAATTTTTGTGCTGAAAAAGGGGCACTCTGTCCTGTCTGTGAGGCAGGAGTTTATCCTTTGCTTGCTCTCCGTAAACAAGGACGGTCAGAAGTGGACAGAGTTGTGCTGGGGCAATTGTGCGAATGACTGCCATCTCCTGCTAATTATTTCTGAGGCCACTTGGCTAAATGCAAGCCCCTTTGAGACCAGTACTCCGCCCCCCCCTCCCCACCCAGCGGCTCTGCCAGCGTATGCTATCCGCACGAACGGCGCAACTGCTCGGCGTAATTGGACACTCAGCCCCCAATTAAGGCTTCGGCCCAAAAGGCGACCATGGCAAAAACAAGGCCGTTTAGCAGTGTTTCTGTGGGGCTTCATTAGTTGGCTGGTGCAGGCTCTCCCAGGGGGCGAGGGGACATAAACACAATAACAGGCTGGCTCCATTTTGCAAGGCCCTGGCGCCTACATAGAGGAGAGGCTGTCAGCCAGTGGTGCTTTAGCCTGACACATACATGCGGTTTGTTAATAGGAACATTCTGCTGTAAAGTGAATGATCACAAAGCCAGGGAAGGTTTTCACTCGTCTGTATGTGACTGTCTGCCACCCCCTCGAACGCAAGCATTGCATGAATAGTTTGTCTTGCTGTTTTAGCCTGAGCAAGTGAGCCATGGATCCCATCCAGTCCTTTAATGAAGAATAATTCTTTAGTAGGCCTGTCCTATGCCTAGTAGACCATCACGTCAGATATGTTTAGGCGCGTTGCTGGTGCTGTGGAAGACATTGCTTGCTTAGGTAATCAGGGTGACTGTAAAAGAGCTGCACATCCTGCTTTGTTTTCCTCACAGTCCTGAAGATCTCGGGAAATCTTATATTTGTTTAGCGGTGAGGGGAATGGGGTCGGCTAATAGAGGCAATGCTACAGGTGTGGTCTACAGCAGGTTGGGCGTTGGAGACGGTGCTGTTGATGGTGCCTTCCTCATGTAGCAGATATTAATGTATTAAAAGCCAAAAATACTTTATTCTTGGTCTGTATGTATTAGAGAACAGAGTCTACTTGCCAAGACTTGGGCAGCAGTTACTGAATTGGCTGCGCTTCGCACTCACAGCCTGGGTCAGGCATATAAATGACCAGACGCTTTACTGCCTGGTTGCCTCAGGCCTTCTTGCCAGACCCATTCTTGCCGGAAGCATTTATAGATGCCCCAGCCTCTTGAGGCCTCGCATTCCTCCTTGTTTGTGGCTGCACAAAATAAAAGGTTTGAGGGTGAGTCTCTTATCTGTATGGATAAGTATCCCAGCAGTGTGATTTTATGGCACGATTTTTCTGGAATGTGTTTTTTTTTTTTTTGGTGGTGTTCATTGCCACCTTAGAAGGTGGAGGGGGTC
>JAODKF010000030.1:12985204-12993902 GCA_026779585.1 Mormyrus proboscirostris
GGACGCTAGCTCTCCATTTGAATGGAACAAGTTGCGTCAGCATGTGTAGCATAATAATGAAAAAGCTGAGATGTGTCTGTTAACCCTTTCAGTCCTGCATTTATCAAAGCCCGCGTTAACAACAAAATACCAGTTTATGGATCTGTACCGCACTGAATGCCCAGACGTCTTTAAATACGTCCAATTTGTGTAAAGTCCGAAACTGGTTTCAGAAATAGTTCCTTGTTCCTAAATGGAACAACCCATTGCTTGTATGTTTGTCTGAAGTATCTTCTTAAAACCTACTAGAAGTGTTCCTAAAGTACCGTGTACTTGTAATAAACACACATGCAAGTCCATGTATGTAGCCTATGTTAGATGTTCGTATACATAAAAGCGGTTTCACACACAGACAAACCTGGCAGCATGCTTTTGTGATTTATAAACACGTACAGTATAAGCTAACAATCGGGAGTTTAGGAAACCAGGAGATGATTACTGCTGCCTTTCTCAGCCAACCACATATTTATGTGCGAGTGTGGAGAAATGAGTAGTAAGTGTCTGTTATTGGGGGCACGTACAGTGCTATAGAGTAAGCTTTTTATACAGATCTCTGCAGCTACGAAGAATTGTTTCCAAGGTTGCGGTGGGGCACAAATATATTGTGCATTTTTGGCATGTGTGATTTATGCAGGCGATAGTTGATAGGTAAGTGTCTGAAAGGGATGGTAGGTATGAGGGAGACTGAAATGAATGACTGATGATGGTGGGTTAAGTATTTAATATTACAGAATGTACCAATCGTTCGTGTCAAAATAGTTTACTGACTTTCAGATGAAGTATGAACGGTTTATGGAGCAGTCGTTAATACTTTGAGGGAAGTTGGTCCAAGGATGAGGTTCACGGCAGAGCTTTGGGGAGCAAGTGGCCCAGAGTGAATAATGTGAATGGAGACATGGGTAGGAGCTGTGGTCAGCTGTCGGCCTGGTTATCGGCAGCGTCCCTGTGCTTAGCAGGACTGCGATGGTCCGCTGACATGGAGGAACGGAGAAAACATCCACGCGGCCTGTCATGTACGCCGAACAAACAGTCTGCTGTGTCATCCTGAAATGAACAGCGAGCACAGAAACCGGTATCTGGATGCACTAAAGACTTATATATTCGATTTTCCTTGCTAGCCATTTTCGGAATGTTCAGATTCAATTTGGATGCAAGAACAAACATCGCCGTTCAGATTAAGGATTATGCTCATGTGCGGAGGTGCAGACATAAGGCTTTGCGTGTATACATGTGTCTTTCCTTTTCATTGTTTCTGCTGATCTGCTCTCACAGCTTTGACCCCTGTAAATTATTATTTTTTTGTGGTTTCACATCACTTTTTTGTGGTTTCACATCATACGGGGTTCAACAGAGAGGTTAGGGTTAGGGTTAGAGTGTGGGGATGAGCAGCGGAATGGTCACTACTGTGGCTGGCCTTTCATCTGAAAACGCGAATCCATCCAGCTACTCTCATCTGATCTGGTGCAGTGAGGTGAGACCGCAGAGTGGACCGCACTGGTGGCGTTAACACCAGATCGAGGCAACAAATCCAACTGGATCTGACAGTCTTACACTTTTTTTTTTTTTCTTCATTCTCGCATTTTAATCAGTGCACTGGTAAATTTCTGTGCAAAATATGTACTGTATATAGGCTCATTTATACTTAAAACTGTGCGCATGTCTATGTGTATGTATAGCGTGTGTTCATCAGATAAAGCTGAGCCAGTATTTCAAGTTCCATATATACTTTAATCTTGAATTACTTGCAGTGGTGGTCCCTGTTTCAAAGTCTAAGGAGAAAATGGATACAGTGAGCACATTATGAAATCGAACAATTTTACTGCTTAAATATTTCTTTCGAAAGCAATTAAGCAGCTTGTACAGGTCGCTCAAGAACACTAAGGTAACATTTTTTTCTTGATTTTGGAGTAATCTGTACTTGTGTGGATAAACTGACCCATGTTTCACAGCTGGAAATCTTACTCCTGACTTCGATTTTGTGTGACCAGAGCTTGTGCGAGCGGTTAAAGGCGACTTCGCCAGGGAGAGGGAAACGAAGGAAAGTGAAGCTTATTCTTTTGTGCGGCTCTTTCTGAACATTTACATCGCGTTGACATTCGAAGAGTTGACTCTGGGGGTCTGTAATTGTATTCTTGAGCCAGTTCTGCATTGCCAACCATGAAAATGGAATGTTATCATCCCTGACCGATATTTAATGTAAGAAATGAATTGGCAGACATTCAAAAAAGCAGCTAAAATTCAAATCAGGTGAATGATACATGTCGTTCTGCTTAACCCTCCTCACTGAGACACTTTTCTGTCATGTGATATTGGATTTTTAGGAATATATCAAGTGCTTTGAGTGGTGCAAGAGTTTATCTTAAAGACCTAATTACTAATACCTATAGCACATATATTCTTCTTTATTATTCAGTGTACTAGAGACTGGGTGGTTAAACGGATGCTGTGTTCCAGCCATTTGTATCTGAGGTGGGTTATTGACTGGTGGTGGTCCTGCGGCTTTACGCACACCAGCATGACTACCTGACGGTTTTGCCGCTGTGGTGCCAGCAGCATTCTTTCCTTCATGTCTTGGAGGTTTGGTACTGGTCTGCTGCTGCAGTTCATCATGTGTGAACACAAGAACCAACCGTCCTCTGGGGTCTGAAGGCGGGGCGGGGTGGGAGGCATGTAAGCCTACAGCTGTTGGCTGCCCCCTATAGAGGTAAAATTATTACTTATTCAGTTAACAAGTATTACTTTTCGGTGGAGCTTAAGCGCTTCCGGCTCCCTTGCGCCGCCTGTACTGAGGTCCCTCTATTTCGTGACGCTGTGCACCAAAAGCCCAGGAAATGGACATTTCTTCCATCTTTAGGTTGACGCTTCCTTGTTTTTTTAAAAAGAGAGGAGAGAATGGAAGCGAGACGAAAGCTATACATATGTTAAAATCACATCAGTAATAAAGATTAAGTAGAAGTTAATAGCATCCTCAGTCACGCTTGCGGAGGTAATCTCTCTTTTTTAAATCAAAATTAGATTTGGAGGAACGAAACAAACAGAGGGCGAGACTTTGGAGTAATATTTTAATCAAATTGTCATGACTGAGTGGATACAATTAGAGATCCTGTCAGTCACTGAAGTGGGGGCCCTTTGCGGCTCCGCTGCCTCCGTGGCCCAGCAGCGGGAAGTTCTGCGCTGGGATTAGATGTGCCCTTTCCCAGGGTCCGTGCCCGTGACCCCTCTGGCTGCTCCGCTTGTCATATGGTTACTCTTTGGTTTTGCTGGGGCCATGCAGCCCTCCTAGACAGGCTCCTTTCCCAGGGAATGGCGAACCTCGGCGCGGGGGGGCGATCCGGCTCTCGGCAGGGGGGGCTGGCGGGTGGCGCGCGAGGCGACCCTGCGTCATTTCAGTGTACAATATGGCAGTGATGCATCATGCCATGTCAGACTGTCTGTCAAAGGTAGACTGCAGAGATGGACGGCTATTGAAGAATTGTTTTTGCTCCCCATTTTTTCGGCCCGGCGCACTGACACCTATGAAATGAACAGGGAAATGAGAAGTGTGTTCATATCTACAGTGACGGCTGGACACAGATTTTCCCTCTAACCCACTATCCAGTCGGTAAATGCTGCACTTCCTGTTAACTAATGGTTTATATGCAGCATCAGGCTTTGCTACCAATCACATCCATTTTGTGTAAAATGGTCCATGTGCTTTGGTATCATTGGAAAAAAATACTTCCCGTTAGTATCTTGCCAAAGAGCCGAAACGTACCTGCATTGAGCCGCACTATTGCTATTGAGTAATGAGTATTGTTGCGCAGGCTTGTGCCAAAAGTTTAGGCTCTCCTTAAAAATCGTCGTCTTGGAAAGGTGACAGGGAGGTGCATCATGTGCCGTTGATCATTTACTTGGTTTTGTAAACAACGCACATGATATTGAACCCCGTGCTATTTTCGTGTCTGAAAAATACTGGGGAAAAAAAAAGTCTTATCTGTGCCTGGAAAAAAAAAAAACATCCTGTAGTATTCTGATCACATACTTAAATACTCTTAGCACTTCATCTCGGGACTCATACTGTATCCAAAGAAGGGATGTGGCACTGGAAGTGCATGTTGAAAGAATGCAGGCCGGGGTGAGCGTTCATCAATTCTGCTGACATTTTAAGTCGCTGTCTCTCCCCTCCATCTCCTCTATGGGAAGGTGAGGTGTGAGGCTGCCCCGTGAAATATAGCCTCTGCCGTGGCAGGTGTCCCGCTCCCAGCCGCTCCCCGCTCCCAGCCGTGCTCTGCTCCCACCCGCGCCCTGCTCCCAGCCCATCACATTTGCATAAGTAACCTCTGAGTGGCTGCGCTCCGCTGCCCAGGTGCCGCAATATTTGCATATCGAACCAAGAGGCTCCCCAGAGTCACTTTAGCCCTCGGCGGATGTTGAGTGAGCCCACAGGCTGCAGCCTCGATGAAATGACAGCTGTAGGCGACGGCATGCGGGAAGGGTGGGGGTGTGGTCTGAATTTGGGACGGCACCCCTTAGCCTGTTAGCCAGCTCTGCGCTCTGAGGAAAAACTCATTTCAAAAAAAAAATAAAAAATCGCAACCCAGTCTATTCAAAGATATGGAAATCCTCCATGTTTGTCAGGTGAAATGATATAGTGCTCAGCCAAATATCTGACCTTGAAATGCAAGCGTTTGTAACGAGGCTGTGTTCTCTAGGCACTTCTGCACATTCTCAAGGTGGAGGGCTTTTTCAGTGTCCCCCTGAAAGAAAGGTAGAAGAAAGAGACCACCTTTAACAAAGATTTTTTAAATGGATGTGAGGCCAGACTTCTGATTGCTGATGATAATGCAGCATGTCATTCAAAAATTTAGGATAAAAAGATGCATGGAGTAAACGGAAGTTGTTTTATTTTTATTGAGATACCCCATATACCATCTGCTTCAGATGCAAATTAGCAGCAGCTTAAAACAGCTTTTGTGTGCTTTCCTTTGCTGCGGGAACAAGCAGTGCCTGGAAGTTATGAGACCATCAGTGATCGATTCCGTGCGGCGTAGAGAGGAGGAGGCCTCAAGGTCTTCATTTCTCATATGTGGTGCAAACGTTCACCACGGATGCCTCTCGCTTCGGCTGGATAGCATCGCGGCGTGGCGCGGCGCGGCCCGGCCCCGCAGCGGCGGCAAGTTTCCGCGGGTACTGTGGCGCAAACATGGCCTGGACTGGCATGGCAGCTTAATGCTAGGAGCGCGACTGCATTACTAATAAAAAGCCACACAAGAACCCGTCCACACAACAGCGGGTTAACATAATGGCTTCCCCTCCTGGCCCTGGCCTCGTGTTTGATTGATACTTTTCAATTACAGTTTGCCATTTCCCAAACATTCAAAATGCTTTTTTCCTCTTTGATAGCTTCAGACATTCGGGTCTACATGAGCTGCAGAACCTGTTTAGCTGTTGCAGTAAATTGGTTCCATGTACGACATAATGGTGGTGACAGGCTTTTGCTAAGGAAATCAGTCCTGCAAAGGGCCATGCCAACGATAAGACATCCAGCTTTGAAATTCTATTTCTTGGTATCAGAATTAAATCTGGACTTTATATTTCTTTGCCAGCAAGCACTCTGTAGTTCACTCCTGTTGCTACTATTTGATTATAGGCTGACAACTAATACTTACTGAAGATGCAGCTTCCCCCCATTTTGGGATTTGCTCCCTCTCTTGCCTTTCTTCTGTGATTAGCTTTTTGTATCTGGCTGCGCGCTTTGTTTTCCTCTTCCTCTTGCAGCAGAGCAGCTCTGCGCTCGGCACCGAGTCGCCCCCATTCTTAGCTTTTAGATTACCGAAAATGAGCCAAAACGCAGGCGTGGCGAGCCAGACGGTCATTCTGCACAACCACTTTTATTTTCGTTATTTTTTTCGATAAGGTGTCGATAAAAAAAAAAAAAAAAAAAAAGGAGAATGAATACCGCAGCTAATGACCCTCATTGCTGCGCCTCTGACTGCACACACAGTCTGTCAGCACTGTTATGCCCGAAGGATGCGTCTGACGCTACTAATGGCAGAAATTTAGGGTTATTTGTTTTACAAGTTTGCTAAAAGTGGGTGAATTCCAGCTTCTAAGTCTGACAGCTATTCTCACGTTCTTTGACTCCTATCTGTATTTGGACATTGTGGAGGCCACATGTCTTCAGTCACTACAAGGAGAAGCTCAGCGTAATAAAATCTGTAACTGCAATCAAAAAACTAAAAATGCCAAATGTCTTGTATTGGTTGTTAGGTTTAGGGTTTTTTCCCATAGAAATGACTGGATGGTTCAGGCCCCACCAAGATATGAATACAAACATGTGTGTGTGTGTGTGTGTGTGTGTGTGTGTGTGTGTGTGTATAATTTGGAGGCAAAATGTCTGAAGGCTAGTAACTTTATTTGGCCGTATGTTGATCTGAGTAATTGAGTAATTGTAAATGCGTCTTGCATCAGTATTAGCAGAGATTGTAAATGCATGTGTGTTTGTTAAGGTAACCGGCTTATGCTCACCCGGAAGTCAGGTTTGGGGTCAGTATGAGTGTTGGCTGCTGGTGGTCTCTCTGCCATGCCGCACCTGCAAAGAAGAGTCTTGTCTTGTATAAACTAATCCTATCTGGGTAAAATATGCACATGACATACAAACAGATTCTGTAATAATTACAGTATCTTTGCAGTTGCACAATTCAATTATAGGTTTTCCTGTGTCGGGCTGGCTTTTTGTAGCTGTTAATTGGGTTGTTTGGAGTAGCGCAAGTTACACAACAGCTAAAAGCTCCACCCTTCTGTAGGGTAGTGTGCTTTTACTGAGATGACTTTAAATGTTTGTGAAAGAGATGAACGCCTTCAAGTTTAGTCAGGCTCATTTATGATTTCCTTGCATCTCTGCTTCATCTTGATGGGAAGCGTGGACCCTGTCTAATATGAAACAATTAAAGCAGAGGTGTGCAGTGTTGTGCTGCCTCCAGGCTCAGAGTGATACCTCTGAGGATTAGGGATTCCAGGCATGCTCAGGAGGACGGCCTTGCGCTGAAGCTGACATTGTGAGTGTCAGCCTCAGATCACTCTAATCACAGGGAGGATATGCATGATGAAACGGATAAGGGACTTTAATCAAAAAAATGCGCTGGTCTGGAAACGTGACACACTCCGACAATCACGCCTCATCCCTGCCAAGACTCCTCCTCATGAATATTCACGCTTCCAAGGTACTACGCTAAAATGGGCCTTTGTTTGTTCAGCTGCATGTCACCCCGACAAAGTCCCCGGTTTGGGAGTCCAGTGCCGCTCGCACCCCTATGGCCCGTTGAGTGTGCGCGCCGAATCGAACATGCTGCTCCGCCCCTCCGCTAAGGGGCTGACCTACTGTACAGTACCTTTATGGCTGGGTGCTGAGTGTTGGCATTGGTCATGTTCGCAGAATGGCACGGTTACACGTCCCCCTAATGTGTCTTTCGTAAACGTAAAATGATCCAAACCCGTTATTTATGACGTATAGAACAGGGTTGTAATTTTATGTAGATAATGTAATCCTCCACAAACCAGAATGCCTTATCTGTGATAAGGCTTCAGAACACGTCATTCCCTAAGACACATATGTGAAAGAGTGGATGGGGAGAGTTTGTTCATTGCATTGTTTTTTTAAATGGGCAGCTTTGTAGAAAAAAAGATGTAGACTTAAACAATAAGCCATTTCATTACTGTAATGGATAACATGTAAAACTTGTTTTTTTACATAGTATTTCAGAAATTAAAAAAAATCGATATTATCTGTTTAATAATGGGGGTTTTGCTAGTAATGAGCACAATGAGAAAGCAAAGCATTCAGGGATACAGTATCTATTCACAGTAAAATCTAGGATATCATGAAACAGTACAAAAGTGTTTAAAATTCAGAATAAAAAAGTTTTCCATGACTATTAATGAGCAGTAACATACCTGCCATTGGCATTTTCTCAGATGTAAAAAATATAGATGTCACTTAAGATATTTGTAAGAATGCGCACAATATTATAGAACGACTTGACACAAGCTTGAATTTGTTTGAAAAATATATGAAAAAATATCAGGCATGCTTATCTTGATGTGGTGATCTCAAATCTGGCAAATCCCTGAAGTGTCAAGCTGGGGTAGCGAGATGTGACTCTCCTCAAAGGCACTCAGTCAAAGGGGGTGGGAAAACCTGTTTGTGTCAGTGCAGCACAGGGTGTCCACCTTAGTGTCAGTGAAGCACAGAGTGTCCACCTTAGTGTCAGCGCAGCACAGGGTGTCCACCTTAGTGTCAGTGCAGCACAGGGTGTCCACCTTAGTGTCAGTCAAAGGGGGTGGGAAAACCTGTTTGTGTCAGTGCAGCACAGGGTGTCCACCTTAGTGTCAGCGCAGCACAGAGTGTCCACCTTAGTGTCAGTGCAGCACAGGGTGTCCACCTTAGTGTCAGTGCAGCACAGGGTGTCCACCTTAGTGTCAGTGCAGCACAGAGTGTCCACCTTAGTGTCAGTGCAGCACAGGGTGTCCACCTTAGTGTCAGTGAAGCACAGAGTGTCCACCTTAGTGTCAGTGCAGCACAGGGTGTCCACCTTAGTGTCAGCGCAGCACAGGGTGTCCACCTTAGTGTCAGTCAAAGGGGGTGGGAAAACCTGTTTGTGTCAGTGCAGCACAGGGTGTC
>JAODKF010000030.1:12994002-13016849 GCA_026779585.1 Mormyrus proboscirostris
GTGTCAGTGCAGCACAGGGTGTCCACCTTAGTGTCAGTGCAGCACAGGGTGTCCACCTTAGTGTCAGTGCAGCACAGGGTGTCCACCTTAGCGTCAGTCAAAGAGGGTGGGAAAACCTGTTTGTGTCAGTGTAGCACAGGGTGTCCACCTTAGTGTCATTGCAGCACAGGGTGTCCACCTTAGCGTCAGTCAAAGAGGGTGGGAAAACCTGTTTGTGTCAATGTAGCACAGGGTGTCCACCTTAGCGTCAGTGCAGCACAGGGTGTCCACCTTAGTGTCAGTGGTGAAAAATACTGTGCTAAGAGTGAACGTACCCCTTAACGCTGACTACGAGTCCAAGTGAGTGTCGGTCTGTTAACGGGCAATGTCCTCGACCATGTGAGGGAAGTGTCCATTGCTGATTTATGCATGTTTATACGCATGTTTGTTTTATAAGCATTTACTGTAATCATTTGCTTTGATTTGTAACTGGCATATGACAAATGTTGTTTCCATGCTACTTAGCACAATAATGCAATAGTGTGATCTTGGTGTGATCAAAGCACAGAAATTGTGCCATTGAAATGGTATAGATGAGAGCGATGCAAAGTTCTTATTACGTGATTTTATGTTAAAAGCATTACAAGCAGTTTGCTGTACAAGGAAATTACACAGTTGAAATGTCTCAAGTTAAATAGTTCCTTAAGTGAATCGATTCCTATTGAAAGAAAAAAAGTCTTTCGGCGTGGAAATGAGAATTATATTTTTCTCCAAAAGGGATATTATAGCCTTTTCCTAAGCAAAACATTCCTTTGAAAGACATTTAAGTTAGTGCTTTTGTTTCTGACGCTTTCACTACTACCATGACTAGTAAATTATGCGGAGTAATATCTGCAAAGAAGTGCATGTAACCCAAGGCTTTAATACCTGACGGTGTCTCACTAGAAAACCAAACTATCTCAAAGTGTCCGGCCTCAGAGGGTCTTCAATAGATATTACGGTAATAAAATGTTTGGCCCAAGACAAATTTTTAAATATTATTGATCAACATCTGATTTGATTTTTAAGCTAAAAGTGATCAGTTCATGTTTTCCTTTTGTGAATCCATTATGAAATAAAAAATTGTTTTTTACTTAAATTTTATGTCCTGAACAAGTACAATAATCTTTTTGTTAATAAAGGAAGTTTAACCCTTTAATGTTAACGCTCATTTTTCTCCTTGTGACACTGAAGTTTCGTCATACTCTGGCTGTTTTTACTAAGCACTGAGGTTTTTGAGGGGAAAAACAGGGGCGCTGTGCTGTTTACAGTTTTTCTTTTTGTCCTTTGACTCGAGTGTTCTTGTTTTTTAAATTGTGTTTTTCGTTTTAAAGAGGTTACTAATCATGTGATTTGATGCTGAAATCCTTTCCATCTGTGATGGGTTGAACTTAATAGTAAATCTGTAATGTAAATTGGAACCTGATCATTAGAGTCCCTGGCCTTAACACGGCACAAATAAGTGTCTGCAACCTTGTTGCTTATTGTTTTTTGTTGCATTTGTACAGTTGTGTCACGTTAGAAGTATATAATGGAAATTTGCACTAAATTAGAATGTATCCATCAAACCAACAATATGATCCCAGTGCAAAAAGGTCAACAAACACATATGTTGCTGCTTAGTAGGCTGGCTAATATGCTAAGGACATCATTGTTAATGGGCTTTCCCATTAAAACGTTTGAACATTCCCATTTGCAGCGCATACATGGAAAAAGGTAATATTTTCCCTGCTGTAATTCTGGACAGTATCTGAAATGGACAGTTTAGGCTGTCAGCGGGAATCTTTAAATGATAACAGTTAAACAGATGGGAATCTCTTTAGTTTGCTCAGTATATGCGGATACACAGGCCACATTCAAGAGACTGTCCCAGACCGTCTACAAGCTAAGACAGTAATGAAGGTGTTTTAAGCCATATGAGTCGTGTGTTTAATTCTTACTCTTCATCCCCGGTCAAATGCATGTGTTCAAGACGCACTGCCGCAAAAATGGCTGCATGCTTTTGTCTACATGCAATAGCATGACTGTTGATTTGCGTGGCAGATGTAGGGTGGCATTAAATGGCTTGAAACATGATTGTGGACCCTGTAAGCCACAATTCATAAGTATATCAGCGTGAGCCCATGAGAAGAATGGCCCCCTTTTTGCACCCCGAATGGCATTAACCCTTTCAGACTGGTCCGCTTGACATGCTGGATCCTTTTCCCATTACAAATTTATCTAGTGTGAAGGAAGCCTGTGCATCCGCTACGCAATCACTCCTCTCTTCTCTGCCATTAAAAATGCAAAACTGTTTACATGATTATTTTATTCTAGCTCGAATTACGGGCACAGCCAGTTACTGGTGCACCTTCCAGAACAAATCCCCCGAATGCATTGGATCGTCATTCAGAAAGCAAGCCGCTTGTTAACTTTCTGATTAAATTTAGCCAGCCCTTTAAGAATGTATGGACAGAGGCCAGCTCAGCCAAACTGAGTCATGCTGGGTAAACAAGAGGACTAGGAATCTGCAGCTTGCTGCTATAAGTCTAGCAGGCCCGGGTGGGCATAGGGTGGTCTGTGATTTAGAGAAGTTTATCAGTCAGTAAGGGCCTTTTGTATATGCTCTAGATTTGGAATAGTAATGTACTTTTTGTGATGGAAAAAAACAGGGGCTACAGAAATAACCAGAGAAGTTGGCTAACAGCCTTTGAAACATCAGCTTGGGGTGTGATGCGCTGACACAAACAGAGGACTTTGTGCTGCAGCCTGCATGCATGCGGGTATGTAGATCAGGCTCCTCTGCATTGATGCTTCAAGGTTCTCTTGCATGTGCCTTAGAATGGATGCCCCACGGAGTGCCTGTTAGTAGATGCTTTGATCTGTTCAGCGTGCTGCCTCTCTCTCTATAGATAACGACCGTGATTGAAAACCCAGGGTGACTTCTTAGAGGTAATTGCTCTTAATTAATAAGTGACTATGGTGGTATTTGCTGATTTCTTCTGCCGGACTGGTTAGTTTCTGTAACTCTGATATAAAAGCTGATGACAGAACTTTGGTCTGCTGAAAAGCCCGCAGTTTCCCAGGCTTGTCCTGCTTATTTATACGCAGTGATTTTGTGTCACAGAACTGGAGGACCTGCATGAGGAATGCGCTCCGATGGGATTTAGACTTTACTTTTAATCTTGAACTGAGGAGTCTAACATGGAAATTAAATCTACCCTCATCTCAAGCAATTCTCAGGTAAGCAGGTAAGATGGTAAGAATGCAACAAGTCGTCTGACAAGGCTGCACCTGCAGAAAACATCAAAGCAAAACAAACTGAAACAGAGATTTGTGAGACATTAATGACTTTTTCATTAAGCATCCAAACAGTTGTACTGGAAACTTAAATTGGATAATTTTTTAAATAAGCAAAGACTCTTAATTATGACAAATATAACACAATATTTAGTATTTGAGCTCTAAGTAATTTATTGCCTTTGTTGCAGTTTATTTGTAGGTATCCAAGGCGCACACAGAAAACTAATTAACACTGATATATGTGGTAGATGGGAGTCAACTCAGTCAGAGAATCAACATTCATTTAATGCTGTGTTTGTTATTTTTTTAGAATTCCATCATTTTTGTTTGTTTTTGGTGGATAGTATAAGAATTTAATGCTAGGACCATGTTGCTTTTTTCCTTTCAGAGCTAATGCAGTCACATCTTTGAAAAAACAGTAATGCTTACATTAATTGCACCTTCATAATGCATCTCTAATGCATTTATAGATCATCCATAAGCAGCGTGACCTTAACATCCTTAACGGCTTTGATGTACATACGATTATAATGTTTGTTATCATATAATGTTTGCTATTAATATATATTAAAGCTGTTAAGGTATGTTAGGGTGCTATGGTATACTTATATGCTGCTTATGAATGTATTATGAAGGTGTATTGAATATTCTACAAATGCATTATAAAGGCATTATTAAGGTGCAGATAAATGTAATACATCACCAGTGTATCCCTAAGATGAACTGTGTATGCTATAGGGGTATACAAATCAAATGAGTTTTATTATCTGTTGTCTCCATATGAGTAATGTACCACAACAAAAACAGCGCTTTTCTGTGCTTTACGCTGTACAAGCTTGAGTCTGAGGTGGATTAACAGAGACAGGTGTGTGTCGATCACACTAAGCTCTGTGTTACCATATGGGGAGTGCACTTCAGACCGTCCTGTCCCGGAAGCCTGCGACATGCTTTTCTCTGTGACGGGCCCTTTCCTTTTCACCTTGAGGCTCTTAAACTTCGGTCATGTCCATTCGGTTAGTTCATTTTTATATGAAAAATGGTTGCGAGATCCATGCTAACTAGTGCGACAATGAGCAAAACGGAAGCAAATACCCGACTGTTTATGCATCGTACCTTAGGCACAGTTTAACTCCTGTGTGGGTCACCTGGCTGGAGAGGCACGAGTTAAAACTTGGTCTTAGAACAGTCGCCTGTCTATGGATGCTGGAGGACGTTGTCAGTTTTGGTTAATCTGTAAGAGTACTGGCACCCAGATCAGAATGTTCTAATTAGCATCCAGAACATTTAATTGGATCTTTCGTTTCTCTTGTGTGTCTTTAGGGCCATTTTAAATGTGTACTATGATTTTTCTCTCAGGAAAACACGAGTTGTTGGTTTTTTTTTCCGCTAAATTTGTTCATAAATGAATGAAGCATGCTTTGTTCCTCAGAACTGAGGCCATTTCACTATTCTCTTGTTGAATCCACAAACACTGCATGTCTGAGCAGCTGGAAGATGCCAGTTGCTGTTTGCCAAAGACAAGGAAAGGGGGTAACAAGGTCTCAAGTATGAAGCATTGGGAAAATATCAGTAAATGTACTACTACTCTCTCCAAGTGTCTGAGGGACTTTATATACCTGCGTGCGAAAGCTGTGGGCATCAGAATGCATCACTGTGTTCTTCTGCCATCAGAATGTAACCCGAGGAAACGGGATGTTTGGTGTAACTCATATCAGCATGACTGGATGTTGTGCATGTTTGGCTAGGCAGGTAAATTTGACCTGGAGTTTATTTCAACTCCTGTGTTGGTTTGAGCAGGGGATGCGGCTTGACCCGGGGATGTTTGATTTAGAAAAAGCTGCTAGAATTTAGGACGGTGGTGGTATAATAGCTGCACGTCACTGGAGGTACACATTAGAAATTTAACATCTTGTTTAAGTAGAGTAACTGACCTTAAGCTGTGACAGATATTAAATATTTTAATTTCTGTGACTAACCAAGTACAGGCTCAGTTAAGCTTTCAGCAACTTATGAGAAGCAGTTGGAGGTGCTTTTATTAATCGGTCGTCATGACTGACTCAGGATCTGTTTTCTGACGGTTTAGGTGCTGCCTCCCTCTGGCTTATGCCACTTTCCTTGGCACACACTAGTGGCACCAGTGCTGGGTACAGATGTGCTTTTTTGGCACATTTTGTTTTGGTCAAATCTAATTAATTTGCTCATCATTTATTTCCTGTCCCCGTATTACAGCTCAGAGGGATCATAGCGGTCGGCTCTGACATCTCAGTCCTGAGTTCACTGGCGTCCCTGGATGTGTGCGGATGCTCGGTCATGTAAAAATTAGTGTGCCGATTTGAATTCACTTACAGGAAAAACTACTGACCAACTTTGAAGGGGAAGTTCTGTCAGCTTTCTCTTTTTCGCTCTTAGGTTTAGACATTTTTCTATATGTTGTAAGTACGCATGCATCATATGCACTGCAGCATGCATCTACATTTACGTCTAATGAAATGTAAATGTGTTCCGGTTAAAGCCGCATTAAATGTATGGTGTAAAGAGAGTACAAGGGCACCAGGATCCTACAGCTGTTCTGTTGGTCACGCCGCAACAGTGTGTGTATGCTTCATTCAGATTAAACACAGCTTGGACCCCCCCCCCCCCTCGTGCAAGGCAGGTGATGCCTGAAGAGTGAAGGACAGGAGTTGCTCCTTTCTATGCCTTGTTAAGTCCATCTCTCCTTTAATTAATAGTGTTTTTACGAAGACGTCTGAACTGTGTCATTTCCATTATTAGAAAACCAACGCGATTAATGAATCATTTTCCTTCCTGATCCATTATAACATGCTAGCTGATCTCCTCTTTCTGCATGGCTGACTGATACTGTCTCTTGCTGCCCTTCCATCAGATTTAATTTGGCCTCCTATTATATTACACTGTTGCGACTCAAGTGTCAATTTTTGTCAGGCAATTAGAAGCTATAACCTGTGAAGTTAAGTTTGATAGGCATTGTAATTGGATTGTTTCAGCAATGGCTTTGAATGCCTGTAGTTTTTTCTGTTTGCATTTAGCCTCCCATGGCAGCTCTGCCCGCGTGTGACTTCAGAGCCGACCGCAGATAACTGGCTGCACGGCTGCGCGGCTGCAGCGATGCCTCTGCAGCCACAGATTTGCCACATGCTCATTTCATATTTCTGCATTTGTAGCAGATGCTTATCTCTTCATGTTGTCGTCACTCAAAATACACATGCATGCACTTAAAATTTTGTTTCTCAGTACAATGGGTTCCGCCCCCCCCACATAAGAGAGAAATTCAATGATTAATTCCCATTAGTTCAATAATTGCATCCCCTCCAATGTTCTGTTCATAACCTACTTGAAAAAAAAGTTTTCCGTACTTTTTATAAACAAATAAAAAAAGAGAACTAATTGCACAATCTTCTATGCCTCCTGAACAGTAATTAAATTGGAACAAACATTGTATTTGTTGTGCAGTTCCAGTAAAACAAAATGTCTTAAGGACCCCCCCCCCCCCCTGCTGTCTTCTGTCACACCTCTGTCACCTTCTTTGGCGCTCACCTCCCCAGCACACCAGTAGCACCAGTGCTGGGTACAGATGTGGCACAGTTCTAAAGACCTCTGCATAACTGGGAAGGGGGAAAATCTCCAAGGTGCTGCCTTGTTTCTAAAAACGATGTACGTTCCCCAAACTAAGGCCTTTTGGGGAAAGGTTAGGATCTCAGCTGCATGCAGTGTTTCAGCTGCTGCTGTTGCTGCTGCGGACACTAGTGTCTACATTAAGAGGCACGTGAGTCAGAGTGCTTCTCGCGTGTAATAATTACCCACGGCTTTTGGCACTTGCGTGAAGTGAGTTTTCTGCAGGAGACCCCAACGGCTGATACTCCAGGTGTTACTACGAGATCCACCAAAATACACATGCAGTCCACCGACTTGGATGCTTTTGGACATGTCCGTGGGGTATGTACCGTCTCACTGATTGGTCTTCTCCAAGAGTGGAGATCACTGCTTTCCTCCCATCAGAAGGGGGAACCTGGTGCTAAGCAGCCCCCTTATTCAAGCCCTCAGGGGGCAGAGTGTGGGCCTGCCGTCCCGGGGGAGTGCGTTCAGTGAAATCTGGGAGTTTAAAGGAGATCTGCTTGTTTGATGGCAGTCAGCGAATGTCTGTCCTCAAACTCCTGAGCCTATGAGGCGAGGCCCTGTCGCTCGTGGCAACCCCGGGGGGTGACAGTGGAAGGGTTGGCTCCTGGGACTGCAATGATGTCATTGAAACCTGAGCGTGAATGTTTGAGACGTGCTGAAGTGGGAAGCTCAGGTTCTTTAGCTTGCTGCTGTTGTACTGCTATTAAGCCTGATAGTCCTTCTCCTATATGATATGAGTAAAATCATTCTGATGTAGGTTTATAATATTGAAGGAGTAATTTGTAGTAATTTGTAGCTGTTTCACTTCCACTTTTAAGGATGTGTGGTGGTACGATGGGTAGCTTCCTTGTGTTTGTGCAAAGCTTCCTGCCACAATTTCCCTTGATTGTGTGCCTGTAATAGACTGGACGGTCAAGGTGTCCCCTACTGCTTTTCCTGTTCTTACTGGGATATGATCCAGTATACAGTACAGTATAGGGTAAGCCTAGTGGTGACACTGTACTGGACGAGAAACTGGGAAGAGTGGTCAGACTAAATCCTTTAAACTTGTTTTTTTAAAATAAAATGTTTGCTTTACAGAAAACCTGGGGGGCGCTTTTTCGCCATCAGTAAACTCAAAAACATATCAAGCATGTTCTTTCTAGACAAATGTTGGAATTGGCAGAGCAACTTGGCCACACCCTGGACAAAAGAGGCTGGCTTCCCATAGCTGTGCTGGGTGATTCCTCATGCGTCACATGCCATCGTCTCTGCTCTCATCTCTGCACGCCAGTGGAGGGTAGGGGCAGCTTTCAAGCTGCAGCCTCAAATGCAGCAGCAGCAAAAGTTGTGCTGTTAGTACCATAATCTTGTTTTTAAATGCTTATTTATTTCCCCTCCAAAAAGTAGTATTTCACAGATAACAGAAAAGCCCATCAATTACACATGAATTCCTGAATATTTCTTGCTTTTTACATGTGAGACGGGAATGTTTCTGTTTTTTACAGCTGTTTGCAGCTGGAAAGGTATATAGTGTTGAGGTCAGCTGTATCTCATGGGCTGTCATTAAACAGCCAAAAATGGACCTCTTAGATCAGACAAATATGCTGACAGGGAGAGCTAAGGTTAAAATTGAAATTCTCAGTGCAATTTTCTTTCTACTCACCATGGAGGCATTTGGTTTGTTGGCTTTGGTCAATGACATCACTGTAAGGCATGCCGTGTCCTCCCTTTTCCAGATAATCTGAAAACAAATAACACTGAAGATCATTTTGCATGATAATAAATAGAATATGCCAATCAAATTAAGAATGATCTGACAGTTTGGACATTTTTAACGACTGAAATACTTGGGTGAAATTTGGAGATATAGCAAACTCATTTTATAGGTCACTTGTCTCATTTGTTTACAATATTTGGAATTTGCACATGGTGCAACCAGTATGAGCCATCCTGGGTTGGCCGTTATACTTGACGAAGAGTTTAAAATTGTGGTGAAAATAACTGGAAGGAGTATCTTCCAGCTTCTGACCGATACCTGAATAAATCTCTCAGTAAGAACAGGTATGAAAAGTCATGATATAACAACACGCTCCGGTTACTAGTCCTGCCGTGAAATTGTGAACCGAAATGCCAGCACTTTGTGGACCTGCTATATGGGGGCTTCTTACATAGGACCGTACATAGGGACTTTTTTGTACTGAGTCCAGCCTGACGTGAGTTTTATTGCTAGATTTAAGTTCCTTTATATGTTCCTCTCTTTTCACTTGCAGAGGTGTAGATAATCATACCCGCAAAATACGGAATTTCTTCTTTGCATATGAGCAAGTGTCTCTTTAAAGGATTCTATATTTAGCTTTATTTTGAGTTTATATGCAAGCAGTCTGCTGTCATTTTTGGAGCTGGAGAAATCCAGTTTGCTTATCTACGCGGCTTAAATGCTGCCCTCGTGGCTATGTCTCTTTGCAACATCAAATTATTGCTATAAACATGAAGAGGAAATCCAGGGTTGTAGCTTCTAAAAAGACCTTATAAATTGGATTGATCAGGGCCAGCTTCAATTAGAATCAACATAGCAATTATTACAGCGTTCCATAACCTGTTTGGTAAGGAGGCCCAAACCAGTTGGCACTGTAGATACTTGTTCATTACTTATAAGCTCTTGTTGGTGCAATTTTATGGAGTTCTGTGCTTCTTTTCATCATTAATCTTTTTTTCCTGGATATGCAAACCACAGCTGGAATTTTATGACATCAGCAAAACTATGTTAATCTGTCTTTGTGAATTCTACTGCACTGAGACGCTGGGAGAGGTGGGTGCTTTGTCTAAGATGATGCATGATTTTCTTCTTAAAATGTGATGGTCCTTGCGGTTATACAATGACTAATCTGCCATATGTTGAGTTAAACGGAGGTAGCTCATTGTAAATGTGTTTAGCATGCAATATGCCTCCTGTTTGTATGATGGGAGGGGTCGGTGCTGTTGACATTGCCTTAGAAAAACACCTGGAAACAAGAAAAATTAAAACAATACATGAATTCAGAACTTAGATGGAGGAGGTCAGGCAGTAAATGGGCAGGCATGAATTGGACATTTTAATGGGAAGTGGACAAACACTTCCTCAGAATGACAGCTAAGCTCTGTTTACTAATTTATCTGTGTCATGTGCTGAACGCAGATATGCTCTAAAACGCTGATGTCCTTCAGTGGCAAAGCAAGGCAGCGGCACACTCCGGTCAAATTCGTCCTTATTCAGATGTTTGACTAGCTGGAATGGTTTCTAAATGAGGGTGAAGGAATGTTTATTTTAGTTTTGTTTAAAAACATTGCACTGAATCTGCAGTAGAACCATGTGCTTTGTAGTATGTATGTATATAATGGTTCTACTTTTTCAAGTTTTAAAGGTGAAGACTTTAATGTTTAGAATCTGAATTATTGTCTGGTGCAATTATTGGAGGGACTTGATCTCTGTCAGTAGAAGAACTGATGCACATCTATCAAGTTAGGACATTGACAGAATGTGAAATTTAATTCTCATTGATCAGTCAGACAAAAATATGACATCTACAACTCTGGAATACTGGCGATCCTGTTTTGTTTTAAAATTTTTGTTGCATAGACATACATAACCGTAAAACTTATACAGTCACTTATATTGTCAAGCATTTGTTATAGATGTAAATAACATTGGTGACCTGCAATAAATTGTGTGGTTAAACAATCCTTACATTATGCATTTGCATTATTTAATGTAACTTATTAGTTGTGATGAAGTAATTGATGAAATTGTCTAAAAAAGAGAATCCGCGGTTTGGAATGTGGAGGTAAATTAGATCTGGTAGATGTTGGAAGCTCATTCCACCAGTAGGGGGCGAGTCCAGGAATACAGGCATTACAACAGCCTGTCACTGCTGTATGAATGGGCTGAAAAAGTGAGTCTGTGATTAGCCAGCACCAGGGTTGTGCACTTGATTCTTGACATGCACAGAAGCCAGTGGAAATGAACAATGTTCATGAAAGGGGTTATTTACCATCCTTTCTCCAGCAGTGCACAGTGCTTTATTTACCATCCTTTCCCTGGCAGTGCACCGTCTGCTAATTAAAATCCTTTCTCCAGCAGTGCATAATGCTTTGGTATCCTTTCTCATGCAGTGTGCAGCACTTTTTTTTTTCTTATTTTAGATATCATTCCCCAGCAGTGAAAGTACTTTATTTGCCATCCTTTTTCTAGAACTACATAGTATTTTATTTTGCATCATTTCCCTTACAGTGCACAAAGCATTAATTAATAAAAAAATAATTATTTGTCTTGCAGTGTGCAGTACTGTATTTAGAATCTTTTATGAAAAATATGCAATGGTTTAATATAGCAACCTTCCCCTGGCAGCGCACAGTGTTTTATGTAGCTTTTTTTTTTTTTTTTTTTTAGAAAATGCAAAATAGCCCTGCATACATTTGTCTATCAGTGCACAGTGCTTTATTTAGCATCCCATCTCTTTCAGTGTGTAGTGCTTTATTTGGAAACCATTCCCCAAGAGTGCACAGTGCTTTATTTTGCATCCCTTTTTCTATAAGAATGCAGTGCTTCATTTAGCATCATTGCTATAGAAATGCTACGTGATTTGTATAATATAATTAACCCATTACAATGCAGGAGCATCATTTCCTAGTAGTATGCAGTGCTTTATTTAGCAACATTTCCTCAGCAGTGCACAGTGCTTTATTTAGCCTTTAGCATCTTTTTTCTAGAAGTATGCAGTTATTTTACATCATTTCTCTAGCAGTGCACAGTGCTTTATTTAGCATAATTTTCCTATTAGAGCACTGTGCTTTATTTAGAATCATTTCCCTTGCAGTGCCCAGTGCTTTATTTAGCATCCTTTCTCCAGCAGAGCGCACTCACTCCTCTCCAGGGCTGCAGTGCATCATTCTGTAATCTCAGCTGTTCTGGTCATTCACAACAAATACCATTTCACTACACAAAACAAAAGCAAACTTAATATTGTCAAGTGGTCAACTTTTATAAACGTCAAGAAACATCTATCGCGGTTGTTTCAAGGGGTTTATTCATTGGTGAATGTTTCTGTTCATTTTATTTCTGAGGGTTCAGTTTCTGCTTTTTAAGAAGGCAATACTGCTTGTCGAGCTCATAAATTCAGAAGCATTATTATTGTACACATGATGTTCATATAAGAGGCTGTGATTTCAAATCCATTTTCAGTTTGTTTTTCCATTTTGAGCCTTTTATGGATATAGGTATTTTTACTTGTATTACGTTTCATCATACATTCATATACACACAGATATATCTAGATCATATGTTGGGACTGGCAAAATCTCTTCATAGTTAAGTGCAGATATGATTTAAACTTAATCTTGTCTTTGATCCACACAATTGGAAAACGCGTGTCCTCACAGTGGTAGGTGTACACTTGGGACTCTGACAACAACCAAGTTACTACGGCAGAGACTTAACTGCTTTACACGTCTTTAGTAAAACGGTGTACAACTGGGTCGCCGAACTGCTGCTAAAACTGCTCATGTGAACACAGTGCTTCTCCCATTGTGTTTTCACAATGTGAATGTTATTAAGCAGATGCGTACTTTGAGGCCACTTATGGAACACATTACATTCAAATGTTGTATCTGTAAACATGAAACAAATTCACAATATATTGGCACTGCAACCATCAAATTGGACATTGAGGTTCAGAAGAGGGACTTTAATAACTTGCATTACCATCTGTAGGAAAAAACAGACAAACAGGTTTGGGCAGACCCGTTTTGATGACAATTTAAGGAGCCTACGTTGGTTGGAGAGCTGCACAAGAAAAAAATGAACAAGTGAAATAAAAAATCCAAAACTAACCATTTATTTACTTTAACATTCAGATGTTGCTGCTTACATTAATTAAATAAGATATACAACTAAATTTTAACCCACAAAATTAAAACAAGCAATCTATCAAAGATAAAAACAAATAATCCATGAAAAAAATGCAATTTGTCCTAATATTTGCCCAAATTTAATCTTTTCAGAATGTTACTGATCTGTGGACATCAAAAGGTTGAGAACCGCTTTGCCAAGCTGCCTGGCATTTTTTTTTTTTTTACAATGAACAATTTCAGTGCAGTGTTTCCTTGCCTTTCCCCTCAGTTTTGATTTTATTCTGGAAAATGCGCAACAACGTCACTGATCCTCTCGCATTGTTAAAAATAGGAACACTATAAGTCTCACTAAAAAATCTTTCCTCATACTGTTACCCCATTTGGGCATCAAAGTACCATGTTCACATTACCCCTTTAAAATTATCACTAACACATTAACTTTGACAGGATTCATTTTAAAGCAAAATAAAAGCATTTAAATATAAATGTTAGTGTCTCGTCTTATATCTCGTTTGAAAATATATTGATATACTGTATTACATTGTTACGCCACCCAGCCCTCCTTTCCTGTATTGAAATGGGCCATGGATGCTTCTAAAAATAATGCACGCCTTTCATTTCACGTTGACATCTCACAGGCCACGCAACACGCTTCTGTGGGCCGCGCTCTGAGAACCCCTGATATAGACCTAATTGCTGCTAATTAGAATAGAAATGCAGAGTTTAAAGTGTAAACGAGGCATTCCAGCAGCTGAAACACCAAATTAATTTCAGGGCTGGTCTGCTAGGGCCAGGCGACATGACATTGTTACTAGTAAAGCATACCGTATTGTATTTATAGATATCGGTGCATGTAAACGTAAGTTATAGTGGTGGTACGTGGCTTGGCCTTATCGGAAGTTCGTGAACCACTGCTTTGACCAGCTTTTGAGGGTATGCGACCATTTTTAAATCAAAATGAAGTTTGGCCTGCTGATCATTCGTTTTCCACAAAGAAACATCTATTTATATATTTGTAATGTTTTCAAATTGCTTTATACATTTGGTAATGTTCCTGTTCACGTTGCCATTTTTTAATGCTTTCATTTTTTTATTTCAGATAAAAAAATTTGGGTAACACTTTATTTTTAGTCTTTTATAAGCACATTCATAATATATTCTAATACGTTCATAAAGTATTATAAACATGGCAATAAATATTTATAGAAAGGATTACCACATTATAGCCATGTTTATTATACATTTTGACTGCCCTATGAAGTGCTCATCTATAATGCACTATAGATGTCTTCATGATGCAATACAAAGCATCCTTAATGCTTATACTGACCGTTATAATGCATTATAAAGATATCTGTAGTGCATTACAGAGGAGAGCTTCATAAAGATTCATAATGCATAATACACTTGAATGTGTTTATTAATTACTAAAAACATGGCCTTAAGTGAAGGGTTAAGTACCACATGCTAATCTATGTGTGTTGGGGGCTGTTAGACAACTTAATATTATCATTTATTCTGATTTTTAAGCTACTTTTTTTAAGATATGTCCTGGGTCTGTTGTCCACCACTCCAATTGCTTGTTACACAAATAAGTAGGCAGTTGTTATGCTAACATGTTAACCATTTTTATATATTATAATTATGTATAAAGTTATATGTAATATTATATTTTCAAACAGTGTACGGTCTGTATTAATTTATTGTCCGGGGAAAGTGACAATATATTGTTTGGTGCTTTAAATGTGCATGATAGACATCAAACAGCAATGTCATTCCGAGAATAAAAATAAATCATATTTACTGGGCCATCTGTCTCTAATATCGCAGGATTAAAATAAGCTTGCTGTGCCTCTTTGGAACTGGCATATTTTGAAAGCAGTAGACAGATTCGGGGGACTGTTGGTACATCATAAGCAGGAATTCACTCGGTAAATACGTTTTTGACTTTTGAAGGATGTGTAGGTCTCAGACTCTGTGCTGCGACCAGGATTTGGCTTGCCATTAAAATTTATAGCACTTTTTAAAATCTAATATGCAGTACAAAAGATTTCATTATCTATGGGGGTTACGTACATATACTTTATCAAAATTACTAATGTCTCAAAGTGGAAAACAGTTATCATATATACATAAATATATATTTATATAAATCATGATTGGTGTCTTGCATCTATTAGCCATAATACTATAACCACTGGGAGGTGAAGTGAATAAGATTGGTTATCTTGTTGCAATGGCACCAGTCAAGGGCCCCATTATATATTAGGCAAGTGAACAGTCAGTTCTTGAAGTTGATGTGTTGGAAGCAGGACAGATGGGCAAGAGTAAGGATCTGAACAACTTTGGCAAGGGCTGAATTATGATGGCTAGACGACTGGCTCAGAGTATCTCCAAAACGGCAGATCTTATGGGATGTTCCTGATATGTAGTGGTCAGTACCTCCCAAGAGTGGTCCAAGTAAAGCCAACCGGTGAACTGACGACAGGGTCAAATATGTCCCAGTGCGTATGGGGAGCGTAGGCTCACCCATTTGGTCCATTCGCATGGCTACTGTAGTACCAATTGCTGAAAAAGCTAACGCTGGCTCTGACAGAAAATTGTCCAAAGCGCCTACAGTAGGCATGTGAGCGTCACAACTGGACCACCGAGCGATGGAAGAAGGCGGCCCGGTCTGATGAGCCGCATTTCCATTACATCGTGTGGATGGCCGGGTACGTGTGTGTGTGTTGTTTACCTGGGGGAGAGATGGGACCCAAATGCATTATGGGAAGACGGCAAGGTAGTGTGACACACAGTGCAGCTCTGGGCAGTGTTTTGCTGGGAAACCTTGAGTCCTGGCATTCATGCGGATGTTACTTTGACAAGTACAACCTTATATAGGCCTAGAGTTTAGTCCCAAGAAATTAAAACAACTAAATTATCTCTGAAGGTTTCAGTGAAATTCATGCTAACTTGCTGCTATTGAACTAGGATGGGTCTGGTAGCCTGGTACCTACTTCCTGGGTAAAGCCATAATGGTACAATTTGGTTACATGATTTTTGGTTTGGCGCACATAATGAAACACATACATTCTTGATATGGATGGAACCTAAATTCACAAATAAATTTCCAACACCATTGTGCTTATTTTGCCTGTTAGTTGTGGCTTGTTACAGTCAGTCATAATCTGCGAATTAACAGCAGCGCAGGAGAAAGAGTCTCTTACGCCAAACTTCGATCTGTTGCTGAAAACACATCCGACATGATCACTCATTTGAAATGACATCATCTGAGTGTGTGACTGAAACTAGGCCTGTGCAAGTTGGTCACCCTTTGGCGTTTGCGGTGCTTTTGTAAGAAAATTTAGACCAAATTTAGATTATTGGGGTGTTTATGGCTACAGATGTGCGACCATACTCACTAGTAGAGAACACAGGATTTAGATCATTATAATTGTTGTTATTATTAATTGTC
This sequence comes from Mormyrus proboscirostris, assembly GCA_026779585.1. Taxonomy (NCBI): domain Eukaryota; kingdom Metazoa; phylum Chordata; class Actinopteri; order Osteoglossiformes; family Mormyridae; genus Mormyrus; species Mormyrus proboscirostris. Next base: position 13,010,264 of record JAODKF010000030.1, read on the forward strand.
TTATTTTTCATTTATTTATTTTGCTGATTTATTTTTACACTGCGCAAATAAGTGTCCCTTAGGTTTTGTTATTCATTTTAAACGATTTCAGATACACATCTTTGATTTACAGTTGTTCGTAATTAGGGGCCAGACACTATACTGTAGGTGCAAGGCATGTATTGGGACCATGTCACAACCATTTTCACAAAGCAGATTTTTTCATTGTTTTTGTTTTTGCAGTTTTATTAATAAATCATTTCAAACCAGATTCAGTTTTCCCTGCATGCAGTACCAATCCGTGAATGCAAAACTGAGGTTTGTACCAAACTGTGAAATTTGTGCATTGTTACAATTGACAGAATATCAAAATCATTTTGCAGGCTGTAAATATGATATACAAATTCAAAGAATGCAGTCAGAATGTGAAAGCTAGGAAAAAAAATTATGTCCAAGTGTCAATAATTAAATCTGATTAATCTTATGGAATTACATTCAGGGGAGACTAAGGCAGATTACTTTTCAACTGCTGTGTGAAACTGAAAAAGACAATGTGATTTTTGAGGTGTATCGTATTGAATTTGGTATAATTCAGAATGCATGTTATGTTGTGTTGAGTGTGCAGCATGCTCTTTTTCTTGTAAATTGATCTTTTTTTAAAACCATATACAAACTCCTAAAAGGCTTCATACCATCATATTTATTTTACGACATTGATTTTGCACCATTTAGCACCATTTAGCAAGTGCTGCAAATGTGACTTTGGTTAGTGTCTATTTCCCGTTGGCAGTGATTCGCTGCCACTGGGTCATCTGTAGATCGTTTGTCATTGATGTCACCGAAGGCGCAAAATGGTCATCCATTACCTGTCCTTGACGGCATACGATTTTATCTAAACCATAAGAGTCTTACGAGTTTCTCCACGGATGTCGTTAAATGGAATGCTTGCTGCTTTTTAGTGAAGCTCTTACTAATCTCTGCAGGTAATACTAACCACACTAATACTATATTGATAAAATCGCTGTCATATGCTGCCTCGATATGGTGATTTTTTTGTTTTTTTTTTATTACTCTTTTTTTTTTTTACTGCAGGCCAGGGCCACTGATGACCAACATTTCAATGTACTTGACTAAGTAACAGTGACATGTGCTATTCTGTGATAGGGCTCTGATGTGTAATCAGCATGATATGCTCCAAAAAGACACTCCGTTTTAGACCTATGTGACCCTTGTACATTTGTCAGTAACTCTGACACCTAGAAAAACGCACAAGTAGCAATGATGAAAGGTAATGGGAAGGCTGTGAAGCTGGGGGGCAGCAAACGTGTGACGGTTTTGCTAAATACGAGACATACTACTGTAAATCTTCTCCAACATTCTCCTGTGAGTTAAATGTTTATATTATTTTTCATCAGTTTTTCTTTCTTTCTTTTTGGTGCACTTAATGGTAATGAAACTGTATGTTGGGAAGTTGATGCGTGGGCCCTCTTGCCGCTGTCTTTGTACCATGTGTTAAGCAAGAAAGATTCCCTGATGGGGAGGGACTGGTTTAAAAAAAAAAAAAAACTAAACTGGACTCCCTTAAGGGTGACTGGGGGAAGGTGCTGTCTGGGACTGTGAATTCCGGCAATCATGCCTTAAGGACATCGTTGCTCATAGCATCAGCTCCAATATGGGTCACCAATTGAATGGAGCCCAGAGCCAGCCTGGATCAGAACAAAGAAAGCCTCTCTGTGCTAGTGATTGAAATTTGGAAACATACTTAAAAGTGTAGCTGTGGTCCTTCAACTCGGGATACGCATAAGGTGTTTGTTTTCTACCCCTTTGCTTTCTAAGACATATATCATATGTAAGTTGGATACCATCATAATGAGCTATTAACAAGGTACTAAATGAGCTATTAACAAGGTACTAAACGAGCTATTAACAAGGTACTAACTTGGTACATGTTACAAGTTGTGTACATCAACACTGCTCAAGTTGGCTACTGCAACAAGACGGAAAAGTGTAGATATTTATAACAGAACTGGAGCTTGTTCAAGCAGATGACAGATTGAAAAATGTTGTGGGTGGCTGAATTACGCAGGGAATGTCGTTAGTGTCAATAGCACTTACCCACTGTCTTTCAGTAGATTGCGAAAAAAGAAAATCTAAAAGTGCTCCGTGGATAAAACTGAATGTTGAAATGAATTAGTGTCCATTTGTCTGAAAGCAGTTACTTTTTGTGGCAATATGTCATTGTTTAGTCAGTTCTTTATAAAATCAGTTTCAAACATTTATCCAGTGAATATTTAGTTTTTAAAAAGCCTATATTAATTATTATTATTTTCGTACTTTTAACAATATTTCATTTTTTATAATGCCGTTTTAACATCAATATCTTGGCCTGCTGTCAATCACATGACCACTTAATAGTTTATCATACATTACTTATCTGGGATATATTTTACGAGAGTACTAAAGATCAATTCGTGTGGCATTTTCTTTTGTGTTAAGATAATTTGAACAAAGGCCAACGTTGTCTGTTGTTATATCGAGTGACCAGGAAGGATGCATGGTTTAATGGGATTGCTGTCCTTAACCTGGAAAACTGCTCATCCTTGTACAGCTGGCAAATGCAGCCTTGCCTGTGTGTTGCTTTTAGTTTTTTTTTTTTTTTTTTCTTGTTCTGTTCACCTGCGACACTTTGCGATACTCGGGCGTTTGGTGGCCATCAGGCTGCTGCTGATGCGTCTTGTGGGCTACAAATGCAGCGTATCCACTGTGTCTTACAAAGGGCTCATTCAATCTTACGGCTCAGGCACAGCAGTTTGCAATCTGCAAATGCGGAATTATTACATTGTGATATACGAATTATTATACAAGTTATCTGAACATCATAATACATTATACCATGCTTTGAAGGGAACAGAATTCTTAAATGTAACCTCGTTGTTTGAACAATGCTGGTTTTCCTGAGACTGTATGGTAAAAAAGAAAAAAATAGTAATTATTATTTGGATACCTATTTTACAGAAATGCTATTCTAGCAGGTGGGGGTGCAGGGTATGTATTTCATTCTTTGCATGTTCAGATATTTTGGAAATTATTTATTACAGTAAAATTCATTTATTATAAATTTTTGGAAATTATTAAATTACAGTAATTTAGTATATTTGGAATTTATGTATGTATATTTATTTTAATAGTTTCATGTCTGTCCATCCATCTATCCTTCCTCTGCTTATCCAGCACAAGGTTGCAGGGAGTAAAATGGGGGAAGCGCCTTGAACTGGGATGCCTGTCCATCCATGGATTCGCTCACTCAAGCACTCTCACGCCAGCGCACATTATAGTCCTCTTCGAGTTGCACAGTTGAGCTTGTTTGCCATCTGTCTTCTTTAACAGCCTTTAACTCTTAAGTGTGTCGCTTCAGTTCAACGAAACGCTGAGTGCTGCCCGGCTGTGTGCCATAGACTTACAGTAAGTGTGGTGTTGAACAGTATATTGTCCCTGGTCTCTGGCTGCTAATTAGACTGGTAGTGAAGGGTGTTTGCTCGCTGTCAGAAAAGCTGAGAGTGAGAGAGCGGCCAACTGTAGCCATAGAACCGTCTGACCATCAACACAACAGCATGAAGCAGTTATACTTCCACTGTATGCAAAGAGGTGGATCAAAAAGTCACCTGCACATTTTGTTTTTTGTTGTCCATATTTTCTTCCTCCCCCTAGTGCACAAAGGTCTAAGATGACTCTTTTTGCACTTAGACATTTAGGAATCCTTTATTGCTTTTAATAATTTATTAATAATTGAACTATGAAAGTAGTGTTTTAAGTGACCATATATATTTGGCTGATTAAATGGCCGCTGTGAGCAAATGGGTCATTTCAAAAATCCCAACTAGAAAAACATCAACTTATGTTTTCAGAAAAGCAGCTTAAAGTATACAATTAAAATCTTACTGTGGACGAGCTAATTTATACATAATGAATAGCTGGCAAAGGCAGAACAGATGGGCTTCTTACAGACAGCACAAAGATGTTTTCTGTTTGAAAGTCTTCTGATCAAATGCCAGTGGTTATCAATTAGCGTGTAGGTAAGGCACAAGCCACATGAAACGGAGGAAAGCGCCGGAACCCGCCGGCGCCTCGGCTGAAGCGGCTCCCCTTGTCCGCGGTAATGAGGAGGCTTCTCAGCAGACTGTCCATGTGCACGCTCGCCGCAGCAGCCTCCTGCCAACAGCAACCTTTTTGTTTTGGATTTTACTCCAAATAGTAGGCAAAAGATTCTGATGATATTTCCAAGATGAGCGCACCTCCCTTGAATATCCACACTCAGGTAGGACGCTCAGTGCGGCAGGCTTTCAAAAGAGAGAGACGCCAGTGCAAAAGTTGCAAATGTTAAGTTGGATACACACTGGGCTGCTGCTCCTCACGTTTTATTTTTGTCACCAAACTAGAAACAGACTTGTTTATTTAAGCTTTATTCCCCTCCTAGAGTTAAGCAGTAATTATGTATCTTTTATTACACGCACAAAAAGCATTTTAGGGTGAATCATCCAGTCTTGCCTGAAGTGCTTTGGTAAATACACACTGTAAAGGTGTACAGCTGTACAGCGAGAAAATCCATTATGGTATTTTACTTGAGTGTTGTGGTGTCTTGTGTAAACCAATGGTCTCATGCTGGAATTAGCGTGTAAAAAAAAAAAAAAAAAAACTCACTGATGTGTTTCTCCAGGAACACATTACAAATGTCACAGTTCAGTGTTTACAATAAACCTGCAATCTGCCTCTGACTTCACTAATTGGTTGACTTTGAATTCCTTACAGTTTAGCAGGGGTAATAAATGAAACAGTCTCTCTCAGGCTGAACCAAGCCCACATCATGAATGTGACAAGCCTTGTCTCAGTCCTCATTACCACAGTAAAGTAAGGTTTAACATGTCAAGATGTGAAAGCCCTGAGTATCCGGGGGCTGTTTTGGAGATGCCTCTGACCGAATAACAGCTTTCTTAGGGGATGTTTTCCTACCCATAGTACTGAGCATGTTTATCTGTAAGACAGGTGAGTAGAAACAAGGTTTAAAAAACAGAGATCGCTGGAGACTAAAGGTGGGTTTGGTATTTGTTGGGTGGTAGGGTCTGTTTACACATGAAATCTGAAGAAAAGCTTTTTTCATTAATGGAGGTCATGCTATGTGGGTGGAAGGCTGAGGTAAGTCGACACTGCACTGTGTTACAGGTGAACGTAAAGAGTAACGCTAATTCTCCGATTGCCGTCTCTAGCTTTGCACCCCTACAGTACCTCTTACAAAACTCCAGTTTTAATTGAAATTAGTGAGTTGAAAAGTAAGTTTTTCTCATTTATTTAGTGCTCTAAATGCATTCTTAATCATATAAAAATTAAGGAAATAAGAATAATTTAAAAAATGGGAAATTTTAGCACTTGCGGGAACGGCTAGTTCTGCACGTCATTCTGCTTCAAAGAAAAAAGATAAATGATGATGCCATTAAAAGTGAACTAATTAAGGAAGGCTTCTTTTAAGAACTCATTAACTGCAACCTCATTTACATAATGATGCATATTAATTAAGTTTTAATGAATCTGAATTTCCACCAAGCCGCTTTTCTTTGGCTGTGGAACAAATTGAACAAATTATTTAAAAGTGTTCTTGAATCTACTTTTCACACCAAAGGGGAGTGAAAGCAATCATTTGTAGAAAATCGTATTTTTTTAAATGCAGGCCCATCTGTTAATTATTTTCTAAATGTAATCATTTACCCTTTGTTTTCAAAACCTAGGAGATTCATTCACTTTTTAATCAAATTATGAGGTATGGGATTCAAGGGTAAATATTATAGAACCTGTACAGTCTAGAAGCAGCGCTCCATTAAGAAGTAGTGGCATTGTTATAGAGACAGACAGCGTTGACGAATGGTAAGTGTGCGGTCTGGAGGCCATCTTGTGGAATCTATACAGAGGTCCCAGTCGACTGGTTACGGCGTAGCTGTGGAGGAGGGAGGTTCCGTGCAGTTTTGTGGCGCTGAGCACAGCACTCAACCAGCAGATCAAATAAAAAGCTAAGCAGTACACTGTCCTGTCAAGCATGAACTGCAAATTACACAGTGCATGCACAAATGAAGACGTGTCTGTGTGACGTAACATCCCGGTGTCAGTTTTGTTAATCTCGCCTCCTTATTTATGTGTGGTTGCTGAATCTCAGGTGTCCATAATAAAATAAATATTTATAAAATGCATGAATTCAGAGGCAACGTGGAGATTTTTTCCTGTACATTATACTTTTAAAGTTTATCATTCTGCGTATTCAGGAAGACACTGGCTCTTACATGTGAGTGTGTGTGCACATATCTAGCGGGAATGCACACACAGTTTTGCTGAACTGAACATAGCAGGGAGGGCTTTCGGGTACTTTTCTAAATTTGGCTACACCATCAAGAAAATTTTTTCTACAGAAAACGTTCCTTTGGCAAATGAGCTTCCTTTTCTACTGAGTGTTTGTATGCAACCGCTTCCATAATTTCTATATGGTCCCACCGTCTTTTTAGAGTCTGTATAATGTGTGTATGGGGGGGGGGGGGGGGTGGGGTTTGATTTGACATTTAATGAATAC
>JAODKF010000030.1:13049849-13088157 GCA_026779585.1 Mormyrus proboscirostris
CTCGCACCTGGGGAGTCCTGGGGAAGGCTGTGCCCTGATCAGGTCTCGCACCTGGGGAGTCCTGGGGAAGGCTGTGCGTGATCAGGCCTCGCACCTGGGGAGTCCTGAGGAAGGCTGTGTCCTGATCAGGTCTCGCACCGGGGGAGTCCTGGGGAAGGCTGTGCGTGATCAGGCCTCGCACCTGGGGAGTCCTGGCCCCTGAAGAGCTTGCCCATCTAATGTCTGTTTGTACACACACTGCTTTCTGCTGAGATACAGAGCATATGCTGACCCATATGCGAGCATTTCTGAATTCATGGTAGTCTTTGAATTCATCCAAGGCCAAATTCCAAACAGAAATCAAAGATTTCATCCAGTTGCGTGTTTATGCTGCAGGGTAGCATATGGCAGGAGTTCTATATAACATTTTAGAATAACAGATGTAAGGAAGAATCAAGATTGTGTAGGTGTAGGAGAAATAGTAGTATGCTATAAAGAGTGTAGCGGAACAGTGGGTCTTTGAGAGTTCTGTGCACACTAGTCTTAAAACCAGGCCGGAACACCCTGCTGAGTGCTGAGTGTCCCACCCTGGCATATCCAGAAAGCCAGCAGCACATAGATGTTTTTTTTTTATTTCCATTTACTCTGTTCTGCCCCAGAGTTGAGTTGCTCTTTTCTTTTACTGTATCATTCTGTACAAACCCATTAGGTCTATGGTTTTGTGACAAATTTGTGGACTGGCCTGTTGACATGATGCCATAATGAAATTCCTCAACTCTTCTTCATAGTTTTGTAGTGCTAGCTTTGATGTTTTAATATGTTTCATCATGTTAATATAAAAAGACCTTATCATTCTCGTGTAATATGTCCGAGAATTTGTTGGGGGAAGGAGACTTTTTCTGTAGGGAGAGAGTTGGGTGACCGGTGTTTGAGTCCTTTCATTCCACACTTTTGGAGACCGGGGAGAATTGAATTGAATTGAATTGAATTGAATTGAATTGAATTGAATTCAATTCAATTCAATTCAATTCAATTTTTTAATTGCACCTTTCACAACAGAGTTGTCCCAAAGTGCTTTACAGGGTTGTGTTATAATGCATAAAACAGAAGTAGAGGGAGATACAGAATAGGGGGGAAAAATAGAATTTGAATAAAGAAACCCAGAAGACAACGGAGGAGAGGAACCAAAAACTCCCAAGTAGGGAGAAAAAAAACCTCGGGGGGTCCAAGGTCACCTGGCTGCCCACCCCCCGGGCAGACTGACATTACTGAAAACAAAAAAGAATGGACATGCTTGCTAAAAGGGAGGTATATCCTGGGATTAAGAATGGAGGCAAAGTCCATCAATGAGTCTATTATCCATGTTAGATGTGAAGGGTGGCCAAGGTCTTTTCTCCACGTTGGGCTGTGCTGGGTGGCACTGAAGGCTGCACCCACGATAATATAGTTTGTATGGTCCATTTGCGATGTCACCCCTCCATGGGACTGAACCAGGACTCCAGCTCAGATGGTGCTCACCCTGGCCACCACCCGGGCATGTGAGAAGGTAGAGAGCATGAATGGTCAGAACATGTGTTGAAACATAAACAGACAGGCATAGTAGATAAAAATGGCATATACAGCAGCACCAGCAGCCATAGTTACGGTGTGGTAGGTGGCAGGTAAGCTAAACTGAAGTAATGGGTCTTCAGTCGAGATTTAAAGACCGAGACCGAATCAGCATTCCACAATATAGGGGCCCTGTAGCAGAAAGCTTTACCGCCCACTGTCACTTTATTTATATGTGTAACGACAAGGAAACCTGCATTCAGTGACCTGAGTGGGTGATGCAGCTTGTAAACTTGAAGTAATTCTGTTAGGTAGGCAGGTGCTAGACCATTAAGTGCCTTATATGTAAGTAGGAGAACTTTGATGTCAACAGGAAGCCAATGCAGGGAACTAAGAACAGGGGTTATATGTTCAAACTTCCTGTTCCTGGTGACAATTTGAGCTGCAGCATTTTGAATACACTGCAAGGTATTTAGTGTGCGCTCCCAGATAATAGAGCATTGCAGTAGTCTAACCTACTGTATACATGTATCAATTTCTCAGTGTCTTGAATAGTAAGAAATCGTCGCAGTTTGGTGATTTGGCGTAGCAGTAGGAAGTACGCCTTCGATACTGCATTTACATGTTATTTAAATTAGAGGCTTGTATCTAAGATGACACTTTGGTGACGGGGTGAGCTGCCGAGGGAAAAGTTCAGCCCTTTGGAGTGAAGTCTGGAGATTATACTATTCTATACTATTCTGTACTATACTATCTGCAGACCTGCATCCACACAACAGAACCTTAGGTTTCTGAGCATTTAGTGATAAGAAGTTTTTCGCCATCAATGTTTTAACCTCGTTAAGGCAATTAGCTAAGGTGACAAAAGGTGTTGTGTCATTAGGCGTAACTGAAATGTATATTTGAATAGGAACAGGAGTAATAGTTAACATTGTTTTCTCATTATGGTTCCTAATAGCAGCATGTAGAGGGAAAACAATAAAGGACCAAGCGCTGATCCCTGTGGTACCTCACATTTGACCAATGACATTGATGATGGAGTACAAGTATCTGAAACTTGCACATATTGATAACAGTTAGTTAAGTATGATTTAAACCACTTCATCACCGTTCCGCACAACCCCACCTCAAATTTGAGTCTTTGTATTAAGACAGAATGATCAATAAAACATTCGGGTTACCGGTTCCTGTCCCTTTGTGCTCTTTGATTACCCCATTGTCTTCTGTAACTGATCCAGTCAGCCCCCGTTTTCTGCACAGAAACATAGCAAGCAGACGGCTGGTTAGTGGCCATAGCTGGTCCTGACGCTCAGTGCCTGGAGTTTCCGGTTGTTTTGATTGGCTGGAGTACCAGGTGGCCGACCCTCAGCGGCACTACAGGGCTTCTTCAGAAGAATACATCAGTGGACATTGATAGACATGGATAATAGCTCAAGGGGCCACAGGACTTTGACCTTCTTCACGAAGCAGCCTTTCTAGGGCTGTTCCCGGAGCGGCTAGGGAGGCAGAGCAGAACGAGCCTTCAGCAGTGTCCTTCAGAAGGTCTGTGTGCGTTAGAGGCGCGGCATTCTGCTCTATATCAAACTTTCTGACCAGTATAATCATCTCTGCTTCAGAAAGAGAGATTGGGTGTCTTTCATATTGATTGGTGTTCACCTCTTTAGGGGGGCCTTGAAGGCATGTAGTCATCCAGCTCAGTCCTGTACCGTGTAGCTGTGTATGTAACACTGTCCATGCTGCCTCACCATTCATGTGTGGGCTGCTTGACACAAAGCCAACAGATCAATTAGGCAATTTATACAACTGATGCTTGGCAGGCCTCGCCTTCAGATACAGCCAACAGAGCGAGAGCGGACCTGATGAGCGTGCCCAGAATGGAGCGCTTCTTTCCAAATTCCCCAAGGAACGGGAGTGATTCTGGTTTCGTTTTGGACATGTCCCCAAAGCTGGCACCCTACATTAAACGCTGTGCTTAAACTCCCAGCAGCTTCTCCTCATCTGAGTCTGTTAAATGGCTATTAGGGCGGTGCCCTTGCCAAAGCTCACTGCCGAGGTGCTGTGCAGTGTGGGGGCATCCACGGCTTTGTTTTGACAGCTGTGCCTGTTTGCATTTTACACGGCATGCTTTGTTCCGGGAACAAAAATGATGCATCAATAAGGAAATTATCAAGAAAACTCTGAGTATTATGTGTAATTTGCTTTTAGTAGGTGAATTGAAGCAACTGAATGAGCCAGTCGGGTCAGGAAAGGCAGCCAGGTGGGCCATCAAGGCCGTGACACTGCCTTCTGCCAGTGGGCTGCCCGGACACGGCCGGCTTTTTTAAGAGCAGTGGCCGTATGGCCCCAGTCCAAGGCCTTGTGTTGCCAGAAGATGCTTAACAGGCTGGCAGTAAAAAAGGAGGAAGAAACCCACTCAACGTGTGGGCACACATAAAAATAAGTGGATGTAAAGTGACTTTTCCTGGCATCTTTTATGTTCTGCGTGTTAATCTCCAGTGGCAGCCAGTGGGGCGGGTTCTCGGGCACTGACCCGCCTCATGCCATCAGCAATGCCTTTGAAAGCACTTAAGGAGGAGATTCTGTGCCAGGTCACTGCAGCAGGACATCACCCAAACCAGCGGTGGACTGGGATATTTCATCAGGCCCTCACTCTAAGATCTATTATCTGTCACACCTTCCGTGAATATACAGGCTTGTCTAGTATGAGGGAAGAGTGACTGATGCGAATGGAATTAGCTTTTAAACCCGTAAGTCTAGAGTTATCTTCAGAAAGCCAGGCACAGTCATGATCGGTAGTGTCCTACAGTACCTGGGTATCAGACCTGTTTATTTACAGTCAGTTACCTTTACATACACACCTAGGTTTATAGCTTGACTACGTTATTTAATCGGACTACTGTCCTTGTCCCAGTATACATGTATGGGAGGGGAATCGATTTATTGAGCAAAGTATGTCCAACTCCGCTAAAATAGGTGCCAATATGGCTCCTTTCAGCTTGTTAGTATTAGGCTTTTTCCGGTTGACCTATTACATCACAGACGTAGAAAGTAAATAAGTAAATAAATAAATAACAATAACGGATGCGAGGATAAATGATGTTGACACAAGCTTTAATTGCGATCTGGTCGGAAGAACAGATACTGTACAAGAAGATCAGGATAGCATAACAAGAAATAAGTTTTTTGTATAATATTCTTATGACAGCATGGTATCAGTCATTTTTTGTGATGACTTTATGATTTTGTTGTAATAAATATTGAGGTATTCATGAAACAAAAAAAGAAGTTCAACACAAATATCTCATGAACCCTGTCTAGGAGTGATTTAAACAGTAAGGATGAAAATAATTATAATTGTCTTGGAGAAAGCAGGCAGAGCTCATGCAAAAGCAGCAAGGTAAACTTTAAACTGATTTTTCAACATAAACTAGATAATCTTGAAAAGGAATCATCATTAAAATTGCAAAACTCGCTAAGTTTTTTTCCAATCACAAAATAAAAATGTTTTAGCGCTATAATAACAATACCAAATTGAAGATAAGAAAAAGGCTGATCTTTATCTAGCTGACTAGCGATGTAATAATTGGATGTGCATAACATGCGATGTTGGCATTAATATCACACCTCGTCTTTCAGCAGTGTTCTTACCACAACCATTTGAATTCAGTACAAGACACCCCGCCTTGCCTTTGTGCTGTTATTCGACGCTGGTACCAGTTTTTATGCCAGTGGGAAACCAAAACCATTAAGTACTGTACTTTTGGTACTTTCTTGAAGTACCAAAAGTACAGTACCTGGTGTGGCGGAGAAGCATCCTTTAGTTGAGCGGTGATTTGGACACCTTTACAGAGCTGTACATTTCATACCTGCTCTACGTTTTACTGTTCTTTTTTTTAACAAATGAGATGCACAGTATTCCTTGTGGCTATGGTGATATCCGAAGGCAGACGACACCGCCGTATGGTGCTGAAGTGCGCCAACAACGCGACCTCTGCTATGCTCCAAGCTTCTCCTGTGTACCAGCTTCTTCTGTTAGTTCTGGGTCAAAGCCCGGGTGGGGGGCAGGAGTGAATCAACTCCCAATCGCATTATCTGGGTGTCTTAGTCCGACTTTGAGAAATTCGATCTAGTACAATTTCAGTCGGACTAACATGTTTACCTGTACTTTAAAAGTCTGATTTGAGTCGGACTCACACAATAATTTGATTTTCTACGTGTGCAATTAAATGTACTGAGTATCAGTAATCGAGACAACTTCAGAAACAAGGAGGTGCTGTCTCATTCATAGGCAAGTGGGTCCTGATGAAATTGATCTTTTGAAAGAGTGTGGTGATGCAATCCACAGAACATATAACGCCAAAAAAGCCGGTGCTTGAGAGTCATACATTTATTTTTGAGTGTCAAATTTACCTTTGTTTTTGTTAGTCATCAGTAGGCCTATAAAAGAAACTATATTACTGTGCCAAACCTAAAAAGCAAAGAATTGGAGTATGATTATATTTTAAGAAGGATAAGAGCACGAGAAAGAGAAAAACAATGAAGAAAAAGTCTACTGCATTGAAGTCCGGAGCTGGGCTCCGTAGTAGGGGAAGTGTATCGACCAACGGATGGCAGCATTGAGCAGGTGAAGGTGGGTTGGCTCGAGAACTGCCTTTTTACAATGAATTAGCTTGTGGGCTCCTGATTGGGATGTCAGAAGGTTCGCTGTGCTGCTCATGTTCAACCGTAGGCTTCCGGAAAAGGCTGAACATAGAACTGACAGCTATACCGATCTGACAGAGATACTCCGACCAATCAGCAGCCAGTTTAAATCTGCCAGTTTTCAGTCTTAGTTACTCGATCGGTGGCCTTTCATTTGACGGATCTTAAATACTAATCTTGCAGATGACGTAACACTTTAAAGAGGAACTGCACACTTGAATGTGTTTTTGAGCTGTAAACTAAATAGTATGACTGTACTAGGGTTGCCCAATGTGCATCATGACATCATGATATATGCTATAGTCACATGGTGAATGGGTGCGATGTAAGAACGATTTAATCAGTTTAAATAATAAAGATTTCATTTAAAATAACCAGAAACATGTTTACTTGTATAGAACACTGGCTCTGTTTATCAAAATTTAAACATATATAATTGATCTATATGATAAAAAATGATTTTGTCAGATATAGAACTGCTTTACTTCTTTAGGTTCATGAATTGTCCACGCGCTCTGCACTTGTGGTGAATTGGCCTCACTAACACGCGGCCTTAATTCATCCAATCAGTTTGTCAGTATCATGATGTAAACTCCTTAAGCCTCAATGGGCATCGTTAGGGACAGCATTGGTAACAGACAAATGGAGCTCTGGAGTACGGAGGAGAGCTCAATCTGAATGGGCTCTCAGTGTCACTGTGTGACATTTACATGGAGCTTCACAGTGTCACATGATGACACCGTTTGGTCTGGTGGACGTTCGGTCTGTAGAACAGCAGAGGCACTCAGGGTGCATCACTGTGTTCTTAAACTGAAGCATTTATTTCGAAACACCCCAGCAAGCTGATTACTTTTTCTGAACGTTGTCCTTTCTTGGACAACCGAACAGAACAGCTTTCCATTTCTGTAATGATGCTAATCACTGCAAGATCTCGGCCCCCAGCCGACTTTTTAACATTTTTCGAAATTCTGCTGTGGCTGGAGTTACATTTTAAGTAGACGATGCCTATCCTCCCCTCCCACCCTGTGATCGGCTCTTCTACTGTAGCCATGTCGTGCTGTAGGTTGTACTGTCGTGCTGTAGCCGTGTCGTGCACTGCGGTTATTGTGCTGTAGGTTGTACTGTCGTGCTGTAGGTTGTACTGTCGTGCTGTAGCCGTGTCGTGCACTGCGGTTATTGTACTGTAGGTTGTACTGTCGTGCTGTAGGTTGTACTGTCGTGCTGTAGCCGTGTCGTGCACTGCGGTTATTGTACTGTAGGTTGTACTGGGCCTGTGGAAGCAGCCAAATCCTTAGGCCTTATTTTGCTATTCACGACCCGTTATTACAGCGCACAGTGGAGCTTGCGAGACAGATTAGGAACAGCCGAAGACAAAAAAACCGAGAAAACATTGTCTCTGCTGGGATCAGTTATCATCATCTTCAATGGACTGTATGGGGGGCAGGGAGGGGCGGATTCTCTTTAGGTCATTATTCTCACTGTAGAGTGATAGGTAGCCAAAATATGATTATATTCCTATCTCCATGCCTTGATATCCACGACTACTTCCATACCTTTTAATAATAATAATAATGACTTTTATTTATATGGCGCCTTTCTCTTATTCGTGGACGCTTTTGAGTGGGTCTTTGCATTGGGGTGCATGGCTGGGTCAGATGACTGTCCAAATGACCTGTGTTTGTTCATGTTTCATTTATACTTGTTTCAAGAATTGTTTTTGTGCTGTAAGCCATTAAAAATAAGCAGCCAAACATCAGAGAATTGTCCAACTAATTAATTATATCTTGGATTAGTGAAGAGCAGGGGCTTAATAATTGATGTTGAGGAAACACGGTATTGAGATCATTGATATATTATTCACTATCCCGCTTTTGAAAAGACTCTTCCAGAATGCATATAGACACTCCGTTCATGACAGTGGCCTGTTCTTGTTGGACTCGATAGCATATTCAAGGTTTAATCTGAGGAATGAGGGCTGCTTACATGTGTGAGAATGCCTGCAGCGTACAGCGGTGGGTATTATTGCGCTTGGTTCCAGGCACACTGGCAGACAGATTTGTCATCTGTTTTTGTTTCTGTTATGGGGCTTTAGCTGGTCAAAGTCGGTATTCAGACAATGCTTTGTCTAATTTGATTTGAAACTACTTCTAAGAAAGCTACTCCTGCTCATCCAATCATCAGCTTCTCCTTTTCTCCGGGGACCTGCTCTCCACTCTTTAGTATTGATCACAGAATGATTTTTACTTGCTGAGGAACCTTGTTTTTAAAGACCATCATTATAGCAGTATGGGCTGCCCATTCTCGAATGTGTACATTCTCACTAAAACAGTTTGTTTCATTTTGTTTTAGGTCTACACCATGGCTATTTTTCCTTAATGGTTCTTTACTTATTTTAGTAGATTAACTTCTCCGTTTGTTTCACACACTGACTCTGGTTTCCTGTCGTTCTCCAGATGGCAAGGCGTCTCATCGCCTAATGCTGCATTAATCCTGTTTGCACATGGAGTCCTCGGCCCAGTAAACGCTCTCACTCGTGGCGCTCTCTGGGGGATGGGCACGTCCCTGCTGACACAGAGTGCTGGTTTAGAGGGTTAGGGGCGTGGTCTTCTGGGCTTCACTTATGGGGGGTGTCAGATATGGGACTGGGCAGACGCGTAAAGAGGAAACGGGGGATTCAGTGATGATGCGATTCACCTCAGATTATTTTTTCGCTCGTTGCTGGAGGCAGCGTAATGTTAACTGTGCTTTAACGTTATCTTTTTGACACTAAACTGTGCGCACAGTTTCCATGCTTCCCAGCTGCAGATGCACCCGGAGCTTAATATTTACAAGCCTGATGCCATAAGACGTTATTGCTAAGTGAATGTTTTTGAGCAAACGATGGCCTGTGTGTCAGGTGTACGTTTAGGATGACTCAAAGACACGGGTGTGTAAATCTAATTAAAAATGTGAAAGGGTTACCAGCCTGCTGTGTCTCTCCCAGGTCCTGCTTGCCAGTTCTTGGCAGTCATCCTGTCAGCCAGCCAGCTGTTTAGTCCTACCCTGAACCACTGCCAGAGCTGCATGGCATTGTGGGTTGTCTGGTCCAGCCAAGCTTGCTGCTCCTTTGTAGTCTCTGTAAAGGTTTCCTCTGAAGTTTCCAAGATGGGAAATTGCTAGGAAAATTAAGTGTTTACAAAAGAATGTATATGTTTAAAGTAGCAAAATTAAAAACCGGGACAGGAATTCAGCCACATTCCGGAAGGCTGTACTTTTCCTGCATGTGAATGGCAAAGCCGGTTGGTTACATGCGAACGTGGTAACGTAAGCTCACATGAGCACTGTAACACAGACACACATGAACACGGTAAAGTAAGGTCACGTGAGCACTGTAACATAGACGCACATGAACACGGTAACGTAAGCTCACGTGAGCACTGTAACATAGACGCACATGAACACGGTAAAGTAAGGTCACGTGAGCACTGTAACATAGACGCACATGAACACGGTAACGTAAGCTCACGTGAACACTGTAACATAGACACACATGAACACGGTAACGTAAGCTGATTTGAGAAATTAGTCAACTTAGTGAACGAAGCTGATCAGATTGTTAGAGCCATATTTCTGCATGTGCCGGTGTGTAACAAATTACAAGCAGGACATCACCAGCCTCTTGTCTAGGCTAGTTTTGAGATCCACTGAATGTTTGTTCTCATCTTTCATTTGGGTAAATAGTGTGGCTTTAGTATCTAAGATGCCGTCCTGTCTGTTGCCTGTGAGTAAGCCAGTCCAGTGTGAGCCACCTTCCCTGTTAGCTTGGGAGTCTGTGCCTTGCCTGTAAGACTAGCCCAAGTAATTTGACATTTTCAGTCCGGTCAAAAAAAAAATGGAGGAAATAATGGAAGAGTTTGCTAGCGGTTTCTGATTCTGTCATTGAATTTAGGACAATCATGTTCAGGTGTTACACAGACTGAAAAGATTTAAATTTGCTGTAGACAGTGCAACTGTACTTATTCGTAGGTTACAGACAAAGCGCGCGCGTGTGTGTGTGTGTGTGCGTGTGTGTGTGTGAGAGAGAGACAGTGGGGTTGTGTGTTTGGATCCAATCAAAATGCTGCTTTTTTGACCCCATTGTATGTGATCCTCATGGTCGACTTCTAAAAGATTCCACTGAAAGGTTTTAATTACGCAGTGACTTAACTTGGCCCCAATGCACAGATCCTTATTGAAGTCCATAAATCTCTCTCAATGACAGGCTCCCACCATACACAAACACTGCTGCTCCCTGGACCTCCCAGCAATGTGCACCGGCCCTCCACATCCCCAGGTTCCGCAGGTCGTCTCGTCTTCACCAGCTCTTCCATTAATCATAATCCTCAGGCTGTGCTAACCAGCAGCCCGCAGCTTCCCGGATGCAGCGGAAACTGCGCTGAGGTAGCTGCAGGCTGCCCCGATATCGTCGAGGTAATGGTCCAAAATTCCCGTTGTAGGTCGATACATGGAATAGGAGCTGGAGCTTGCGAGTGTAGGTGTTTAGAACATGGTTGTTTGGAACGAGAACGTTGAGCTGCGACAGTCATGTTAGCCAGCACCATGCACTCGCAGACCTCCCCCTAACGTGGACGCTTTTGGTTTCTTCCCTCTTCTGCTTTGGCTGTTGGCATTATTAGCATCCTGTGGAACTTGCAGATGAGGTGTGCTCCCAAGTGAAGGTGTGTGTCTCGCACCCACGCAGTCCGGGGTCTGCCAGCCTTTGCACCGACTTGGAGTATGTCTGAGGGCATCTCTGGTCCACCAGAGCTACAGGGGATATTCCCACGCCTGCCACACTTCCCAGCAATTTAGGCTTACATGCTAATTCTGCCTGAACGTTTGCGCGGCAATTACCCTTCAACATAAATGAAGTATACATAATTAAATGTTGGAAGAAGAACTGATCCCCGGAATACTGCTGACACACACACACACACACACACACACACACAAACACGGGGACAGTTTATTTGTAACTCACAGGTCTTCTTTCTCTCCCCTCTGACCCAGATGCTGGTCCAGTGGTGTCTGTCATTTGTGTTCAGATTGGAGCAGTTGCCATCCCTTAACTTCCCTGTACCTTTGCTGTCGCGTAGCTATGCAAGGTCACATCAAAAGTAGTGCTTTTGGTAAGGGCTTCTCACGACAGGTTTGCATCTCCGAAGCCGGTCTTAAAATAATGAAACGTGTGCCAGTGGCCACGTGCCTGCACCATTGGTGTTAGTCGTGGCGGCGTGAGCTCCTCCACAAGCATGCAGGGACAGTCACGGAGTGGCAAACCCTGAAATGAAGAAACACTGAAATTTATGAGGAGGCCTTCCCTCTCTTCGGAATAAGGAAAAAGCAGTACCTGACATAAAAGAGGAATGTTTTGTGTGTGTGTGTGTGTGTGTGTCACGGCTGGTGGTACATTTGGTATTCATCTGTCACATAAAACACAGCACTTTTGTGTGTCTGAGTGAGTGTGGTGTGTGTCGCACTGTTGGTGGTACATTTGGCATTCATCTGTCACATAAAACACAGCAATTCTGTGTGTGTGTGTGTGTGTGTGTGTGTGTGTGTGCGTGTGTGTGTATATATATACTCTCCATGTTGCTCTGCATTAGTATCATCTCCACTGGATAATCTTGAAGAGGAGGGACACCATCAAAGGACAGGCTCTGGTGTCAGACAGGACAAACTAACGTCTTCCTTGTGTTCCTTCTCTTTTCAGACTCCGTTTGTTGTTGGTACGTGCTGCTGATTCCGGAATCTTCAATGTAACCCATCAGCATAAACTGCTAAGACCTGACATGTGCTGCTGCAGCCAGCTGACCCCAGACCTGTGTG
The DNA here is from genome assembly GCA_026779585.1 of Mormyrus proboscirostris. Classification (NCBI taxonomy): domain Eukaryota; kingdom Metazoa; phylum Chordata; class Actinopteri; order Osteoglossiformes; family Mormyridae; genus Mormyrus; species Mormyrus proboscirostris. The sequence goes on from JAODKF010000030.1 coordinate 13,061,925, forward strand.
TCCCCTGCAGTACGTCAGTTGCCACCAAACAGACGCCGACAGGTCTGCGGGGCGACCAGCGTGCCGGCCCTCTGTAGACTCGTCCCGATCCATCACAAAGCCATGTTTTCAGGTGTGCCAAGGCGTCCCTAACGTAAAGATGGCCTAACACTGGTCTTCCTGCGGTGCTGGGTAACACTGTGCATGGCTCTGCCCTACATACCTCTGCGTCACACTAGGCGAATCTCAATATCCGTACTTGACTGTACTTGTGTTCTCTTGTACCCATTTTATGTCATTTTCCATTGCCAAAAACCAATTCCAATACTAAGAACACCAGTACAGAAGATGGTTGAAATCCCCGGATGTTGGTCTTGCTCACCCCAAATATCGAGGATACATCAGTTGCATCTGTGCTGAACAAGACCAATCCCATGATTCATTGCGCCCCAAATTTGTTCTCGGAAGGCAAGTTCGCAAGACCAGTCTTGCCAAGACCACAAGACCAAGTACGATCTTCGCTTTTTTTGGTATTGAGATTCACGCACCGATCTTCAACATGACATGAAGTGGCACTTAATGGTGTGTAATGTCGGCATCATGATGCAATGAGGGTGCTTGAGCCCTTAGCGTAGGTTGTCATTTTGGAGGCTTTGTAGGCTGATGATTTGTGTTCTGTAAATGAGGGATGATATTGCCTCTGAGAGCTTGTGTTTTGCATTTGGTTTTAATGGCACGTTCTTCTGTAACGTATTGTTACTTTCGGTGGGACAACTTCGATGAACAGCTGAAGACAGAACACTGTATGGATTTCACTGGGATTTGCAGTATGATTCCGGTGATGGGCTACAGTATGGTCTTTATGAATATTGGCTGCTTCTCTTGTGTTTTCGGTGGAGATGCTGTGTATACTATCCTCACAAGTCTGCCTATGTCATTAATCTGGTGCTGGCTGTGGGATGCAGGATCTGGCAAGATGTTTGCTATAAATAAACAGTCCACACAAAAGAATGTGTTAATTAGTAATTAGCGGAGAAGCTGCACGGACCACATGACTGAGCCCTGCCAGGGAAATGGAGACCGATGCACTAAACGAGATGAGGGAGTCTGTGGCAGGACCATCAGTCTCTCCGGGTAACTATGGTGAAGCCGCGCTGATGCCATCACGTACTGCCAGCCCATTCGAAGGTGAACCCAGCATCCTGAGAAGGACCCCCTGACGTTGCCCTGCTTGGACCCTGAAAAGCATGAAAGTGAACCTCGCGCGTGAGCTTCGCTCGCGGGGGCTTCTGCTGATGCACCGGCGGAAAGCGAAGTAAAGGAAGTTTCTATAACTATTTATACGGGGACTCCAAATTAATGTCACATAAAACGTGCAGTCATCACCATCACCGTGCCCCTGACTGCCATTCGCGGGAAGGGAGACAAAAATGCGCCGCGGATATTTTTAAGAAAAATATTTTCATAAAATGAAAAAATAATGCGTTGTTTCCATTTTTCGCGCGGCTTGTTAATGGGGAAGGAAACGGAGTGAAAATTAAAGTTTAAGCACGCCATGACACCCGCTGAAATGCCGGGCGTCTGTTAAACCTCGCCTTTAAAGTGAAATAAAATAATGGATGTGGGTCTGGGATCCCGGATGTCTCGGCTTCATGGCCTCATCATTAAAGCTGCCATCAGCAGCTTAGGGGGAGCATCCATCGCCCTCAGAGTAACACGGAGGCATATGTGCTCCGTCTGCCTGTCTCCCCAGCATCTACTCACTGATGTTAAAAGAAATCTTTATTGTCAGTCACATATCCTATTCACTTTGTTCACCTGTGCTGACACTCTTGGCTGCGCGCGTGTGTGTGAGTACATTTGTTGCCCGTGTGTGTGTGTGTGTGTGTGCGCGTGCGCGCGCGCATGTGTTTTTTTTCTCCTTAACACCCCTACTTACCGCCAGACATGTGCCCATTGGCATCCGTGAGTTTTAAACACTCCCTCATTAGCCGGGACGTGTTTGAAAGCTCCCAGCGCAGGCTGATGAGGGGAACCGCTGGTGCCTGCCTGACTTCCTTCCTTCCCCAGGCTGTGACAGACGGAGGCGCAGCGGCCAGTGCTGCGGTGTCACCTGCATGGAGGCTTCCTCCCCTTGATCTCTGCCACACAGGACCGCGGCCCACAGAGCTGACAGTTTGCTGAATTATTTAGCTCCTCAGCCCAAGCGCGCGCATCGCTCCGCATTATGCTGATGGTGCCTCATAATAAGGCCTGGCGTTGGGGAGGAGGCCTCTTCTGATCCTCTGACGACATTCCTGGGCCTGGCAGAACAGGGCGGGCCAGACAGCCCCCGTCCCAGTACCAGGGACTGCGTAGCTCTCCCTCGTTGGCAAGCGCCAGCTCGAATTGCAGTGTGACCCGGTGGCACAGTGGAAAGCCATCTTAATTAAAATCTTTCTTAATTTAGACATCACTGCGTTAAGTTTGCAGTATTAATGTATATCCTGATTTCTGATTCGATCCAATTTGGCATGTCGCGTGCAACCATCACTTTTATACGGTAACTCATGATGTTAATGCTGCACAGTGAGCTGTGAGGCTACGTGGCTAACAGCTCCCTCCCGGATAGGTGTAGAAGGTGTTCACATTTTGAGAGTTTTTTTTTTTTTTTGAAATGCCACCCTATTGGTCCTGACCCTGGATGCCCAGGTGGATCCCGATACTGTATCCCAGATAAATGTAGCCGTGAGAGCTGGGAAGGAAGTGGAGTGACAGGGAGATTTCTGCTGCGTCTCCTCCAACATCCATCTTATCTTTCCGCTTTGGTGGGTGCGATAAGAGTTCAAGCTCAGGAGGATTGATTATCTCACAAATAAACAAATACTGACAACCATGTCTGTTAAGTGGTGACAAAATGCTCTACTTCAAAAGTTAGGAAACTTTCTAAACGCTATTCTGTCCTTCGCTTTGTTTACATCATTTGGTTACAGGTGACCTGGCCTTATTACTAAACTGTCAGAGGTAAGACAAGCTGTCAATATTTTCTTACTTAATTTTGATGCAACTTAGTTATTTCACGGTTGTTTTTAATTCAAAACCCTTTCAAATGGATGATAAAAGCAGTTTTACGGAAATGTAATATGGTTCACTACATCCATGGGCAGCCCATGTATTTAGTCCATTCAGGTTGTTTGCGGGCTGTAAAAACGCTTGGCAGATATTTTACTTCTGAGTCTAAAATGAGTCCCTAGAGCTTAGTGCTAGAATGAGTGTTTAACTGGTTGTGGGCTCCTTGCACCTTAACACATATTTACAGGCTATAGCAAGAAGTGCAATAATCATCACTTTGTGAAATGACAGAAGCATACTGTGATTATATCAGCAAATATCACACAGAGAAGATGAACTTTGCTGGATACACGGGCAGTTGTGTTTTCTTTTTGTCACTTTTCTCGTCATTGAAATCATTTCTTCAATTTGTTTTAATTATTGCCAGAATCATCCTATTACCCCCTGCTTGGGTTTGCTTCTAAACCCCAAAATAGTATTTGTTGCCAGGCAAAAAAGAAAAAAAAAGACATTATTCTGATACTGACTGACAGCACAAGTCTGATAGGGCTCATAATTGTTGTTTTTGGGATGAGACGTTTGTTTTGGACAAAACCTTTCATCAGGCACTCCTGGTCTGAACAGAAGTTCTGCCATATAAATTACAGGCATTAGAATGTTGCGAGCTAAACATTCTCATAATACCATGTAGATGGCGAAGTGATTTAACGGGGTTAATCAAAATCCTATTCAGGAAGCCACGTTATTGTGTCTGGCACGTTAGGCTTCTGCTCAAGGGTTAATGGACTGTCTGTGTGTAACTTGCCTGCATACTGTTATTCGTGTTTGGTGCGGCTGAGCAGGTAACATACCTTCCAACAGGCGTGCTGCAATAAAAGGTCAATACGGTGAATCCTAGTACATCTATTGAAAAGCTTGCCTGTGCTAATAGATAAATGGAGGAACAGTATTTACAGCTAAGAATTAATGGTGAGAATGATTAAAAAGGGTATCAAGCACCAAATCCTTAAAAAATATGGCGCTTAAAATACAATGCAAAGCAAAATACAAAGCCAGACATGTCAAGTCCGTTGACCGAAGGGACCGAAAGACTGAAGGGCAGTGTGTGAAATCTGCCCCTAAAATGCAGTATTTACACTGAAACGCCTCACTGTAGGGGCTGGCAAAGGAGGAAGCAGGAGAGCATTTTAGCAGCAAGTGTAGAATAAAAGCAGCTGTGGCGATGCCAACAGACAGGAAACAGCATGAGGCAAACTATCTTTGGAGGAGGAAAACTTTTAGTGGGAGGAGTAAAACAGTTAGTAAACACGAGCCGCAAATCCTAACAGCTTTCTTTTCGGGGAGAGAAAAAGCGAAGGAGAGAAAAGTCATTCTGAGCAGCCGGGGCACAGATAAAGCATCACACTTCAGTTCCTTCACATCTCATGCAAAGTGACTTGCAGCAGGAGGCTGCCGCCACGCTGCATCAGCGCCTCTTCACTGAGAGAGGGAGCGATATTAAAAACCGTCCCCTGACGGATGCCACAATAGCGCTGCCTTTCATTAGCGCCCAGCCGCCGTGTCAGGCCTCTGTGTAGCGCTCATTGTGCATGCATAGTAAATGACTATTTACCTGCCACTTCCTTTGATAAGTCGCCCCCCCCTCCCCCATGCTCAGTCCCGGCCGCCAGCCGGTCCCCCTTCTTTGCCCACGATCACATTAAGACGAGCGCGTTTCCTCCCAGAAAGTGCACCTCTACGTTTCCACAGGTGCTGTTCTCCTGGGTTCATCGTGGGCCAGTCTTTGATTGTTTCCTTGTCTTTTTTCCCCCTTTGTCTATTTCCTCCTCCTCATCTTTGTCCCCTTCGACATTCCCGTTGAGTTCCTGTGTTGTGGTAGCGCTGTTTATGCAACGGCTTGTTTTGAAGTGACAACCCAGGATAGATATGCAATATTAAAGAGGGGCCTTATGAATTTTTGACATCAAATTAGTGGCTTCCCAGTTAACACATCACAGCTCACTAGGGCAGGCTGATCAGAAAACCCCTCTGAAGTGACAGGGAAAAGAGCAGGGCCAATCACTAAATATGCTTTTTTAATGTAAGTAGTAATCAGCACAGTAAGGTTAAGTAATAGTCTGCGGTTTCCATGATTTCCACCGAATCTCAGTGAACACCAGTTTTTTTTTTCCCTTTAAATGTTATCCACTGTGAATCTCTGGGACTATAACGCAGATTAACGTCTCATGTGACACCGAACTTCTGATCAAAGCCGCATTTTCCTCTTCCTCATTCAAATTTGAATTGCTTTATGTCGGTATGGGTTGATATTACCCATAATGCAGTGGTGGTCCCGGAGCCTCTCATGTCCACAGCAAGATTACAGCTCAAAGTGTCCCTTCTGTCAAGACCCTCCTCAGTGGCTCTGCACTCCCCCAGCTAGCTGCCGTCCTTTGTTCGTATCTGATTCCCCAAGGTGTTTGCCAGTGGCCTTAAGCGTCCTCTTAGCGGTTGAACACGTCCAAACTAAGCTTGGGGATTGGATCTGCAGTACAAGGCTCTGGAACCACTAGGAAGGTAGCTGAAGGTAACGTGTTAAGTCTGGTTAAGACCACACGTGCTATTTCAATGCATGAATATAGTATACCAGTGATGCTGGTGTCACATGCCCAATGCTCTTACGGAGTGTCTGTGCGCTAACATCGTTTCAGCGGGTTTGGCTTGAAGAGGCTGCCATTCGGCCTTGTCCCTGGAACATGCGCCGATACATTTCTCTCTACCGTCCCTCTGCTGTCAGAGTAAACAGATTCAAGTTGTCATGGTCCCAACAGACTGCCATTCTCACCATGGTGATCAATTAACTGATTATTACGGCAAGCTCTTGATTTGATAATCAGCGGGACTATTAATCACTTTTAATCTACTAATCGGCGGTTGGCTTCTGCATTTATGGAGGAGCTCAGAGCCGGGCACTGCTTGGCACGTCAACCTCCAGGGTCTGTCTGAGGTGGCAGACTGAGGAGCAGGATTGCAGAGAGCTGCAGCAGTAATAATATCTATAACAACGACGTTAATGATGATAACAGTTGCGGAAGCACAACGGCAGTAACAACTGGAGAAACCAGCACCGCTGCAACCACTTTAGTGTGGATTATCACAACCATTTTAATAATGATACCCACGACTACAGCAAAGGCTGTTGTGATGGCAGCTTCAGGCTGCTGTCAGGGTGCGTACCATGCCTGTCGCCTGCGGGGGTGCTGCGTTCCAAGCATACCCTCAGAGTTACAGGAACGCAGAAGTCTTCCAGGCCGTATCTGAGCGAGTGACGAACACGGGCCGAGTTTTGTCTTTAGAAGACACATGGGGAGCATTGCACCCGTTTCCTTTGATGGCTGGAATTTGAAATCATTGCCTCCCCCTGAACGCTCACCTAATTTCCCGTGCCCTGCTTCTCGTGCCATAATACGCTTTTTGTTATTTCTTCAATTAGAGTCAATTGACCTGACAGAATGGTTGGCAATTAAGTGATTTTTTTCGGAATGGTCTTGGGGTAATTGGCTTGAGCTTGTCAGCTGTGTTTTATGAAGCCAAGTTCTCCCCACCTTTCTCTGGAGCATAATAGCTTATAATTTCAAAATCTTTATCTTCTGTTTCCCTCTCAATAAACTGCAATTACAGGAAGTTGTTGGAGGTGCTTAAACTTCCCTCTTTTTGTACCATTCCAGTCATTTCATAGCTGCCAATAAAAGGAGTATTTTTTTTTTGTGGCTGTGGAGCTGTAACGTAATCATGCCATGTGTGTAAGCAGAGACCAGCTCACCCGGGTTTACCAGCTAAGAGCGGAAAGTCTCTCTCTTACTTACTCCAAAGCTAATTAAGAGCATGGCTGTATTCCAGTGATTCGAGGGAAGTTATATTCTGCTGTTTGATCATCCTGCTAATGACATGGCTGTGAGGGCATGGAGCTATGTCCCACTGGCCGGCTGAAATGGTATCAGGCCAGGACGCCCGTCTCAATGGGCCCAGTGCCAGTACCCATGAACGTTTCTGGGTTACTGGGTACCTGCACTGTATTCACCAGCAAATCACCGGCCAGTAATTACAGCTCTGATCGTGTGACTATTTTTTTTTTTTCAACTTTTGTTGCAATCACCTTTTGATTCGGTCTAGAGACCAAACGGTAGCTGTCTGAGATATTTTGGAAGGTGAGAAAAGAGGAAAGGAGAAAAGATCTGTCTTTTTTTATCAGAACATCGTCAACCATATATTGTTTTTTTTTTTTAGCTTAAAGGAGGCAGGAAAGATAAAGAAGCCATAACACCAGCTTTTAATGTGTTCCCTAGAGCAGTGTTTCCCTACCCGGTCACGGGGAACTCCAGACAGTCCGTGTTTTTGCTCCCTCCCAGCTCCCAGCTAATCAGGAACACAGAGTAACTGGTTCAGGTGCGTTGCAAGCTGAGAGAAAGCAGAAATGTGGACTGTCCGGGGTTCCCTGAGGACTAGGTTGGGATACACTGCCCTAGATAAAGGGTGGTAACCTGGGGCTTGCTGGCCAATGAGAAATTTTAACCTTTGCCCCCCAGCCTGTGTGTAGTCTCCGACACACATCTTGTTGTAGGTATAATGTCTATTAAAGTTTCATGGAATTGTAACCCTGGTAACCCGGGGCTTGCTGGCCAATGGTAAATTGTGACCTTTACCCCCCAGGCTGTGTGTAGTCTCTGACACAAACCTTGTTTGTAGTCCAGAGCTTGTTTTGTGCTAAAATCCATTTCCTTACAAATTCCCTCTGCTTCTCTTCTGTGTCTGTGCTGCTTCTGCTTGCTGTGGTGTACATGTCATTCTTACCTCACACCCAAAATCTGCCTGCAGGGGAACTCAATCGGCATAAAGACATTCTTTTTATATGTTTTCTGGACACAAACACCGAGTACATCTTTCTCTCCCTAGGAGCTGTTAGGAAGGTGTTTAGTGTTGATGAAGAGGAGGACCTAGGCATGTGTAATGGAAGTCCAGTCTAGACAGTCTCTCCTGCCATCTGATGATTTATTTTTTTTCAGGGCAAATGCAGACACGACTGAGCAAGGCAGAGAGAGAAATAAATAAGGACATGAAATCAACAAATAAATAATTCACAACAAAATGACAGCAGATGTTTAGATGTTAGAAGCTTGCAGTTTTGTGGTGGTCTCAGATATAACTTTTGATCACGAATTCAGAAACAGCCCCTGAGTGGCGCGCTTGCTGGTCGGGGTGGGCGATGATGGGGGGGCAGGGGGGGTGGGGTTGCCCTTATTTATTTCTGTTATCTATCCATTTGTTTTTCTATCCATGCAAAGCACTTCCCTAATACAGTTTTTGAGACTGAACTGAGTCATTGACATATATAAGTGAGACTTGCCTCAGTAATTCGACCCTGGTCTTGGAGTGTGTAAATAGATGAGGAACACAATGTAACTGTACATCAGGGAGGTCTGCTGGAGACCTTCCCAGCTTCCTGCTATGGAGACGACTGGCATCACTCTGTGATTAACATTTAAACATTAGCCCTAAAGAAAGACTGTAGCTTGTTGATATTTCAGCTTGTATTTGGAGATAGCACTTCTCAAGTGTTTCAAAGTGAATATCTCTTCAGATAACCCACAAAACACATTTCTCATAGGTTTTTAAAACCGGCGGAATGGAGTAGTTCAGTTCGCATGTAGAGGTTTGCATCTCTGTGCGATTGTGTCTGTGTTCCTCTCTCCTTGCATCTGGCCCTAATCTCTCTGTATCTCTCAGTGAAAATTCTAATCAGACCCATCATCGTAACTATAAGAAGAGTGGCTGTTCATAAAACACACCTGAATAATATGAAGAACTGATATAAAATGAAATGGCACAAAATTTGTTCACATTACGCGAATGTGAGTGGGGGTGGTACAAAGAATTGCCTCTGTTTACCAAGAGATTGAGGGTCCCTGTTCAACCCCCCCACCTAGACACTTTTTTCATACACGAATGAACCATTGATATTCCATCTGTTCGTGCTCCCGCTCTTTGGGGAAGTTGTCAATCAAAAGTCACATGACCGTGTGGCAGTAGCAGCCTCTGGGAGGCCTCTTGTTGCCTGGCCATGAGCCAAGTACTGCGCCAGTATGCTTGGCTGAACCGCACTGAAGCTGCCCACTGGAAGCTGGACCCGAATGCACAGCAGTGGAGCATGCAGAGGTGCCTATCGCAGCCTGGATGCAACCCGCTTCATCTCTGCATCACCTCCGTAGCCACTTGCCAGTGGGTCTCCAGTAGGAGATATCTTCCAAACGCTCCTATTTTGCTATGAGCAGACGTTCCTCCTCGGTCACCATTGTGTACAACCAAGGCCGCTTCCCCCCTGTTCCTTGGAAACGGCATATTAGCCTCATGGGAAGATGGGTTAACCTCTCAGGCTATTACGGTCATTTAGTCCGTAGGAGAGTGCATGTGGTCGGGCCACTGTGCCCCCTCCTCTCCGGTCCCTGGTAGGCGATGTACCCAGGGGAATGTAGAGCCGGGCCCTGCTTGATGCGCGTGCTCATGCCCGGTACCCTGGTGATTCCACGGCCCAGGGATCTGGGGTAAAGAGCAGCACACAGGTAATTAATGGCGCTGGTGGCAGAGATCGGGGAATGGTCCACAGGGACATTGGAGAAGCCCCTGATTGGTCTTCTGGGCTCAGGCACATCGCTCTGAGCCTCACCTGTGGTCCAAAGCCTCTTGTGGTGGGTGGAGCCAAACGACCGCCGCAGTGGGGCACTTCCACAGATTACCGCCTGCTGTCTCGCTCACACCAGGCCTGTTGGGCAGCTCCCGGGCAGGGCTTGCCCTTTCTCTGTCTCTGCCCATGTGGTGTCGCTCCCTGTTCCCCGTGGAGAGATGACACCGAAGCCTACTAATTGGAGAGCTTTACCCCTGCACTCACCTTGCCTTGGTGCTGTACGTTGATGGTCCCTTTTTTTCCCCACCGTGAATTTGAGCAGACAGAGACGAACCTCGAAACGAAAAATCGGCCACCTGACAGGAGCTCGGCGACAGAGCTGAACGGACTTTTGCTTAATGTCTTTGTTCGTCTTTTGTTGTTCGTTCAGGTGATAATCATTCCCCCCCCCCGCTTGATGCCTCGGGGAAGTTAGGCAGGTGCACAGGGGTCATTCACACGCAGCTAGCAGTTGGTCCTTCTGGGGACGTCTACCTAAACAGCCCCTGGGATTGTGGCTGCAGGTGGCACTGTTGTTTGGTGATGACGGCGGGGGCCGTTATGTGATATCTCCGTCCAGGCCCCGGGGGCCAACCAACTGTTTGTTTATGTGTCATGAGGCCCTGGGTGAATGCTAATGTGGAGCAGCCATCTCTGCTGTACCCTCTCTCCCCGCTGGGGCCTCCCTACAGCCCTTGAGGCCCCTGGGCAGGCTGGCACAGGTAGCCCTTTGTCAAGCCGCCATGGGGAATTGTTCATGAGGGCTGGCTGCCTGATGCTGCGTCCCAGAGCAAACCTTCCATCTGCTGGCAGTTGGCTATTATTTACCAAACCACCCTCCCCCCCCCCAGGCCCCAGGAGAACATGATACCGTTTAATGCTACTGCCCAAGACTTCATTTATGCAAACGCGTGAGGCAGGCGAGTACGAACAGCGATTCACGTTTTGCCAGACAGACTGAAGTCAGGGAAAATGCTGGAAGCTGTTACTCATGTTTGCTTTGAGAGTGTGGTCTCCGGGACGGAGCACATTGCATAAGAACGACGGCTCTGTAGTAATGATGAACCAGTGGGATTTAGACACACAGCACTCGCCGTAGTTGTCCGATGGGGCAACATTTTTTGTCAGCTCCGGAAATTAATGCAAGTGGACTGTCTCTGCTCTGTTATGGAGTGGGGGCAGGGGGGTAATGTTGTATCAGCTGGAGAAGCCATTTCTGCAGTAAAAGAAAGCAGTGAAACCATATGAAATTAAAGTAAATTGAAAGTGTCAATGTCATACAGTGTGTGTAGAGCCAAAGAGGCTCTCTGGTACATCTGTCCCAGAGAAAATGTATGATTGTAAGACACTATGTCTGAAAAGTCTCCTGAAGACACTGGCAGCGCAGGGCTTTTTGGCTGGCATTGCATCAGGTTCCATTTTTACATGATTAATTTAATATCTTAAAAAAAAAGGCTTATTAATTTAATATGTGATGTTAATTGAATTCATCTGAATATAATTTCTTACTGAAGTTAATTAAAAGGAGAAGAGTCTCAAAACGTACCAGCATCAGCAGTGTCCATTCGGGGCTGGTAGGGCCTCCATTCTCCCATCAGGTCCACAGCGGACATCGATACACCCCCTAACCTCTGCACCATAAACTAGTGCGTGGGGGCTGGGGGGAATCTCAATCAGTGTTTACTCCTTAATATTCCTGTTTGTCTTGTAGGGATTTGTGTCACTGCAGAAAGATATTTTCATCTTCATATCCGATTAAATTCAACTTTCATATATTCAACCTGAGCCATGAAATATTATTTTATTAAATGATGTTTAATGCAATTTCATTTTATTTTATTTATTTTGGGTTGGGTTCAGGGCAGTGTTTAATCTATAATAGCCTCTCGATTTCTTCAGCAGTCATTGCCAGTTGATGTTTGTGTTTTTCTTTCCTTGCAAGTGGCATGTATAAGGAATGAAACTGAAACACTGGCTTCAATAGTGTTTGGGGTTTCACGCCTATATACGCACAGCATGGTGGCCAGTCTTCACTGATTGCACATTCCATCAGTAAGAGCAGAGTGTTAAGGTTGAATTAGCAGAGCAATAGCACAGCTGTACATAAAATATTGCACTCTACACAACATAATAGGAGACATATCACAGTTTAAAAGAGGACAAATCGTTGGTGCGTGTCTGACTGGCACACCTGTGACCAGGACAGCAAATCTTTGTGGTGTATCAAGAACCATGTTATCCAAGGTAATGTTGGCACACCAGCACGAAGGATAGTTAACACTGATCAGGAATAACTGTGGATGTAAGAGGAAGCTGTCTGAAATGGATGTCTAACCCAGATTGTATCCAAAGAACATAAAACCACAGCTGCCCTCTCCCTGCAAAACTATAGAGCATTTCGACTCTCTTGTGTCCGCCAAATCGTCATTGGGACCTGCACAGGCCGCTGTACAGGACTTGTATCTGTCATTTCCAAGATGAATTGATGCTGTATTGGCTGCATATGGAAGCCGATACTGGTAGATTATTGTGTAGCAATCATATATAGTATATTACACAACTTTCTTTGTAGAATGCAGGTATATTTTTGAGAGATTATTACGTTGACTTCCGTAAAACAAAAGACTGGTCAGTATCAGTAATTTAAAATAAAATAAGTTTCTAGTTCATGGTATGGTGACTCCCCTTTCACGCCTGTAGTGCCCTTGGAGAGCCCAGCGCACCCTGTGAGGTGTGCTCACTCCTGCTTGAGACCCTGTGGCTCCCCTTTCACTTCTTGTTTCTTTCCTCTTTTATATTTCTGACATATAATATATGTCCCCCCTTCATTGGAATGTATATCTCAATCCTGTGTGTGGAGCTCAGCAAAAACAGACGAGACATTAGGTTTCCTAACGGCAATTATCTTTTTAGATTGGAAAACCCACTGCGCCTAATCCCGACAGGCAGCCTGTGGCTACAGATACAAATTTGGGGAGATAATTAGGTACACGAGAGGGGGTTCTCTACAGGACAGGAAGGGGACACCAGGCAGCGTCCACAGGGGGGCATTAAAGTCCCCCTAGTATCCATCCCTCCCCTCAGAATGTGCTGGCCATCCCCCCACCCCCAGCCCACCCTGCAGGGGTCAGTGGAGTTTATCTCCTCATGAATGTTTAACCTTTTTATGAGGAAAAGGGCATCTTATCTTTTCTCAGTGCTGTTAATTGGGGACATGATTAGAGCTGTTTGACTCTGCAAGTCGCGCTTTTGTTCCCAGCACCGGGCTGAAGGAGAGGACACAACCACTGGCTGCATTTTCCAGAGCATCGCCCTCCAAATTACCACGAAAAACAAGCTCAAGGCCTTCATGCTGACTCTACTTGCAGTGAAAGTGGGAAACTCTCCAGTTAAACTGTTACTGCCTCAAGTATTGCAGCTCTCTGTGAGTTTGTGTAGTTATGTCACACTTTATAAGATCAAAGGAGCCCCCCCTGTGGGGCACTTTTCCCTCTTTGGCAAAGGCCAGCTCAAAAGTCAGCCTGAAACATGTACTTCATCTCTTATGTTGTTTTTTTCACTTTGCGTGCTTGTCATTCCAGTTGGATTGAAATGTCTAAACTAGAATTATGAGGATTATACCTGTATAGAAGCCCACTGAGATATACTGCATGTAACATCAGTTTGAAATGTGTACTTAACAGTCGACATGCAAAAGTAGCGATGTGGTCCAGAGCTGCTGTCGTCTGATGGCAGATGGTCATCGTGTGGGTCATGTACGTCTGCTTACTGTTTACTGTTTGTACTTCCTGCAGGTAATCAGTCATCCATGTTGGGAACCTTATCTTGACCTTTGCAGTTTCAGTCTATAGCCAAAGGTGCCCAAACCTCAGGAAGGCGCCTGCTCGCAGTGCGTTTTGTTCGCCACCAGGCAGCAGCGAGGATTAGGCGAAGCTCGTCGCAGGAGGTGAGGAAACGATAGCATCTGCTTCCCTTAAGCCTAGCGAGCAAAGTCCATGAGGGTGGCTGAGAGTAGAGTGAAGCCAGTGTGGGTTTTTTGGTTGTCTGCATATTCACTCTGAGGAAACTTTGATTTTTCTTGCTCTTTCTCGATGGCTTAAAACTGAGCGGTTTTTGCCCATCTTGTCTTTGGGAGGTAACCGTTCGCAGGAGTTCCTCAGTATGTCAAGGAGATCCAGTTGCAGGCACGTCAGCAGGTTTCCTTACTTTTCTCTGATCAGTGTGTTACGTGGTTATAGCTGTTCTTTACAGCCAGATTTGATTGATTTTGAATGTCTGAATCAGTAGATTGAATTCTTTGGCACTTGGAATTACAGTGAAACTAACTGCCTGTGTTACTCTGATTATCCTGTAATTAAAAAGATGGCTACTGTATACTTATGGATGATTTCCTTTTTCCTGTCCACTTCCACCTACGATGACCTACTAGCGTGTTACTGTCCTCTCTCACAATGTCCTACTGACATGTGACTGTCCTCTCTCAAAATGTCCTACTGACTGTCCTCTCTCACAATGTCCTACTGACGTGTGACTGTCCTCTCTCAAAATGTCCTACTGACGTGTGACTGTCCTCTGTCACAATGTCCTACTGGCGTGTGACTGTCCTCTCTCACAGTGTCCTACTGACGTGTGACTGTCCTCTCTCACAATGTCCTACTGATGTGTGACTGTCCTCTCTCACAATGTCCTACTGGCGTGTGACTGTCCTCTCTCACAATGTCCTACTGACGTGTGACTGTCCTCTGTCACAATGTCCTACTGACGTGTGACTGTCCTCTCTCACAATGTCCTACTGGCATGTGACTGTCCTTTCTCACAATGTCCTACTGACGTGTGACTGTCTTCTCTTACAATGTCCTACTGGTGTGTGACTGTCCTCTCTCACAATGTCCTACTGACGTGTGACTGTCCTCTCTTACAATGTCCTACTGACGTGTGACTGTCCTCTCTCAAAATGTCCTACTGGCGTGTGACTGTCTTCTCTTACAATGTCCTACTGGCGTGTGACTGTCTTCTCTCACAATGTCCTACTGACGTGTGACTGTCTTCTCTCACAATGTCCTACTGACGTGTGACTGTCCTCTCTCAAAATGTCCTACTGGCGTGTGACTGTCCTCTCTTACAATGTCCTACTGACGTGTGACTGTCCTCTCTCACAATGTCCTACTGACGTGTGACTGTCCTCTCTCACAATGTCCTACTGGCGTGTGACTGTCCTCTCTCACAATGTCCTACTGGCGTGTGACTGCCCTCTGTCACAATGTCCTACTGGCGTGTGACTGTCCTCTCTCACCACATCCCACTGGCCTGTGACTGCTCTCTCCCTCCCTGTCCTACTGGCCTGTGACTGTTTGCTCCCACAATGTCCTTTTGGACTGTCCTCTCCCACCATGTGGACTGTGACTGTCTGCTCCCACGATATCCTACTGGGCGGTCGTGGTCCTTTCTGACTTCACATCTTTTCCATCTGGCCTCTTGCCTGCCCCTTCTTAAAGGGGCCCTGACTTTCAAAGGACAGAAGAAGCTTAAAAAATCAATAACTCATCATTTATTGATCACTAAAAATTGTCCTCATTAGCCCCCTAAGTGGTCCTCCCCATTTAATAGTTGATGAAATGCCACCCCCCCCCCCCCCCCTCCATGAACGCTGTTTCTGTCACCATGCTCAATTCATGCAGGCCACATGGCAACAATCAGAATGCCTTTGGCCTGAAAACAGGTCCAGAATGTACACTGTGGTTCTTTGTGTGTCCGTGTGGATCCCCCCCCCAGCGTCAGGGCCCTGTGTGAATCTAACAGCAGCCTGTCTCAGCAGCACGCCGGTTTCAGCTGCTTAATGACCGAAGGGCCAGTCCTCCCTCATTTCGGCTGTTTGATCTTTTGAGAGGCATGTGCTGCACATGTTTTCTATTGCATGAAAAATTAATTTTGCGTATCACTTTACAACATGTAAAATGTGTTTATCTTCCAGGGATTAAGAGTGTGCAAAATGAACACTGCGGAGCTTCTGTGTCAGGTTTGTGCAAACATGTGGCCCACTTCGGTCCGCAGACGAGATTGTGTTGACTTTAAAGCCCCTGTTATGCGATGGACAGCTGATCGCTGATGTTGGATAAGCAGTTCCATTTCACCCAGGAGAGAGGAGGACAGGACATGAAGAGGTGCTTTTGGGTAATTGAGTAGGTTGTTAAAGATGATGGGTTTTGGGTGAAGTTCCTTTCGATACCGTCAGGCTCGCAGACCTGTGTCTCTCCCTGGAGCTGTTTGGGTATGGAGTACCTGTATTCACACCTCTCTCCTGGCTGGACCCAGAAGAAGGTTGTGTGAGGCACTGCACTGCTGGGATTCAGTCCATGGATCCGCAGTTTAGTAGACAGAGGCATGTAGAAACTGCTTTTGTGCTGTTTCAGGTTTTGCTCTAGCTGCTGTGTTGTCAAGCTGTCAGTGTTCTCATGAGGGAGTGACATTTTCATCCAAGCTTCTCCTGAACCCATCTGACTTCAGTGTCCAGTCTAGCCAGTGAGCCTAACCTGTTAGCCGTTGTGGGAGATGGGAGGCAGAGAGTGTCAGCACGCTCCTTTCTGTGTGACAGTGTTCAACACGGTCATATCAGCCCAACCAGCTAAGGTAATGGCCTTCTGCTCCAGTCAGACTTTACCTCCAAACAGGTGAACAGTGTGACTGCAGAAGCAGGCAGCTGCGTGAGAGATGAAAGTCTGTCGTGCGGTGAGTGTGAAGAGGCCCTGAGCCCCGATGAAGCCCGTATGCATCCGTAAGCCTCTAAAAGTGAAAGATGTGGCTGTATGTCCCAGCCTTCAGGACGAAAAGGGATGGAACACCTTGAGCAGAAGGCAGCGGTAACATGCTAATGCTGCTCCTGCAGTGTTTGCGATGTCACGCCTAATAGCTTAGCCGCTGTCCAGGAAGCTGGCGAGGCCTAGCAATGTGTAATCCGGTGAACCGATGCTGGGTGGGGGGCAGAGTTGGACAGCACTGGGAAGCACGTGCACAACTCTGGCAGAACCCAAGTGGAGGTACCACAGGTGGGTCAGACAAAACTCGATTTTCGAAACGCAAAGAATTTTTCCAAAGCAGATTGGGGACTTCTATGATTAGAGCCTTGTTTGTCCATATGATGTCAGGTTAGGAATTGTATGAGATCCTGTTGGTGTATGCCATCTGACTGCAACTGAGTGAATGCTCTACGGTTATCTCAATACCAAGAAGGCAGACTGTATATCGATAATGTGAGAAAATATACCAGCACTGTCCTTAGTGCTTACTGTCCATCCCCCAACCCACAGTCATGCTGCATTTCAGTACTTTACCTCAAGGTGTCTCTGTAGACATCGTCAGGATTTGTATCGATAATCAGCATAACCACTAATATTGATTCAGTCCGTTTAGTGCTGGTCTATCCACTGTCAAAATCTCTTTTCAACAACAACAAAACTAAAACTATGTATTCAACTGCTTATCCTTGATGTAATTTACACATTTTCTTTCTCAAAATGTCTGCAGTCTTACAGTATGTTACTGATACTGTGTTTCTACATGGCTCTGAGTTGGAGGAACCTCACAAGACTGTTTGCTTTCTTTCCTTTAACTGGTTCACTATATTTTTTAATGTAGTCCTTCTGACAGTGGGCAAGACCTGTTAGGGGGCAAAAGGGCTACCTGCTTCTCAGGAGTGCTGTTTTCATGTCTTTTATTGGGCCCTAATCCTGACTGCACAGATAGGAGAAACAGGTTGCTTGCATCTTGTATAGCTTTACCCCATGTCTGCCCAGGGGTAGTATGACACCTCAGCTGTCTCTCACCCATTTTATTTTAACCCTTTTTCATTTTTTTTTTTGGAGATTTCAGAGATCAACCGGAATTTTGTCCTGGTTTAACGGCTATGTTTTACCTAGTTATCAAGCATATCTGAATGTCAAAAATTTTGGAATAAGACCTTTGCTATCATTTATAAGCTAAAAATTGTGGGTCAGTCTCCTTTCGGCTTGTGTCAGATGATTGTTGACCTAGTTGCAGCCTAGCATGATGTCCTACATTTATCTGGGATTGATGACATATCCACAGTCGAAATAATGACTATGCAGCACCTTTTGATAAAGCCCAAGAGACCAATCTATTTTAATTATGTTCCTAACATCGACAACACAGTTTTTTACTTCCTGGTGAAATATTTCCCCCTTTTTTTTAAGCTGGACGTTCCCTCTCCAGAATGTCTGGGCTAGCTATTAATAGCTAGCATGAATTTTAAAATGCTACTTTGCTTGGCATGCCACTTCATTAGTCCCGTGGACTCCTTTAGAAATAGGCCAGCTGCACGTTTACCATGTTCTTAATAGAGGTTTAAATTACGGCATTGCCCATGTAATACCTGAGTGGTGGCGGCATATTGACGGCTAACTGCACAGGGGTGGGGAACCTGATCTATGGAGAGCTGATGTGGGTGTGTGGGATGACCTCTCAGTCAGCCAATAACAGTGGGTCCCCAGGACTGGAGTTGAGCACCACTGCTTTATTATTGGCTGATTGAGAGGTCATCACAAACACCCACATCCACACCGGCTCTCCATGTATCCGGTTCCCCACCCTTAGTCTAGCAGGTAAACATGCACAACCCAAGCAGGACCCAAATCATCACATGAGACAGGTGCCACAGAAGTGCCAGGTAGGTCAAGCAAACAGCAAAGTAGGGGTGCCACACTGCCCTGGGCACCAGGTTGCTCTCTTTCTCCTGCGGCCATGCTTTGGTTGGGCCGCAGTCTTCGTTAGCGACTCAGATAAGGCTGATGGAAGGAAGCCTCTTCTCCATTGTCCATTATGAGAATCAATAATCCCTTTCTAAATATGCTCTTAATAAAGGAGTTAAGCCGTATATATATTTCATGCTGTACGAGGAGCTTCTCCCTCATGTGATTAGGTTTAGTCTGCATCTTTCATTCATAATTAATCTGGCCCTTTTGGGAGTGCGTATTATGAATCCCTGCGCAGCCGGAACTTACCGTTACACGTTCTTTCATCCGCAGCTCTCGATGGATCACTTCCATTGTGTAAACGGCTACATGTGGACCATGCGGGGCATGTGGGGAAGACTGCTTGTAGTGTGAGCCATGTCGACGCAGAACCAGCAAGCCCGAGTGATGAGATACTTAGGCTAGGGTCCCCATGTAAACCAACTATTGTCCAGTGTGCTGATAACAGTAATTAGTTAATCAACTGAATTTCTAAATTAACCTGTCGGTCGGCACATGTTCCTCATCGGAAGTGATCTGGTCATTGGACGGGGAACGTACTAAGAGAACAGGGAGAACAGGCAAGGGGTGAACTAAGATTACTTAACCTTCATTTGCACTTTGGTGGTCAATGGCAAAAAAGCCTGTTTTAATGTTTCCCATGTATGGTCTGTAGTGTGTTTCTCCCCGTAACTGGAGTCAATTGATTTACTGGTTACTCGAATCAGACTCCAGGAAATCTGGGTGCTGATTTTGCAGTGATTGTGATAGCACTCTGGGGATTGGGTGAATTGAAATATTCTTTCATCCTGTCTTGGCCTTAAAGGGATCTGTTGCTGTTTCTCTTCATATGAAAGAATAATATTGACTTTTGTTTTGCTATTATTTGCATTTTGCTGAGAGTCCACCAAGTGTGAAAGAAAGTGCCATAACAAGGTGAAAACTAGTTGACCTGTGATAGGAGGCTAGTGGCTGCAATGACCTCTGATGACCTTTATTCCTTGGTGATTTGGCCCCGGTTATATAATATAACCAGCCACTTAAACTCACATGTTTATTTGACAGCTCATACGTCATGTCCATTTTCGGCCACTGCCGCCTATCTGTTGTTACCGTGGATTGTTGTAATATGACAGTGCAGGAACGAAAGCGTTAAAAGAATGTTTAATTATCCGGCACTGCTTTATGGAAATAGTTTAGTCTGTTGGTGGCTTCTCAGAAAAACCGGTCTTTACCACAAGTTGAAAAGTTAATTGTGGTGCTGGCTGGAGAACAGAAACATGAAGGGTTGGAGTGAATTTAATGGTAAATAAAAGCAGCTGTAGGGAGTCCCCCCTGTCCCCGCCCCAAAGGATTTTACTGTTCTTTGCAAAGCTAAAGGGCCCCCCACCCTCCTGAATTATCTGTGGTGCTTGTGCAGGCGAATCCTGTATAGTTGTGTTTATGTCATTATATGCAACTGCAAAACTTAGGCCAGTAGTGATGGGTTATTTTAATTTGATTCTTAGCAATCTGGAGTCATGTGTTAATGTTCGTTTTGGGCTCAGAGATGAGTCCCGGAAGACGGCAATTGAAGCCCGAGGAATGACTGTGTTTCCCAAGCTGTTACTCTGAGCTGTGGAAAGGTACCCGCTCCTTTTTCCTCTCCGCTGGGCGACTTGAAGAAGCCGGCTTAAATAAGCGATGGAAATCCTCTGCTGTGTATGCGGTGAAACCAAGCCAAGCAAAAAGTGCCCCAGTCCCTTGGGTTGCCCGTTCATTTATTTTACTACAAGTCATTGCTGTCAGTTGATGGATGCCTCTAACGATTAATGCTCTCATCATCCTGTTTTGATTTGGGTTCTCATCAGCGAAAGGAGAACAGTTCAGGCTATTGAGGATACGTTCCTTGCTGCTAGCAGGTCCCGCTTGTGAGGTATCCCTCAGGTCCCGCTTGTGAGGTATCCCTCAGGTCCCGCTTGTGAGGTATCCCTCGGTGTGTCTCGTCCTCTAGGGTGTCCCATCGTCTTTCCTGCTGCTTCCCCTTTCTCCCCTCTTCTCCTCTTGTCTCTCCCTCACATCTGATCAATGCTGCAGAGGAATCTGGTCTCCGTTCCTGACCAACCCAAACATGGACCAGGCTTCCCCAGGTTCTCAGATTTCGCATCACGCTGATCGAGAGTGACGGGGTAGGGTCAGCTCACCATGGGACAGAGTGGAATGGGGGCTCTGCAGCACTGCAGTACAGCACGACTTCGGATCAAGAGCTTTGGAGATGCCTACAAGAACTCCGTCATCATGGCTGCCAGCTGTACAGTAATGGAACAGTGTCAAGCTTATTTTTCAGTGAAGGCCTGAAGTCATGAGGAGCCTTAGGAACATAAGTAGAAATATTTCTTCGATCATCTCTGTATTCATCTGATCATCTGCATCAGTTGTCTGAATGAATTGAATGGACGGTTAAACAGATATTTGGTTTCATTTCACAAGATTACAGAATCAGATCATTTATTTAGAGAGATAGGTGTGAAGGACCTGGTGCACAGTCTCATTGGGTTTAGAGATATGGTGGACTGATATCGCCTGGGACCTAAAGTTTGCACACACTGGGCCTCTCTCCATTAGACATGTAGCTGCAGAAGGGCAGTCTGAAGAGAAGGCATTAAAAAGCATGTTATCTTTTAAGTGCTTTTGCTTTCATTTATTTGCATCCTCCTTGCTGGTCCGAAACTGCAGTCTTGTCCCCCTTTTTGATGTGTTTGCCTTCGCGGCTCCCGAGCGCTCTCAAGCGCCATCTGGCCACAGCAGCGGCGGCGCACCGGCGAGAAAAAGCATTCCCAAATGTGTGAATTAGGACCCCCCCCCCCCCCACCCCCACCACGGCTCGGCCGTCCCTCCGATGTGGGGAGCAAGAAGACGACTGCCAAGCCCTCTAATAGCGATCAAGAATCAGCTTTTATTAGCCTGTTGCTCCCCTGTGCAGCATTTCATATTCGCTCCCTACTTTGAAAAGCGTAATTGAAGAATCTTACGAATGCCATAGTCGGTTTGGCCGGCAGCATGTTGGGAGTGGGTGTACACACTGTGTCTGTGCTGCTCCGAGGTGGGGGGGTTCTTTTTAACTACCTATTATTATCATCTCTTTTTATTTACTCCTTAATCACAGTTGAAAAGGACATCGTGTAAAACAGGTAATTAGTCTGCTAGATCAAATCTCACTTTCAACATGAAAAAAAAACAACTGAGTGAGAACTGAGGGTTTATGTCTTTATTTGAAAACAAAGAGCTCTTTGCACATCCTCTTGTTTGTGGTGTGGATGTTCATCCTTTGCATACCATGGACTGTGCGCCCTGAGCCCCCTCTCAAGCAGCATTTTTAAAGCTGTCCTGCCTCATTCATTGGCTTCTGGGTGTTTTCTTTCTGCCCTAAATGAAGCCCCATATTTTCACACCACTCAGACTCTACAAATCCACATATTTTACTTGATGAAATCAAAGGCGTCGCCTGCGGCACAGTTGTAGCGTAACTGTTACAGTCTGCCAAAGCGCCCCCCAAGGGTCCCAAATAGTCCTTTTTTTGACACCCAGCGTGTTTGTTACAGTATTCAGTAGCTTTTAAAAGTGTTTCCTCCTTCCCAGAACACATTTCTCATGTATACATATTCACTCAAAGTTAATATGTAAAACTGAGTGGGCCTGTTTTGTATGAGTGCATGAGTAACTATGTTTTGTATGAGTACATGGATAACTGTGTATGTTTTGTATGAGTACATGAGTCACTGTATGTTTTGTATGAGCACATGAGTAACTATGCTTGGTATGAGTACATGAGTGACTGTGTATGTTTTGTATGAGTACATGAGTCACTGTATGTTTTGTATGAGCACATGAGTAACTACGTTTTGTATGAGTACATGGGTGACTGTCTATGTTTTGTACAGTATGAGTACATGAGTCACTGTATGTTTTGTATGAGCACATGAGTGACTGTGTATGTTTTGTATGAGTACATGAGTGGCTGTTTTGTATGAGCAAATGAGTAACTATGTTTTGTATGAGTACATGAGTGACTGTGTATGTTTCGTATGAGTATATATAGAACACAGAGTGATTGAGTTGGTTTATAATGAAATGTTCAAATTAAAATAGTAAACATGCAGCTAGATGGGTGAGTTTTTGAAAAAACAGAAAGACAGAGAGTCCATGGCCTTCCTGTGTCCGGGTGGTTGGTGTCCTCACTCCCCTTCGAAGTAGATGCTCAGGTGGGTTAGTGCCTTTGTCTGGGGGTGCGATGGGGGCGATGGGCACATGCATTTAGAGCTGACACCTCATCAGTGGAGGAGGCGGGAGTATTTTTCAACAGCTCCATCATCTCCATCTGCTGACTCCAGACTCTTCTTATTCTTTTGTCTCCAGGCTACGTTGTGGTTTCACTGTAATGTGCCCCCACCCCACCCCCATCAAGTGGCGGCATGCAGATACCGAGAGCCAAAGTGGCCGAGGCTAGTGTCGGCTAGTGAACCACAATGGCCAATGGTAGTGACCCAAAATGGCCCTCATTTCACCATTCGGCTCCAGCTCAAAGAAGATTACCTGGAAGGAAATGACATGATTCACATCTGCTCTCTAGCTGAAAGGGGGCTCTTGACCATGCCCCTCTCCCCTCACCATTCACAGGCTCTCATTCCGCTCTATACCAGCTACCAGAGTGCAGCACAGGAGTCTAGTATTTGTATCTGTTTTTTTGCTTCCTTCACTGAGCGTGTGTAAAGCCTCCCTTAATCCATACCCAGACTAAGTGGACAATAATTATCCATGGCTTTCTGTCGACCATGGCAGGGCGGAGGGGGGGTGGGGAGACAGGTGAATTAATACTCAGGGGCTGTTATACTCTGTAGTGGCACAGGGGTTCGTCAGCCGTGAAAGCAAGATGTGAGAAGCAAAGGACCGGCATTCCGCAGGTTATGAATGAGTTCCGCTGCCTAAGTCAGTCTTTAAGTCCAATTTGTATAAGTCAAAACAATAATAATACAACAAGGTCTACATAATAATAATAAAAATAATAATAATAATACCATAATAATTAAAGTAGCTACACATAATACTGTATTTCGAACGAACGAACCACTGAAGCCATGCAATGTTTTCATGAGCGCCGTAAAGTAGTGCGTGCATTCGTTATTACAAACCATTTTATTTATCTATATAATAGGCCTTACGGAAGATGGTTCATGAGTACAAGTTGTCCAAATGTCGGACATTTTTAACCCAGGGACT
The DNA here is from genome assembly GCA_026779585.1 of Mormyrus proboscirostris. Taxonomy (NCBI): domain Eukaryota; kingdom Metazoa; phylum Chordata; class Actinopteri; order Osteoglossiformes; family Mormyridae; genus Mormyrus; species Mormyrus proboscirostris. The sequence goes on from JAODKF010000030.1 coordinate 13,085,652, forward strand.
GCCAGAATAGTTGGCCGATGTGACTTATCCAGAACTAAAAAGGTACAGCGCAAAATGCTGATTTTGTACAGCTCAGAAATAAATGGTTGGGTCTTGTGGGAACTGAAGCTGGGAGTTCAGCAGTAGCCCATGATTTTCCGGCTTCTGTAGGCCCTGTACCCTGTAGCTTGTGCTTGGTTGGCGTCCAGGAGCAGTGACTAGTCCTACGCTAAGCTGCACTGAAGTAGCAGGTCCTCATTCTCTACTTAAATACTGAGACTAGGCCAACCCCCCCCCCCCCATACGTTGGCTAGTGGGCTGTGCCGTGACGTATGAGCCCTCCATCTGAAGGCTTTACTGCCAGCGAGTTTTGTATTTATTTTGTGCGTTACAAGGACGCCTATGTCCTGCAATGGGAGATTATGACTTGGATTACACACATCGGTCTGCTCCAGCCCTCTTTATCACTCACGTCCGCGATGTTGCGGAAGATGGCTGCTTTCACTGCTCAGAGATGAAATATTCATAATCGGAACGATGGCACCACTTTTCAATGGATGAATGTCAAGGTCAGTGTGGCATCAGATAATCATGTCATCAACGTGTGCCATGTCCTCAGTACTGGGCTCTGGCCCATCAGATGCTGCCTCGTGACCCGTGATCCTGTGCTGAGTTGTTTATCTTCGAGTGGGTACACCCCCCACCCCCCTCCCCCCCAGCCTGAGTCTGTGTCTATCTCGTGCAGTGGCTTTTGCTGTTCGAGGCTGAAAAGGTGTGCATTGAGCCAGGAAAGAGTAATTTATATATTTGGAACGGTAACAAAAGCTGTTGTAATCGGGTTTACCATCTCTGCCATTGTGCACCCAACAAAGAGTGTTAGAATCTGCCCCTTTTACAGGCAGGCACAGAGACTCACATGGACTCTAAACATGAAAATTCACTCCGAAGGGAGAAAAAAACGCTGCACATGATTGGTGACAAAAGATAACAAGAAGTGGCTGCAGGGTGCCACCAAACTCTTGGTGTCTCAGAGTGGTGTGAATAGACCCCATCTGGCTCGATCACACTTCCACGTCCAATAGGACGCCACTCTGGGGGGATGACAACAAGACATACATTCAGAGCGAAACGTTTGCCAAGGTCCTGGGTTAGCATGCTGTCCCCAGTTGGGAAGATTGGGTCCTAGGCTACTTTTTGTGTTTACAGAGAAGGAGCTTGAATCCTGGAAGACTGACTGTGTGCTGTCCCTCGAGGACCAGATGGGTCTTCTGCCTTTCTTGTGTTAATATAATATGGGCAAAATGCAGTGCTTGTCCGAGAAGCTGATCTTTGACTTTGGTGAAAGCTAGAGTTCAGTTTAAGATTTCTGTTATCAGAGGTGGAGATTTCAGGTCCAGAAAGTACAAATCCAGACCAAGATTTTGTTTCAACCAACCAGTTGAGTACTCTGTGACTGACTCTTTGTACTCAACTCATTGGTTGAAACAAAATCCTGGTCTGGATTTGTATTTTCTGGACCTGAAATCTCCACCTCTGATTATAACCCCATTAAGATGCAAAACATGATAGAAATGATTATTTGCCCATTTTCAGCATCTTTCAGCATTACATTCATAAGATGGACCTTCAGCTGCGCTGAAAGGTTTCTTATGTAACTGCACCTCTGCTGGATGGTATCGGATGTTGCTCCTTATGTCGACGCCTGGGAGAGACTCCAGCTGCCCCAGACGCTGTATGGATTCATGACACACAGCCATGTCATGCCACAGCATTCTTCACAAAGGCTCCTACATGAAGCTGTCGGATTTCTTCGCCTCCGACCTGATTTTCAGTTTGGTAACGTTTTCTCAAGCATCCACACCTGGTGTGCAGAGCCCAGGTAAACTCCCATCCCCATAAACCAGGTGTCACCAACACGGTGCCCCCCCAAGGAGCACATGAGTCGCCCGTGGACCTGTTCTAAAAATAGCACAACTCACCAGTGAGCAGTGTCTAAAATTTAATTTTATCCTGTTACTATTCTTCTTTAATCATATTTGCATTTATATAGATTTGAAAATGTCAATATCTAAAAAAACATTTAAAACATGTTTATTATACATAAAGTTTAGATAGGATATCTGGAGCCTTGGAGCCTGTCCCAGCAGCAGGGGGCATAAAGTCAGCGCTGCAAAACCCCCCCGCCTCGTGTGATGCTTTGACAGGCATAGAGCAAACAGTGTATTTTGCTCCTGAATGCAGGCGGGATTTATAGCTTCACTTAGCTGCCATTTCACCCTCGTTGGACCAAAAATACTGGTATACAATGATTTTGGTGCCAACAATACCTGAATGGTTTTATATTCAGTTTATGGTGCTGATTACGAATATGGCTTTGGTTTTGCCAGATTGGCTCTAGTTTCTGAGAGTCAATCTAGTTTCATAGTCAATTAATTAATTAACGCAACACATTTGAAAAGCATTCAGAATTGCAAGAATATTTTTATTTTAGTTACAACTAGTAAGTAAACAGTCTAACATCATACAA